>JAUIMM010000073.1:707500-1415000 GCA_031769625.1 Taudactylus pleione
TCCTGTCCCTGAATGCCAAATTCCCTGGCAGTGCACATGATTCCTTCGTCATCCGGCAATCAGGGATTTGGCACAAATTAAATAATCTACAAGCTGGTGATGCGTGGCTTCTGGGTAAGTTGACACCTTCTGTTGAAACCAATGCAAAGCTTGTTACACAATGGTCCTTATGTTTGTTTTCGTTTTTTCAAAGGAGACAGTGGTTACCCTTGCACGCCCTGGCTGCTCACTCCTTATTTGGCTGCCACACCAGGGCCACAAAGTGAGTATAATTCCGCACTTACAGCCACCAGGCAGGTGGAGTGCTGTATCAGCCTTTTAAAAGGCCGATTCAGATGCCTCCACCGCTCTGGTGGCGACCTCATGTATTTGCCGGCTATGGTTTCGAAAATTGTAGTTCTGTGTGGGATATTTCACAACATCGCCATAACGAGTGGTGTCCCAATGCAGCCAGAGGATGCCTTGCCTGAGGACGGCCCCCCCGAGGTTGGTCGGAGGTCAGTATGTGGGGGGGCCATACGCGATGAAGTTGTTGCAAGATTTTGTAGGTAATTATTTCAACAAATTTATTTAATTGACACAATGTAGACATGTAATATTTTAATGTACACTTTTAACTTCTTTTTTTGTTTTTTATTCCCTAAAATAACCATAAAAATCCATGCATACTACCTGATCAACACAAATGACTTTATGTGGACACATTGGATATAACTTCGGGAACAATGATTTCTTCTCATTTGTGGATTCATGTTGGCATGCTACTTCTTCAAATAGTTCCTGATTTTGTTTTTTTGTGGGTTTTGGTGATTTTTGGACTTTTGTGTGGGTTTTCAATGTTTGAATTTATTGTGTCAATTCACTTGGTGTTTATTATTTGTATGCATTAATTTTTTTTTAACGTTACCCAACCATTTCCATCGTAAATTACAACCAAGTGTAACCTGTTTCAAAAAATGCAAAGTTGCTTAATGCCTAATACTGTCATTTCTTAATTTGTAAACTTTAGTACCCTGCTTTGTTGCTCAAAACAAACCCCAAAGGTATTATGGTGAATCAGTATGTTGTACATTCTAGGCCTAAGCAGTTAGCTTTAATTTTTACATTACCCCCCAAAAAATGAATCTCTTTTGGAGGTTAATTCTACAAACCTATTGGTATTGTTATGTGTTTAATGTGCAAGCTTACATACTTACTTGAGCTTTCTACAAACAAATGTACATTACTTAAAAACTCAGGGACAAATAGCAGACTTATGTAAGGTTCAACAATCTAAGATTTACAGACAAGGAATGAGACTTAAAAAAATCAAAATAGACTTTTTTTTTGGGGTATATTTTTTTGGGCTTGTAAAAATATTAGTGGCGCAGGATCGCCAAAAGATGGTCCAATGCCACCAGCATGGCAATTACATGGCCTCGTTTATCCACTAATCCAGCAGCAATTGCCTCGTTACGCCTCTGGTCCTCTGTGGGTTAAAAAAATGTGAGGATTACTAAAATGACACCTTCATTTAGATTTTAACAACCAAGCAAAAATTCAGACTATAACAAAAAAATACATCAGTTACCAAAACATGTCCAAAACAAAAGGAATGCAAAAAGATAAGATTTAAATCAAATACGGGCCCAAAAAGAACACAAAACCTAAAAAAATACCAAAAAAAAACCTAAGCCAAACTACGACATTTGTTGGTAGCGTAAACAAGAAAGACACAAGTGTGAGTGTTTGGACATGTGTCGTATGTGTAAGGGGAAAACATCCTTGACATTGTTTCACAAAGATATTTTTAAAAAACATTGGAACTACTTTACTATTTTGAAATGCACAGGCAAAAGGACAACATCAACCAAAATAAAACAAACATAACAAAAAAACATAGTTTAAAATGTAAACATACCGGGAAAATTGCTGAATGGGCCTGGAGCCCCGAATTCCTCATCATCAGAGGTGGGCCAGTGGCTCAGGGAAGGAGGAGGGGTAATGTGGGATGAAGTGGAGGGTGAGGAAAAGAGAGGGGGGGTTTGAGTGGAGGGGGAAGTTGGAGGGATGTTAATGTGAGGAGAGGGAGGGGACTGACGGGCGGCAAGGTCTGGGGTGGAGGGGGAATTTGGGGAACAGTGGGCTGAGGATGTTTGGGAGGGAGTGGGGGATAGGGGTCAAGACACACATCTGCGACGTGTGCGTCTCCGCTGTGCCCCTAAATGATGGAGAAAAATATTTGTAATTACAAATTGCCTTTTAGTATTTGGAATTTAAACAAAAATGTTTTTACAAAATCAAGGCTATACTGTAAACATGCACACGTAGGTATGTCCAAAATAAACAAAATCAGGGCTATACTGTAAACATGCACACGCAGGTATGTCCAAAATAAACAAACAGGGCTATACTGTAAACATGCACACGCAAGTATGTTCAAAATAAACGAACACGGCTATACTGTAAACATGCACACGCAGGTATGAGAAAAAAAAAACCAAAAATAAAAAAACATACACAGAAACACTTACTTTCCACTATGTGGAGACGCAAACGGGCCAGCCGGCGTGGGGATCTGCGCCTCAGATCCGACCACCTGCGTTCTTCCAGCTGGCCGATTTTTCGGTGATAGCCGATGGAACGCAGGCGGCGGCGCACCTCCGCGTAGGCCAGCCGCTTGCGGAGGTTGGTGATGGGGTGCGGATACTCTGTAATTCTCCGGTCCATCACCTCAGTGAGGACCAGGAGCTCACGGCGACAAAAAGCTGCGGCTCTCATGATGGCAATGATTTTTTTTACACAAAACAGTTATAATAAAGGTCCTAGAAAAAATTTGATTGGCTAATGTACTTTGTAAATTAACAGGAACAATTTTATTAGTTATTGTACGAGTCATGTGACCTACACCCTCACAAATATAATGTGAGTTATGATAGGCTTGATGCAGTGACATGCGTAAGCTAATTTAAATATCCAAATTAAAGTATTAAAATCTGCCTATAAAAATAAAAAGCAAAACAATAGCAGCATTCTAAAAAACTATTAATTTCGAAAAACCATCCCCTTGGTCAAACCGTACGTATTCTGCAGATGAAATGACACACAATAACAAGAATAAAGTTTATTGACATTGAAAAAAAAAACAGGATTGCAAACATGTGAATAACAATTAAGGTAATTAATATAGTGATTGCCATTAATCGATTCAAGTATGTTTGCAGAATGAAATAGCAGGCAATCGAAAAATGACAGGGCCACTTCCGGAATTGACTTGTGCGAGCGCTCAATGCAACCAAAGAGGAGACGGACACTCGCTATTTCGAACGCTCGCTAGCTAGAGGAGGGGTTGGGAGAATATGGGGCGGAAGGTTAGCTACGAGCGAACATACGAGCGAGCGCTTAAATGTAAGGTTTTTTTGCTCGTACGCCGGACGAGCGAACGCCCACTTGCGTGCGGGTCTGAATCAGGCCCTCTGTTCATAAGTGCAGAACTGTATGAGTTGTGCTATCTGCATATAAAAATGGTGAAGCACCAGCACAATGCAGCTGCGGCTGCAAAATTAGTACAATACGCTAGAGGTTCTGGCGCTCAATCTAAAGCTATTGATCATGGGAGTGAATCCCCTCCTGTTTCGCCCGCTGAGTCTGCGGCATCAACTTCAGATCCCCCCTCAGATGTTGCAATGCAGCGAGTTATTGATGCAGTTACGGCATGTGAAACCCGGCTCTCTGAAAAAATTGGCAAAGTCCAATCGGACCTATCATTAATACATCATGATTTGCAGTGTGTCAGAGAACGAGTAGGGGAACTCGAAACCCGCACGTCTACTCTAGAAGATCAAATGACACCTCTCGGTGTCAGAGTTGGATCCTTAGATGTGCAGATGGCAGCAGTCCAGAAAAAGCTATTAGACATGGAGGGGCGTTTGAGAAGAGATAATGTGCGGTTCGTGGGACTGCCGGAGAAGGAGGAGGGCTGATCGATACTTATGGTAAAGACTCTTTTTCACCATATTTCTCAGTGGAAAGAGCCCACTGTTTCCCTTTTAGACTGTTGCCTCCCGGAGCTCCCCCACGCACATTCATCGCAAAGCTCCTTCATTAAAGAGATCGGGATGCTATCCTCCGCCTGGCCCATACAAATGGCCCTTTACAGTGGAATGGATCTCGAATATCCGTGTTTCCCGACTTCGCTATAGAGATACAGAAAGAGAGGGCACAGTTCTCAACTGTAAAACGGCGCCTAAGAGATCTCAACATACCTTATGCCATGATTTATCCATCTAAATTGAGGGTGGTTGCCGAAGGAGAAACAAAATTTTTTGCATCCCCACGCGACGCGGCTTTGTATAAATCTTTTTGTTCGGAAGATTTTTGAGTCATCGCAGGTCTCAATGCTCGTATGTATACTAATGTTTGCAATGTGACTAATGTTGATTATGCAGCCAAAACATTTACCATGTTGGTTTCAATGTTAATATTCTATTTTATATTGTGGTTACATGTCGGTTGCAGATATGTTAATGTCACTGAGTGTAATTTTTGAGGAGAACTAATTTTTCTTGAAGTCCCGGGGTAAACATCTATAGACCTGGGGTCCTCATTTGTGTTCCGCCTTAGGGCCATTATATATTTTGCCTCATATACACTGCGCTAGTAGTGGGGTAGGGATATAATTAGTTAGTTTACATAAGGGAGGGGGAGGGTATTGTTTAGTTTAGGGATGAGGTATGCCGTAGTCCAGGTGGGGGGTAGTGCGGAGTTGTTGGGAGGTTTTTGTGCTGTTTTGGTTTTGTATCCTTTTGACTGGCCTCTCCATTACATAAGCATTATAATATTTTAAGATGGCATCACTAAATGTAAATTTTTTATTTTGGAATGTTAATTGGTTAAACGACAAAATAAAGCGCTCCCTGGTCATTGGGCAGATTAAGCAATATGCAGCGGATGTTATTTGTCTACTGGAGACACACTTAGTTGGAGGACGACTGATGTCATTAAAGAAACCTTGGGTGGGCTGGGCGTACCTCTCAACGCACACATCAATGTCCAGAGGGGTCTCGATTCTGGTACGTAAGACAGTTCCCTTTGTATTAGATCAGATACAAACCGATGTGGGGGGTAGATATATTTTTTTAAAATGCAGAATACACTCTTTGTCACTATTGCTCCTGGCGATATATATCACTCCCCCATATTCACACGAAATTCTTAAAAAGGCGGCTGAGTTTATAGCTATGTTCGCAGGATTACCGATTGTATGTGCCGGTGACTTCAACAACGTAATGAATTTGTCACTAGACAGACATGTTGGCATAGGCCAGACTGGTAGTGACCGGGGGATCTGGATTTGCGACCAAGGTGAGAGAGATGGGCTTACTAGATGCATTGAGACTTAGGCACCCACACAAGAGGCAATACTCATATTTTTCCTCTACTCACAGATCATTTCCTAGAATTGACTTGGCTCTAGTAACACCAAACGTTATGCCCCGTATAGGATCCTCTATCAAACTAGAGGCATCTCTGACCACTCCCCTATTTCACTGAACATTGATTTAGAAGCCATAGAGGGCAATCTTTCTGGAAGCTAAGGCCCTCATTCAGAGCCGCTCGTTAGCGGCAGTACGCTCGTTCCGAGCGATGTTTGCACATCTGCGCATGCGTACGGTTTTTAGTACGCATGCGCGAACCAGTCAGTGCGGCCGAAAATCGTTGGTACGCAATATAGCGAGGGCCTTCTATTTTGAGTGACAGAATGAGGCGTATGTGGGTGGTAACAGGGGAAGGTGCTTGAAAATGGGGAGTGGAGATCCGAACGCAGGCGTGCTTAAAGGTCAAAACGGGCGTTTTATGGGTGTGCATATTTAAAACAGCAGCGTCATTGACCACGTCACTGGGTTATTTTATAGCCAGAACTGCTCGCAAATTTGTGGTAGCAAACACCAACCACAAGAATAGCGAGCAGTTCATACGCTGGTCGATGTACTCGATTAATCTAATAAATAGCGGACATGACGTAGGATGCGAGCGGCCAGGGGGCGTTTTTAACAAATAAACGAGCGTATGTTTTGCTCGCTCGTTCAGACTTAGAGGTGTGAACAGACTGCAATGTGCGTATGGATCATTTGAATAGCCACCCCTTGTTTTTAAACGAGCGACCACAAATAGCGAACGGCTCTGAATCAGGCCCTAAATCCGTTTTGGTTGACACGAATGGGTGCTGGTCTCGAACTCTAAGCTGCATGGTCAGAATTTTTTTATTTAAATATTAAACAGTTTTTTCGACCCAGTTTGTGGGATACTTTTAAGGCATTCCTTAGGGGTACGTTAATACAGAGGGTGGCCAGTCTTAAATCGTTCTATAAAAAACAGGAGCTTGAATTGGAGACAAGGGCCCTCATTCAGAGCCGTTCGCTATTTGCGGTCGTTCGTTTAAAAACAAGGGGTGGCTATTCAAATGATCCGTACGCACATTGTAGTCTGTTCACACCTCTAAGTCTGAACGAGCGAGCAAAACATACGCTCGTTTATTTGTTAAAAACGCCCCCTGGCCGCTCGCATCCTACGTCATGTCCGCTATTTATTAGATTAATCGAGTACATCGACCAGCGTATGAACTGCTCGCTATTCTTGTGGTTGGTGTTTGCTACCACAAATTTGCGAGCAGTTCTGGCTCTAAAATAACCCAGTGACGTGGTCAATGACGCTGCTGTTTTAAATATACACACCCATAAAACGCCCGTTTTGACCTTTAAGCACGCCTGCGTTCGGATCTCCACTCCCCATTTTCAAGCACCATCCCCTGTTACCACCCACATACGCCTCATTCTGTCACTCAAAATAGCAGGCACTCGCTATATAGCGTACAAACGATTTTCGGCCGCACTGACTGGTTCGCGCATGCGTACTAAAAACCGTACGCATGCGCAGATGTGCAAACATCGCTCGGAACGAGCGTACTGCCGCTAACGAGCGGCTCTGAATGAGGGCCTAGGTGTAGAACTCTGGAACTAACATACCTTTCCGATAATACCAAATCTAACAGACAGGATTGGGTACATGCGCAAAAGGCATGGACAAAATGTTTGGAGGATAAAGCAAACTTTAAACTACTATTCTCTTCCCACCTCCAATACGCCTCAGGGGATATACCCGGATCATATTTGGCCAATTTAGCTAGAGGCGAGAGATCATCCATAAATGTAGCCTAAATTATTGACCATGTTGGAGTTGTATATAATGAGATACCCGATATTGCCAAAGAATTTGCGAAATACTTCCGTCAACTGTATAGTTCTCGTTTGATAGATGGGGTACAGGATATTCGTAAATACTTGGCGGATATATCTCTTCCAAGACTTAGTCCAGAAGGCCGTGATCTTTTAGACTCCCCCATAACTATAGAGGAGATTGAGTTGGCCATTAATTCCTTCCACACCGGAAAAGCTCCAGGGGTGGATGGGATCCCTCTCGAGTTGTATAAGAAACACAAAGCCTTTTATTTACCCTGCCTACTTAAACTTTTTAATCAAATATACAAATATAACAAGCTCCCGGACTCTATGTCCGAAGCTCTTAGAATTGTTTTACCCAAACCTGGTAAGGATGCCTCACGTACTGATTCCTACAGGCCCATATCATTATTACCCACTGATGTAAAGATAATAGCAAAAATTCTAACTGCTAGAATTAACCAAGTTATACTGCAACTGGTTCACCCAGATCAAACGGGCTTTATGCCTGGCAAATCAACTGCCATTAACCTCAGACGCCTGTTTACCCATTTACAAATGCCCCAAGATGATGACTCAACATCTGTCATAATGTCTCTTGATGCCGCTAAGGCATTTGACTCAGTGGAGTGGGAACACTTATGGGAAACACTGGAGGGATTTGGAATTGGTCCGGGATATATAAAATGGGCTAAATTGCTATACTCAGCTCCAGTGGCAAGAGTCGAGTGTGGACTCGCTATGTCGCTGATGATGCGCGCTCCAGCGCATCGTCAGTGACATCGCCCATCCGAGGTCCGGCGGGCGGCATCATTAGCGAGGGCCATGCTGCCGAATGCAGCATGGCCCCCACCGTCGCTTCATCGCTGCCCCTGTGGGGTCCCGTCGGTTACGAGGTTGGTACACACTAGACATCGTCTAGTTTGTACCGGCCAGAAGAGACTAAAAGCTAGCACATGGTTAGAGAGAAATGGGGAGGGGGGGAGGACACGCTTGATCTTGGTGAATGCTGTATGAGCAGAGAAGACTTCAATGAGGCCAAGACCTAATGGGTCTATCAGCTGTCACACGTCATCACTGACAGATAGGTGTGCTTCTGTACAGTCAGTGAGTGTGCTTAATACATTACAGACGGGGTTGATCTAGGTTCAGCTGAAGTTAATTGTTCTATTTGTGAGTTACAGTAAAGGCTGTAACATCATAGGACACTGTACCGACAAATAATACTAAAATAATTCACAATGGGGGGAAATGTAATTGCCGGCGAAGGGTGCGAATTGACGTTTACGCTGTGTTTTAGCCCAGCCGGCTGAATGCTCGATTCGCACAAAAGTGCTTGACACCCTACGTGGCAGCAAACACTTTTGTGCGAGATCCCACTGCTGTAAAGTACGCCAGCTGTCGCGCAGATTCGGCCAGGCGTATGGATTCGCCCTTAATTGAATTCCCCTCAATGTATGGCTTCAGTTTAGAATACTGCCGTGACACTTCGGTGGTTCACTTCTGGATAAATTGGCGGGAGACTGAGTGGCGCCATCATATGTATTACACTGAAATCTTATTGTCAGCTGTTGTCAATAGTGTCCATTACATGTGTGTACCTCAATGCACAGGACCCATACTAATTAAAATCACCTTGGGCAGGTAGGAGGAGTGCTAGCCCAGGAGAAGGGGTCTCACCATCAAATGTACCTTAAATACACACATACATAAGAAAAAAGGGGGAGGATGTGCAGCCCAGCTCCCCCCTTAACACCTAATTAAACTATCTATATTTACCCTGCCCCTTTTATTCTCCCTGTCCTTGTTAAATGGTGGGGTTTTATTCTCATATCACTGTTAAAATGTGTGGTTGCCTTTATGTATAGCTTGCTGTAGTGTACATATATAGCTTGCTGTAGCGTACATATATAGCTTGCTGTGGCTTACGTACAGCTTGCTGTGGCTTATGTATAGCTTGCTGTAGCGTACATATATAGCTTGCTGTGGCTTACGTACAGCTTGCTGTGGCTTACGTATAGCTTGCTGTAGCTTACATATATAGCTTGCTGTGGCTTACGTATAGCTTGCTGTAGCTTACATATATAGCTTGCTGAGGCTTACGTATAGCTTTCTGTAGCTTACGTATAGCTTGCTGTGGCTTACGTATAGCTTTCTGTAGCTTACGTATAGCTTGCTGTGGCTTACGTATAGCTTTCTGTAGCTTACATATAGCTTGCTGTGGCTTACGTATAGCTTGCTGTAGATTACGTATAGCTTGCTGCGGTTTACGTATAACTTGCTTCAGCTTACGTATAGCTTGCTGTATCTTACGTATATCTTGCTGTGGATTACGTATAGCTTGCTGTAGATTACGTATAGCTTGCTGTGGCTTAGGTATAGCTTGCTGTGGCTTACGTATAACTTGCTGTGGCTTACGTATAGCTTGCTGTGGCTTACGTATAGTTTGCTGTAGATTACGTATAGCTTGCTGTGGCTTACGTATAGCTTGCTGTAGATTACGTATAGCTTGCTGTGGCTTACGTATAGCTTGCTGTAGATTACGTATAGCTTGCTGTGGCTTACGTATAGCTTGCTGTAGCTTACATATATAGCTTGCTGTGGCTTACGTATAGCTTGCTGTAGCTTACATATATAGCTTGCTGAGGCTTACGTATAGCTTTCTGTAGCTTACGTATAGCTTGCTGTGGCTTACGTATAGCTTTCTGTAGCTTACGTATAGCTTGCTGTGGCTTACGTATAGCTTTCTGTAGCTTACATATAGCTTGCTGTGGCTTACGTATAGCTTGCTGTAGATTACGTATAGCTTGCTGCGGCTTACGTATAACTTGCTTCAGCTTACGTATAGCTTGCTGTATCTTACGTATATCTTGCTGTGGATTACGTATAGCTTGCTGTAGATTACGTATAGCTTGCTGTGGCTTAGGTATAGCTTGCTGTGGCTTACGTATAACTTGCTGTGGCTTACGTATAGCTTGCTGTGGCTTACGTATAGTTTGCTGTAGATTACGTATAGCTTGCTGTGGCTTACGTATAGCTTGCTGTAGATTACGTATAGCTTGCTGTGGCTTACGTATAGCTTGCTGTAGATTACGTATAGCTTGCTGTGGCTTACGTATAGCTTGCTGTCTTACTTATAGTTTGCTGTGGCTTACGTATAGCTTGCTGTCTTACTTATAGTTTGCTGTAGATTACGTATAGCTTGCTGTGGCTTACATATATCTTGCTGTAGATTACGTATAGCTTGCTGTGGCTTACGTATAGCTTGCTGTAGATTACGTATAGCTTGCTGTGGCTTACGTATAGCTTGCTGTCTTACTTATAGTTTGCTGTAGCTTACGTATAGCTGCTGTAGATTACGTATAGCTTGCTTTTAGATACAAGGGTCCCCTGAGCTATCCCCTGATGAAAACATCCATCTTTCACACCCCACATGCTTCGATGAAGGCGCTGTGCCTGATGGCGGAGGTGAGAGAAGGAATTAGCATAATGTGTTTATCACCAGACCCTTATAATGTGCGGAGGCCTATACCAGAGGTGTTTACGTACATCTCTAATGTTTTATTAGATCTGTGCATGCTCAGAAGCCGCACTGCGCATGTGCAGAATGGATGTGATGTCGCTCGCAGTGCCCAAAAAAGCCGCAGCATGATTGCCATGCTGCTGGCATTTGGGTACGGAGACAGTCAATGTTCCAGAAAACAGGGGCATGTCAACGCATTTTCTGAGCGTGCAAAACCAGTGGCCCCGTCAGCCTGATTTCACTGGACATCCTGAGTAAGCTTGGAGTTACTCAGATGTCCGATGGTCACCCGGTTGATCCGATGGTGCATCTTCGGACGCAGTAGTGGATCAGAGAAGCCGGCAGGGGTCGCCTTTATACACAAATCGTCTCTTGCAGCATTTGTATAACTTAGCACAGTCCCTGCACTCAAAGACGGGGCAGCTGTGGCTTTAGTGAATTAGACCCGTGTTTTCTATTATTGAGAAAATAAAGAAGTTAATGAGTCGCCCAATGATAGGAGCTACACTGCTGAGGGCCTGTCACCACTCTGACAAATGTATTTCCTATATTAGACGATGGCTGTTTCACCAACTTTCTCATCATCATCAATTAAAAAAAGATCCCTCCAGTCCCCAACAGTTCTCCCAGGAGAAGGTCCAGAAATACGCACATTCCCGTATGCTAATAGCAAATCTAGGCCACGCTGCCTTTCCAGCATCACCCCTCCGGCATGTCAAAGGTCCATTGTTACATAGCTAGCTTTGCAGTACTTCTGGGAAGTGAGAACTAGTTCCTATAATATATCGGTCAGCACTAAAATTGTATTTCATTAATTATTCTTTTCAACATAACTGTTATCTACAAATGACAGAGATTTTTCCACCCCACATTTATAGTTGTCTCTATCCAACCCCCCTAACGGTAATTTATTTATACTTACACAAACAGCAATTACAGGAATGATTGAGGAATTCATAATTGGCAACATTCAAACATTTAAAAGGTGGACTATATTAGTGTACACTCCCGACGTGCTAAGCTACACCCTCAATGCATCTGGGGGCCTATTTATCAAGGTTTTTAGCCAGGGGAATTTCTAGAGAGGAGGGGGCCCGCGTGCAGTCTCTGATACAAGCCCCCCTCTCCACCCGGCGGCCGGCAGCGCATTGAGCTGTGCGTGGCCAGCGCCGGAGTTATAGACTCTGGGCACTAGAGTGTGCCCAGAGTCTATAGTGTATGCACAGGTCACCGGGAAAATGGTCGCGGCGGACATTTTCCCTGTACTGCGCATGTGCAAACGATGGGGGGGGATAGAGAAACAGGATAAAAATGGAAAGACAAGGAGGGGAAGATACGAAGATACGAAGGAATAAAGTAGGGGAGGAGAGAGAGATGGGCTAACACATTTGGCAAGTGAGAATTATAGACGGTGGGGGAGCGGGAATAAAACCTGGCAACACCCGTCAAAACAGATAGAGACCCAGTGAATGGTAGGTCTGTAAAAGACTGGGCTGATCATTTTCCCACCCTCCAACATAACCGCACTTCCCATTTCTTTATCAATTGATGGCACAACTATCTCCTCTAGCCCCAAAGTGCGCTGTCTTGGACTTATCCTGGACTCCTCCCTCTCCTTCATACCACATATCCAAAACCTTTCGCAGTCCTGTTGTTTCCATCTTAAAAATATTTCCAAGATTAGACCCTTTCTCACCCAGGATGCCACTAAAACCCTCATATACTCCAGATTGGACTACTGTAACCTCCTCCTATCTGGCCTCCCCAAATCCCATCTCTCTCCTCTCCAGTCTGTCCTCAGTGCTGCTTCTCGGCTCATCCTCCTCTCCAAACGCTCTACATCTGCCTCCCTTCTCTTACAAGCACTCCACTGGCTCCCCTTCCCTTTCAGAACCCAATTTAAGGTTATCACACTCACTTACAAAGCCATCACCCATTCCTCTCCCATTTACATCTCTGACCTCATCTCCCTTCACTCTCCTGTCCGCCCTCTTCATTCAACAAATGCATGCTGCCTCTTATCCCAACTGATTACTTCCTCCCACTCCCGCCTCCAAGATTTTGCCCGTGCTGCTTCCCACCTTTGGAATTCTCTCACTCTTCCCATCAGACTCTCCACCTCTCTACAATCATTCAAATGGGCCCTCAAGACCCACTACTTCATCAAAGCCTTCCACCTCTTATCCTAACTTGCTGCTATATGCTCCTTCCTCCCTGTCTACCCCATCTGTGTCACACCTGTTTGTCTGCCCCTCCCTTTTAGAATGTAAGCTCTTACGAGCAGGGCCCTCTACCCATCTTGTGCTTCTCCGTTCTCTACTTTCATCTACTTCAAACTCCCCACTAGGGCACCTAACACTTGGTTGCTTATGCACAGTTGCTTATGTGGATGTTATGGTCGCTAATGTAGCAATGTATATTATCCTTGTCCTCGTCCTGTATTGTACTGTACTGTATGTCACTGGTCAACCTATTTGTTTATGTACTTTGTAAGGCGCTGTGGAACACTTCTGGCGCCATATAAATACATGATAATAATAATAATAATATGTATTTCCCTTGTGGTTGCAATTTTTCTTTACTTTTGTCAATCCTCAGATCTCCACATGCCCCATTCATGCACATCAGAACTCCCCCACATGCCCATAAAATCTCCACACATACTCCTTAGATATCCATAATAGCTGCCACATGACCGTCAGACCTCCCTATTATACCTCCCCCACATGTTACACAGAAGTAAGCTGCTCTCAGTCAGTATTATTCTCTGCTACGTAACAAACTTAAAGAATAAATCAGACTGGGTGCAGCCGGCTAGGGGCCCATCCACCACTGCTAGTGCTCCCAGCCACCACTGCACCCATGGTCCATGCTGGGAGCCACTTTTAGAAGCACAAAGATCCCCATGTTACTCAAAAGCCATGGGGTGGGCACCACTGCAATATGAGATGAAATATGAGTCTGGAGACCAGTGAAATAGCATCTGCACAGTACTGGATTAGGTCTGAAATAGATGGCACCATAAGAAATTAGCACCTGTGGGATAGTCCAATAATTATTTGAGGTGTAGAACAATTAATATGAAACTGGGCACAATATTTCAGCATGCACATTGCTTATTGGTGCGTACACACTGGGCGATTAAAGTGGACGACTGAACGATAACGATATCGTTATCGTTCAGTCGTCCACTTTATCGTCCATTTTTAACACAAAAAAGATGAACGATGACGACGACGCGCGTTCCCGCGGGTCGTTCGTCATCCTCGTTCATCGGGCTGACATGCAGGCCAACCTGACGACCTCGTCAGGTTGCTGCATGTCAGGGAATGGGTGAGAGAGCCCGCCGCTGAACGATATCGCTAATGATATTGTTCAGCGGCTGTGCTCAATGTCATGAACGACATTGAGCACAGCCTGCCGGGGACACACTAGACGATATCGCTCAGGGAGCATATCGTCTAGTGTGTATGCACCTTATGTGTGCTAAGAGAGGACCATTGGCTAAGTCATCCAGATTGTGGAACCCAACTAGTGGCAGCTCCAGAACTGGGAAAAATTCAAATAAAGGAGAGGAGCCACACCAACTGCCACCCCAAACACTGTCAAACATCGCCGGCCGGGACTCACTGGCAGTTGGTGTGGCTCCATTTGAATTTTGGTCTGCGCTGCAGCCTCACCTCTGGAGCTGCCACTGATCCCAACTCATAATATAAATATTACCCAGCAGTTCTTTACTTATCTATTCTGCTTATCAGCAGTGTCTAGTTATACAACATCCCAGCATCTGTTACAGCATTGCTTTGTGTCTGGCCCCAAACTATTCATCCTGGCAGATCAGAGTCTGCCTGGGATAGTGATCCAGTTGGCTGGCCAGTGATTGCCACTTACCATCCAGTTGTTTGGCTTGATCGCTGAATAACCACATCTGCACAATGGGGCCCATGTGTTTGAACTCAACAACAGGGTTTCTCCTGACAGTTCCAGATGCCCAATACTCACATTGGTCTGCAATGGAAGTGAATACCAGTACTGAACATGTCACTGTGCAGAGCGGTGATTAGTTGTCCAGCTCTAGGCTGCTAAAGTCTACTAATGGCTTAAAGCAGCCCTGATCCGACCCATGGAGTTGTTTGCAATGGTCAGTGATGGATGATCAAGCTGGAGCACAATCATGATGGAGCACAATCATTCATTAGGACATATTAATTTACAATTCCTTAGGGCAACATAATCTCTATATGCAGCCTGATCTATTTCTACATAGAGCCTTGTGTCACCTAAGGATTCTGACTTTAAACCTCTATACGCTCCTGCCTATACCTTCTAAACTTGACGCTATTTGCGTACGCAGTCATACAGTAAAATAAAGACTTCAGACCTTGAACATGTGTGTCCAAAGCACAAAGTATTATTCAAGCAAAGTACAGATAGTTACACGCTGTGATCTAAGTACAATTTAGCGCAAAGAAATTATACAGACCCAAGATACAGTTATACATACGCATGCGCTCTGGGACCAGATTCCGGCATCAGCAAGAAACCTCCATCAACAGCATCAGCATGAAGACTGAAGACTGGGGTCAGAACACACATATTTATACCCCCACAGAAATAGACTACACAATAGAGCGGTTTGTTGCGATCCCATTGGTTCCCCATCACAGTGCTTCTGTTACAGGACATTTAACAGGTTGATTCAAATGGACACAGACCAGCCTCTGACAGCTGGTTATCTCCGTTTTCCCGCCTCATGCAAATCTAGGCTGTTGGTTTTACAAAGTACATTTTGGTGCTTTAACTTTCTACGGTCCATAAGTTGAGAATGCATGTTGCGATCTTCACACAGATTATATCGGGAAGCTGTTGAGAAAGTTCAGATCAGTATAACACCAAACACGGCTTACTTATCATGTATTAAACCTTAGATACCAAATAGCCTTTATTTCTCAGCATTTGTAATAATGACTAAAACTTGAATCTTATACCTTTAAACTATGGAACCTTTTACGTGAATGTGCAGTGTGTAAGTGTTAGGGGTTTGGGAAAAGACGCTAGTTAACTTGGGGCAGATGCGTACGCATGAAGCTAATAAACAGCATACGTATGCGGGGTATTATGCATTCGCTAATGTGCGACATGTTAACAGCGCAACTGTGTGTATTAATGTGTGTATGTGGTATGGTAAAATATGCGATCGCCTGATGCTAATAATAGCATCGCCATATGTACTTAAGTGTGAGTTTAGCTAAAAGGGCGCTGGGCGGCCATTCGCAAAATGGTGTCTTGCAGATCTCATTTTCAAGATGGTGTCTTGCGGCCAGTCACAAGATGGCATCGTTTTGATCTAATTTTAAGTTGATCTTGTCTCAGCCAATTATCCAGTTTCGACACACCTATAGGATAACACTTTGTGGTGTTCACATTATGAATATCGGCATGGTAAATGTCGACCTAATGGCTATGCACCGATACGATAAAGTATGTAAATGCTACAGTATAGAGATTGAAAAGTACAAAGCGGGGCTGAGTGAATTGGAGTTCGGCCGGAGTGCTTACAGTCAGTGCTGCATCCTGTGTTAGAAACAAAATACCATTTGCATTTAAATGCAAGCAAGGATTTAACGCATGTCTAGGTTTCCAAGCTGAATGCGAGTCCATGGCCTCACAAAAACGACATCTAACATTTTATACACAGATTCGCCATTCAATGCCAACAAAGACTTTCAGGTACCAGCAATTGCTCATTACGGCGCCAGGGAACAAAGCCATGAATGCCGATAGGACACGGATCACACCGCGCCTTTGATCAGTCATTCCTGTCTCAGACTCACAAAATTAACATTTTCAGTTATTTTCTTTTAAACAAACCGGAGCTGCCCTTCTGGGGAGCCGCTTATGCCAAGTCTGTGAACCCTCCCCTTATTTAATTACACGGTCCATTACCAGGTGGCTCCTGGCCAGTTCTGCCTGCCAGAAAACAAAAAAACACGTTTCAGTCTGTATTTGTAGATCCGTCTGATATAACCATGCGGGGGGTGGCCACAGGTAGCTAGCTCACTGTGGTGTCTCACCCCATATTGGCCCGCAAAGGGTTAACACCGAACAGGGGATCTATGTTGTTTACTGTGGATGTGAGCACTGATGTAACAGCAGGGTGAGCTCATCCTTAGCTATTTTCATCAGGGTCCTGGTGATTACTCATGATTATTTTCGATCTAGAAGTACGAAAACAGCCAGATGTGAGTTTGGTTGGAGAGGAGCATAACAGGCCTTTATAAAAACTTCCCAAACACCAACCACTGCATGTATTTACAGCAGACAGGAAGAGATGGGAGCAGTGTCAGGGTAGGGGGGATGTTTGCGGAACAGAAGTGTGCGTGTGCCTGTCATGCTGAAATAGGCAGGGTGTGCCTGCTGCAAGACTGAGGTGCCTTGTGCATAATGATTCCTGCTCAGGTCGGGCAGTTGTGAGGAGAGTGCAGAATGGAGAGCATCGTGGTAGAGAGGGAGAGTTTGGTTATTTCTAAATAACACCCCAGATTCAAGAAGCACATGGCAAGTTATACCAAACCCGGCCTGGGACACACAGGTAGCAGCAGTAGCATAATCATTTCAGAGTGACCCACATGTACAGTGCTGGATGGACAGTGGCCTTGTGCACTGGTGGTGTGGTGTACGTTTGGGCTTTCTTATTAATAAAGGGGGGGGGAATAAATATAGTTTAATAATGGATCTTATTTACTTCAAAGTTAAATTTGTAACAAAAACATTGCTGGATTAAATAATGGTTTATTCGCAGAATAGAGCTTTGTATTTAACGCTTTTCGTTTGTATACGTCATGCTGAGATGCTGAAGACAGAATGAGCATCATGGCGGTACTTGTAAAATAAGCTTCCCCGTGCCAAAGTTCAGCGAGGTCTGTAGGCGGTGAAACTTACCGCTGGCCGGGTTATGGCCCTGCACTGCGTAGAAAGGCTCATTAGTGTGTGAGTACAGTGCACTGAGATATAAATAAATCTATTTCCTTCCTTATGTGTCACACAGAAAGTACCCCACCTTTCTCCCACATGTCCTGTCACTGGTTCCGTGCGCTTGTGACTGGCTTGCCTAATTAGTGCAGGGACAGATTACGCTCCACTCCATCTTTATAAGTTAAAGTTCATCATTCTCTGCATACAATCCACACAGTTGGATCAGATCAGTTCTGGTTATTATAAGAATATTCTAGATTAGAGATAATAAAATATTCTATAAATAAACATGGTCCTCTGTACATAACTGCACAACTCTTATCAAACTATAAATTGACAGTGGAGCTATCAGTTAGAGAAAGCCTGGGCATGGGGGTCCCCTCCCTGATAACATACCTCCAAATTGTCCCGTGGGGGGCGGGGGGGGGGTAGAGTTGGGGGGTGCACTGTTACTACTGCTCTGCATAGCAGTGTGTGAATACATGCATCTGTTCACAGTGTGGGGGGGAGCCTAGGGGAAGCCCAGCATCTCTGAAAGTTCTGGGTACGCCCCCAGAGTGTTGAAAACGGGGGCATGTCATGAGGCCATGCCCCTTTTCACAAGGCCACTTCCCTTTTTTGGGTGTATGCTCAAAAATGCATTATCTGATATGATGATACATGGCTGATGTTGTTAGGGATGGCCATCAGTGGACTGTCCATCGATGATCACCATCGATGATTCCATCATGATTAAAGTCAATACTGCAAAGCCATCTATAGTGAAAGTTCAGTAGTTTGCACCACTCGATGGCCACTTCTGCTGAGGGGCATGGCAGGCTCTGGGCCAATCAGAATCGGGGGTAGGGCTTAGCGGGCCACTGGTGGGCAGATCTAAGCTCCATGCCATCTGGAAAAAAGAAAATAAAAACATTGGGTTCAAGTCTGCCATCAATGGCGGAGAACCACTGGATTCCTGCCATCGATGGCAAAACCATTGGTTATCAGTAGTTAACCATCGATGGTGGTTAACTATTAATGGTCGATGGCCATCCCTAGTTGTTATTTGTAAGTATGCAGCAAGTACACGTACTAGTGCCCAGCCAAATACTAGATTCTACTGAATACTAAACCGAATTCAAACCTTAAACATGTGCATGTAACATTTACCAGGAGCAGCCTACATGATAACATTGTTTTATCCCCTGGAAGCAGTAAATATATGTTCTTCAGATGGTGCTTGTTCTCCGGTCCCTGCTTCTTCCTATGGAAAGGAGTTCCGTGGAAGCAATACCGCCGCCTTCTCACTACCTCCCTGGCGGCTTCGCGCATGCGTGACCTCAGGTCACGCATGCGTAGCCACGTCGGACGGGGAGGAGGTAAGTAATGGAGCTATGATACTAACCGAGGGGACAGCTGCTTTTCGGAGCAGCTGTCTGCACCGGAGCAGTGATGCAGGGCCGGCTTTAGGGGTGTTCCACCAGTGCGGACGAACAGGGGCGCCACCCAAAGAGGACACACCCCACCCCAACATCCCGATTTCAGCGGAACAGTGCTGACCTGCTGTTCCACCAGTGGGCCGAAGTGGCCCGCGGGTGGTCAAATCGGGAGGTTGGGGACCCCCGGAGTCTGAATGGATGCTGCACACATCCATTCAGTGACGGGAGAGGGGCTGGGGGAAGCCCAGCTAGTGAGGCTCTCCTCAGCCTGACGATATTTGGAGGCGTGCCATGCGGGCACGCCTCCAAATAACATCACATAGGGGGCGTGACCTATGGTAATTAGGCCAACCCCCATTTTCGGTCACGCACAGCTTCGCTGCGCACGATGTTGGGGCATACTGTAGAGAGCCGGCACAGGGTGCACCGACCCCTGGAGCTGGCCCTGCAATGATGAATTGCACCAGTGCAAAGTTTCCCCTGTCTGCGAGTTGGATAGTTAAGTATCCCTCGCAGTGAGATTAGTATTTAATTATCGGAAGCCATACGTCCTCCAATGATTAATAGGCCCCTAAATCTGGCTAAACACCCCTAGAATTTGGCCAAACAATCAAATGTAACCGGGAATATTTTCAGCTTTCATTTTTATCATAATGTATTTTTTAATTGGGTCTTAAAATGTAATATCGAATCTATAAATAGGAAAGTACCTGCTCAGGTTGACTGTAAGTTCTAGGTTACTTTGTATGTTCCATATTATAGAACAAGAATTCAGATGCACACACTACACACTAAAGTCACAGTCGCAAATATTTGTGTATTAGTTGACTCATTCCTATGTACTAACATTTAATTTCTATAACATCATGATATATATCTTTCTTTCTATTGCATTTATTCATAGATGTTGATAATTAGAGCATACATGCCGAAGTCAAGAATACTATGTATATATTAGTGAATTAAACTGGTACCTTTTATATAACATGTTTACCCCTGAGACCATATACAATTTCATTCCAGCTCACTGGTATTCATGCATTTATTTGAGTGTATTGTAATGTTTATTGCAGCCAGTGTCACCAGATACCGGGAATCTGCTCTCACTCAGGGTCTCATTCAGACCCGCTCGCAAGCGGGTCGATGTAGAGGCCCTGCGCACGTGCAGCGACCACACTGCTAGGTCACCCACAGCCTAGCGAGCGGCCAGGAGGCCGGGTCAGAAAATAGATGTGACCGCCCTCATTCAGAGAAAGCGCTCGCATTTTGCGAGCACCTCTGAATAAGGTCCTCAGTCTTATCTCACATGGCTGTTTATGAATTTCCAAGAACAAGCTGTGTGTCCTGCCCTCGGCCTCCAGCCTGTCTGTAGTATGGCGGTGGGCGGAGGAGAAAGTCACTTTTTCTCTAGGGCCTGACCATTGGCAGCGTATGTGTTAAGCAAGTGCTTTGTGTTGAAGGTGTTAAAACTCCAAGGGCCCTGTCAGATATCAGATACAGAAATCAGGAAAAGGGAGAGTGAATTCTTGCACTGGATCCCCGTGGTTATAAATCATGGCTTTTGTGATCCTGACAGATTGCAATACTAGATGCTTACAGCAGAAATAGAGACCACTGGGGGCCTGATCTTAACCCAAACACTGCTAACTGATGAACCAAACAAGATGTTATCAATGCTGCTTTCAGGCCTGCCTGTCAAACACAGGGAGTGTCTGCTGTGATCCACTCTGGCTAATAGTTATAGACTGATGTGTTATATAACGAAAAGGAATGTACAGTATACTGTAGCTGGCCAAGATCCTGTCTGTAAAGTAACTGCATCCACGCATTGGCAATGTAGTGCGGCACAGGACAGGTCATTTATGAAAGTGCTAAATGTGCACTTTTGCACCTGTAAAAAAAAAATAATACTGTTAAATAACGACATCCACGCCATAGTAAAGTCTATTTAAATAACTGCTAAAGCCCTTTATTGTTCACCTAATTCCAGGGGTGGGGGCCCAGGACAGGGGTGCTCTTCCATGTTTGCACATTAACGACAAAACACTACTAAGTTCCTACAGGAGCCGTGCCACAAGTAGGAGGCATAGAGCCAGTAACTCTACCCATGCAGGGCAGGTTTTCTTATTGTACAAGGCCTACGCTTGCACGCCCTCTCCCTCATTCATTCTGTTTCTCTTAGATACCAGCAAATCTACACGTAGATGATGTCCTTCACATATGCATGCGCAGTACGGAAAATATGTATTTTATGTTCAACAAATAGGCGCACAGCCAACTCTACATGAACCTCTTTGTCTGTGTTTTTCATGCAATTACGTCCATTCAACCTCGGTTACCCTTAAAGGTGCATACACAGGTAACGATATTGTAACCAACAATTTTCTGTCAGATTTTCTGTCAGATTTTCCCTTGAAAAAGTGAACGATTTTTTGAAGTGTAATTCCCTTAAGTTTCTTCCCTTAATGAAAATCGTTATGTTGGACAGTCTGAAATGGACGATGAACGATAACTACAAACGGGAGCGCTCTTGTACGATTATCGTTCATCGTTATAACTCAAAAACTGAGCGATTTTTTGAACGATTGAACGCTAACGATGTCGTTAATGACAAATCATTCAAAAAATCGTTACGTGTGTATGCACTTTTAGTAGCAGTTCGAGAGTGAGTGATCTTCCAATCCTTCCCAGGCGGACTGTACCTGGATGCGATGCCCACCGCAACTACTACGCACAGCACACGTGTGGCGTTAGGTCCAGGCATGCACAGTTGCACACCCGAGTCTATACATAGGCTATCACTTTACTTCTTACTAGTCGCTAGGACATGGGCACTTATTGGAGATTGTCTTCCTGTAACTGAAGCATGCACCCTCCACCTGGAAAAATATGCTGTTTCGTCATATACGGTGATGAGGAAAATTAATTTTATGTGTACCCACTATGCTCCGAAGGGCCGATGAGACATCAGAAGGGTCCCGGTGCTCGAGTGGGGTGTAGCCAATTGTGGGGGTAGGACCACGACCCACTCAGCTTGGCATATTGGGGGTCATTCAGACCCACTCGCGAGCGGCAGTACGCTCGCAAGTGGGTCGATGGTCCCCACTGCGCATGCGCACGACGGAGGGAGCTCCGTCGTGCGCATGCGCGAGATCCGGCGAGCGACGGGCTTTCCATCGCTCGGGGTCTCGCACCAAAGGGGGCGTGCTGTCGATGTTGATTGACAGCACGCCCCCTTTGGTGGGCGTGCCGGGGGCGTCCCTGCCAGACGGAGGCGTTCCCATGGGAACGCCTACCGTCTGAAGCCGACCCCACTGATAGAGCCAAAATCACTCCTGGCCTTGCGGCTGGGAAACCCGACCGCAGGGTTTCCCTCGCAAGTCCGATGGTCAAGACCATCACGACCATCTTCTTGGACGCTTGTATATGCTGTGGGTGGTGACCCACAGCTATACGAGCGTCCAGGAGGACGCTCCATTTTAATGGAGGAGGGCCCTGATTCAGAGCGAGCGCTCTGGTCAGAGCGTCCGGCTCTGAATCAGGGCCATTGTGCACTAATACGGAACTGTGTCCCGCCAATGGGGGAGCATTGCTATGCTTCCCTGGCTGACCTGGGCCCCCCAAAACAAGACTGGTCCCAGGGAATCTGTACGTGCTCCATCCCCCTCTCTGCGCCCCTGATGCTACTAGAGTACTGTAGGTATATTCTCATTTTCCATACTAAATATATGGCAAATACTAAATATATTTGCCAGGCAGACAAGTTGGTGAAAAATTTTACATGTGGCAAAATCATTGCACATCTACATATTTTCACATTTATAAATGACCCTTCAGGTGCATACACACTAGGCGATTAGGAAAGACAGTACGATTACGACATCGTAATAGTACAGTTGTTCCTGATCCCCTGTAGTTCCTACACTGAACGATACATCGTTCAGAGTAGGCACCCTCCAACATTCCTCAACATGGCCAATCTGTCGTTATCGGCAGATTGTGCTGCATGTTCAGGTGAAGATAGATGTCAGAAACGACCAGCGGGAGCACGCATCGCTGGTCATTTCCGACATT
The DNA here is from genome assembly GCA_031769625.1 of Taudactylus pleione. Lineage (NCBI taxonomy): Eukaryota > Metazoa > Chordata > Amphibia > Anura > Myobatrachidae > Taudactylus > Taudactylus pleione. Next base: position 730,708 of record JAUIMM010000073.1, read on the forward strand.
ATAGTGCACGATTTGTGCAATCGCTCAGTAATATCGCCAAGTGTGTAAGCACCTTTAATCATGTAAAAAAAAATGCCTTTAACATCGTATTTATTTATTTTTTTCATAAACTATGGGCCTGATTCAGACCCACTCGCGAGCGGCTGTCCGCTCGCAATTGGGTCGATGTTCTGGACTGAGCATGCGCACGACGGAGGGAGCTCCGTCGTGCGCATGCGCCAGACGCGGCGAGCGAAGGAAAGTCCTTCGCTCGTTGTGTCCGATCAAAGGGGGCTTGCTGTCAATGTTGATTGACAGCACGCCCCCTTTGGTAGGCGTGCCGGGGACGTGCCTCCCTGACGGGGGCGTTCCCACGGGAACGCCTCCCGTCAAAAGCCGGCCCACTGACATCACTAGTGATGTCAGTGGGAGTGATTTTGGCTCTAATAGAGCCAAAATCACTCCGGAGCTTGCGGTTGAAAACCTCAACCGCAGGCTCCGGCTCGCAATTTCGATGGTCGCGATGGTCTCTACCATCGCGGCCATCAAAATGCACGCTCGTATAGCCTGTGGGTGGTGACCCACAGCTATACGAGCGTCCAGAAGGACGCTCCATTTTCATGGAGGCCGGCCCTCATTCAGAGCGTGCGCTCTGCTCAGAGCGTACGGCTCTGAATGAGGGCCTATGACCACTCTTTCGAAGTTTATGCAGAAATGCATGTTTTTTGGAAATTCATATTTGAGAATCGGCTTGCAATTATTGGTTTCCGTTTACATCAAGCCGAATAAAGCCTATGGGGTCTATTTACTAAGCAGTGTTAGGAGACAGAGTGATAAGTGATAAGGTGCCAGCCAATCAGCTCTCAACTGTCATTTTTCAAACACAGCCTGTGAGATGGCAGTTAGGAGCTGATTGGCTGGCACCTTATCACTTTTCACTCTGTCTCCTGACACTGCTTAGTAAATAGACCCCTATGTAAGCATATTTCCATTTGCATTTTTGCATATTTTTCCATATATTTGCTTATTTACTCTTCTGTTTCGCATAACTTCCTATGTCTGACAATGACCCAACAGCCAAGCTCATAGTGGACCCTTGTACACAGAATGTCAGTTTCTCTGATGCAATCTTATCCCTACTTGCCGACTTTCGGGCTGCCGTCTCCGGGAGGGGGCAACCAGGTCGGTGCTGGAGGGGGAATGACGGCAGCCATGGTGGGTGTCATCGCGGCCCCACCCGCCGCTATACAATGCCGAGAGTTCTGGCATTGTAAAGCAGGGAGGAAGGCTACGATGACCCCCCCGGACCACCCATGGGTGGCAGGCAGGAGACTTGCCCTCACTTGCGGGAGGGGGAAGGTAGGGAGGGTGGGATTTTCTATGGGTGGTAGCCAGGAGACTTGCCCTCTCTTACGGGCGGCCAGGAGCGCCCATCGTACAGTTGTAAAAGAAGATGGTTTACAGATACAATAATCTCAATAGCAAAGGAACACATTTTTAGATTCAGAGATGGACGTAGTGGATGTCAATGTCGGACGCAGTGGAGCGATATTTTGCCACTGCTTAAAGTCGCTCTGCGCACACATGTGGCAATGGAGTAGCATTGGCGGTCACAGAGAGGATTTATTTGCAAACTGAGTGACAGGTAGACAGCGTTTGGGGGAGGTAACAATGGTAGTTAGAAAAACGCAGGCGTGTCGGTAGCATTTTCTGGGCGTGCAGAGGCCGCGGCGTCTTAGGAGAGCCGCTCGGTCTGAGACAGCATAGGCTCACTCAGAGGTTCAATGTGTGACTGATATTTCTGATGGTTTCCGCTTTTGTACGTGAGCGGCGGATGTCAGACGCTGGAGAGGGGCTGGTGGGGTGCGTTTTGTCCTTAAAACGGCTTGCACAAGCCAACTCGCACCTACTCACACCTAACTGGATTGACCCCAAAGGGGGAATTTAATTCCCCGATTTCCAGGCAATGTGCTGTTCCAAATCGGCACTTCACATCCATCAGTATGCCCATTTTTCCCTTACACCCCATAGAAGTGCAAGGGAAAACTTGCAATGCCGGCACTACCGAAAAGAGACAATATGCCGCGATACCAAGTGGCACGTCTCACACAATGGAATTACCACCAAAGGTGTCTTTAGCCTTTTGCCATCATGAACAGATCCAGCGTAACCTTGATCTTATAGTAACTGACATGTCAGCTATGACCAGATCCAGGTGACACTGGTTCGGTAGTGCTGAAGTGCAAGCTCTCCGTAGCACAAACAAGCATTCTTCACTTAATCTGTTTTCCTTTCACCAGGTTTAACTTCACTTTCACTTTAAACACTGAGCACTACGATTGGTTGGCCGGGAAATCATATAAGGAGGAAAATGTTTCTATTCAGATTTAGTTAATTTTCTACAACTATGCCAAGACCCCCCAACTGGTCCACATTAATCTATTTTTTAACCTTTTCTCTGCTGGGAAGTGTCACAAAAATGAAACTCCCAGGACCCTGGTGACACAGGAAAAAGTTACGAGGAAAATTGGTGGAATACTTTGGAGAGTGGAGCAGCTGCTGGAGGCAGAGAGGATGGAGCAGGGTGGCAGAGGTACCGTATATCGCTGCTGTAAGGAACACATGCAGAGAGTGCTGGGGACGTGACCTGCGATGAGGTCATCAGGGCCATGGGAAGACAGGTGTGACATTGTTGTGTCACTATCGCTAATGTATAGTGTCACATGGCTCCATTCACAAACATGTGTGAGCGTCTGTAATGAGTTCCAGGCCCCTTGCAAGCACTTTCTCTAATGACGAGTAAGAGGGGGCTTTAACGCTGTTATTGTAAAATAATCTCCTTATCACTGAACTCCAACCCTAACCCTATCATGCTGGATAACTAGTACATTAACATATTTATTAATTATTGCCGGGTACTAGGCTCCATAATTATAATTACTTATTGTCGCTATTATTCGCGGCAAAGACAAATGATTGAACGCTTGAATGTATTAAAATACACCCACGGGGGCTCCGAAAGCAGCCAATCCCTGTGTTAGTGCTAATGCGATCACTTCACTTCTCCTTCGGGAGCCAGGCGCCTTTGTGCGCATGACCGATCTGTTGACTGCGCAGGCGTGAGTCAATAGTCCCAGGGTGGGTTCGTACAGATCCCTCTCCCGGTAACTCTAGCCCATAGGCTACAGCGGCTAAGGCCACCTGGAGAGGGTATTAGCTACCGGGGCCAAGCTGCAGAATGCATCATGTTCAGGAGCTTGATAAATTGTGCAAAAAAGCAGCCCCCCATATAGGCCAAACAAATATGACTGATATCTTGCTTTCTGCTGCGATACCCCATACATACATTGGGGGGATGCTTAATATTGGCAGGTACACTCCCCCCCCCCCGCACACACACACCCGAAAAAGGGGATATCTTGTCCCTAAGAGATGTGGGGTACTTGTAACCAGAGCCGTAACTAGGGTGGTGCGACCTGTGCCATAGCACAAGGCAACGCTGGGCAGGGGGCACTGTTGGGACCTGTCAATTTCCTGTTTATTATCATTCTCACTTGTAGCTTCCTCTTCTTTTATCCCCACCATCTCCTGGCCTCCCCTATCTCTTCCCTGGCCCTTCCCCATGAGGCCATGGCCCTTTTTTGGGGTGCATGTCTTATGTCCCTATTTAAAAAATAGAGGGGGTGTGGCGCCAATGCTCTCTCTGGCACAGGGCACCAAAAAGTCTACTTTCGGCTCTGACTGTAACGCATCTCCTGGAGCGAATGGATAATGAAACGTGAACATGAAAAGGAAGATAGACATTAGTGTTATTTGTCTCTTTGCTACTGAGTCCTGCAATCAGTATTAGCATAGACTGTAATGCACCTGCTCTCTATTAATGACATTAGTTAGTAGCACACACCCAGTGCACATCACTCTTCAGGCATGCCAGCAATGCACTGATGTACAGTAATCAGCCTGACAGTGTGGAATATGTGAATTGTGAAATAAGAACTCCGCCCAAAATGTACAGATTAATTTAGGACACACTTCCCCTGCCCGATGCACACCATCACCCAACACCTTTAGCTTTGTACCCGTGTGCTCTGATGGCCTGCCCAGAGAACACTAATATGCTGCCTCCTACCCTCGTTGGGGAGACGCCTTCCCAACTGGGCCTGATTCGCACGCAGCTCCTTAGGCACCCCATCTAGCGCATATTAGCAGGCTCTACATGTGCCGTAGGGCTCTATTTACTACAATCCGCATATTGAATGCGGATTGTAGTGTGATATTACCGAGTGAATTCGCATTGCGAATTCAGGCAATATCACAGGGATTTACTATAAATCCCTTGCAGGGACAGAGCTTGCGATAAAGCTCTGTCCCTGCGGATCCCATCCGCACTCTAGTCGCGGTATTTTCGGAAAAAATACCGCGACTAAGAGCCCGCGCATGCGCCGACCAACCACCGCTACTACCCTACCACCGACGCTAAGCCCCGCCCCCGGCGCTAAGCCCCGCCCCCGCGATCGCAGAGCCCCCCGCGACCCCCCTGCGACCCCCCCTCCCTTCATTACACTTACCTGCATCCTCCTGGCCTCCGGTGATCTTCTCCGGGCTTCCCGATCAGGTGATCTCCCATACTGCACTGGGACCCGATCACCTGATGACCGGGCCCCAGTGCACTGTGGGAGACCAGCTGACCGGAGAGGAGCCATCACCGGAGGCCCGATCACCGGTCCCTGGATTCAGGTAAGGAAAAAAAAAAATGTTTAATTTTTTTTTCTTTTTTTTACAGTAATCAGCTTGCGGTCTACTTAGACCACATAGCTGATTACTGGTACCGGCTCCCGCCTCTGCTCTCCCCGTTAGAGCAGAGTGGGAGCCCGGTAACCGGGGGAGACCCTGGATAACGCCACCTCCAGGTGGCGTTATTATCACAGGGCTTCCCCCGGTATTTTTTTACAATTTATTTTTAGTAACTTGCACACAGATCACATTTCCCATTACAATTATGGGAAATGCGATCTGCTTTACTAAAAATAAGTGATACTGGGGGTTGGAGTAGAATTTTACTAATTCTACTCCAATTGCCCTGTAATAACTACAGGTGAAACTAAAATAATGTGAAAAGGGTGTGAAAACACCCTTTTTCACTTTATTTTAGTAAAAATAATGTTAATAAATAGAGCCCATAGTGAGCATACACATCTTTGTGCGTCTCCAGGAGATTGAGTCGGACACATCTCGATCACTTCTCTCTCTACATGAAATGGGAGCTTCTGGGTATCAACTGTGCGGGTGCGTGGAAGAGAACCGTATTGTGGATGTTTAGGTAGAGTTGCATCCTATTCTGAGGTATTGTATGTCCTGGGAGGTTGTCACGAACAGGGTTTCGCGGCATGGAGGTTTGCGGTGTTTGCCGGTGAGGGCGCTGTGGCGCGGTCCTTCTGGCAGGGGAGCTGGCGTGTGAAGACTGGCGTTGCGTGTACGTAGAGGTTTTTCAGCGTTGGGCCATCCTGGCAAGGGTAAGTCTAGTGGCGTCTCCGCGTCACAGCTGTCTGGGCGCCACCATCTTGTCTTTGGCCATGTGACATAGCAGGCCAATCGTCTGTGGGTCACCTGCTCCCTCTGGCCTGTCACGTTCCGTTACTGGGTACTTAAGGGTGTTTGGAGCTCCCTGCAGTTGCCAGTGCAACGTGTTCTCAGCGGCAGCTGTGAGAGAGAGTTCTCTGCGCTCCTGAGCCTTAGTCTTGTGCTCCGATGCTTGTTCTAGCTCCTTGTCAGCCTCCGGCTTCCTGCAGCCTGCACCGCTCTGCCTTGCCTCGCATTCCACTGGGATCAGCCCTGCACCTTCCACCAGACCCACGCCTGCCTGAACCTGGCTCCTAGGTTATCCCAATCCTGCACAGCCATCATCACAGCATTACCCGATTCTCCTTTCAGCCATCATCACAGCATTACCGGATTCTCCTTTCAGCCATCATCACAGCATTACCGGATTCTCCTTTCAGTCATTGTCACAGCATTACCGGATTTCTCTTTCAGCCATCATCACAGCATTTCCTGATATGCCTCTCACCCACTATTCAGCATATCAGGATATCCACTTCACTCTTAGGTGCTCTATTTGCTACAATTCGCATTTTGAATGCAGATTGTAGTGTGATATTACCGACTGAATTTGCATTTCGAATTCAGCCAATATCACAGGGATTTAGTGATTTACTAAAAATCCCTTGCAGGGACAGAGCTTGCGATAAAGCTCTGTCCCTGCGAATCCCCTCGGCACACTTATCACGGTATTTTCACAAAAAATACTGTGACAAGTGCCGGCGCATGCGCCGGCCGGCCATCGTTAAGCCCCGCCCCTGCTGTTAAGCCCCGCCCCCTGCAATCGCGACCCCCCTCACTTAATTGCACTTACCTGCAGTGATCCGGGCTCTGGTTATGTCCTCCATGGCTCCGGTCAGTTGACATCCCATCCTGCACTGGGACCCGTTTTTTTTTCACTATTTTTTTTTTTTAGCAGTGTATCAGAGTGTGATCTGTTTAGACCACACAGCTGATCACTGGGGCCGGCTCCAGACTCTGCTCTGCCTGTTAGAGCGGAGCAGGAGTCCTGTAACAGGGTTAGACCCTGGATAACGCCCCCTCCAGGCGGGGTTATCACAGGGCTTCCCCCGGTATTTTTGTCACAATTTATTTTTAGTAACTACCAGGCAGATCGCATTTCCCATTACAATTATGGGAAATGCGATCTGATTACTAAAAATAAGTGATAATTAGGGGTTGGAGTAGAATTTTACGAATTCTACTCCAATTGCCCTTTAGTAACTTTAGATGAAACTAAAATAATGTGAAAAGGGTGTGAAAACACCCTTTTTCACTTTATTTTAGTAAAAATAATGATAATAAATAGAGCCCTTACAGTCTATCTGGATTCACCTCATTCATCTCTGTCACTGATCTGGACATTCGTTTATTTCCACTCACTACAGTTCCCTCCTGCCACATATGAGGTATGTCTATTAAATAAGGAGACTGATTAAATAATTCATCTTTATTTATTGGTATTACAAATTTAATGTTTGTCCCCTGCAATATACTCCCCATTTGCACTAATACAGTGTTGGCTAACCTTGACACTCCAGCTGTTATGGAACTACATAACCCAGCATGCACTGCTACAGTTTTGCTATTAGGGCATGCTAAAACTGTGGCAGGGCATGCTGGGATATATAGTTCCACAACAGCTGGAGTGTCAAGGTTAGCCAACACTGCACTAATACATCGCTGTAGTCTGGTTTTCCACTGGTGGAAGGTATGGAGCAAATCAATCTCTGTTAGTTGTTTCAACATATCTGCCGTTTTCTTCTTTACAGCATCAACTGATTCAGAATGTGGCCCTTTAAGCACTGTTTAAATTTTGGGAAAAGATAAAAGTCTCAAGGTGCTAAATCGGGAGAATATGGAGGATGTGTAAGTGTAGTAATGTGATTGTCGGTCACAGAAAGTGCTGTGTGAGTAGGCGCATTGTCCTGGTGAGGAATGAAACCATTTTTCCACAGTTGCGGCTGTTTCTTTCTCTCTCTCAGCTTTTTCAAAACTTCCTTATAATAATGCTGGTTACTGTTGTGCCTTCTGGAACCCATTCTTGCAAAATGACACCATTGATATCGAAATTTTTTTAATAAAAATGTAAAATTGACATGTTCAGCTTTTAAACGTAGCATTTTTTCGGCACTCTACAGAAAACACAACCAAATAAAATGGCGACTTACAATCAACTGAACGTCATAGAGTGTTGCTGCTTGTCATGCAGGCTCAGACAAGTTCAAGGTTACTACGTATGCAGTTAGAAGTTAGAACCCGTTCTGACTGCTTTGTTTACTAGGTGGAATCACAGTCTATAGACATACCTCGTATATTAGTTTGTTTATTACTGGACTTTAGTTTATCTTATTGCTCATGTCTACCAACATTCACATTAAACAGCCCACCTTTCAGTTTAAACCTGTTCCGGTGTCTGCTCCTGTTACCACCCCGGGTCCACCACAAACACAGGGGTCTATGTACTAAGCAGTGATAAGAGACAGAGTGAAAAGTGATAAGTCTGTGATGAGGTGCCAGCCAATCAGCTCCCAACTGTCATTTTTCCAACACAGCCTGTGAGATGGCAGTTGGGAGCTGATTGGCTGGCACCTTATCACTTTCTTATCACTTTTCACTATGGGCTCTATTTATTAACATTATTTTTACTAAAATAAAGTGAAAAAGGGTGTTTTCACATCCTTTTCACATTATTTTAGTTTCACCTGTAGTTATTACAGGGCAATTGGAGTCCCCCAGTATCACTTATTTTTAGTAAAGCAGATCGCATTTCCCATAATTGTAATGGGAAATGTGATCCGACCAGAGTTACTAAAAATAAATTGTAAAAAAATACCGGGGGAAGCCCTGTGATAATAACGCCACCTGGAGGTGGCGTTATCCAGGGTCTCCCCCGGTTACCGGGCTCCCACTCTGCTCTAACGGGGAGAGCAGAGGCGGGAGCCGGTACCGGTAATCAGCTGTGTGGTCTAAACAGACCGCAAGATGATTGCTGTAAAAAAAAGAAAAAAAAAATTGAAACATTTTTTTTTTTTACTTACCTGAATCCAGGGACCGGTGATCGGGCCTCCGGTGATGGCTCCTCTCCGGTCAGCTGGTCTCCCATAGTGCACTGCGGCCCGGTCATCAGGTGATCGGGTCCCAGTGCAGTATGGGAGATCACCTGATCGGGAAGCCCGGAGAAGATCACTGGAGGCCAGGAGGATGCAGGTAAGTGTAATGAAGGGAGGGGGAGTCGCGGGGGGGTCACGGGGGTCCACGATCGTGGGGGGCGGGGCTTTGCGTCGGTGGGGGGTAGCAGTGACGGTGGGTCGGCGCATGTGTGGGCTCTTAGTCGCGGTATTTTTTCAGAAAATACCGCGACTAGAGTGCGGATGGGATCCGCAGGGACAGAGCTTTATCACAAGCTCTGTCCCTGCAAGGGATTTATAGTAAATCCCTGTGATATTGCCTGAATTCGCAATGCGAATTCACTCGGTAATATCACACTACAATCCGCATTCAATATGCGGATTGTAGTAAATAGAGCCCTCTGTCTGTTATCACTGCTTAGTACATAGACCCCATAGTCTCTAACAGAGGGTGGTTGGGAAGTCTATGTCCTGAGGGGGTGTGACGCCCACCCATTACCTAATTAAGACAAAGGCAGTACTTTGTGACTATATGGCCGCGGGATATGAGACACCAGAACCATGTTTACCGCGTATGGGACGCAGGATTTGACACTACCCTGAAAACGGTTGTGACGCGCCTGTGTTTTTAGCCAACTAACTCCCTGACTAACAATCACTCTGCGAAATGATCCTCATTACGATCGGCATTGCAGAGTTGCCTTGACGTGTGCAAAGTTATACCGCAACCGGCACGACGCATGTGCAGTTGACCGATAATCGCTCAACTGCGTAAATATCGGAATACCGTACATCTCTAAGAATCAGGCCTATAATGTGTGGCAGACGTCACCATCATCTAAAGGACACACTTGGACCCAACCTATACTTCATGCCAGTGCGCAAAAGATGAATCTGAAGACATGACTATTTATTCTTCTGCCATGCCAGCAGTTGTGCCGACACGCCTTCATTAAGCATTGCCTACATGAGAACGTCCCATTACAGCCCAGTTGTGGAGAAGCGACTGAAGTACTTACAGCTCTGCAATGCCGCACCCGCATACACTTGTTTCCGCCGCAACGCACACTTGCCGACTTCTAGCTCCCTCCTTCCGGGAGGGAGCTGTCGGGCGTCCTCAGCAGGGGGGCATGCCACATCAAAAGGGGGCGTGGCCCAGAAAATGACTCTACAATGGGGGCGGGGCATGGGCGTGATGACGCGATTCAGCGCGAATCGCGTCACCGGCCCCCCCGCTGCCGGGGATTATACTGTAGTCGCAGGGGGGGGAGATAGATCGCCGGGGACCGGGAGGCTTGCCTACCTTTCCGGGAGGCTGGGAGTGGCACCCGATTTTCGGGAGGCTCCCGACCAAATCGGGAGGGTAGGCAAGTATGCCGCAACGTTGCGTAGGCCAACAAAATGTAAGATGAGTTTCACAGACCGTCCAATCAATATGGATGTTTTGCTGTCTTCAAATAAATATTTTCATTATGATTCGGAAAGCCATAGGATATAACGTCCAAGTGGGATTTATAGGGAAATACCATGGATGGATGATCCCAAACCTGGACTTAGCTCTGGGCACACCAGTCCTGTGCTACTGCCAGCCTTAGGCTGAAAAGCGGCTTTTTTTCCCCTGTAAATAAAAATGCATCACAAGGAAAACAGAAATATGTGGTTTACACTGATATGTGAAGGACCAGGAAATATAAAAGTGGTATCTCCAGTAATAACCGTCTCATTAAGCACGCTAGCTGGGGCTCCTCTCCTTTGCCCACTCATCTTCTGGTCTGTAGATCATAGAGTGTGGAGAGAGGATTTGACACTTTAGCACTGTTCTCATGGAGGGATGAAGTGACATCGGGGGAGATGTATCAAGCCTTTGGAGAGAGATAAAGAGAAGAGAGATAAAGTACCAACCAATCAGCTCCTGGCTGTCATTTTTTAAACACAGCCTGTATAGTGACAGTTAGGAGCTGATTGGTTGGTATATTATATCTGTCCACTTTATCCCTCTCCAAGGCTTAGTACATCTTCCCCATAGTAGCTGCCGCACTCGCTACTAACCAGGGAAAGGAGGCTATCAGTTGTGTTTGTACAAATGATGAGATGATGATGGGGGCTATCTAGTAGTTAAGAAACTAGGCAGGGCTTTTGAATGAAGCCTTAAGGTGCTTATCCACTAGACGATTAAAATGAGCGATTGAACGATAATGATATCGATATTGTTCGATCATTAGATAATCGTTTGAAAATCAGATTGTTTAAAAAATTGGTCTTTTAGACATCTATCATCGTGCAAACATGCTGATCAACCTGACATTAACGTCAGGTTCAAAATGTTTGCAGATGATTGATTGTGCCTACACTGAACGACTGCTCGATTACAGACTGACAAACGACTGCACGATTACACAGACTGACAAACGACTGTCGTAATCGTGCAGTCTTTTGCCTGTCTTCTAGTGGATGGGTACCTTTACACAACCACGGAAATAGAGAACGGGGGGAAAATTTAGGAGAGGATTAATGCAATTATAAATATTTGCTCCGGGGCTTACAACAAACGGGGCGCCTGTCGATGGTGATCGACAGCTCGCACCGTTTTATAGGCGGAGCGGGGGGGGTGGCTGGCCAAACGGATGCGTTCCCGACGGAACGCTCTAATAGAGCCGAAAGCTAACTGGGGCTTGCGGCAGACGAGACCCTACCACAAGGGTCTCGTCGCAAGCCGCGATGGTCTTGACCATCACGACCATCAACCTGGCCGCTCGCTAAAGCTGTGGGTGGTCACCCACAGCTTAGCGAGCGGCGAGGAGGCCGGCTCATTTTAGAGATGCGGCCTCCCTCATTCAGAGCGAGCGCTCACATTTTGCGAGCGGCTCTGAATGAGGTCCCAAGTGTTCTGTGGGGGTCATATAGACCCGCTCGCGGGCAAAGGATGCTGGCAAGGGGGTCGATGTTTGCCGAATGCGCATGCGCACGATGGAGGGAGCTCCGTCGTGCGCATGCGCGAGACCCGGCGAGCGACGAGGAATACGTCGCTCGTGGTCTCGCACCAAAGGGAACGCCTACCGTCTGAGTCCGGCCCCACTGACATCAGTAATGATGTCAGTGGGAGTGATTTTGGCTCTGATAGAGCCAAAATCACCCCTGGGCTTGCGGCAGCAAGACCCTACCGCAGGGTCTCGTCGCAAGCCCGATGGTCGCGATGGTCGAAGACCATCGCGACCATCATCATGGCCGCTCCAGGAGGCCGCTCCATTTTTAGGAAGGAGGGCACTGATTCAGAGCGAGCGCTCTGGTCAGAGCGTCCGGCTTTGAATCAGGCCCTGTGTCTCTAGGCTGCAATGAAATAACCTTCCAAGTATTGCTAGTAGGCAATAGTAGGTGTTTAAGAGTAGGATGGATGGCACTGTCTTATTGGCAGGAACTATTATAAACTGCGGGTGACTGGACTTCATCTTACACCCCTCATTTATGTCCTGGCGGCTTGTGAAAGAGACCGGGACCTGCGTGTCCCATCAGTCCCTTTATCCAGTTGCAATTCTGCCCATGAGGGTTTTAACTAACTGAGGCATATGAAGAAAATTAAGTGAAACCAAAGTTGTTTTTTTACTTTTGTTCCCATTAATAAAACGTCACCCTTAATGGGACAAAAATGTGCGCTTGAGTGTTGTATATTTGTTCTTCCCCTTCCTTTGTTTCTCACGTCACTGTCCACATTGTGCCGCCCTATTATAAATAAATGGTAGGGTGACCTTTGTGTAACACACTGCTTTACACAATGTATACACAATTCTCTTCAGCTGCCCAAATCCAATATGAATACACTTTATATATAAAGGGAAAATAGAAGATAAAAATAGTTCCGTGTGAACCCAACCAGAAACAAATTCATTTATTTCCAAATATCCCTCAATTTAGCGACACAATTTTTTGCTCATTTAAAAGTCAACTTTTATTTTCAGTGTTTTTATACACAGAGAAGAAGATTGGCATTGCTTATATAAACTGTTTCACCGCGTAGACATTTTATTATTATTAACAGTTACTTATATAGCGCCAGTATATTCCATTGCGCTGGGAACAAAATAGTAATAAAACAAGATTGGATAATAACATAAAGAGGTACGAGGGCCCTGCTTGCAAGCTTACAATCTATAGAATTTTACAAATGGTTTCTTAATAGTGCCGCGATGACGAACGTGCAATTCGCCAACATCTGACACTGATGCTTGTGTGGGTTCAAACAGGCCGCAGTATTCAATCATTACTTATATACATGGAGAAAACATGGAACTGCATACTTGTGGCTGGTGTGTGTAGCTGCTGGAGGACCTTGTTGCTGGTCCTTTCTGAGTCCAGAAGCAGAGCATTTTGGACCTTATTCAGAGTCGGTCGCGAGCGCCGATGCGCTCGTAACCCACTCGATGGTTAGGCCTGCGCACGCGCAGCGGCCGCACTGCGCATGCGCAAGCCCCGGAGCGACAGAGAAACTCTGTCGCTCCGGAGCTCGCTACCAAAGGGGCGGCTGTCGATGTTGATCATCAGCTGCCCCCATTTGGTAGGCGGCCGGGGGGTGGTTTCCAAAACGGAGGCGTTCTTTTACGAACGCCTACCGTTTTGTGGACAGCCGCATTGACATCATCAGTGATGTCAGTGGGGAGCTTCCTGCTCCATCAGAGCAGAAAGCTCCCTGGGGCTTACGAGTGCCCAAACCCAACCTTAGGGTAGGTTGTGCTCTGCTGTGATTTTTTTATTTTTTTACACTTCTGCGCCTATACCGATTGTCCACATCTCTGTACACTGAGGGTGTCATTCAGACCCGCTCGATGTTACCCCAATGCGCATGCGCACGAAGGAGGGAGCTCCGTCGTGCGCATGCGCGAGACCCGGACAGCGACAGCCAAGATGTCGCTCCGGGTCTCGCACCAAAGGGAGCGTGCTGTCAATGGTGACTGACAGCACGCCCCCTTTGGTGGGCGTGCCGGGGGCATGGCTGCCATACGGAGGCGTTCCCATGGGAACGCCTACCGTCTGGGTCCGGCCCCACTGACATCACTCCAGGGCTTGCGGTCACCGCAGGGTCTCGTCGCAAGCCCGATGGTCGCGATGGTCTTGACCATCGCGACCATCTTTTTGGTCGCTCGCATATGCTGTGGGTGGTCACCCACAGCTATGCAAGCGGCCTGGAGGCCGCTCCATTTTTAGGTAGGAGGGCACTGATTCAGAGCGAGCGCTCTGGTCAGAGCGTCCAGCTCTGAATCAGGCCCAGAGGCACAACTGTCTACTGAGATGAGATGTGCACCTCCATGTACAATACTCCTCCTCTGCCTGGTTAGTTTCCCTGTGGTTCCTTCATCCCACAAGCTTCACCTTGCTTATCCTGTACATGCTCATATGTGACAGCTTTATAGCTATCCCTGTGCTTAGTATGATGGTGTCAGGACGTGACTCTATTACATGTGACAGAAGACCTCCCATGTGCAAGGACCTTACACCACCAAAATGACTAATGATTTCTTTACAAGTACGGATGCAGCTGTTACCGAGAATGAACTGTTGTCTTTTTATGACTTAAACCCTTTTGTAGCCATTAGACAGACAGGTCACTTAATAAATGCACTGCAGATGGTTATATGTTTTCGGGAGCGATGTCTGTATTCTTCACACAGAATTTAAAGGGTGCACAGCAATCCGGAATGTAGGGCACAATGCTTTCCGTCAGATATGCCTCATACTTGCCTATTGTCTTGGATGGTCCTAGAGACTCACAAATTTCTGAGAACTCCCACAAGGGGAGATGTATCAAGCTTTGGAGAGATATAAATTGAACTTGCCTAAAGAAACCAAGCGGCTTCTGTCATTTCGGTGATGTCCTGCTACCTCTAATCCTAATATTTAACCCCCTCCCCACCCATGCCTATCTTCCCCACCTCGCACCCTATCCCTCCCAGCTACGCCTAATCCTAAAAGTCGGCATTCTCAAACTGTCGACAATTCACATGGTGACAGTTAAGATGTCGACATTCTGAGGATGTCGACAAGGTGACTGTCGACCTTCTGATCAGATAGCATAAATAAATGACAGTCAGAAGCTGACTGGTTGGTTGGTTGTTTTTTGCAACATCTCCACTTTATCTCTTGCCGAGGCTTGAGACATCCCCCCCCCTCAGCCTCCCGGAGCCAATCATTTCTGCAGAGATCAAGGCAGTCTTGGGACTTGATGGCGTGATTTGCAATGAATCACGTCATGCCCCCTGCACCACATGTCTGGGCAGGGCGGTAACTAGGGGTGTCCAGCCAGTGCCGCTGCACAGAGCGACCGTTTTCACCCCCCACGGCTCTTTCCTCTTGCTAGCAGGGTGCCTGGAACGGCACCCTGCAGCCAGGATCACTGCTATGGCGCCTTTAGACGCTCCAAGTCAGCGATGCACTTACCGGTGCTGCCAGACCCCGCTGCACGCTGTAATGACATCATGATAATGGGCAATAAAGGTGCAGGGCCAGCACAGGGGGCATTTAAGCCCTGTTACGGCCCTCCTCCAGAATCTCCCAGCGGACCCAGGTAATGAGTAAATCTGGCTCCTATGTGATTAAACTAGAGCAAGGTTTGTTAGATTTTAACAATAATATAATTAATTTATAGAGATGTGTACACAGATGGAAATTCATTATTTAGTTAGAAACTGTCTACATCTAGATTTATCTTTTTCTATTTTCTTGATCTGTATGCTTGATATAATTATTATTTCTCTAGTTATTAAACGGCAAATGGCCCTATCCATTAAGAGGTTACTGTGGGCGATTAGCTTTGGCGAGATCCAGCAGCGATAGATTTTCCATGTAAAGCATGTGGAAGAATATTTAGCAAGGATTCCGTTGGTACAAGTACAGCTACGATCCTTTGGTATTAAACCAGAGGGAAGACGTAGAGAAGTTGCCTATAGCCAGGGACTTGCATTCATGGTAGAGCCTCCCCTGTCATACTGCAGAGTTTGAAATAATTAGAATAATACAAAGATACTTATAACTTACAAATATATTCTTTGTATTTTTCTGATAGTTTTTATAGACAAAACTCACCAAAATTTTAGCACTCCTAGAGAGAGATGAGGCAGTAAAGAGCTCAGCTTCTCTTCTGATCGCTCAGACACTGTCTGGAGCTGGGGGCTGGACCACGAAGCAGCCAATAAAACAGAGAGAAAAAAGAGCTAATGGAGGCATGCCTCATTGTGAGGGATCGTGCCTTGAGCTCTGATAGACACCATTGTGTGTATTTAGCTTTGTCATGTGTACGCATATCCCTCAAGTCTAGCCCTGGTGCCGTGATATATTAATTCTTACCAGTCTGTGGGGCCTATTCATCAACACTAAAATAACGTTTTTAAGGACATTTTCCTTAAATAACGTTATTTTGGTATTCATGAACAGACTTAGCACAGGAGATATCACAGATATCTCCTTGCTAAGTTCCCCTGCATTAATTTCCACACTCCCCATACATTAGTATGGGGATGTAGAAATTGTGGTATTCATCAAATTCCGAAAATTATGAATTTTCGGAATTTGATGCAGTTACTATTCGCCACTGTGAGGTGGCGAATAGCAGAATCGACTTATCTGTATCCACGTGTGCAGGTCCCCCGACGAGTCCTTCCGGCGCTCTGCTCCGTCCTCAGGCTCCGGAGGCTGGTCGGACATGTGTGCTCCCCAGCAGAGCACAAGAAAGTTTAGAAAAAGAAAAAAATTTTTTTATTGTTTTTCTAATCTGTCATGTGGTCTGCTGGGAAACCACATGACAGACCAGCAGGACAGAGCCGGAGGCTGCTGCGCGGACAGGTAAGTCGGGGGGACGGGGGGAGGTGAGCGGAGGGGGGGTACACTACCTTAACGCATCTGTAGGCAGTGCTGCGCATGCGCTGGTTTTACAGATGTAACAGCGCATGCGCAGCACTGTTTCCAGAAGCGATAAGGTAGTGTAGGCAGGGAAAAGTATCTATTTCCCGAAAAGCTGTCATCGCAAAAATTACAGCTTTTCGGAATAGATACTTATGGAGAGGTGGAATGATGAATTCCACCTATAATTAGCTAGAACTCCATGCGAGTTCTAAACCTAATTATCTCCATCGAATTTTTAGGTTTAATGAATAGGCCCCTGGGGCATTTTCGGAGGTGGTTGGACCACTTTTTCCAAATGTGTCAAGCTATGGAAAGCAAAACTTTCTGGAACTTGTACCCGATAGGCAACACCATCTATAGATGACTAATGGAAGCCTATGGGCCTCGTTTTGAATAATTCCCAGAGAGTCTCCTACTGCTCGCACATGCGCAGTAGGACTCCCAGGTCATAAACCCGGATGTCTTCACACCACAAAGGACAGCTCTTACTGTATAAAACCCATGACGACAACAACATCTAATCATTACCATTCGATGGCAGCAAACATTGGAATGCCACCATAGAATGGTAAAAACACTACCATCACAAGGAAATCATCAATGTTTGGCAAACATATCGACCATCGATGTCTATCCCAGATACAAATGAAAGAATGAGGACATAGGGCCTCATTCAGACCCGGTCGCAAGCGCAGGGCGCTCGCAACCGGGTCGATGTTATGGCCCTGCTCACGCGCAGCGGCCGCACTGCATGTGCGCAAGCGCCGGACCAAGTGAGAAACTCTCTCGCTCTGGAGCTCACTACAAAAGGCGCGGCTGTCGATGTTGATCATCAGCTCGCCCCGTTTTGTAGGGGCGGGGGGTGGCTACACAAACGGAGGCTGCCGTTTTGTGGGCGGCCGCACTGACTTCAGCAGTGATGTCAGTGGGGAGCTTCCTGCTCAATCATCTGGGGCTTGCGGTTGCCGAGACCCAACCTTAGGGTCTCGTCGCAAGCCCCGATGGTCGCGATGGTCTTGACCATCGTGACCATCACCCTGGTCGGTCGCTAAAGCTGTGGGTGGTAACCCACAGCTTAGCTAGCAACCAGGAGGCCGCACTTTAAAAAAATCAAGCAGCCGCCCTCATTCAGAGAGAGCGCTCGCTTCTTGCGAGCTCCTCTGAATGAGGGCCATAATGTGTAAGGGAGAGGGGGGGAGTTGTACTGTGTGGCATAATGTGTAAGGGGGGAGTTGTACTATGTGGCATAATGTGTAAGGGAGAGGTGGGGGAGTTGTACTGTGTGGCATAATGTGTAAGGGAGAGGGGGGAGTTATACTGTGTGGCATAATGTGTAAGGGGGGAGTTGTACTGTGTGGCATAATGTGTAATGGGGGAGTTGTACTGTGTGGCATAATATGTAAGGGAGAGGGGGGAGTTATACTGTGTGGTATAATGTGTATGGGGGGCAGTTGTACTGTGTGGTGTAACGAGTAATGGGGGAGAATTTGTATTGTGTGGCATAATGTGCAAGAGGCACTACTACAATTTAGCGTACTCTGTATAAGGGACACTACTACAGGTATGTAGTATAATGTAAATAAGAGGCACTACTGTGTGGCATAATGTGAATTGGGGGTACTATAGTGTGGCCACGCCCTTTCCCTATAAGACATGCCCTTTTTTTTCTCCTTGTTTACAATGGGTAGGGGGAGCCAAATCTCATTCTGGCACAGGGCATTATGGATCTGGTGCTAAGAGGGGGGTTATTGAGTGCTGGGGGTGAATGGATTATTGGGTGGGGTAAGAAAATGGATGCTGAGATGAGGTTAATGGGTGCTAGGAGTGAATGGATTAATAGGTGCTAAGAGGAGGGTTATTGCGTGCTGGGGTGAATGAATTAATGGGTGCTGGGTGGGGCGGGGTTAAGGGGTGCTGACAGTGTGGACAAACGTGTTAATGGGTGAATTGCTTAATGGATTCAAGAGGAATGGGTTAGTGAATGCTGAGTATGTGAATTGTTTAATGGTTGCTGGATGGGGGGCGGTTAATAAATGCTGACAGGGTGGACAAATGTGTTAATTGGCACTGTGAGGGTGAATTGATAAATGGAGAGGAGCAGGTTAATGAGGACTAAGGGCCTGATTCAGACCCGGACGCTAAGCCGCAGACGCTTGCTATGGGTGATAATCACCCGTTTGCGTCAATATTCGTATGCGCGAATCAGTCACTGTGCTCATGAATTATGTGCTCGTAGCACAAAGACTGGACCAAATTTTGAAGGACAGTGCCGTTTGTGGGTTGTAACAGGGGAAGGTGCTTGTGAACGGGGGAGTGGTGCTGCGAACGCAGGTGTGTCTGGGCATCTAAACGGCGTTTTATGGGTGTGCATAATTAGCATGGAGGCGTCACTGTACACGTCACTTGGTTGTATTTCAGCCTGCAGTGATCGCAGTGCTTGCGGTGGGGTAAAGTCTACCTCAAGTGCTGCGTGCAGCTCCGATGGTTCTGATTAATCATACACTTTCTGGAGATGACGTGTGTTAAGAAAGAAAAGTGGGCGTCTTTATACCGGCGTGCGTTCGCTCTGCCGTCGCTCTCTAAGACTTAGAGGGCGCCCTTACACCAGACAGTGTGATCGCGGAATTTGCATACCCGGCCCTTATTAGATGAGTGAGAGCGCAGCTTAGCGTCTGGGTCTGAATCAACCCCTAAGTGTGTGTGTGGGGGGTGTAATTTGGTAAATGGGGTTGATGGGGTGAAGGTGACCGGACATATTGGGTGCTCTGGATCTGCAACAAAGTGTAATACAGTTACAGGCAGGGAATGTGCATATGACAGATTGCTGATCCAGTTGTTATAGACTTTGGTAAACACTTAAGTGTGGTTTATTTAACTAGATTGAAAGATTTTATTGGGGGAATTAATGGCATTAATATGAAGCTTTGCCTATGACGCCTACAATCCTCGCACTGGCCCTGCAGACAATTCAGTTACATTATACATCCAGGACAACAGAATGGTACTATACTAAGGACATACTGAAAACAATGACTGTTCCAGATCTCACATACAGTAGGGCAGTAACACGCCTGTGTCGTGCATAACCACATCGTGCACACAAACAGTAAAAGCACAATGTACTTAAATGATCACAATGTACACACACACACACACACACACACACTTGAATTAAACTTCATCTAAAACATTTCTCCTGCAAAGCTGTCTTTCGTTATAGTGCTGAGGACTCTCCCCACATTGCTGGCAAGGTTGTCCCCTTAATGGTTCCTCCTAGTTCCCCATTTGCCTCCTGTCTCTGTACCCTTGTCTACAAATGTCACGATCTGCCTACCCCTAGAAATGGATCTGCCAATCATTGTCCTGCAACAGCCATGTGTTATGTCTCCAACATCATCCGTTAGGAAATTCAATATTTTCCTATCAATTTCCCCAAAAGAATAACCTGCTATGTATAACTCCCAAATAATAAAGGTCACAGACCTGTGGAATTTCAGTAGGATCGTCATGTATTCTAAATGTGCTTTTTTATTAAAAAGGTCATTACAGATGTCAGATCATATAGTCCCTGATGTCATAATTGTGTTGCGGCAGCTAAAGAGGTGCGGACGGAACGCATTAACCATTCCTTTGCCAGGGTAAACTAAATGTGTATCTATCGACATATTTTTACAGAAACGATAGCAAATAAATTAAAGACCAACCAAAAGAAATAACATTAAATGCGCAAAAAATATTTGGAATTCCCGAATAATTGATATATACAAAAAATTTATGTGAGAGATTAAGAAAAGTTATCTTGAATTTTACTTTATTTTCGAGTAAGCAATCCACACACATAATAAATTGATCTGAGTGCTGTCACATTCCTGGGTTATTAAAAAAGGGAGATTAAGTGTACAGTATCCCAGATGGTGCGTTGCAGGGCGAACTGAGCCATATGTACCACACAGAGCAGGGCGTTGCTGTAATGGGATAATACATTTTTGGCAGTATTTACAGATATTTCCTGCCAGAATAAGCAAGGGCTACAAGTGCCCCTTTTAAAGTGGAAAAATCAGAAGTCTATATGGATGTCAAAAAGCCACTTTATAGCTGCGGTGGAGGGGAACTTGGACCCTGTTACAGGATGAGGGAATGGGCAGGGGTTCTAATCTCTCTCACGATTAATGTTGAGTGTTTGAAGCAGGAGACGTGAGGAAAGATGGCAGACTCTCCATTAATTCTGTTTAGTCTATAGCTTCAATTTTAAATGTGGGTTTTTTTGACTCGTTAATAGAGCCGGATCATAATAATTCAGATCATCAAATGCCAAAATACAACATGGTTTCGAAATGGATTGTTGATTGCTAATATTCTACTTTTGCTTCTTCCCCGTTCTCTAAATGGAACCTCTGGCATGGTCATTGCTCGAAGATGGCTCCATAATCTCCATCTCCATTGCTATTCCAAGATGCCTACTGTTCACATATCTCCCAACATTTGGGATTTCAAATTAGGGTCTTCTTGTCCAAAATGGGGCATGGCCTCATGGGGGGTGTGCCCAGGATTACAGGAGATGGTGGTCTGCCACTAGCCTCACCCCCAAACTGTGTAAATGCCACGTGCAGTAGATCAGCGGTGAGAGTACCCCCCCAACTCTCTCCTCCCCGCACGCAGGAACATCACGGTTGGCCGGCGGGATGTGGGTGATGTGGCCGCTTTGCTGGGAGCCGGTAAAGACTCAAAGAGACCAAATTCGGGAGTCTCATGAAACTTCCGGGAGAGTGGGCAAGTATGATTATGAGTCAGAAGCAGGTCCAAAGACGGATGCATACCCCAGCTATCGGCAGACTGCGTACACACCGGAGAAAGCCGTCGCAGGCATGTGTGTCACATCATGTATAGGCACCTGGCTGGAAAATACAAGGGCATACGGTTTGCTCTATGCATGGCTGCTTCCCTCGGTCCGTGCCATGGGCGTTTCTGCCCAGCAACTTGGCGGTTACAGTGCGGAGGCACTAAACAGATCCATCTTGTGGACGTGCCGTGTGTGTGTGTCGTAGGCGTGTAGCCTGAATTCTGTGCTTGTTTGGGGCATGTAGACAGAGACGGGATGCCTGTTTGACAGCAACGGACTGAAAAACAATAGGCAGCGAGACCATACACATGTAGACGTATGAATACTCGCATACGCGGCCGGATACTCACACCAGAGTAAAAAAAGGAAATCTGTCTGCCGCAAATGTCCACTTTGCAACCGACTCAAAACCAGGCTCTGTGCGCGTCATCCAGTCACCTCTTCTCAACTATGCAGAGCAGCGGTGTGACAGTGTTCTCCCAAACTTCCCCCCCCGCCAGCGGCACATTGCGGCCCGGGGGTGGGACAGCAGGACAGTACAACTAAAAACTGGACTGTCCCGCAGACATTGGGACAGTTGGGAGCAGTGGTGGCTCCAGAGGTGGGGCTGCAGCGCAGTTCAAAATTCAAATAGGGGAGCCACACCAACTGCCACCCCAAACGCTGCCAAACATCACTGGCTGGGACTCACTGGCAGTTGGTGTGACTCCCCTATTTGAATTTTGGACTGTGCTGCAGCCCCACCTCTGGAGCCGCCAGAGGTATTTATAGGTGCATTTACCCTTAGTCTATTTGTTATATATCTGCTATAATGCCCTTTATGCTTTTTGTCCACACTCCTGCATTCAGACATGTTACATCAGGGGTATTCAACATACGTCCCAACAGCTGCTGTGAGACTACACACCCCAGCATGCCCTGCCACAGTTTTAGTATGCCCTAATAGCAATACTGCAGCAGGGCATCCTGGCATGTGTAGTCCCACAGAATCCGGAGGGCGGCATGTTTATTACCCCTGCGCTACATGAATTAGACTGAGGTTCATACCGAGCGTTACTTCCTGCTGCTTAAGAAATATTTCTGAAGTTTGTACAAGTAAACAGCCTGATAATAATAATGATAGAATAAAAAAATTCCTGTACTTATTCCACTGATTGGGAAATAAAAGTGTCACTGTTGTGTTGTTCCTTCTTGATTACAGAGCTGATTATATCATCTCAGGGCAGTCTCTTGTGTAACATCTGCTGATGAAACAAATAGTCATTCATACAGTAACCTCTAATGCCTTTTGAAATATGCAGAAGTTGAAACAGGTTGATGTAAACTTTATTTAGAGACCCATGTACCGAACTGTTATTAGTTAAAAAAAACACACAATCATCTTGGAATATATACAGTCAGGTGCATAAATATTGGGACATTGACAGAATTTTCATATTTTGGCCTCTATTCACCACCACAATGGCTTTGAAATGAAACAAACAAGATGTGCTTTAACTGCAGACTTTCAGATTTAATTTGAGGGTAATTACATCCAAATCAGGTGAACGGTGTAGGAATTACAACGGTTTCTATATGTGCCTCCCACTTTTTAAGGGGCCAAAAGTAATGGGACTATCAACTCAAAAGCTATTTCATGGACAGGTGCTGGCTATTCCCTCTTATTTCATAAACTTCCCATCGTCTGAGGATTGACCTGCGTGTGAATCAGTGACAATAACATACTTAATTGAAATAAAGACACGGAGACTTGTATTTGGCAGAATTTGTTAGCTATTTATTTTAAAACATATAATGAATTAGTTACTATATTAATTAAATTAATTTAAATATGGTGGCAAAGAAAGAACGGCTAACAACAGCCCAAGCCTAACACTATAAACACTCCAACCACAACACAATACGCTCAAGCCTTCTATCTTGACTACCCACCCGGTAAGGTGATGATGCTGCCCCCGGCAGGGTGGTCCAGCAGACTTTATGAGTCAACGAAGGTGAGCAAAACAATGAGTAAACAAATATTCACAGTGCTAATAGGTAACCTGCCGTTCTTTCCCGCCTAAAATAGCCAACGAAACAATCACCAAACCCAAATCAAAAAGAGCCCATAAAAATAAACTTTAGGGAGGGAGGGTGGGAAGACAGGAACAAAAGAGGCTGACTCCGCCTCCAACAATCTCTAATATCCCTGCTATAACCTACAACCCTAAAAACCCATTGGCCCTAATTATCACATGATTCCTCACACTGGTCTGCCCCCAGCCTAGGAAGTTTAACCCTCTCCACTCCTATACAGTCATTTCGTTTATCTAAACTTCCCATCGTCTGAGGATTGACCTGCGTGTGAATCAGTGACAATAACATACTTAATTGAAATAAAGACACGGAGACTTGTATTTGGCAGAATTTGTTAGCTATTTATTTTAAAACATATAATGAATTAGTTACTATATTAATTAAATTAATTTAAATATGGTGGCAAAGAAAGAACGGCTAACAACAGCCCAAGCCTAACACTATAAACACTCCAACCACAACACAATACGCTCAAGCCTTCTATCTTGACTACCCACCCGGTAAGGTGATGATGCTGCCCCCGGCAGGGTGGTCCAGCAGACTTTATGAGTCAACGAAGGTGAGCAAAACAATGAGTAAACAAATATTCACAGTGCTAATAGGTAACCTGCCGTTCTTTCCCGCCAAAAGCAAGGTTCTGCCAAAAGAAACCTTGCACCGCCACCATAGAACTAACGCACAGAAACCACAACCTCAAACAGATCCTCAAGAAAAATAAACATACCTTCCTCCGCTAAATGAACCCCGTCAGACCGAAAAAGGTAAGTATACCGAAATTTTATCCTAGGATGTCTGACCACTGCCCCACCATTTTCCAACACAAATTTTGAAACCGTAAAGTTCACTTTCTTCCGGGCTTCATCAATGGCTCTGCCGTCAACCACACCACGCCAACACAATCTAGGGACCATGAAAGACCAAACTATTGTGCAAGCTGGCCATGCCATTATAATCTGACCCAAATCCTCCACCACCGCATGCCTTAAATCCAGAGATGTCCTCTTGCCCAAATCATTCCCGCCTAGATGAATAACCACGACTCTCGGTAAGCCATACCGCTGAACCTGCTGCAAGAGTTTAGGCTTAAGGCTCTCCCACAACATACCTCTGACCCCTATCCATCTAACTCCACTAGCCCCCGGAAACAACGGCGCGTCCTGCGCCTGCATGAACCTAGCCGCCCAAAAAACAAATGAATGGCCAATTATCCATACAGTACAATCATCAAAAGCCATTCCTATAATGAGGGAAAAACAAAGAAAACATTAAAGTTATTGTCAAATTTTAGCATATTTAATCATGTATATCTAACGGGGAACATATTACTGAGGATCTGCCAAAAAGAAAAAATTTTGATTTGAATCTTTAAAGATCAACAAGCTTCTGTACCAATTTGAAGCAACATGAAGACACAAGAGGATAAGTTAAAATAAAAAAGAAGGGGGGGGAGAGCAGGGGGGGGGGGGGTTGGGAGAGATATCGGATAACACAAGTGAACTCGACCAGAGAGAAAACGTAAAACCTGCTGAGGGACATATAATTGTAATTATAAACCAAATAGCCGAATTAAATCCGTCAGATCAGGTAAAAAAATCGTCAAAACTCTCCAGACTCCCACTGAAATCAATGGCGAGTAGCTAGTCCCCGAGTAGGAAAGACAGGGGAAAACAAACAAGACCAGGACCAATGACATTTAGTAAAACATAACAAACCATATGTAACGTGCATGCACAACATTAACCTCAATGATTCGGTCGAATGTAACGCTTATAACTGGCTGATTTCCATCGGCCCAGAGCTTGAATCTGTGACTCTGGAAATCCCGCAGCAGCGGCGGAAGTGGCAGCACCAATTCGAAACGAATGCGTGCCGAACTCTCCTGGTGAGAGGCCCACGCTGCAAAGACATCGCCGCAGCATCCAACTAAACTGAAATTTTGTCAGCGGAAGCCCATCGCCATGCATCAGCCATGAGCCCTCCGCTGAGGGTCTGACAGATGCATAACGAGTGGCCAAGCCGACCGGACAAATTCGACAATCCGCCGAGGGGACCAATGTTATCCAGCGACCCCTGCCTAACTGATCGGTCTTAGAACGACGCAATCTGCACAGCAAGGACCTCTCACCCACCTTCACATCCGAACGCAGCATAGTTGAATCCCTCCACTTGGAGGGAGCAACCAATTCCGACACCCGGAAAGCACCATGAAAAGCCATGGAAAAAGCTAACTTAAACAAAAGCGTTTCGAAACCGGAGGCCGCCACGTCCGCAACCGCTCCTAGAATGGACGGTAACAGATAAATGTCTATAGGCCGTCTTTTATCGGGGTTAACCGGCTCAGCGCGCGCCCAACCTTTCAAGGCCTTTGTGATGACAAAACTCCTTGTAAGGTCAGGGATTCCCTTCAATTTGGAGAAAAACTAAATACCTGCCAGGTACCGTGAAACTGCCGCTCTCGATTTGCCAGATACATACAGCTGCCAAATAAAAGCAAGCATCAATTGATGCTGACCCTTACCTCCAAGGCCTTGGCTACGGGAAAAAACTTCCCATTCTTCCCAAGACCGACGGTAAGCCTTGAGGGTACTTGGTGCAATGGACAGCTCCGCTAACCCCTCCAGTCCGGCTTGATAACCTGCCAAACATAAGAGGGGCACAGCACACCATCAGTCTCTGCATCAGGAGCCAATGTACGGAACCGACCCCATTGACATCTGGACAGCGCATCGGCAATCCCGTTGTCAACTCCGGGTACGTGTTGAGCTCGAAACAGCACATTATGGCGCAAACAGGCAAGCACCAGCTGCGCTAGCACACGCAAAACCAGCAACGACTTTGCTCGCTGCCCGTTTATCGCATGCACCACGCCCAGATTGTCACATCTGAACAGAATGCTGCGATTGCAGATGCGCTCGCCCCAGACCTCCAAGGCGACCATTATTGGGAACAGTTCTAAGAGCAGCATATCTCTTGTCAAACCTGCACCAGGATCCCCTCAGGTAGCAACCGAACCCCGAAGATCCTGCTGCATCGGTGAAAAGCTGCAAATCGACATTGCCCACCAGAGGGGATAACCATATCCTGATCCCATTAAAATCTGCCAAAAAGGAAACCCAAACTTCCAGGTCTCTCTTTATTTCTGACGATAAACGGATCAAATGGTGAGGTTTGGAAACCCCCGCTGTGGCCCTCTCTAGCTTTCTGCAAAATACCCTCCCCATCGGTATAACTCTACAGGCAAAGTTCATACAACCCAACAGTGATTGGGCCTGCCTGAGCGAAATTTTGCGCGCAACCAAACACTCTGAAATGGAATCTCGCAATTTGTCAATTTTATCGCGCGGCAGCCGACAGGATCCAGCCAAGGTATCAATCTCGATACCTAAAAATGACAAACACGAGAGGGGTCCCTCTGTCTTTTCGTCTGCCACAGGTACTCCAAAATGAAAAAACAGCGCTCTCATGGAACCAAGCAACTCGTTACAACGCTCTGACCCAGCGGGCCCCACGCAGAGGAAGTCATCGAGATAGTGCGCTATCCCATGACCCCCACAAGAAAACTCTACGCACCAATGAAGGAAAGTGCTAAATTTTTCAAAGTATGCGCAGGAAATCGAACACCCCATAGGCAAGCACTTGTCTATGAAGTATTCCCCCCCAATGCGAAAACCCATGAACCTAAACGATTCGGGGTGCAAAGGAAGCAAACGAAAAGCTGACTCCACATCCATCTTAGCCATGAGGGCCCCGCGTCCATATGCCCTAACGATACTGAGAGCATCATCAAAAGACTGATACCTCACTGAACAGAATTCAGGAGGTATAGCGTCATTAACGGAGGACCCCAATGGATAAGACAGATGCTGGATCAGCCGAAATTTTCCTGGAGTTTTCTTAGGCACCACCCCCACTGGGGAAAGAATCAGATTCCCCATTGGAGGATGCGCAAATGGACCCACCATACGTCCTAACTGAACCTCTTTCTCGACTTTTAACTGAAGAACGTCAGGAAAAAGTCGAGCTGATTGTAAATTTCTCGGGGAACCGACTCGAACTTCCCCTATAACTGGTAAACGAAAACCCAACTTGAACCCGAAAAACAAAAACTTAGCGTCCTGCCTATTAGGGTACCACCCTAGCCACCTGGACATAGCATCCAAACGGATAGGGGTTGGTGCCCTATTTAGCGCCTGCGCTACCTCCCGCTTTGGGAATAGCTCCTCCTCCCGACTTGGATCCCTGTTGGGCTGACAACCTGAAACAATTAGAGGCGGGGTGCGATCCGTTGCAACGCAAGCAAAGGTGTCGAAAACGACACCGTTGGCCCTGGGAACAGGAGGCATTATTAAAGGCAAAACATTTACCTTTAAAAGGTGTCTGCGCAGAAAGCCGACCGGGGCCCGTCTGTCGACGCCCCGGGGAGGGATCAGAACTCGGGCGCCACGCCCCAGACCCCCCCTTATGAGTATCCCCGCCTACCCGAGAATCCTCCACTCCACCTTTTGGTGGTTGCGTGATGTCAAGCCACACTTCCACGTCCTTGCACCCAAAATCTAAGCGCTTGGATCCGTCCTGTTTGCGCCTAAATTCCTCATCATATGTTCTCCAGGCGCTGCCCCTGGATTTACGCTGCATCCCATGAATCAGGTGGATATACCTTATTACGTTCAGGTGCTCCCCTGGGCGATCTTTCAAGTAGCATGCTGCGAATACGCAAAACCCAGCAAGCCAGTTATCATAGGAACGAAAAGCTTCCGACCCCGCCCCGCCTTTAAGCTTAGCTGCCTTGAAATCTTTTTTGGCTTGCTCAGTTAAAATGAACATGTCCACATAATCGCCCTTCCTGATTTTTTTCTTGCAACAATCG
Organism: Taudactylus pleione; assembly: GCA_031769625.1. NCBI lineage: Eukaryota > Metazoa > Chordata > Amphibia > Anura > Myobatrachidae > Taudactylus > Taudactylus pleione. The sequence continues at coordinate 759,086 of JAUIMM010000073.1, forward strand.
CGCAGACCCCGCAATACTGCTGTATTGTCGCAATGCACCACACCTGGTTGATGCTGACGCTTCTTGGACTTCCGCGCGCTACTACTCTGACGCTGCCGCTTAGCCCGCTTATCCCGCCTATCCGCCTCCTTGCGCGCATATTTAGCAGCCCTCTTCCGCGCCTTTTTCGCGCTGCTGACAGAAGAAGCCAGAGAAGAAGAGGTCGACGACAAGTCAGAGACAGAGGAAGAAGAGGAGGCAGAGTCAGCAACATCATCATCTTCTGAGATCTCACCTGACGATCCGGACTGCTCCCTCCCGGACACGACCGATGATGAAGCCTCCTCGACGCTGAAATCCTGTTCCATAGCTTCGCCCTCAGCAGTATCTGAAACAGACGATGAAGCCGCCCCCTGGGCCGAAACCCTGGGCACGGTCGACACAGCAGGAGAAGACACAGCCGCACCAGCCCCAGACGCCTCTGGTCTTGCCAACTGAGCCGCAGCGGAGCCCATAGCCCTGCAAGCCTGCATGAACTGATCTACCGCTGGCCCTAGAGTAGCAGAAATTGAACGCTGCCTCTGATCCACCCTTTCACTATCTGCTTGGCTAGGAGCCAATGCCGCAACCATGGGAGCAAAAGCAGATGTCATTGATGACATCATGGACGCAAAAGCTGCAGGGTCAAAGGACTGACTTGCACCCCCACTAGGGACCTGAGTATCCACATAGCCAGAAGCTGCTGCCCCAGACATGGCCCTGTCTGCTGATTGCTGACTAGCCTGCCAATCATCCTCCATATTAAGTGCAAGCCCCGCCCCCCTTTCATCAGCTCTCCCTGTCCTAAAATGGCTGCCTGCCTCCCTGTCTGACAAAGCCCCTAATGTGCTGCCAGGGCTGTTCATCTCCCCTACCTCCACATTCCCCACTTCATTAACTGTGGGGAAGTCCCCCCTGCCCCTCTGGGCACTAACAGGGCTATTAGCAGCCCTTCTCGCGGTGCGCGTGTGCGCCTGTGACCTTTGAACCCGCGGGGGGCGAGCGCTCACCGCCCTAATCGCGGCAGCTCTGCCCTCCCGCGGGCTCACTAACTGCCTCTCGCGGCTGCTCAGAGCAGCCGCGCCTTCCCCCCGCTGGCGGCTGTGTCCAGCCGCCCTGACACAACCTGCTTGACGGCCGCGGGTAAGCGTGGCCGCGCCCGGCCGCCCATGACGCCGTGGGGCCGTGCGACTCGCGCTAGCCCCTTCAGCTCCCTCTTGAGAGGCAGGAGCCTCCCCAGAACTCCCTGGGCCTTCTTCCTGCACCCGGTAACGGGCGGGGGTCCGCGATGCGCGGTGCGGGCGGGGCATGGTAACAAATGGGGGGGGGTTGGGGCTCACAGTCCTTATAAGGGTTAGGAGGTAGCTAGAGAGTGCACAGCGCAAGTATGTGGGGGGGGTGTGTGGAAAAGAGAGAGGGATAGATGCAGAAGAAGCTGAAGAATAAAGATAAGAAGAGTAAAGAAACACAGAGAAGGATAGCTATGCAGATACTATAACAGCTCAGGTAAGAGCACTTACCCCACTCCAAGACAGGAACAAAAGAGGCTGACTCCGCCTCCAACAATCTCTAATATCCCTGCTATAACCTACAACCCTAAAAACCCATTGGCCCTAATTATCACATGATTCCTCACACTGGTCTGCCCCCAGCCTAGGAAGTTTAACCCTCTCCACTCCTATACAGTCATTTCGTTTATCTTATCAATTATCAATTCCAAATGCAAATGTCACACCTAGAATCAACTCTAGACCTTTTACCTGCTTAATTGATAATGAAATAAGAGGGAATAGCCCACACCTGTCCATGAAATAGCTTTTGAGTTGATAGTCCCATTACTTTTGGCCCCTTAAAAAGTGGGAGGCACATATAGAAACCGTTGTAATTCCTACACCGTTCACCTGATTTGGATGTAATTACCCTCAAATTAAATCTGAAAGTCTGCAGTTAAAGCACATCTTGTTTGTTTAATTTCAAAGCCATTCTGGTGGTGAAAAGAGACCAAAATATGAAACACCGTTCACCTGATTTGGATGTAATTACCCTCAAATTAAATCTGAAAGTCTGCAGTTAAAGCACATCTTGTTTGTTTAATTTCAAAGCCATTCTGGTGGTGAAAAGAGACCAAAATATGAAAATTCTGTCAATGTCCCAATATTTATGCACCTGACTGTATATCCAAATGGGTCAGCTGTGCTTTTGGCATGGTAAAAAAACACAAATAGGTAGACTCTACTTTTTGTTTTGTCCCAGCTGTCACACAGGCTACAGTGCGGCAAATTACTTATTTTGTCGTTCGCGGGAGTGCGCGGTGCAGGACGTTTGCCGGCTAACCAATAGACAACTTTTTGAACGATACGACCAAAACCTCCTGGTTTTGGTCGGATCGTTCAAAAAATCGTGTAATGGATAGGCCCCTTTAGATTTCGGAGGGACAGACACTGGAAGCCACAATACCGTTAATCAGCTGGTGAATGCTTGAGTGCATCCTCCATGGTATATGGTAGTGTCATCTTCCACTACACGTACTACTTTTTTTTCGGAGAAAATGGAAGGTATGAGAGGAGATTTCAGACACGCTTCTAAAGAAAATATGGGGCTAGAGAGAAATATCTCTTGCAGCGGTAAGGGCGTAGACGCAATGCGCAATAGCTGCTCACTTATTTTAAAATAAATTGGTGGAACCATAATGTAAAACACAATGTAATAATTAAAGCCTGATCTCATCACACACACTGAGACTGTCAGAAGCCATCTGAGTATTCCGTTATCCAGAACGTGATTGAATGGCCGATATATTGTAATCACGTCGGCCACTGTGTACAGACGATATGTTCACAGACATATTGCGTTGGCTGTCCAGCACTGCCAATGCTCAATATATCTGCAGACATATCTGGCCGATCCGCCATCCTATCTGACGATTGGTCAGTGCATACACACTTACCAACCATTGGCCCGATGTGTCAGGCCTGACGTCACAACTGGGTGGCATTTACATGTGCCCATCCAGTTGTTATGTTAGTCACCCGCGTCCCCTGCAGTTAGTACACAGCCGACACGATATGCCTGTGAACAATGTTCAGACATATAGCTGGTACACACCCACCAATGCGCCTGTGATATATTGGCCATTCAATTGAGCGCCCACTGTGTACCCAGCATTAGCATCTCACTACCATGTTTTTAGTACTGTACATTGAAAAGCAAAGACTCTGGCCCAAATGTACAGTAATAGAATGCCCTAAAAGGGCTGCTTTAAAAAATCCTATCTACACAAACACACACACTCACTCACATACACAAACGCGCTCACACATACATACACACACGCACTCACACACACTCGCTCACATACATTCACACACACTCACACATACACAAATGCACTCACACATGCACACACTCACAGATACACATGCACACACATACACACACTCACTCACATGCACGCACACATGCATGCATGCACTCACACACATACATGCATGCACACATGCAATTTGACACACGCACTCACATATACACCCACCCACTCACACATGCACACACACATACACACTCACACATGCACACACGCACTTACATATACACACATGCACACACGCACTCACACATGCACACACGCACTCACATATACACCCATGCACACACACACACTCACACATGCACACACGCACTTTGAAAAGTAAGCGGTTCCGTTTGATCCCAAGTGTCTGTCTAGGGCTAATCTTCTCCCACTCTTTCCTGTCAGTGCAGCCGGATTCTGACAGCCACACTTACAATGGCTGAGGTTTATCTGGGGATCAGTGTTGTGTTATGTGCAGGACACATGGTGACACTTCCCTAGATGATGGATTACCCCTTACACTCCATCCTTCTGCAGCCTTCAGAAGTATCTGTGCACTCTCTGTGGTGGGGAGGGGAGACGTTTCCCCGGCTCTGTGACTAATCTTTTGCTGAATGGTCGGGCTTGTGAGTTTCTTTATTAAGCTGGGTACACACTAGAGAATGTTAGCTCTTAAGAGGAGGCAGCGGCGCCGAGAGGGGGGGGAGCGGGTACAAATTGCCCGGGCTTGCCGGAGGGGGCCCGGGTCCAGCACTGCTCCCCCCTCTTACATCACACAGCAGCCCAGCACACGCTGCTATGTGCTGGGCTGCCCTGGAGACTACTCGCGGCTGCAAAGAAGCAGCCACAGCAGTGTCCTACAGTATGCCTGTGGGGGGAGCGATCAAGCTGATCGCGCCCCCCACTGGTTATGCACCGGGCTGAGGGGGCTCACTGTTGCCAGCGCACAGCGCTGCAAAACTGTTTTTTTCTTTCTAAGGGGGCGTGGCCATGCCTTACGCGATTAGGCCACGCCTCCTTTTTGCCAGGGCGCGGCTCTTCACGGCCTGCGAGCTGGGCCCTCTCCCCTCTTGTGCTTCTCCTTACATTACTTTCATGTATTTATTACTCCCCACAAGGGCACCTAACACTTGGTTGCTTATGCTCTGTTGCTTATCTGGGTGTTATGGTCGCTAATGTAGCAATGTATATTATTCTTGTCCTGCATTGTATTGTATTGTACTGTAAGTCACTATTCACCTATTTGTTTATGTACTTTGTAAGGCGCTGCGGAACACTTGTGGCGTCATAAATAAATGCTAATAATAATAATAGAAATATTGGACAACATATTGTCCACACCCTAACAAATTATATTGAACTGCGCTTGTAAGGAATGTATACATAATAAAACACTTATTGCAATATGGTACCAGCTGTCTGAATAATGTACCAAGGACAAGGCTTCTCTTAAAAAATTTTTTTTACAATTTATTACATTCAATACATAGGGCTCTATTCACTACAATCCGCATTTGTAATGCAGATTGTAGTGTGATATTATCGACTGAATTCGCACTGCGAATTCAGGCAATATCACAGGGATATACTACAAATCCCTTGCAGGGACAGAGCTTGCGATAAAGCTCTGTCCCTGCGAATCCCCTCCGGATACTAGTCACGGTATTTTCGCAAAAAATACCGTGACAAAGTGCCCGCGCATGCACCAACCGGCTGCCGCTGGCCCCGGCGCTAAGCCCCGCCCCTGGTGTTAAGCCCCACTCTCCACAATCGCGGACCCCCTCCCTTAATGGCACTTACCTGCAGTCATGGGTGCTCCAGTGATGTCTTCCATGCCTCCGGTCAGCTGATATCCCATACTGCACTGGGACCCGATCACCTGATGACCGGGCCGCAGTGCACCATGGGAGACCAGCTGACCTGAGGGAGAACATCACCGGAGCCCCGACCACCGGTCCATGGAGTCAGGTAAGTTAATTTTTTTTTTACTTTTTTTTTTTTTTTTTTAGCAGAGATCAGCTTGTGCTCTGTTTAGACCACACAGCTGATCACTGGGACCGGCTCCGGGCTCTGCTCTCCCCGTTAGAGCAGAGCAGGAGTCCGGTAACCAGGGGAGACCCTGTATAACACCACCTCCAGGTGGCGTTATTATCACAGGGCTTTCCCCGGTATTTTTTGACAATTTACTTTTAGTAACTTTGGTCAGATCACATTTCCCATTACAATTATGGGAAATGCGATCTGCTTTACTAAAAATAAGTGATACTTAGGGTTGGAGTAGAATTTTACAAATTCTACTCCAATTGCCCTGTAATAACTACAGGTGATACTAAAATGTGAAAAGGGTGTGAAAGTAGTAAAAATAATGTTAATAAATAGAGCCCATATACTCTTTAACTTGACTCACAACACTAAAAACATGTAGCGCCCAGTTGTTACGCTGATCAAATACTTGATTTAGTATATATGTTTCACGCTGGAATATATGAGAGAATGTCCAAAATCCACAGTCATTTGTTTAGTTCTTAGTGGATATATATCTCTCTATCCACTAAGAGATAGTGTTGTGAGTCAAGTTAAAGAGTATATGGGCTCTATTTACTACAATCCGCATATTGAATGCGGATTGTAGTGTGATATTACTGAGTGAATTCGCATTGCGAATTCAGGCAATATCACAGGGATTTACTATAAATCCCTTGCAGGGACAGAGCTTGCGATAAAGCTCTGTCCCTGCGGATCCCATCCGCACTCTAGTCACGGTATTTTCGGAAAAAATACCGCGACTAAGAGCCCGCGCATGCGCCGACCGTCACTGCTACCCCCCACCGACGCTAAGCCCCGCCCCCCGGCGCTATGCCCCGCACCACGCGATCGTGGACTCCTGTGACCCCCCGCAATCCCCCCCTCCCTTCATTACACTTACCTGCATCCTCCTGGCCTCCGGTGATCTTCTCCGGGCTTCCCGATCAGGTGATCTCCCATACTGCACTGGGGCCCGATCACCTGATGACTGGGCAACAGTGCACTGTGGGAGACCGGCTGACCGGAGAGGAGCCATCACCGGAGGCCCGATCACCGGTCCCTGGATTCAGGTAAGTAAAAAAAAAAAAGTTTCTTTTTTTTTTTTCTTTTTTTTACAGCAATCAGCTTGTGTCTATTTAGACCACACAGCTGATTACTGGTACCGGCTCCCGCCTCTGCTCTCCCCGTTAGAGCAGAGTGGGAGCCCGGTAACCGGGGCAGACCCCGGATAACGCCACCGCCAGGTGGCGTTATTATCACAGGGCTTCCCCCGGTATTTTTTTACAATTTATTTTTAGTAAGTATGGTCGGATCACATTTCCCATTACAATTATGGGAAATGCGATATGCTTTACTAAAAATAAGTGATAATTAGGGGTTGGAGTAGAATTTTACTAATTCTACTCCAATTGCCCTATAGTAACTACAGGTGAAACTAAAATAATGTGAAAAGGGTGTGAAAACACCCTTTTTCACTTTATTTTAGTAAAAATAATGTTAATAAATAGAGCCCTATGTATTGAATGTAATAAATTGTAAAGCAAATATTTTAAGAGAAGCCTTGTCCTTGGTACATTATTCAGACAGGTGCTACCATATTGTAACAAGTGTTTTATTATGTATACATTCCTTACAAGCGCAGTTCAATAATTTGTTAGTGTGTGCTTTTGTGGACCAGATGGAACTGGTAGATGAACTAGCTGCATAAAGGGGGAATTCTTTACTATCCACTTATTATCCTACTCCTCTTTAAGTAAAGCGCAAGGATACTGGATGCTAAGCCATTAGTATCCAGAAACTCTCCCATTTTCCTATATTGTCCACATCGTCTAGTGTGTGTACGCACTTTTGCACGCATCCGTGTGTTGCTTCTCGCATCTTCTCCACTGCTGTACTGCGCGGCAGACGAGAGTATATCTTTAACAATTTGGAGCAAATCGTGAAGTGTGCGCCCAACCGAGCGACCAGGCAATATGTCATTCCGATCTGGGCTCTGAAAACGTCACCTCGGACACTCCCATGTCCTCCATTCTCTCCTCCTACAGTCGGCGAGTCTCACGCTACTTATTTAACTTTATTTCAATTTTCCAGTATTCGTTAAGATGGTCGTATGGTGTTTAAAAAGCAAACGATATATCGTTAACGACCATACAGTTCAAGATATATTGTTCCATCATTTGGAGGGTTGCAGAGTGTATACGCACTATAATGTTTGTCCTGGCGATGAAGGGCAACCGACCATCATGTAGTTTGCCCATTGTCTAGAGTGTACCCAGCTTTCCTCTCAGTCACTTTTTTATTGCACCTTCATCATGGTTTTATAAATAACCCATAGAGAACTCTTGCAGTGTGCTGTCCCCTTCCATAGCTAGCTCAGACTACTTTTACCTCTAGTAATAAAGGGAACATTTAATTTTTTTTTCTACCTAGACCTATACAACCTTCACCTGTGAAAACCCAAGAGCTATGGTAGAGTGTGGAATGGGCAGGTGGGATTACCAATGTATGGGAGCTATAATTCAGGACCCCTTGCGTGTGCCGAAAAAGGCAGCGTGGGCTTCTTCTCACTCGCCGCAGTATAAGAGTGCTCCCTCATCTCCCCACCCACCGCCACTCAAAGGACACATAGGCTCATGGGTGGGATGGCACGACAGTCCCCAAAAAGCAGGACTGTCCTGTCCAAAGCAGGACAATGGGGGGTATGGGATTACCACCAGAATGTCTGCCCATAAGGAAACATGGGAATATTTATTTTATTTTACCAGGAGGCTTCTCATTCACCAAATATACACACTTGCTAACATTTGAAAACAGTTTGCAAAGGCATTGGCTATTGGGCAACTGGATGTCTGTATGTTCAGGGCCATAACCATAGTGGGTGCAGGGGGTGTCATTGCTGTGGGGTCAGAGGCTTAGGGGTCCCGCCTAGCCTGCACCAAGCTCACATGAGCATCAGTGCCGAACAGCGCAGTAAGAACAGGTAACACTGTACTGTGGCCCTGATGCAGAGACGGACGCTCTGAAAGAGCGCTCGCTCTGAATCTGGGCGTTTTTTTTTTTTTGTGTGGCCTCCTGGCCGCTCGCATAGCTGTGGGTGACCACCCACAGCTATTGCGAGCGGCCAGGTTGATGGTCACGATGGTCAAGACCATCGCGACCATCGGGCTTGTGACGAGACCCTTGTGGTAGGGTCTCGTGGCCGCAAGCCCCAGAGAGCTTCTGGCTCTAATAGAGCCAGAAGCTCTCCCACAGACATCACTGGTGATGTCAGTGGGGCCGCCCCCAAACGGCAGGCGTTACTTCGGGAACGCCTCCGTTTGGCCAGCCACCCCCCCTGCCCGCCTACCAAACAGGGCGAGATGTCAATCACCATCGAAAGCTCGCCCCCTTTGGTGCGAGACCCGGAGCGACGGAGCACCCATCGCTAGCTGGGTCTCGTGCATGCGCACGACGTAGCCGGCTCCGTCGTGTGCATGCCCAGTGGGCAAGCATCGACCCAGTTGCGAGCGCTCAGCACTTGCGACTGGGTCTGAATCAGGCCCTGTATACAGAAAGGTACAGTGTGCAAACTATTATCCGCAATACTAGTGTATTGAATACAGTGTACTGAATACTGTAGAAAAGTGAGACATAATTTGTAGACTGACCGTTCTGCCAGGCCACCTCCTCTCAGTGGATCACGTGCAGCAGATTCGATATGCAGAGCACAAGGGGAAGAGGAAAGTAGCAGAGGTTGAAAAATGTGGTAAGCAGGAACATGCCAATGTGATCTGGTGGTCTGTGGAATAATGTGAACTGGGGAGCACTACAATGTGGCATAATATGAACTGGGGCATTGTAGGGCATATTGTGAAATAAGTCACTACCAGTGGCGGATCCAGGGGTGGGGCTGCAGCACAGTCCAATATTCAAATAGGGGAGTCACACCAACTGCCAGTGAGCCTTGGCCGGTGATGTTTGGCAGCGTGTGAAATGGCAGTTGGTGTGGTTACCCTATTTGAATTTTGGACTGCGTTGCAGCCCCGCCTCTGGAGCCTTCACTGGACACTACTATGGGGCATAAAATGAACTAGGGCACTACTATGGAGTATAAAATTAAATAAGGCTCTACTATGGGGCATATATTTAACTAGTACACTATTATGGGGCATAAAGTGAACAACTACTGTGAGGAGAGGTCTTTCTAGAAGCACTGTGACCTTCTATATGTTGCTATTGTGCCCACAATGTTCTATATATGCCCCTGTGCAAATTGTATGTGGAACACTAGTCTATACAAACATTGAACACTATACCTATCAGTAATATAATTCTATTATATTCTATATAAGGAATGGGTATGAAGTCCCGGCAGCTGAATAGCCGACAGTTCATATCCCGACACCGGCAGCCCAAAGGGAGAAGATTCCAACAGGGCAGGTAAGTACCCTATCCCTACCCTCTCCCCCCAAAATCCTCCCTTAGTGGTGCCTAACCCTAACATCCCCCCCTAGTGGATAACCCTAACCTCCCCCCTAGGTGCCTAAACCTAAACCCCCTTACCACACCCTAAATCTAACCCTCCCGAGTGGGTGCCTAACCTTAACCTACCCCCGGGGGTGCCTAACCACCCCTCCCCCTAGCCTAACCCTCCCCTAACCCTAAGTCCCCCCGAGAGTCCTTAAAACTAAACCCCCCGCTGCTGAGTGCAAAGTCGCCCGGACTTACCTCGATCGGTCCAGGGTATTCTGTATTACGGCGTCAGAATTAAGATAGGCGTTGGTATTTCGACGCCTGTCTTAAGTCCCCTGTCGGGCTTTGGTTGTCTGGATATGGACCGGCGGCCTGTAGTCTGCCGGTCTATTAACTACATCCCCTATATAAACCTAATGCACTACACTCACCTATCATGAGACTGGAAATGATGATAATACATTTCTATCATACTCCATACAAAAAATAGTGACACTGCAACACTACACTTACCCATCTTGACAAGACACATGAATATAATAATAATTGTAATAGACTGTACAAACATGGGACACTACAGATATCTTACACAGGGCCAGTGGCGTATCAATAATGGGTGCAGTGTGTGCGGGGCACACGGGCCCCCGGGTCCAGGGGTCCCCCGCACCGCACACACTGCACACATATTTTTTTAACATTTAAAATATAGCATATTGCAACTAAAAATGTATTTATAAATAAAAAAAAATGAAAAAGTAATCAACACAAAAGTCATGCCAGTGGTAACCGCTTTGATAAGTCAACCTTTTATTTTATTTTTACAATGGCATGTATGTGGCCTCTACTAGACCTAATGCAGTTCTCATTTGTACAGACGGTGTAATAGCATTACTGCCTCACAGCACTGAGGTCATGGGTTTGATTCCCTCCATGGCCCTATCTGTGTGGAGTTTTGTACATTCTCCCTGTGCTTGCGTGGGTTTCCTCTGGGTGCTCCGGTTTCCTCCCACACTCCAAAAATATACTGGTAGGTTAATTGGCTCCTAAATAAATTACCCCTAGTGTGTATGTGTGTGAGCGTGTGGTAGGGAATATAGATTGTAAGCTCCACTGGGGCAGGGACGGATGTGAATGGCCAAATATTCTCTGTAAAGCGATACGAAATATGTGTGCGCTATATAAATAACTGGTAATAATAAAAATTTGTTTTTTTTTACCCTGGCAGGCCCGTAGAGAGATGGGCTGGGCCCTGGTACTTTTTAGGGCTCGTGGCCTTATCAGGAAAGGCGTGGCCATGTCCCGTTTATAAAAAAACAAAAAGTAGTGCAGCACCGCTTCGCTGAACAGGGGAGCGCCATGAGCCCCACAGCCAGGGTCAAATCCAGGCGGGGTCATTCAGTGTGACCGCTATCCCTCCACACAGGCAGAGGTGCCTGCTGCTGCTCAGCGTGTGCGGGGCGGGGGAGAGGGGCTGCTGCTGACAGGTCAGAAGGGGGGGAGAGTGTACCTGGGCCCCCACCTTACCCCATCCAACAAGCCATGGCCTGGGTAATTAGTATCTGCACCCCCCCATCCATAGTACCCCCCCCCCCATCCAGGCCCTGGAACCTGGATGGTGTGTAAATGGGTCTACCATCATATGTAGAGTGGATTAATGTTATATATAAAGACAGGATCACCATTATGTTCTTCATTATTATACATATGTTACTCTTTACAATGCACTCCCAGGACTATGGTGCACTCATTACAGGATATTGCTGTTATAATTTTATATATACAATATATATATACTATGTATGTGTGTGTGTATATGTATATAATATATATATATATATATATATATATACATATAATAAATTTATGGGACCAGGCCATGTCCTCTCTAATAGTTAGTCATGTCTCTGTGGTCGCTGGCCATACCTCCTGTGGTGCCTGGCCATTCATGCCGCAGTCCGACATTGGCTCCTTCTCTGCTGTGATCTATAGTAAGCAGTAAAGGTGCATAAGGTTATTACCACTGTGTGAACCCACTATTATATTTTCATTAAGTTTATTTTTTGAGAAAAGTTGCTTACAATATTAAGAAGACCAAAGCAAAAGAGCATAACACAGCAACAAAATCAAAGAAACAAAATGAGGACATACCGCATAGCTTATAAATGTCATACGTTCGACATCCCGGCATACTCGCAGAATGCGTCCCGATAATCATGAATCTGCGATCAGCTGTACACTTCAGATTGTTAGACGTTGCGCATGTGTGTAAGTCTCACTGCTCATGCACCGTGATTGGATTGCGAATACGCTCGTACGGAGGATTCACTTGCATAGTGAGTGACAGGTAGTCAGCATTTGCGGGAGGTAACGGGGGGCGGTTATTAGTTACTGAGTCCTTGCTGGCAGCAGGAGAGCCCCCTGCACGTCTATAGACCCTGCTGTGTCTGCGGCAGCTTGGACTTGCTCAGAAGGCTGATGGCCGCCTGATCTGCGCCTCTAAGCACAGCGTCTCGCTATGATGGCATTTGCGTCCACATCTGCATCAGACCCAAAAGCAGGTCCAAGTTACATGGGTTTCTAGCTGTTTTTATCAATTTTTAATGAAATCCAAAATGAAAACAGAACCGGCAACATTTGAGGGTGGTTTTGCCAGAACCAAAACAAGGGGGGTCTCCGCACATCTCTAATTGTGGTGTGATTGTTAGATTATAGTATCTGATATATCGGACATAATTTGCAGCTGAACATTTTGTTTCAATGATTCCTCTTACAGGACAGTGGAGCAATCAGCCCAACTGTAGATGAGTTTATTTAGAAGCGTTACATTTATAATTCATCACCTTACTTACTGTCATCTCTAGATTTACATAACTGGTAGCTGGACTTTACCTCCAGCCAATGTTACTTACAAGTAAAAAAATCTATATCTTAAAAATCTGGTCATGAATGTTCACTAGTTTACACTGGATTGTTCAAGATAAATTGTTCTCGGTTTAACCAGCTGCGACGTGCACTGGCCATGTAGTGTGCACTGACCGCCACATATGGTTATGTGCCAAGAAAATATATGTAAGAAAGTACAATGATATTTACTTGATAGACATATAACACAAAATAGCTACACTAAAAATGAGCATATACTTTTAATTATTCAAAGTAACAAAGCAATGACATCACTGAGCTTTTATGACATCACTGCTGTGAGCCTTAGTGGTGATAACACAATATCTCTTTGAGGGTAGAGTGAGAGGAAGAGAGAAGGAGTGTTTTTTTTTGCTGTGTATTAGTTATTATTATTATGGCTTTCCAGGGTTTGGCGTTCCTGCCATGCCTCTGGGCTATGTGGACCTATGTGGGTATCGCCACCACCTTAGTGATGACCATAATTGGAGGTCAAGTTATGGCCACTATTCCATACATCAGGTAAGATATCTAGCTACACTAGGTACAATATCTAGCCTATCTCCCAGACAGGGCAGGTAGGCTAGACCTGGGTAATGGGGAAATGCAAAAGTCAGATAGTTTGTGCCAGATTGATTCACAGTTATATGTTCTTTTGTTTCCACAGTGATACAGGAGCCAACACTCCAGAGTCAATAGTATTTACTGTGGTGCTGTCTATATCTGCTCTTCTTGGTAAGTGTCTCATATATATGGTATAGGAAATTAGATTTATTTTTACTAAAAAATGTTTATTATAAATAGGCCCCTAATTTTACACTTTTTCACTCTCACCCCCTTTCCAACTGGTGACGTTCTATACTGACTGTACTTTGTAACCACCCTCCAGCGCTGACTAATACTGTACTCGTCTCCTCACCAGTTCTGGCTCCGAGTCCTAACAGTACACCTTCATGCCAGCTCCCAGCAGATTGTCCTAACGACTATATTATATAATATTAATATTTATTATTTATTAACATTCACACATATACTCCAAAAACTTTTTATTTATCAACATTCACATACTGTATATACCCCAAAAACTAAGACTGCTTGTTTGCGACTATTTGTAAGGAGCTTCTGAGCTATTAATGATGTTTTCATGCTGTGATAAGCGTATCATAAAGGGGCCTAGTCATGATGTTAATTATCGGGGTCCGAACGGGTCCCGATAATTAACATTCTAACTCGTTGCAGCTGCTAGAGCAATTCATCATTGCTGAAAGCAGCTGTCCCCGCGAGCGGCTAGTGACTAGACTGCGTATGTGCGACCTACAGATCACGCATGCGCACAAAAGCCCCAATGTTTGTCAGAAGGAGCTGGACAGGGGCGGAGGGATCTGAAAGGATCCCTCTTCACAACCTGGAGATCCTTCCCATAGGGAAGGAGCGGGTTGCGATCCCGGAGCAGGAGCATTCGCCATCTGAAGATGGCGAATGCTCCAGCAGTCGAGCTCCGAAAATATTATATTTTTGGAGCTTGATGAATTCTGTCCCCATACTAGTGTATGGGGACAGTGGGCCATTCCACAAAAGGAAGGTAAGTAGGAGATATCTGTGATATCTCCTACTTTACAGGGGCGTTTCTAGAGAGGCGGGGGCCCGTGTGCAGTATCCGACACGGCCCCCTCCACTCCACCTGGCAGTGCACTGAGCTGTGTGCGGCCAGCGCTGGAGTTATAGACTCTGGGTACTAGAGTGTGCCCAGAGTCTATAATGTATGCACAGGTCACCGGGAAAATGGCCACGGCAGCCATTTTCCCTGTACTGCGCATGTGCAAACGACAGGAAAATGGCCATTTTCCAGTCGTTTTACAGCGCCAGACCCCCGCGCCGACGTGGGACTCTGGAGAGGTAAGTAATATTATGGGGGCAGGGTGTGAGGTGCGGGGCCCTCTGGACCCAGGGGCCCGTGTTCCCTGCACTCATTATAGAAACACCCCTGCTGCTTTGCCTTTTTGATGAACGGCCCAATAACTTAATTTTTACAATTGTAGGGGGAAATGTGCATTTTCACCTGCTTTTGTGAAAATTAAGTGATGATGAATAGGCCCCAAAATCTTTACTTGTAGAGATATTGGGGCTGGTGACAGTGTAGACTGCTGGGTCCTGCCCTGGCAGTGTTACCAAGCTTAGGTCAGTGCATGCACGCTGTGACAGCTGGGGGACGTGGAGGGATAGAAATACAGGTCTTTGCTATTAGATGACATCATTAAGCTTTTTCTATGCAAATGTTTATATTATATACATAGTTCTACCAATGATAATATGACAAGCCGATGGTATTTTTATTCATGCTCACATGTAAAGCTGATGGGCTAATATAACTTATTGCTGTCGTTTCAGGGGCAGGCACATTATATGTGCATTATAGATACACGAGACTCCGGAGTAGTGACATGCAGGTGACACATCATGCCGCCCACGTTATCCTGCTCCTGATTGGATAGGCGTCCTGTGCGTGATTAGTGCTCATTGCTTTCTGTCAGGTTTGTAACACCGTGAAACATCCCATACAAAGTCACAGAGTTTAGGTATCTTAATATCACAAACACCCTGGCAGAGCATTTGATTGCTGGCCTGGCATCCGGTCTATAGATAGACAGTAATAAGGTTGGCAATGTTTAGATAGACACCAGATGTTAGACAGTCAATAGGTCAACAGGGACAAAAGTTCGACAGGGACAAAAGTTCGACACACTAAATGTCGACATGTAAGAAGGTCTACAGGTACAAGTGGTTGACAGAGTCAAAAAGTCGACACAAAAATGGTCAACACAATTTTTTTATGGGTTAGGTGTATCGCTAGGCACTTACCGGAGGGATAGATGTAGGCACTTACCCCGACGGTTAGGGTTAGGCACTTATCCTGACGGTTAGGGTAAGGCACCAGGAGGGAGAGTTAGGGTTAGGCACCAAGGGGAGAGTTAGTGTGAACATTAGGGTTAGGAAAAAAAAATGTGTCGACATTTTGAACATGTCGACCATTTGTACCTTCCTACATTCCTACATGTCGACCTTTTTGTATGTCAACATTTTGTCCCTGTCGACCTATTGACTAACATCTGGTGTCCATCTAGACATGGCCTACCAATTACTGTCTATCTTTCAATCCACACCCTGCTAGCCCAATGGGCGGTTAGACATGTTTATAATAAATAATGGACCACTGACAGTAGATGGATCATTGTGGCTCTAGGTAGATTGAATAACAGGAAGGAATAATCAGGTAATGTCGTTTGCGGGTAGTGTCTGTATGCGGGAAACTGAAGCAGCCGTGTTAGGGACAAGGTTCTCCGAGCAGCAACATGTAAAGAAATAATGACAACCCCCCAATCTTACTCATAGAACAGCAGGTATCTGGGACCTTTTATCTCAGAAAGTCACCTCACTGGCGACTGTCTCGACATTTTAATTTCCCAGCACCTTACTGGTCTCTCGTGTGGAGATCACTGTGTGATTGGGGCTGGGCAGCCATTACATCATAACTTTCAACACAAGAGGTCTATGAATTGTGCAGTTCAAAGTTTTTCCTCCTCTGACTAAAGAATTGGCCGTCACAGAGGCACTAGTGGCACCTCCAACATGCCGATAAGACCGTGCAGGAAACATCGTCACGGTTTTCCAACTGCCAATGTGCGAGCAGATAAGGCCACACATGCACATTAAGGAAAGATGTTTTTTTTCCTATATCCCCACATGAGATAAACAAAAGTTGAGCATTCCCAGTATGTCTGAAGGAGCGTTCAGATGTCGGCAACCCTATAAAAGCATCAGTGGTCATAGTGCAAATTATTTAGAAGGAGGTATGGAAAATTTAGAGGTGGCGGTATTAAAAAGGTCTGATGGAGTGGGTGAAGGAGAAAACCCAGTGTCGGACTGGGCAATGAGGGGCCCACCGGGGGAATCAGTGGTAAGGGCCCATGCTAAAGGAGTATGGTCATCCACCAGAGGGGGTGCGGCCAGCCACCACAGACGCTTGGCTAACCATTAGGCAAATCTTGGTGTAGTTTCTATAGGCGGGAACCAAGCCCCCATGTTAATCAGTGGTCCTTCTCTACCAGGTAACTTACTGTCTAATAAAGTAACAACCTTTAAATTTAGGTCTAAAACCTGACACCTGCAGGAGGGGAGGTGGGCCCACAGACAGTGGGGCCCACTGGGGATTTCCCCTGTACCCCTGTGGGCCAGTCCAACCCTGAGAAAGCCCCATAAGAGAGAGCATCATGGGAGAAAAGCCAGGTTTTGGTGATGGCAAGAAAGTTCAGAAGTTGAAGATGACGAGGTTGTGGATAGCGGGTAGCTTACTACCGATGGATATGGCACTCCAGAGGGCACAGGGGGAAGGAGGAAAGAGGGGAGATGTGTATGTGGGTAGTCGGTATGAGAGAGTGGGGTGGTTCTGGGCAAGAGAAGAGGGCAGGGGGTGATTGACTACAGAAGTAGGAAGTAAAGAGTGGGGGGGGAGATGGGGGAGGGTGGTGCAGCAGGGGTAGAGGTAGGGGAGCAGGAGGGGGGTAGGATGTACAGTGTCTGCACAGTTGGTAAGATTAAATAATAAAAAGGATAATAAGGTAGTAAATACTGTAGGCACTAAATATAATCTGTACTATACAAGGTAATAAGCAATGAAATGGCAGTAACTAGGGCATAACGTAATGGTAGATAATGTGATAGTAATTGTCCAGAATTTGTTGGTCGGGATTATTGGTGCCAAAAGAGGTCCAGGAAGTCAGTCGAGGCTCCTGATGCAGGGAGGGTGGTTGAGACCACTTGTGGCCGGTGATGGGGTGTAAAGGGCGAGATTTACAGCCACGAGTGATGTTGCTTTGAGGTGGAGAAGGCGATGATCCAAGACATTGGAGTGCATGGCCTAGCAGTGTAGAAGGCTGAGAATGGAGGTGGAGGGGCACCGGATCAAGACAGCGTGGGCAGCAGAGTGCAGAGCTGGGGCTGCTTCTTCTTAGGGAATGGCAGGCCAGGTTCAGGATGGTGCCAGGTAACAAGATGGCTGAGTGGAAGGCAGCCATACAGGAGCCACTAGCCGGTGTAGAGCAAGCTACCCTGGTGGCCCCATGAGACATGAGTCTGGCTAATCTTTGGTGCATCATGAGGATGTCTTCGGAGCAGCAGCGGACCAGGATGAGCCGGATGGAGGTTCCGGTGACATGATCATTGAGGCAATCGTTGGAGCAGGGTACTGGGCCGGTGCTAGCGCCTCTGCATGTGAAATAATGTGTATAGAAGAGGAAGAGCTGACCCCCAAGGAGAGAGTCCCGGCATGTCTGCTCAGGTCAGCAAGTTGATTGCTCACACCACTCTGCTGCTGGAGCCCCGCCCCCACTGATGACAAATCACGTATCTTCCAGCCAAAAGGCAAGAGAGAGAGCTTATCTCAGCCTGCTAAATAGAACCCAGAGACTGTATGAGACTGTATATCTCAGCCTGCTAAATAGAACCCAGAGACTGTATGAGACTGTATATCTCAGCCTGCTAAATAGAACCCAGAGACTGTATGAAACACAGGCAGTATAAGCAACTGTGGGAATATCTATGCTTTATCTGAACATGTTACTTATCATTTTTTTCTATAGTTTGGAGTTAAATTAAAAATGATTATATGCTATGATGATCTGTCTATAAACGGATTATTGTGTATAATGAATGAGCACAGTACAGTGAATTATAAGCTAACATAGACTGTTTGTGTTTTTATTTCAGGAGCGACCCCATCCATATTGGCATGCTGCAGGTGCAATGCTGGTATTTGGATGTGGGCTTATATACCACATCTGCCAGGCTGCATACCTTTACAGAATGCCCAACACAAACAGACTTATTAGTCAACTTAAGATTGTTGTCTGTCTGGTGGCATTATCCAGTTTTATTACCTGTATCCTTTCCATGTGATAGATGTGGTGGTTTATTCAGCTGTAATGTGATTAGTACCAGAGCCGTACACTCAGTTATACATATACAGACTCTCATTGGTGTATCTATAATGACTGCAGGGTGTGTAGTGCCCACGGGCCTATACCGCACACTCCGCACCCATGTTTAATACTTACCATTCCGGAGGCCACTGCCGGCGCTGCTGCTGCAGCAGTGTAAATCACTGGGAAAATGACTTGACGGCCATTTACCTGGAGATATGTACATGCTCTGCTGAGGTGTCCCCGGGACAATGGGGTGGGCGCCATGTTACAGGAGACTTGAGCATGCGCTGTAGACTCTGGCACTATGCAAGAGTCTACTACACCAAAGGGATCAAATAAAATACAGACAAAGGAGATGCCAGCTGTCAGTACAGTGACAGCGGCATTCCGAAGTTTGGAATCCCGACGGGGGAACGGTGAGTCCTATTCCCTTATCCTATTTATCCCCTAAACCTCCTTTTTTGTACCCTCATACTAACCCTCCCTAACCCGCACCCTAACCCTCCTGGTAAGTGCCTAAACCTAACCCTCCCCCCTTAGTGCCTAACCCTAACTTTCCCCCGGTGGTGCCTGATCCTAACTCCCCGTCTGGAGCCTAACCCAAACCTCCCCCCTTCCGCAGCCTAACCTTAAGTGCCCCTGGGGCACCTAACCCTCCCCCTCGCGGTTAATACTTACCTTGCCCCGGTCTCCTTACGATCGGGATGCCGGCTGTCGGTATTCCGATGTCGGCATCCCCAGTCATGTTGGGATTCCGTTGCTGGTGTTCCCTCAGTGATCCGGATTCCGGCACCTAGATTTCGGCAGTTGGCATGCCATTCATTGGGATATTAACCGCATCCAGATAGGAGGAGACCTGCATGGGGTAGTCTGCACATGGGCCCCTCCTCTCTTAAACTGCCCCTACAGGGAGAGGATCTTGGGTTGGAGTATACAGATCACCAGCGGGTGACTGTATGCTGGTAGTGGTGCAGGATGCAAGCTGTAGCAGTTGTAGCAGGATGGTACGTGCGGTAATAGCAGAGTCTCTCTGGAGCTAAGTAGGACATGTCTACGTCCCACTGCGGCACTCGCACAGTGACAAGATGGCGCCACACATGCGCTGAAGTACATACAGCAGCCATCTTGGTTAGGCATTGAAGCCTCCCTTCAGGAGCCAACATGGAGTAAGTGTAGTAGTATTATTTTTACTAAAATAATGTGCAAACAGGTGTTATCATACCCTTTACACATTATTTTAGTAGTACAATGAGTACCGTAGTTTTTTGTAAAAAATTTTTTTAAAGGCCTTAAAATCGCATTCTTTTAGTAAACAGATCACATTTTCCATACCGTAAGGGGAGATGCGATCTGTTTCAGATTTACTAAAGGAAATTGTGAAAACATACTGGGAGGGAGTTCTGCGGTAATATCGCTATCTGGAGATGGCATTATGCAGGGTCCCCCCACCCCGTTTCACCTACTCCAATTCTGCCTTCTGACAGGGAGAGCAGAGCCCGGAGCAGGCTTCTGTGATCAGCCTGTGGTTCTGATAGACCACAGGCTGGTTACAAAGAATAAAAAAATCTGAATACAAAAAACTGAATAAAACACTTACCGGCACCAGGGGCTGGTGATCGGTGAGCTCCTCCTTGAACCTCAGTCAGCTGAACGCCGGGCTCCTGCTTCGTGATCCCGGGTCAGCTGCCCTGTGATGTAAACTGAGATGCCGGTACATAGAACAGGGCAGCTGACTGGGGTCATGGAGCAGGAGCCCAGAGTCACAAGGGAGATGACCCAATCACCGGTCAGTGTACAGGTAAGTGTTAGCTAAGGGGGGTAGCGAGAGGGTAGATTGCAGGGGGGAGGGTGTTCGTGGAGGGATGGTAGCTGGTGGCATATATGTGGTCAAACACTCTCGGGGTATTTTTGTGACAATATCCTGAGAAGTGCGGGAAGAGGAATCGTGGGGACACCGCTTTCTCTCAAGCTCTGTCCCTTCATGCAATATCTGATACATCCTTGCGATATATTTATCACATTGCGAATTTGGGTAATATTATCACATCCAATCCGCATCTGAGATAAGGATTGTGATAGATATGCCCCGTAGGAAGAAGCCCTATCTCGCTATTTTCCTGTAATAATATGAGATATGGTAAGAACTTACCCTTGTTATCTCTATTTCTACGAAGTCCATAGGGTTCCACAGGATACCTTGGGGTATAGGTGTGACGTCAGTCGCAGGGCACCAAAGAGTTAAGCTTTCAGCCTCCCAGGATGCACTAGGTCCCCCTCCTATACCCCGCCCCCGGGCCAAGGCACCTCAGTTAGTTACCAAGCCATAGGCCGGAGGAGGAGAAGGAAGAGAGAGAACAAAGATCTGGACACATACAAGAATCACATTCTCACCAGAGGGAGACGGAAAACCGGTGACCAGAGCAAAGCCCATCTGCAGCACAGGTGCGACAGGGCGGGAGTCCTGTGGAACCCTATGGACTTCGTAGAAATAGAGATAACAAGGGTAAGTTCTTACCATATCTCATATTTTCTACTTCAGGGTCCATAGGGTATCCACAGGATACCTTGGGGATGTCCCAAAGCAGTATCCTTTAAGGGTGGGGACGCTCCTGTGCAGAAAGGAGAATCCGCCGCCCGAAGGAAGCATCCTGAGAGGCAAAGGTGTCAAACCTGTAATACCTCACGAAGGTATGGACAGAAGACCACGTAGCAGCCTTGCAGATCTGAACTGCCGAGGCACCACGTCGAGCTGCCCACGAAGGACCCACAGACCTAGTGGAATGAGCCTTCAGAGAAGGAGGGACCGGTAGGCCTTCATGAAGATAAGCTTCAGAAATAGCCATACGGATCCAGGCTGCCAAAGTTTGCTTTGAAGCAGGCCAACCCTTTTTACGGAAGCCAAAGAGGACAAACAAAGCGTCCGACTTCCTAAACGAAGAAGTGCGGTCAACATAAGTCCTTAAGGCCCGCACAACATCCAAAGAGGCCTCACCCACGGAAAGACCCGGTGAGTTAAAGGCCGGAACAACTATTTCCTCGTTAATATGAAACTGGGAAACAACTTTGGGAAGAAACTCGGGCCGAGTGCGGAGCACTGCCCTGTTCCCATAAAAAACCAAGAAAGGGGGTCTACAAGAAAGAGCCCCTAACTCAGAAACACGTCTGGCCGAAGCAATGGCCAGAAGGAAAACAGTCTTAGCTGTTAGCCATTTAAGATCCACTGAGCCCAGTGGTTCAAACGGCGGTCCTTGGAGAGCCCTCAGGACCACAGCCAAATCCCAAGGCGCCACAGGTGGAACAAAGGGCGGCTGAATGCGGAGAACACCCTGCATAAAGGTGCGCACATCCGGGATTGTAGCAATCCTACGGTGAAACCAGACAGATAGGGCCGAAACCTGTACCTTCAAAGAAGCAAGGCGAAGCCCATGATCTAGTCCCGCTTGCAGGAAGGCGAGAATCCGAGACAGACGAAACTCCCGCGGTGCATAACCTCTCGGTCGACACCACTGGAAGAACGTATGCCACACGCGATGGTATATCCTCGCGGAAGACGGTTTCCGAGCTCGCAACATGGTACGCACCACAGAGCTGGAAAACCCCCGGGACCTCAGCATGGCCGTCTCAACAGCCACGCCGTCAAAAGACAGCCGAGTCAGGTCCGGGTGAAGGCAAGGACCCTGAGACAGAAGGTCCGGTCGTAGCGGCAGCCGCAGAGGAATGTCCACGGACAGACCCTGAAGGTCTGAGAACCAGTGCCGTCTGGGCCACGCGGGAGCTATCAACAGGAGCGTCCCTCCTTCCTGTTTGAATTTCCGGATTACCCGTGGAAGAAGGGAGACCGGAGGGAACAGGTATGCGAACCGGAACGTCCACCGGACGGACAGAGCATCCACCAGAGACGCCCCTTCGTCTCTTGTGCGAGACCCGTACACCGGCAACTTGTTGTTGTGCCGGGACGCCATGAGGTCGATTTCTGGAAGACCCCACCTGTCCACCAGTAGTTGAAAAACGTCCGGGTGCAGGGACCATTCCCCGGGATGAACGTCCTGGCGACTTAGAAAGTCCGCCTCCCAATTGAGCACTCCCGGGATGAAGACCGCTGATATGGCCGGAAGATTGCGCTCCGCCCAAACCAGGATCCGAGAGACCTCTACGAGAGCCGCCCGACTGCGAGTTCCTCCTTGCCTGTTTATGTAGGCCACGGTGGTAGCGTTGTCCGACTGGACCTGCACCGGGCGACCCTGGAGAAACCACTGTGCCTGCTGGAGAGCATTGAAGACCGCACGGAGTTCCAAGATATTTATTGGAAGCTCCGCTTCTGTCGGCGTCCACCTGCCCTGGAACAAGTGTGGACCCGAAACTGCTCCCCAGCCCCGAAGACTGGCGTCCGTTGTCAACAGGACCCAATTTGGAACCCAGAACGGACGTCCCTTGTTGAAGTGGGTCGTCTGTAACCACCACGTAAGGGACAGGCGAACCTCCTGGGTGAGCACAATCGTCTGGGACTTCAGAGACTGAGTCAGCCCGTTCCACTTGGACAAGATCAGGTGCTGCAGAGGTCTGGAGTGAAACTGGGCGTATTCCACCATGTCGAACACCGACACCATGGAGCCCAGTAACCTCATCGCCGAGTGTAAGGACACCCGGCGGCTGTGCAGACAACTGCGCACCCTTGACTGTAAAGCAGAGATCTTGTCCTCCGTCACGAAGATCCTTTGCTGTCCCGAGTCCAATAAGGCTCCAAGATGCAGAATCCTCCGAGACGGGATTAGAGTGGACTTCTGCCAGTTGATTAGCCAGCCGTGCCGTTGCAGCAGTGCAATGGTCAGGTCCAAGTGGCGTAACAGGAGCTCTGGAGATCCTGCCACCAATAACAGGTCGTCCAAATACGGCAACATGCGGACTCCCTGCAGCCGCAGAGAAGCCGCCATGACCGCCATCACCTTGGTGAAAACACGTGGTGCTGTTGCCAGGCCAAAAGGTAACGCCCGAAACTGGAAGTGGTCGCTGCTGATTGCAAACCTGAGGAACTGTTGATGGCGCCAAAGAATAGGGACATGCAGGTAAGCGTCCTGTATGTCCAATGACACCAAGTAGTCCCCAGGTTCCAGCGCCAGAATGATGGACCGTAGGGTCTCCATCCGAAACTTCGGGACCCGCAAAGACTTGTTGAGTGCTTTGAGGTTGAGAATCGGACGATATGACCCATTGGGTTTCTGTACCAAAAATAGATTTGAATAGAAACCCTGGCCCCTCTGGGAGAATGGAACCGCCACTATAACTCCAGCCTGGAGCATAGTGTGCAATACCTTCCGCAGCTCCGTAGCCTTGTTCCGGTCTGATGGGAGACCCGTGGTGAAGAAGCGAGCCGGGGGTCTGTGCCGGAAGGAGAGGGCGTATCCGTGGGAAACCACCTCCAGAACCCAAGTGTCTGTCGTAGTGGTCGACCAACACTGGGCGAACTGTAGCAGGCGGCCTCCCACCCTGGGATCCCCCAAAGGGAGGCCCGGACCGTCAGGCCGCAGGCTTGTCATCTGGCTTGGGGGCCGGACGTCTGGTACTCCATGCCTGCTTCCGGGGCTTGACCGATTTCTTAGGGCCAGCCTGTCGAGGAAACGACTGTGGTTTGGGCCTGCCCTGGGCCCTAGATGACCGAAAGGACGATGGTCCCGAACCAGAAGGAGCAGCGGCCGACGGGAGACAGGCAGATTTGGCTGCCGCCAGCGTGGCCACAATCTTATCCAGATCCGGACCGAAGAGAACTTCTCTGGTAAACGGCAACGCTTCCAGACCTTTCTTGGAATCTGCGTCCGCCTTCCAGGATCGCAGCCACAAGGTGCGACGAGCAGCTACCGCTGCTGAAGAAATTCTAGACACCAGAGTACTAATGTCTAGAGCCGCCTCGTTGATGTAGGTGGCCGAATCACGGAGATTGCCAATCAACTCCGCCTGATCGGCCGGACAGTCGGATTCAAAAGAAGCCTCTAATGAATCCGCCCAGCGCTCCATCGCTCTGGCAACCCAGCAAATGGCCATAGCCGGCCGTGCTGCCCCCCCTGCAAGGGAATAAGCGGACTTCAGGCAGATTTCTACCTTGCGGTCCGTAGCATCCTTAAGGGAGGACATAGATGGCATCGGCAATGTGGCACTACGGACAAGACGGGTCACGTGAGAATCCACCTGTGGAGGGGATTCCCACTTCGCAAAATAATTATCCGCGAACGGATAAGCCACCGCCAGGCGTCTCTGCGGCTGGTATCTTTTGCCAGGTTGTTTCCACGCCTCCTCTAAATGGTCCACCAACTGACCCGAAAGAGGAAAGACTGTGGCATCGCCCTTCACATCTTTGAAAAAGGCATACTTAGATTTAGCCGCTGGGGGAACTTCGTCCTCAATCACCAAGGCTGTGCGGACCGCCCGAATAAGTCCAGGAATATATACTTTGGACTTAGCATCAGCGTCCTTAGTATGGAGAGGTTCCTGATCGTAAGGATCTAGAATCTCCCCATCATCAGACGTCCCTTCGTCATCCTCATAAGGAGCGGACAGAGACGCCACCGGCCTTTTATGAGACCGCATCACAGACTCCCCTTGCAACACATCCGACAAGTGCTGTACAGAACTCGTCAGGGAGTTAACCCACGCTGGCTCCTGAGAACCCGGGAGCGGGGAAATAGGGAGACTGTGGGGTACCACCAATTGTCGTGGGAACCCCTGCATGGGTGACGACACCACAGACTGCTGGGACAAACCCATCGGAGTAAACGCGGGCTGCGGAGCTAACTGGCCCACTAAAGCTGTTAACGCCTGAGCGAAACAAGCCCAGGGCGGCTCCTGTACCGGTGCTGTAACCGTAATAGGCCGCGCCATGGACAAACACTGCCGGCAAAGGCCCTCCGCGCTACCCTCCCCCTCCGCTAACGGTACTTTGCACGTGGTACACTGTAGCCGGAGGGGAAAATCACTTTCAGACATGATGGCACCACTTATGTGACCTCTCTCACCAATTAAGTATTAAATAGGCGAGAGACCACCCTGCAGCACCGCACCGCAAGGGCTTTAGCAGAAAGAACAGGGACAGTAATAAAGCTGACAGTTTAGAGAAGAAAAGATTACAGGCAGCAGCGCTAGCACAGTCACATACAATGCAGAAAAATAACAATTCCTGCACTAACAGCGCTGATCACTCAACTACACAGACACAGGGCCTGGTAGGACACAGCGCTGCATACACAGACCTGACCACAGCGGAGGAGAGGTATGCGGGGGGACCCAGACCACGATGCTTCCGTCCAGCGCTTCCAGCAGCGTTCACCATGCGTTCTGGAGAAGATGGCCGCCGAGGAGCAGAGAGGAGGCTGGCCTGGGGGAGGAGCGCTGCCACAGGACCAGTCGGCAGCATGCAGAGAGGGCTGTGTGCAGCGGGGGAGGCGCCGGCTGTGAGACAGGGAAGGCGCGCTCCCCTGGCATGCATTTAACCCCTGGGACGCAGCAGCGCTACCGCTCTGCTGCGGTCCGCTGTCCCAGGGGGTAGTGGAAGCGCAGGTTGGTCGCCTGGCTCCACGCTGCAGCCAGTCCCCAGGGAGCCCCCTGCCTGGGGACTTAGGACCATGTGATCAGCGGGGACCCACCGCGGGACCCCGCTGCTTACCTCTGTCCCCCTTGAATCCGGCCATGGTCCGGAGCATCTGGGGTCACCGCTAGCTGTGACCCCAGACGCCCACCAGCATCCCCGGATCAGTACCGGCGTTCTGGTACCGGCGGGGTGTAGGGAAGACAGCATGGACGTCAGGACTGACTGTCCATGCTGTTCATCCAGTTGTGCAGCCACAGCTGCATGAAGAATAAGCTTCAGGGGCTCTTCTAGCCCCCACTCCAACAGGTGCACCCGACTCCGGCCGGGCACCAAACTAAACTGAGGTGCCTTGGCCCGGGGGCGGGGTATAGGAGGGGGACCTAGTGCATCCTGGGAGGCTGAAAGCTTAACTCTTTGGTGCCCTGCGACTGACGTCACACCTATACCCCAAGGTATCCTGTGGATACCCTATGGACCCTGAAGTAGAAAAATATATATCCCTAAGGGAACTCTTGTTTATTAGTCTCAGTACCATGTAAGCGCACTGTAGCTTCACTCCAACTGTTACTATGGGTACTCCCCTTATGGGCAGCTGTGCAAAACCGGCAAGGGGGGCAATTATGGAGGGAAGAGTGGAAATGCATCAGCCCCTTCCACCGGTCCCTGGAGTCAGGTAAGTAAATTTTTTTTTTTACTTTTTTTTTTTTTTTTAGCAGAGATCAGATTGCGGTCTGTTTAGACCACACAGCTGATCACTGGGACCGGCTCCGTGCTCTGCTCTACCCGTTACAGCAGAGTAGGAGCCCGGTAACGGGGGAGACCCTGGATAACGCCACCTCCAGGGCGTCCCTAGGTATTTTTTTCACTATTTATTTTTAGTAACTGCCAGGCAGATCACATTTCCCATTACAATTATGGGAAATGCGATCTGATTACTAAAAATAAGTGATACTAGGGGTTGGAGTAGAATTTTACGAATTCTACTCCAAATGCCCTTTTCAAATTATTTTAGTATCACCTGTAGTTATTACAGGGCAATTGGAGTAGAATTAGTAAAATTCTACTCCAACCCCCAGTATCACTTATTTTTAGTAAAGCAGATCGCATTTCTCATAATTGTAATGGGAAATGTGATCCGACCATAGTTACTAAAAATAAATTGTAAAAAAATACCAGGGGTGGCGTTATCCAGGGTCTCCCCCGGTTACCGGGCTCCCACTCTGCTCTAACGGGGAGAGCAGAGGCGGGAGCCGGTACCAGTGATCAGCTGTGTGGTATAAGCAGACCGCAAGCTGATTACTGTAAAAAAAGAAAAAAAAAATTAAAAATTTTTCTTTTTACTTACCTGAATCCAGGGACCGGTGATCGGGCCTCCGGTGATGGCTCCTCTCCTGTCAGCTGGTCTCCCATAGTACACTGGGGCCCGGTCATCAGGTGATCGGGCCCCAGTGCAGTATGGGAGATCACCTGATCGGGAAGCCCGGGGAAGATCACCGGAGGCCAGGAGGTGCAGGTAAGTGTAATGAAGGGAGGGGGGGGGGTCGCAGGGGGGTCCGCGATCACGGGGGCGGGGCTTAGCGCCGGGGGGCGGCGCTTAGCGTCGGTGGGGGGGTAGTAGCGGTGGTCGGTCGGCGCATGCGCGGGCTCTTAGTCGTGGTATTTTTTCCGAAAATACCGCGACTAGAGTGCGGATGGGATCCGCAGGGACAGAGCTTTATCACAAGCTCTGTCCCTGCAAGGGATTTATAGTAAATCCCTGTGATATTGCCTGAATTCGCAATGCGAATTCACTCGGTAATATCACACTACAATCCGCATTCAATATGCGGATTGTAGTAAATAGAGCCTACAGTAACTTAAATCCACAGGACACATCTAAGGGGCACACTTACTATGCCGTGCTTTTCAGAGTCACCACGGTTTTGGCAGCTGGATTTAAAGGTGCAATAATATTATATACCAAACCAGGCGTGTTTTGTGTTTAATATTATTAACTCTTTCATGCCAGCGTCCAAATCAGCCGTAGATGCACCGGCTTTGTGAAGCGATGTATATCAAGTTTGCCCATAAGAATGTTAGGAGAAAACTACAGGACTTGGGAAAACTATATATTGTATGGCTTCTTGCCAGTAGCTAAACTAATAATGGTTGGTATGACTACTTCTATATTCATATTGTAAAAGTATAATAATGATTTCCTTAATCCACCTCTCAGTCATTGCATGCAAGATATATCTGATATATGTGTGTCATGGAGGACATTATAAAACGGTACGTTCAATTCACTATTAATCCTTGGGAGATTTTGCATTGTACATGTGTGTAATAGATTTGTACCCAGTACACATGTATAGTTATCACCTCTCTGCCTGTGCACTTACACTGACCTTGGCAGACTTTCTCCCTAGTGAAGGTATATTTACATCCACTCAGTATGACAGCTCCAGGCCCCACAAACATGGCCAATAACCTGGTGCCTGCTCCACTCCTCACTCCCTGTTCACAGACAGATTGTCTGCAGGTCGGGGGCTTCCACATCACCATGTGCCAGTGGCATACTTGCCGACTATCTGGCTGCTCCTTCCGGGAGGGAGCAGCCAGATCGGCAGAACAGGGGGCGTGGCCAGCAAAAGGGGGCGTGGCTTGTCGGGCTGAAGGCAGTTTGCAGGTGTGACAGGGGGTGGGGCCACGCGATCGCGTCATTTTGGCCCTGCCCCCGCTACACAATGCCGAAAAACAGGCATTATGAAGCAGGGGGCGGGGCCAAAATGACGCAAATCGCGTCAGCGGCCCCCCGCTGCGGGGGTTAATCAGGTACTGGTGGGGGGGAGACAGGGGATCGGCGGCATGCGGGAGGCTTGCCTGCCTTTCCGGGGGGGCGGGAGCTGCACCCGTTTATCGTGAGGCTCCCGCCCGAATCGGGAGGTTAGGCAACCCTGGCCAGTGGTGATGACATCAGGGTGCCCGCTGTAGGGGTGAGAGCTCCTAGGTCTGACAACATCCAGAATAGTTTTACTTTATGGCAAAAAAATAATATATAGTCTGCTACCATAGTATATAAGGGAGAGGGAGACTGGGTGTGCCCTGGGTGCTGGATGTGGTGGGGTACCTGCAGGTATGTTCACCAGGGGCCCTGAGCGAAACTTGCCCCAGGCTACACTGCACTTCCACCCTTTATAGGGACTGGTCACAGGGACTAATATAGATAGCACATCCCTGGCTCCTCTTCCTGCAGACAGTCAGACAGCTCTCATAGCCGCCCTCTCAGTGCACTACCCAGCTTACACCAAGCAAAGACTTATGCTCTGCACCTAGTAAGTGTTTGCAACAACCACTTTGCTGAGTGCCCTCCTCTCTGGGCTGCTGCACCTCTTGGGTTAGGAGGGTTGGTTAGCAATGAGGAAAAGGAATAATTCTTACAGAGATAATGATAAAGAGTAAATTAGATAAACAGGGTAAACTAGAAGTGCCAGAACACCCTACTAACGTGTTTTATATTTAGTGGGAGACAGCATGGCAGTGACGGTAAATGAATACCTGTGACATGGTATAACAGGAAATGTTACAAAAATAAAAGAAGGTAAAATTCAGAACAACACAAAAAATTTACAAGGTAAAAAAATCTAAATAATGTTGTAATGTGAAGAAAAATATGTAAGGAGATAAAATATAATATATACTAATGTTTTTGTAAATAAAAATATAATTGATATTTACAATAATATAGTTTACTATTCTGGTATATGTGTGGTCCCCGATGGGCCCCACTGCTTGTAGGCCCACCTCCTCCTTTAGGTGTCATGTTCCAGACTGTGCACTGAATTGTACATTGTTACTTTATTAGAGCAGGGATGGGGAAGCTTTGGCCCGGGGGCCGTATAAAGCCCCCGGAATCATTTGGTCTGGCCCTGCAGCTAGAATCTATGCAGCAGTGCCATCTGGAGCGCCCTTAGGACGCTTCAGACGGTCACACCGCTGCCCTTACAGCTCCCCGGTACATCCTCAGGAAGCTCCGGGCATTGATGTAATCAACGGTGATTGTTGTCCCGCCCCTGTGTGACATCACACGGAGGGGGCGTGGCCTGCATCGGGCCCGCAATATCATAATGTATATCAAAATGGGCCTCGGCAGAAAAAAGGTTCCCCATCCCTGTATTAGAGGGTCAGTTACATTGTGAAGCAGGACAAATGATAAGCATTGTTTCTTGGCTTGCTTCTATAGAAACTACAACAAGATTTGCCTAATGGTAGCCAAGTAACTGTGCTGGCTGGCCACACCCCTTCTGATGGAAGACCACACCCCTTTAGTATGGGCACCTATCACTGCATTCCCCTGTGGGCACTTTATACCTCAGTCCATCCTTGGCTGCAGTAATAAATAGTTACTTGAGATAGTAACAATGCAGGACTTTTACTGCTCTATTAGAATGAATAGAAGGTAACTTATTACATGCTTTTGTCTTTTAGATCAACATCGTTGCCATAGCTGCTGAGTGGACACTGGCATATGCTGACCTGCTTAACATCCTGACCTATATGCCATATTTTCAGGTATGAAAAGCGTACAAATACAAATGTATATATTTACTGCGATTGGTTTGTAAATTATTTACAATATTAGACAGATGTGGCAACTCCTACAGGGATCAACATTGCTGGTGCCATCGTTCCTCTGTATTGTCCAGTCATTATATAATGCTGTAACAGGAATTATACTGCATAGGTGCAGTGTGTGTGGTTCCTAATAAGGGTCACCAGCCAGCAACGCAGGGGGTTATTCTGAGAAAACCAAAGAGAACCAAAACATGTGCGGGTTGTTTTGGCAAAACCAAAACACGGGGTCCGGGCACATCTTTAAGCATATCACACTGGATCCGCACATTTACATAAATAGACCCCTTAGAGAATAACATAAATAATGCTTTACTGTCTGCCTAAATGAAGCAAAGACAATAAAAAACAGCCTCGCCCCCATTCAGGGCACTAACTCACTTATTAAACCCTCCCTACAAATGGGCAGCTGGTCTGCCTAACAGCTTTTGTTACACTGGGCTCTATTTATCAACATTATTTTTACTAAAATAATGTGAAAAAGGGTGTTTTCACACCCTTTTCACATTATTTTAGTATCACCTATACTTATTACAGGGCAATTGGAGTAGAATTCGTAAAATTCTACTCCAACCCCTAAGTATCACTTATTTTTAGTAAAGCAGATCGCATTTCCCATAACTGTAATGGGAAATGTGATCTGACCATAGTTACTAAAAATAAAAGTGAAAAAAATACTGGGGGAAGCCCTGTGATAATAACGCCACCTGGAGGTGGCGTTATCCAGGGTCTCCCCCGGTTACCGGCCTCCTACCCTGCTCTAACGGGGAGAGCAGAGCCGGGAGTCGGTCCCTGTAATCAGCTGTGTGGTCTAAACAGACCGCAAGCTGATTACTGTAAAAAAAAGAAAAAAAAAATTGTAAAAAAAAAATTACTTACCTGACTCCAGGGACCGGTGATCGGGCCTCTGGTGATGACTCCCCTCCGGTCAGCTGGTCTCCCACAGTGCACTGCTGCCCGGTCATCAGGTGATCGGGCAGCAGTGCAGTATGGGAGATCACCTGACCGGAGGAATGGAGAACATCACCGGAGGCCTGCAGCATGCAGGTAAGTGTAAGTAGGGGAGAGGGGGGTCGCGGGGGGGGAGGGGGGCCATGATTATGGGGGCGGGGCTTAGCGCCAGGGGCGGGGCTTAGCACCAGAGGGGGGTAGCAGCGGCGACCGTTCGGCGCATGCGCGGGCACTTAATCACGGTATTTTTTGCGAAAATACCGTGATAAGGCTCCGAAGGGGATTAGCAGGGACAGAGCTTTATCGCAAGCTCTGTCCCTGCAAGGGATTCGTAGTAAATCCCTGTGATATTGCCTGAATTCGCAATGCGAATTCACTCGGTAATATCACACTACAATCTGCATTACCAATGCGGATTGTAGTAAATAGAGCCCACTGTCCCTCCTCAGCATCACTTCCCTCCTCAGCATCTCCCTAGTGGACTCCAGTCCTCTTGGGGACAGATCTCATTATCTGCCTTCAACTGGTCCTTCTGTAACCTGCCTGCACCTTGCGGGCCTGGCTGTATCTCTGCTCTCTCCTCAGCTGGCAGCCCACCGTAGGTGGGGGGATCCTATAACCCCAGCACTGAACAGGTGACCCACGTTCACCACCTTTGGATGATTAATTTTTTAAATAAATATATACATATATATATATATATATATATATATACACATATATATATATATATATATACTGTGTCTCTCTCTCTCTCTCTCTATATATATATATATATATATATATATACTGTGTCTCTCTCTCTCTATATATATATATACTGTGTATGTGTGTGTGTGTGTATGTATATATATAAATATATATATATATATATATATATATACTGTGTGTGTATATATAGTGTGTGAGTATATATATATATATATATATATACACACACACCACCCCCCCTAAAGCAAGAGTCTAGATCCGCCCCTACATCTAACTATGCACAAATTCCCTAAGGCAGGACCCTCAAATTGGTAATTTAACTTTTTTGGTTTGGGCCAGTATCACTCAGTGTAACATTGCTCCTTACTGGACCATAAGGGTTCTACTAACAGGGATATGACCCACAAAGCTCTCTGTAAGGGATAACCTATATTACGGCACTGGAAAGGTGTATAGACGTCAATCTTATGGGCACGTATATATTTCTGCAAGGAGGGGTCTAATAATTGCCATACTGATGACCTCTTTAGTCTCTGGTAGCACAGTAAGTGGTGCTATCACTGGGCAGGGACGCCGAGAGTGGGGAGTGGGTACTAGTTACCTGGCCCTGGGTCTGTTGGAGGGGCCTGGCGAGGGCCTGGTCCAGCTGTGTAGGGGGACAGCATGCACAGCACCACACAGAGTATTTGTCATAGTTTTGTCTGACGGGGGAGTGGTCAGACCTCCCAGATTTGACCACACCCCATTCAGTACCCTGACCCCATGACTGTCTCAGTGGCCCTGTCACTATTTCTCCATATAATAATTACACAACTTTGCATATGTATATATTATATTTACATCAGGGGCGTCTTAAGAGAGGAGGGAGCCCGTGTGCACTCCCCGTGCAGGGCCCCCTCCTCTCTCCCCGGTGGCTGGCAGCCGACTGACGCGGTTGGCCAGCCACCGGAGCATTAGAAGACTCCGGGCACTAGAGTGTGCCCGGAGTCTACTGCGCATGCGCAGAACACCGGAAAGATGGCCATGGCGGCCATTTTTCCGGTGTCCTGAGCAGCAATGACACCCGACATGGGACCACGGACAAGTAAGTTTAAAAAAATATGAGTGCAGTGGCCCGTGTGCCCCGCACACACTGCACCCATTATAGATACGCCACTGATTTACGTACTGAAATCAGATTTCTATTGATTTGCTGAAATAAATATTCTGTACTTTGATAGTAATATATATTTTTTTTTTCTCCTCCTTTGACAGCAATTACGCATACAATGGCCCAAGACCTTACTAGCAGATTGGATATGTCTGCGAGAAACAACACATGCTGGGTCAGAACAGCCATGAGCAATCAGAGGTAACAAGCGCTACATTAATACTGTATCTAGGCTGGGGATGTGGGATAGCACATTTGCAGGACTATTTACTATAAGTGATACTGCGCTGCCCGGCATCATTGGCTGACAGCAGTAGGAGTAGACTTATGTTTCGCCAATCCAGTCATGGTGAAATACATGACCCTGCCAGCTGGATCATGTGCAGTGGAATTGGAAGCCAGGATTTAGGCTTACAAACCCATCTTTAAATCTAAATAAATATATATGTGTGTGTTATTCCTTTATGCCCCAGTTATGCTTCTCCTTACTATCACAGATGTGCTCTTCCTTACTATCCCAGCCATGCTTCTCCTTACTATCACAGATGTGCTCTTCCTTACTATCCCAGCTCTGCTTCTCCTTACTATCACAGATGTGCTCTTCCTTACTATCCCAGCCCTGCTTCTCCTTACTATCACAGATGTGCTCTTCCTTACTGTCCAAGCTCTGCTTCTCCTTACTATCACAGATGTGCTCTTCCTTACTATCCCAGCCCTGCTTCTCCTTACTATCACAGATGTGCTCTTCCTTACTGTCCAAGCTCTGCTTCTCCTTACTATCACAGATGTGCTCTTCCTTACTATCACAGAGGTGCTCTTCCTTACTATCCCAGCCCTGCTTCTCCTTACTATCACAGATGTGTTATTCCTTACTGTCCCAGCTCTGCTTCTCCTTACTATCACAGATGTGCTCTTCCTTACTATCCCAGCTCTGCTTCCCCTTACTATCACAGATGTGCTCTTCCTTACTATCCCAGCTCTGCTTCTCCTTACTATCACAGATGTGCTCTTCCTTACTATCCCAGCTCTGCTTCTCCTTACTATCACAGATATGTTCTTCCTTACTATCCCAGCCCTGCTTCTCCTTACTATCACAGATGTGCTCTTCCTTACTGTCCCAGCTCTGCTTCTCCTTACAATCACAGATGTGCTGTTCCTTACTATCCCAGCTCTGCTTCTCCTTACTATCACAGATATGCTCTTCCTTACTAACCCAGCTCTGCTTCTCCTTACTATCACAGATGTGCTCTTCCTTACTGTCCCAGCCCTGCTTCTCCTTACTATCACAGATGTGCTCTTCCTTACTATCCCAGCTCTGCTTCTCCTTACTATCACAGATATGCTCTTCCTTACTATCCCAGCCCTGCTTCTCCACAGATGTGCTCTTCCTTACTATCCCAGCTCTGCTTCTCCTTACCATCACAGATGTGCTCTTCCTTACTCTCCCAGCTCCGCTTCTCCTTACCATCACAGATGTGCTCTTCCTTACTCTCCCAGCTCTGCTTCTCCTTACTATCACAGATGTGCTCTTCCTTACTATCCCAGCTCTGCTTCTCCTTACCATCACAGATGTGCTCTTCCTTACTGTCCCTGCTCTGCTTCTCCTTACTATCACAGATGTGCTCTTCCTTACTATCCCAACTCTGCTTCTCCTTACTATCACAGATGTGCTCTTCCTTACTGTCCCAGCTCTGCTTCTCCTTACTATCACAAATGTGCTCTTCCTTACTGTCCCAGCTCTGCTTCTCCTTACTATCACAGATGTGCTCTTCCTTACTGTCCCTGCTCTGCTTCTCCTTACTATCACAGATGTGCTCTTCCTTACTGTCCCTGCTCTGCTTCTCCTTACTATCAGATGTGCTCTTCCTTACTATCCCAGCTCTGCTTCTCCTTACTATCACAGATGTGCTCTTCCTTACTGTCCCAGCTCTGCTTCTCCTTACTATCACAGATGTGCTCTTCCTTACTGTCCCTGCTCTGCTTCTCCTTACTATCACAGATGTGCTCTTCCTTACTGTCCCAGCTCTGCTTCTCCTTACTATCACAGATGTGCTCTTCCTTACTGTCCCTGCTCTGCTTCTCCTTACTATCACAGATGTGCTCTTCCTTACTATCCCAGCTCTGCTTCTCCTTACTATCACAGATGTGCTCTTCCTTACTATCCCAGCTCTGCTTCTCCTTACTATCACACATGTGCTCTTCCTTACTATCCCAGCTCTGCTTCTCCTTACTATCACAGATGTGCTCTTCCTTACTATCCCAGCTCTGCTTCTCCTTACTATCACAGATGTGCTCTTCCTTACTATCACAGATGTGCTCTTCCTTACTATCCCAGCCCTGCTTCTCCTTACTATCACAGATGTGCTCTTCCTTACTATCCCAGCTCTGCTTCTCCTTACTATCACAGATGTGCTCTTCCTTACTATCCCAGCCCTGCTTCTCCTTACTATCACAGATGTGCTCTTCCTTACTATCCCAGCTCTGATTCTCCTTATTATCACAGATGTGCTCTTCCTTACTATCCCAGCTCTGCTTCTCCTTACTATCACACATGTGCTCTTCCTTACTATCCCAGCCCTGCTTCTCCTTACTATCACAGATGTGCTCTTCCTTACTATCCCAGCCCTGCTTCTCCTTACTATCACAGATGTGCTCTTCCTTACTATCCCAGCTCTGCTTCTCCTTACTATCACAGATGTGCTCTTCCTTACTATCCCAGCCCTGCTTCTCCTTACTATCACAGATGTGCTCTTCCTTACTATCCCAGCTCTGCTTCTCCTTACTATCACAGATGTGCTCTTCCTTACTATCCCAGCCCTGCTTCTCCTTACTATCACAGATGTGCTCTTCCTTACTGTCCAAGCTCTGCTTCTCCTTACTATCACAGATGTGCTCTTCCTTACTATCCCAGCCCTGCTTCTCCTTACTATCACAGATGTGCTCTTCCTTACTGTCCAAGCTCTGCTTCTCCTTACTATCACAGATGTGCTCTTCCTTACTATCACAGAGGTGCTCTTCCTTACTATCCCAGCCCTGCTTCTCCTTACTATCACAGATGTGTTATTCCTTACTGTCCCAGCTCTGCTTCTCCTTACTATCACAGATGTGCTCTTCCTTACTATCCCAGCTCTGCTTCCCCTTACTATCACAGATGTGCTCTTCCTTACTATCCCAGCTCTGCTTCTCCTTACTATCACAGATGTGCTCTTCCTTACTATCCCAGCTCTGCTTCTCCTTACTATCACAGATATGCTCTTCCTTACTATCCCAGCCCTGCTTCTCCTTACTATCACAGATGTGCTGTTCCTTACTGTCCCAGCTCTGCTTCTCCTTACTATCACAGATGTGCTCTTCCTTACTAACCCAGCTCTGCTTCTCCTTACTATCACAGATGTGCTCTTCCTTACTGTCCCAGCCCTGCTTCTCCTTACTATCACAGATGTGCTCTTCCTTACTATCCCAGCTCTGCTTCTCCTTACTATCACAGATGTGCTCTTCCTTACTATCCCAGCTCTGCTTCTCCTTACTATCACAGATATGCTCTTCCTTACTATCCCAGCCCTGCTTCTCCTTACTATCACAGATATGCTCTTCCTTACTATCCCAGCCCTGCTTCTCCTTACTATCACAGATGTGCTCTTCCTTACTATCCCAGCTCTGCTTCTCCTTACCATCACAGATGTGCTCTTCCTTACTCTCCCAGCTCCGCTTCTCCTTACCATCACAGATGTGCTCTTCCTTACTCTCCCAGCTCTGCTTCTCCTTACCTTCACAGATGTGCTCTTCCTTACTATCCCAGCTCCGCTTCTCCTTACCATCACAGATGTGCTCTTCCTTACTGTCCCTGCTCTGCTTCTCCTTACTATCACAGATGTGCTCTTCCTTACTATCCCAGCTCTGCTTCTCCTTACTATCACAGATGTGCTCTTCCTTACTGTCCCAGCTCTGCTTCTCCTTACTATCACAAATGTGCTCTTCCTTACTGTCCCAGCTCTGCTTCTCCTTACTATCACAGATGTGCTCTTCCTTACTGTCCCTGCTCTGCTTCTCCTTACTATCACAGATGTGCTCTTCCTTACTGTCCCTGCTCTGCTTCTCCTTACTATCAGATGTGCTCTTCCTTACTATCCCAGCTCTGCTTCTCCTTACTATCACAGATGTGCTCTTCCTTACTGTCCCAGCTCTGCTTCTCCTTACTATCACAGATGTGCTCTTCCTTACTGTCCCTGCTCTGCTTCTCCTTACTATCACAGATGTGCTCTTCCTTACTGTCCCAGCTCTGCTTCTCCTTACTATCACAGATGTGCTCTTCCTTACTGTCCCTGCTCTGCTTCTCCTTACTATCACAGATGTGCTCTTCCTTACTATCCCAGCTCTGCTTCTCCTTACTATCACAGATGTGCTTTTCCTTACTATCCCAGCTCTGCTTCTCCTTACTATCACACATGTGCTCTTCCTTACTATCCCAGCTCTGCTTCTCCTTACTATCACAGATGTGCTCTTCCTTACTATCTCAGCTCTGCTTCTCCTTACTATCACAGATGTGCTCTTCCTTACTATCACAGATGTGCTCTTCCTTACTATCCCAGCCCTGCTTCTCCTTACTATCACAGATGTGCTCTTCCTTACTATCCCAGCTCTGCTTCTCCTTACTATCACAGATGTGCTCTTCCTTACTATCCCAGCCCTGCTTCTCCTTACTATCACAGATGTGCTCTTCCTTACTGTCCCTGCTCTGCTTCTCCTTACTATCACAGATGTGCTCTTCCTTACTGTCCCAGCTCTGCTTCTCCTTACTATCACAGATGTGCTCTTCCTTACTGTCCCTGCTCTGCTTCTCCTTACTATCACAGATGTGCTCTTCCTTACTATCCCAGCTCTGCTTCTCCTTACTATCACAGATGTGCTCTTCCTTACTATCCCAGCTCTGCTTCTCCTTACTATCACACATGTGCTCTTCCTTACTATCCCAGCTCTGCTTCTCCTTACTATCACAGATGTGCTCTTCCTTACTATCCCAGCTCTGCTTCTCCTTACTATCACAGATGTGCTCTTCCTTACTATCACAGATGTGCTCTTCCTTACTATCCCAGCCCTGCTTCTCCTTACTATCACAGATGTGCTCTTCCTTACTATCCCAGCTCTGCTTCTCCTTACTATCACAGATGTGCTCTTCCTTACTATCCCAGCCCTGCTTCTCCTTACTATCACAGATGTGCTCTTCCTTACTATCCCAGCTCTGATTCTCCTTATTATCACAGATGTGCTCTTCCTTACTATCCCAGCTCTGCTTCTCCTTACTATCACACATGTGCTCTTCCTTACTATCCCAGCCCTGCTTCTCCTTACTATCACAGATGTGCTCTTCCTTACTATCCCAGCCCTGCTTCTCCTTACTATCACAGATGTGCTCTTCCTTACTATCCCAGCTCTGCTTCTCCTTACTATCACAGATGTGCTCTTCCTTACTATCCCAGCCCTGCTTCTCCTTACTATCACAGATGTGCTCTTCCTTACTATCCCAGCTCTGCTTCTCCTTACTATCACAGATGTGCTCTTCCTTACTATCCCAGCCCTGCTTCTCCTTACTATCACAGATGTGCTCTTCCTTACTGTCCAAGCTCTGCTTCTCCTTACTATCACAGATGTGCTCTTCCTTACTATCCCAGCCCTGCTTCTCCTTACTATCACAGATGTGCTCTTCCTTACTGTCCAAGCTCTGCTTCTCCTTACTATCACAGATGTGCTCTTCCTTACTATCACAGAGGTGCTCTTCCTTACTATCCCAGCCCTGCTTCTCCTTACTATCACAGATGTGTTATTCCTTACTGTCCCAGCTCTGCTTCTCCTTACTATCACAGATGTGCTCTTCCTTACTATCCCAGCTCTGCTTCTCCTTACTATCACAGATGTGCTCTTCCTTACTATCCCAGCTCTGCTTCTCCTTACTATCACAGATGTGTTATTCCTTACTGTCCCAGCTCTGCTTCCCCTTACTATCACAGATGTGCTCTTCCTTACTATCCCAGCTCTGCTTCTCCTTACTATCACAGATGTGCTCTTCCTTACTATCCCAGCTCTGCTTCTCCTTACTATCACAGATATGCTCTTCCTTACTATCCCAGCCCTGCTTCTCCTTACTATCACAGATGTGCTCTTCCTTACTGTCCCAGCTCTGCTTCTCCTTACTATCACAGATGTGCTGTTCCTTACTATCCCAGCTCTGCTTCTCCTTACTATCACAGATGTGCTCTTCCTTACTAACCCAGCTCTGCTTCTCCTTACTATCACAGATGTGCTCTTCCTTACTGTCCCAGCCCTGCTTCTCCTTACTATCACAGATGTGCTCTTCCTTACTATCCCAGCTCTGCTTCTCCTTACTATCACAGATATGCTCTTCCTTACTATCCCAGCCCTGCTTCTCCTTACTATCACAGATGTGCTCTTCCTTACTATCCCAGCTCTGCTTCTCCTTACCATCACAGATGTGCTCTTCCTTACTCTCCCAGCTCCGCTTCTCCTTACCATCACAGATGTGCTCTTCCTTACTCTCCCAGCTCTGCTTCTCCTTACTATCACAGATGTGCTCTTCCTTACTCTCCCAGCTCCGCTTCTCCTTACCATCACAGATGTGCTCTTCCTTACTGTCCCTGCTCTGCTTCTCCTTACTATCACAGATGTGCTCTTCCTTACTATCCCAGCTCTGCTTCTCCTTACTATCACAGATGTGCTCTTCCTTACTGTCCCAGCTCTGCTTCTCCTTACTATCACAAATGTGCTCTTCCTTACTGTCCCAGCTCTGCTTCTCCTTACTATCACAGATGTGCTCTTCCTTACTGTCCCTGCTCTGCTTCTCCTTACTATCACAGATGTGCTCTTCCTTACTGTCCCTGCTCTGCTTCTCCTTACTATCAGATGTGCTCTTCCTTACTATCCCAGCTCTGCTTCTCCTTACTATCACAGATGTGCTCTTCCTTACTGTCCCAGCTCTGCTTCTCCTTACTATCACAGATGTGCTCTTCCTTACTGTCCCTGCTCTGCTTCTCCTTACCATCACAGAAGTGCTCTTCCTTACTGTCCCAGCTCTGCTTCTCCTTACTATCACAGATGTGCTCTTCCTTACTGTCCCTGCTCTGCTTCTCCTTACTATCACAGATGTGCTCTTCCTTACTATCCCAGCTCTGCTTCTCCTTACTATCACAGATGTGCTCTTCCTTACTATCCCAGCTCTGCTTCTCCTTACTATCACACATGTGCTCTTCCTTACTATCCCAGCTCTGCTTCTCCTTACTATCACAGATGTGCTCTTCCTTACTATCCCAGCTCTGCTTCTCCTTACTATCACAGATGTGCTCTTCCTTACTATCACAGATGTGCTCTTCCTTACTATGCCAGCCCTGCTTCTCCTTACTATCACAGATGTGCTCTTCCTTACTATCCCAGCTCTGCTTCTCCTTACTATCACAGATGTGCTCTTCCTTACTATCCCAGCCCTGCTTCTCCTTACTATCACAGATGTGCTCTTCCTTACTATCCCAGCTCTGATTCTCCTTATTATCACAGATGTGCTCTTCCTTACTATCCCAGCTCTGCTTCTCCTTACTATCACACATGTGCTCTTCCTTACTATCCCAGCCCTGCTTCTCCTTACTATCACAGATGTGCTCTTCCTTACTATCCCAGCTCTGCTTCTCCTTACTATTACAGATGTGCTTTTCCATAATGTCACCATCTAATTTCCTTTTAATTTATCACAGCTCTCCCTCAGCCGCAGAGAGCGCCAATATTGATACCATACTCAAGGAGACAGGACACCATATTTAACATCAGGAGTAAATACCCATTGTGCTGCCAGCCTGCAGCCAACCCCCACAAGCGATCCGCCGACCCTTGGTTTGATTGCAGAATGGCAACTTATAACTGGAAGAGAGGCCTACAGTATGCTGTCAGGGTACAGCTAACATCATGTTACAGAGCAGTGTGCTCCTCTCTGTGCCTACATGCTGGGCACTAGGACCTAGAGTCCACAGGGAGGTCTGACCTCCGATCTCATGTGCTACTGCACATGTACAGAGGTAAGTTGTCACTGATGTGCAAAACTTACTGTTTGTGTCTTATCAAGGGACTAACCTAATTGCTATAAGTGTTCTTGACAAAAGAGAATATAGAGTCAATTTTGCAAGGGGTCAGTGTGTTACGTACAACCGTAACACACTGACTCCACAGGTCCAGCAACTGGCTCTGGTGCTCTGGGGTGATGTACATTATTTTAACACTCACCAGTTTCTTATTTTTGTTTGGTTTTACAACCATTGAGCCTTATGGGTTGCTTTTATTAACGTTGGGAGAGAGATAAAATTGTGAGATATAATGTACACAATCTGCTTGTAACTAATGGGCCCCATACATCTACAATGTATGAATTGAACATGTTGGATTCCCCTGTTTCGTTGATCCCAACTGAAAATTATCATGATCGGCAAATCAGTAATTTTTTAACATGCAGAATTTCTCCGATTCCCCAACGAATTGCTGGTGGTTATTTGATAGCCTATTGGTGGATCGGCATTGGGGAATTACAGCGCTGATGTATGGAACATGCACCTTAACAAAATATGTCAATTAGGAGCTGATTGGTGGGTACTTTGTAGATCAAAATTTTATCGATCTCCAAGGTAGGATAAAACTCCCCCCAAATGTTTATAAAATGACCATACAGTGGTTTACTTATATATCCTGTAGTAAAAGACAGCAACAGATTCAAGCATTGCCGTGTACCTCGTGTTAAGCTTGAAATTTCATATTATATAAATTCAATGTTAAAACTTTGAAATAGAACTCGGATGTGGAATCACCATATATATGCTTTAAAATTTGTTTGCATTTTAAAATTACAAATACTCACCGAGTGCCTGAGCAGAAGTAGGGCTACCTCCCCCATGGGACCTTTGTGATTGAACCAACGTCACCACTGGTACCTAAGGAGGGCTTGGAAGCCTTGTAAATGGGCCAGCAGATGGATGATGGTCCTACAAGAAGACACAGATACTCACAGAGTGCCTGAGCAGAAGGAGGGCTACCTCCCCCATGGGACCTTTGTGATTGAACCAACGTCGCCACTGGTACCTAAGGAGGGCTTGGAAGCCTTGTAAATGGGCAAGCAGATGGATGATGGTCCTACAAGAAGACACAGATACTCACCGAGTGCCTGGGCAGAAGGAGGGCTACATTGCCCATGGGACCTTTGTGATTGAACCAACGTCACCTCTGGTACCTAAGGAGGGCTTGGAAGCCTTGTAAATGGGCCAGCAGATGGATGATGGTCCTACAAGAAGACACAGATACTCACCGAGTGCCTGGGCAGAAGGAGGGCTACATTGCCCATGGGACCTTTGTGATTGAACCAAAGTCGCCTGTGGTTCCTAAGGAGGCCTTGGAAGCCTTGTAGATGGGCCAGCAGATGGATGATGGTCCTACAAGAAGACACAGATACTCACCGAGTGCCTGGGCAGAAGGAGGGCTACATTGCCCATGGGACCTTTGTGATTGAACCAAAGTCGCCTGTGGTTCCTAAGGAGGCCTTGGAAGCCTTGTAGATGGGCCAGCAGATGGATGATGGTCCTACAAGAAGACACAGATACTCACCGAGTGCCTGGGCAGAAGGAGGGCTACATTGCCCATGGGACCTTTGTGATTGAACCAAAGTCGCCTGTGGTTCCTAAGGAGGCCTTGGAAGCCTTGTAGATGGGCCAGCAGATGGATGATGGTCCTACAAGAAGACACTGATACTCACCAAGTGCCTGGGCAGAAGGAGGGCTACATTGCCCATGGGACCTTTGTGATCGAACCAAAGTCGCCTGTGGTTCCTAAGGAGGCCTTGGAAGCCTTGTAGATGGGCCAGCGATAGATGATGGTCCTACAAGAAGATACAGATACTCACCGAGTGCCTGGGCAGAAGGAGGGCTACATTGCCCATGGTACCTTTGTGATTGAACCAAAGTCGACTGTGGTTCCTAAGGAGGCCTTGGAAGCCTTGTA
Organism: Taudactylus pleione; assembly: GCA_031769625.1. NCBI lineage: Eukaryota > Metazoa > Chordata > Amphibia > Anura > Myobatrachidae > Taudactylus > Taudactylus pleione. Next base: position 802,846 of record JAUIMM010000073.1, read on the forward strand.
GATGGGCCAGCAGATGGATGATGGTCCTACAAGAAGACACAAACATTTCTGTGAACCCGGCCAAGCTGTGGTTTATGGACACAATGGCAAAACCATGATGGACATTATTTTACCTGCAACCTCACCATCCTCAATTACAGCGGTTGCTGTCCTGGCTCTGCGGGTTTTGCTGTAATCTTATGAAATAAACAAAATACAATTATATGTTTTCGGAAGATAAAAATGCACATCTATGTTTTTTTTTAAATAAGTTAATCTGTATATAGTACAGGGAGCTCTATATTTTATAACCCTACAAGCCACTATAATGCTCATGGCCCATAATCATGACTATGTATGCACTATGCATACAGACATCAGCCACATTTTTAACAGCGTTGTAACTATACAGTTTAGATGCGACCCAGCGTTGCAGAGACCTATCCGCCATGCGACAGTGTAATGTATTGTTAAATGCTGCATGTAACTATACCACGGCATTCATTGCAACGTCCAATCTGATATGCAGCACAGCAGATGGGAAGATGCCAGGAGCAACGTTCTGGAACAATAGATCAGGTGAACTCACATAATTAGATGAGCTGCCTTTATCAGTGCTGCTATAGAAATAATAGGGGCAGCTCTGGCTAGAATTTCCTCATTCCCCTTCCCTGATGCACACAGGGCCTGATTCAGCAATGCACGAATATCGGGAATCTGCGCGTGCGAGTCTGCAGAATGGGACCTGCGTAGTCTCACACAAGCCCTTGAATGCTTTTGCCTGATTGTTCCTGGGCTCGCAAGCCAACCAGCCTGAGTAAGCTGAGGCTTACTCAGCTAGCCAGCCGCCCGGCGCCGTCCACCATCACGATCATCAACCACTGATGGTCGCGATGGTGATCCCAGCGTTGCGACTTCCGTCACAGTGCTGGGATAGCAAATTCAGCAGGGGGTGTCATACAGGGAGTGTCATACAGGGAGTGTCATGCAGGGAGTGTCATGCAGGGGGTGTCATATAGGGAGTGTCATACACCTCCTGCTGCATTTTCATTGTTGTAAGGATCGCAATTGCAAAACTACACATACACACTACAGTATATGCCTGTGTGCAGCTTTGCAATTGCATCCCTTGTTGAATCAGGCCCACAGACATAACAGGAAGATGTCTCACCCTCTAATGGCTGCTAATTTGTCTGATCCGACTCGGCGACGTGCGGCGATGTCATCACTTTAACATCTGAACTTCCTGCGCTGTCAGGCCAGTCACTGCAGTACACACTCTAGTGTCCTCTGGATTGGTGATGCAGAGATTGCAGGTCACACCACGAGAGTGATACTCGCCACTGCTTAGATGTTTCCTCTCTTACTGAGCAACAGTGCTGGTTGGAATGGAGATGAGACATGTACCTTAATGTCCACTGAAGGAACATCCAGGCAGGGCTGGCATCAATCAAAATTGTGGGGCCCAGCACAGATGAAACAGTGGCCCAGCACACAGAAGCTGCCTCTCCCTTGTCAGTCCCAGCATGGAGGACATGGAGACAGAAAAGTGACACCTGGTGATATACTGATAATAACATCATCCTAGGAGGATAGGGGGGTGCGGGGGATACCGACGGTTAGGATCCTGGCACCTGTCAGAATCCTGGTGCCGGCATCCCGACCACCCTCATCCCGAAGGTAAGTAGTGGGGTTAGGGTGGGGGGGATAGGGGTTAGGCACTACAGGGAGGATTAGTCTTAGGCACTAAGAGGGGAGGAGTTAAATTTAGGGTGCAGGAATGGGGAGGTTAGGTTTAGGAACCAGGAACGGAGGGTTAGGGGTAGGGAGGTGGAGAGAGTTAGGATACCGAACCATATCGGGACGCCGGAGTCAGGATTTTGGGTTGAGGTACCCATCCCATCCTAGGAGACCAAAAGCTCCCCAGCCACACTCATAGTCATGCAACAACAGAAGAGTCATACAAAGGGAAAGGGAAAAAATGGGAAAGAACGTCGCACTGGCTGTTAAGATATGATATAAATATAATGCCACTATTCCCAGGTTCATCTATGTCAAATTCAATATATATGAGACGGGTAGTGGTGGTGCTCACTAGAGTTAGGGTACATCAGCGGTTTGAAAAAGAGAAAAGAAAGAAAAAACTCTGTTTGGTGAGCACTCTAAACTATCATAAATCTAATGTATAATAAAACATAACTTTTATTGTTTAATCATTAATATAAACTCACTGTTGTACACAACTCTTGAAAAATATCAAGAGATCTAAATGCCTTATACAATTACATACACGAACGTACAGTATTAATAACATATACTGACATAAACATACAATAATATTGAAATACAAACACCCTCCAATATATCAAAAAATGACGAAATATACAGATAATAAAATTCAATTAGAATCTGGCTTAAATCGCATAATCATGTAAACATCGGTTTAACCCCTTATGCATACCATATACATGTCCTTTGTTATAGAATTAGAAAAGTCCGGGCATAGAGGCTGCCAAACCTCATTCTACTGCTCCTCACTTGGACCAAGGTCTATCTGTGAGGAGTGAGAGATTACCGGAAAGGCAGGTTGCCCGTGGAAACAACAGTATAACCGCAGTGTTACTCAAGTTTTCATTTCTGCTGTTACGGGTCTTACTGTATAGAATTGGACCCCTAATGAGAGAACTACTGAGCTTGAGATAACCGTCGGTTAATAGAGGGATAGAGAAATGACAATCAGAGTTAATTATAATGATATACGATAGCAAATGAATAACTGATCTTGCTCTTTGAAATGGTTTCTCATAACAAGTCAATGGTTTGAGTAACAACCAATATAATTCACTATCTAATCAATGATATTCGGTCACTAAATCTCTCCTGATTATTATTATCAAAAAAATGATATTAATTTCATATATATAGAAAATAGATACCCAAATAATTATTATCAAACAAAAAAAGTAACTTGATTTTCTATCGTCTAGTTAGCATCCTGAGCAGATAGCCATATTATGACAGGTATACACATTATATGCTGTTTATAGCAGAAAAATACAAAAAACTAGGTTATTGTATGACTAGCAAAATGTATAATACTTATTGAATATAAAGTACACGGCATGGAAAAAGATGTTTTGAATCAACTTGTAACAAAATAGAATATAAATTCTGTCCCAGTAAGATACAATTGTAACATTTTCAGTGTCAACTAAAAACAATAAGCCTAGATTGTGTCACTTTCTTGTAGCATGGTAGGTTAATATTTAGATGCATCTGAGTAGTCTCTGTGTTGCCACGTAGTAAACCAGATGATTTCCGTACAGACAATTACATCTGATATAACATTTGGTTACAGAGCCAACTATCAAGAAGCAGAGTGACTGCTTATACTTGAATATATCTATGCTACCATAATAAAGAGGAACAGCTGCAATAATGTTCAAATAAATGATTATATAGTGTACAGCATAATACAAATTGAGTTATGTCAGAATCTAGTCGCAAGTAACCTTTTATGTTTTTTTAAAATGTTTGTATTTCAGGTTGGTCTTAATATAACACACGTTCTATCTATTGGTGTAATTGGCACTGTGATCCACAGCGTTTCAAAGGATATACAAAAGGCTGATTTGGCACAATTAGTACATTTGTACCAATAATGTGTCAATTTACTCCAACGTATGTAAACTGTCACAATGTGATAAATTTACAAATCAGAATTGACTGCGCTGAAGACTGTCCTGTCAAAAAAGAGAAAGGTGACTACACATAATTTAGAAAATAAATAAATCAATGTTGTTGCCATATGATAAATAATTAAACAAACCGTGTTTCCAAAGATAAAATTTAAAATGTTAGAATATGGCCGCTAATAACCTCTATTATAATACATGAACCCATTATCTAATAGGAAGGTCTGGAGAGATTTTTAGGCAAGTTATAATTTGGTGCCCCCCGTCACAGTGGCTTTTGCAAGCAGATACACCCGCAGTTGCAAACAGAATATAGGCATGCCATGGAGGAGTGACAGAGAGTTGTGGGTGAGGAGGGCGCCGGACGTGTCACACTGACAAAATAAGCTGCTGAGGAGCAGTGACACCAATGAGTAGGGACAGGATATAGATAGACGGAGGCGGCAGCCGATGGTCTGACACGGAGCTCTCCACTAGTGTATGGTGGCTTCTCAGGTGCCAGGAAGAGGTGCCATGTATTGGGCCACCATAAAGGTACACTTTGGATAAATAGTTATAGCCCTAAGTGGGGTGAATATATTATGGGCAATGGAGGAGCCTGGCGGCAGGCGACTCCATTGCCTCCCATAGTTCTGCCCCTGCAGTTCGGTCAGCAGAACATACTTTCTCTCTTATGGTTTTTACGAAAATTAAAAACAAAAAATAATAACTTGAGGCGGCTCCTGCTCTGGCATGTTCCCTATTATTAGCCGGCGGCTGTGTGTTTGTCACTGTCTAGTGTGGACTGCGCTCACTGTGGTCTACACTACACTAGCGGCGGGTGCAGACAGCGGACCCCGATGCAAGCCACCGTCTGCACCACCGCTAGTGGGGCCCCCCCCCTTAAACCGGCCCTGCTGCTGATTAAAGTGACTGTTTTCAGACTTACAAGTGGCTGCTGGTAAAGTGACTGTATAGGGGGCACACTGCATGCTGATGTATGCTGCGCTATACTCTGCTGATTAAAGTGGCTGTGTGTACAGAAAAAATGTTTAAAAAAGTAAAAAAAACTTTCAAGAAAGTTAAGTTTAAAAAGTAAAATAAAAATAAAAAAAATATTTTTTTGTGCTGTACCCCACTGTGTATACAAGCACCGTGTCTCCTTGGGCCTTAGCCCTCTGTGTATACAAGCACTGTGACTCCCTGAGCCTTAGCCCTCTGTATATACAAGCACCGTAACTCCTTAGGCCATAGCCCTCTGTGTATACAAGCACCGTGACTCCTTGGGCAGAAGCCCTCTGTGTATACAAGCACCGTGACTCCTTGGGCAGTAGCCCTCTGTGTAAAAAAAGCATCGGGTCTCCTTGGACAGTAGCCCTCTGTGTATAAATTAAAAGCACTGTGACTCCTTGGGCAGTAGCCCTCTGTGTATAAAAGCACCGTGACTCCTTGGGCAGTAGCCCTCTGTGTATAAAAGCACCGTGACTCCTTGGGCAGTAGCCCTCTGTGTAAAAAAAGCATCGTGACTCCTTGGACAGTAGCCCTCTGTGTATAAATTAAAAGCACTGTGACTGCTTGGGCAGTAGCCCTCTGTGTATAAAAGCACCATGACTCCTTGGCCCTTAGCCCTCTGTGTGTCCATAACACACAAGTACTTTGGCTCTGCAGTGAGTGGCAATGTTTCATAGATGTGCTTTAAACTGTGCCGCTGCTCTGTTGCTTAGTAACCAGCCAGCTCACTGCAGCCTTTGGCCAATAATGGTGAAAACAATTTTGTGAGCTGTGAGGTGGTCACTCTAGTCAAAATTGACTGTAAATGACTGGAAATTAATGTTATTGAGGTTAATAATACTCTAGGAACAAAAAAATGCCCAAATTATGTGACTTTAGCTTTTTGGCAATTTTTGTAAAAAATCCAAATCCAAAACCAGTCACGGCAGGTTTGAAAGCCGGATGACGAATCAGAGCTGAATCCAAAACCAAATCCAGCAAACATGGTCCGGCGCACATCCCTAAACAAAATACAGCTTCCTGTGACACCATAAAAATGGAGCAGACATCTCAAAATGTGGGACAGGGTGTCTTCAGATCAACATTATCTCCAACAATTCTTACAAGACCTGGGATAGATTGCATGTAGTTGGAAGGGAACCAAGTACCATCAATAGAAGAGTGTATAGTCTTTTTTTTGTTCATTGTTATACTAATCAAGCTCCTAGCACTCCTTTCCTTTATCTTAGTACATTCTAATATCTCTAGGTCCTCTCCAATGTACTTCTCCCATTTTAGCTCATGGATACCCAAGAATTGCTAGGATATCGATATCAAGCCTTCTGGATGTGATTTAAATCTGCACAGAGAATCTATCATGGTTGATTGTGTATATTAACCCTAGAGTGTTTGTGTGTGTGTGTCCATGTGGTAGTGAATATAGATTGTAAGCTCCACTGGGCCAGGGACTGATGTGAATGACTGATATATTCCCTGTAAAGTGACTGCGGAATATGTGTACTCTATACAAATTAATAAAATGAAAATAACTAAATAAATGGTGTCAGCTGCTTCCATTGAAGGAATTGAGTTGTACCCCCCTGTACAACTGAATTCCTTCAATGGAAGCGGAGGGACTGGAAGAAGGGGAGGAAGGTGCAAACTTGAAGTTCTGAGAATTCAAAAATTATTACGTAGATCAGGTATGAATTCAATTTGGTTGGTTCCATAATTTGCGGGGGCTTATCTAGGGGTCTGAGAGCCCCTGGCAAGCTAAGGGACAGCACACATAACATACACACAACATGCTTACAAACACACAGCATGCATACATACATACATAACATACACACATAACATGCTTGCAAACACACACACAGCATACATACACACATGACATACTTCCAAGCATACAGACACACATAACATACACACAACATACACGCGGCATGCTTACAAACACACACAGCATACATACATACATACACACATAAACATACAGACATGACATACTTACAAACATACACACAGCATACATACACACGACATACTTCCAAGCATACATACACACATAACATACAGACATGACATGCTTACAAACACACACAGCATACATACACACATAACATACAGACATGACATACTTACAAACACACACACAGCATACATACACACATAACATACAGACATGATATGCTTACAAACACACACACAGCATACATACACACATAACATAAAGACATGACATGCATACAAACACACACAGCATACATACACACATAACATACACACATGACATTCTTACAACCACACACAGCATACATACACACATAACATACAGACATGACATACTTACAAACACATACACAGCATACATACACACATAACATACAGACATGACATGCTTACAAACACACACAGCATACATACACACATAACATACAGACATGACATACTTACAAACACATACACAGCATACATACGTACATGACATACTTACAAGCATACACACACACATAACAAACACACATGACATACTTACAAACACACAGCATACATACCTACATACATGACATACAAACACACACACACACAGCATACACACATAACATACACACTACATACTTACAAACACACACACAGCATACATGCACACACACATAACATACACACAACATACTTACAAACACACACACAAGAGACTGACCTGTTAACACAAACACACCCCCCCACACCCAACCAACACTAACAAGAGACTGTCACTGACCTGTTAATAACACACACACACCACCCCCCCCTACCCTGCCAACACTAACAAGAAGAGACTGACCTGTAACCTCTCAGTGCTGTGCGGCGCCGAACTGCTCCTCGATCCCTTGTACTGGGAGATGAGTCACTGCACCATGCGGGAGCCGAGGGAGGCAGAGCAGAGCTCACAGCAGGGTTGTGGATAGATCCCCTTGTAGATGTACCTACTGAAGGGGATCTATATACACAACCCTCACAGCAGCAAGTGAGGACAGCCGGGTGCGCTGCTGATATACACCACAGCGGGCACCCGGCAAACAAAACTTGCAGCAGCAGCCGGGTCAGCATTCTGTGCTCAGTGTGGCTGTGGCCACCCGCACCCTACCTACCTATCCTTTCCAGCGGGTGCCCAGCACGCCATAACCTGTCTGTCCACAGCACTGCAGAGCGCATGTATTGCTATGGTGGCACTGCCAGGTGGCGCCCCCTGGCGGCTGGCGCCCCTGGCAAGTGCCATCCTGGCCAAAGTATAGATACGCCCCTGATAATTTGTAAGACTTATGGGGGCCTATTCATCAATACATATGTATAATTTGTGATAATTATGTTTTAAACTCTCTGCAAGTTTAAAAAATGTTTTGGAGGCATTCATCATGCCTCATTCATCATGCCTCATTCATCATGCCTCCCTAACAGAAGTATCATTTATGAAAAGCTGCTTCTTTTGCGGAGTCAGCTTTTTGGAAAAGTAATACTTTTCCCCCTACACCTGCAGTGTTTCTATGGATCTCCCCGCAGCCTAACCCGCTGCTGTGTGTAACCCTCCCCTCTACTTCCCCTGCTGCTGTCTCCCTTTACCCCCCGGTGCAGCTCTGCCAGAAGCATCCTCCCTCCCCTTTGCCCCCTTCTCACCTGCCGTTGGGAGCTAAGCCCTCCCCGCTCTCTCACCTGCCTGGAGCACCACCTCCCACAGTAGTAATGCCCCTTATACAATGCCCCCAGCAATAGTGTCCCTTACACAATGCCCTCAGTAGTAGTGCCCCCTATGCAGTGCCCTCAGTAGTATGCCCCATTAGAAGTGCCCCTAGTAGTATGCCCCAGTAATAGTGCCCCTAGTAGTATGCCCCCAGTAGTAGTGTCCCTAGTAGTATGCCCCTAGTAGTAGTGTTCCTAGTAGTATGCCCCCAGTAGTTGTATCCCTAGTAGTATGCCCCAGTAGTTGTGTCCCTAGTAGTATGCCCCCACTAGTAGTGCCCCCAGTCGTATATTCCTAGTAGTATGCCCCCAGTAGAAGTGTCCCTAGTACTTGTGCCCCCATAAGTAGTGCCCATAGTACTATGCCCCACTAATAGTGCCTCCAGTAGTATGCCCCCACTAATAATGCCCCCCGTAGTATGCCCCCAGTAGTAGTGCCCCTAGTATGCCCCCAGTAGTATGCCCCCATTACAAGTGCCCCTTATAGTATGCCCCCATTAGAATTGCCCCTAGTAGTATGCCCCAGTAGTGCCGCTTTACACACAAAGAAAAAAAAAACTTACCTGAATCCCCGCTCCTGCTGTGACCGCAGCTGTCTGCTCCTCTCTGCACTATGGGAGAGACGTCATGAAGTCTCTCCCATCATCCGCAGCGGGGGGGGGAGCCGGAAGGCGGAGCTCATGAGTGAGCTCCAGCCAGCTCCCTCCGGGGACGCAGCAGCCAATGAGAGTCTGTCTGACTCTCATTGGCTGCTATAACTGGTGGCTGTGTGTTTGTTTCTGTGTAGGGAAGACCGCTATCACAGCGGTCTGCCCCACACTAGTGGGACCCCGACGTCGGATTCCCTCCGCGAGGATCCGACGTCAGGAGGCCGCCATATGGCCTCGAAGTGGGATCCAAGTCAGGCGGGGAACACCCAAACAGCGTTCGGGTGGACTCGGATCCCCGATGTTTGGAGCGGTTCGGATTCCACAGAATCCAAACCGCTCATCTCTAGTAATTAGGTAGAACTCCATGCGAGTTGTAAACCTAATTACCTCCACCGATATTTTAGTTATGATGAATAGGGCCCTTAATCTTACTCTATTCCCAACTCTGAATCAGGTCCTATAACCCCAGACAGCAAGCATGAAGCAAGTTGTTGGAGACATTTGTGTGTATGGGGTCTCTACAGAACAGGGTATAGTGGAAATGCATTCCTAATATCTACCTTAAGTCTAGTCAGGACATTGGAGTGGTAAAATGCTGACTGTGGGCCTGATTCAGCAAGGGATGCAGTTCCTAATACACACGCAATATTTTGCATGCGTAGCGGATACGCAGACCCATTGCAGAGTGCCATTTGTGGGTATGACGGTTGAGTGGTCGGGGAAACGCAGGCGTGCCAGTGCGTTTGAACACCGTTGCAGGGGCGTGCATAAATTATCCACTGCGATGACCTACGCAACTTGAGGCCTGATAGCGTGCGCTGTAGTTAGCAATTTCTGAGTAAGGTTGGAGCTTGTGCAAGTGTGCGCGAGGCTGCGATGGTACTCCATTGTACCGATGTTTTCGCAGTCTTTCTACACATTAAGGTAAAGTGGGCGTCCTTATGTAGTGCTGCGGCAGCATTGCAATCGCAATGAATTAGCATACTATCGCAGTTAAACTGCGTGCGTAATCGCTATTTCATTCGTAGTTGTGATCCATAATGAATCAGGCCTGTGTCGGGTGAGCTGCAATATAATATTGTTGTATACTGGGGAAGCCCAGTGCATAAAATCTGCCTCTGGAGGATGTGAGCTCTTACTCTGGGCCTCCTATCCAACCAGATAAATCTCGCAACAAGACTCCGTAGTGTCTTCGATTCACGCAGCAGCATATTGACCTGCAATGTTTGGTGCAAGCAGACAATTCTAGGGAGAACATTGGCCCTCATTCAGAGCCGCTCGTTAACAGCAGTACGCTCGTTGCGTTCCGATGTTGAATAACCGCGCATGCGTCGGTGTAACACTGCGCATGTGCGTACTGCAGATTGCGAGTTTTTTTGGACTCGTTCCTAAAATAGCGTACAGGAAGTGACATGTCAAATGTGATTGACAGAACAGGGCGTCTTAGGGTGTTGACGAGGGTGGAGATGGAAAAACGCAGGCGTGGCGAGGCGTTTTTGGGGCGTACATACATTAGCAGATGCGAGCGTAAAATGTGTACGGACCGACTCCTACGTCACTGGATGATCCTCTTTCCCTTCCAAATGCTCGCACAGCTTAGGGTCTGGATTACTCGACCACATTGGCGATGGCCTTCTCCTCCGTCCCGGGACTCCACGATGTTGTTGCGATTAATCGCGGGAGGGCAGAAAAGCAATTAGTGTTGGATTGCGAACCGGCTTGGTATGTGTTTTGAAATCAGTTTTTTGGGATAGCACAAAACGTATGCAGGTGGAACTCAGAGCTGCTAATGTCAGGATGACACAGTCAATTTGCGTACATTTGGGGGGGTTTATTTGGGCAGCAATTTGGTGGTTAGGGCCTATTGTAACAATAATTTCATCATGTTTTCAGTTTCGCACCATTTTATTTGTGCCTCTTGAATTTGCCGAATTATATGAATTTTTAAACGTTCCTTAAAGAGCCCTTTTTTTTTTTTTTTGTTTTGGCCGAGTTTTTGCCTTTTGGCCCAGGATTAAATGTAACCCATTTGTACAATAATTTCACAATCCAATGTCATTGTTTAATTTCCAATTTATTGCTCAAACAAAAAAACTTATTTTAAAAATTTTGGGGACATCTTTTTTGCCCAAAGATATGTTCCCAAATCAAACAAATTGGCCCAACATAACTGTTGACATACATCAAAAAAATAAAAACATTTCACAAGAAAGGAGAGGGAAGTTTTGACCCGAAAGGAATATGAGCCAATCACAGAAGGATTGTGGGAAAAGTCACCATTGCTGTCACCGTTTTTTCACCCGTTTGGATGGGGGAGGGAGGGCGCCAGACCGGGTCCGGGATGTCATCGGGCTGGCCTGTCCAGAGGCAGATGTTGTGGCCTCTGGACTAGGCACAGGGCTAGGCACATTTGGAGGATTGGCTGATGTTGTGCCAGAGGTGGAGGATCCTGATGTTCCGGCAGGAAGGGAGGTCCGCTCCACCATGTGCTGGCGAACGAGCTGCTCCAGGGCATTGGCGATGCGGATGTTGGCCTTGGTATTTTCCGCCAGGGCCAGACCAATGGTCTCGTTGGCCGCAGCATTTTGCTCCAGGGCCTCAGCCACCCGTAGCAGACTGGCGTCCATCCTCTGCAGAATCTCCGTATGGGAATCCGATTTGAAATTGAGTTCTGTGAGGAGGGCCACTGCCTGCGAGGGGGATTGTCCTGGACTGGCTTCTGCAGGGTCCTCAGCCGGATGTACTGGTTCCTCCCCTGCAGAGCCAGCAGAAATTCGGCGGCCAAGGCTCCCCTCTGGAGCAGACTCATCCGCCTGTGTCTCTGTTGGAAAAAAGAGAAAAGCCTCACATTACAATCTACATATTGGCACAATAACATTTCAGAGTTGATGACATCCAAAGATTTACCTGGGACAACATGAGGAGCCGCAAAGTCTGGCATGTCCGTATCCATGTTGGACGCGCCAAACACCTCCACAGGCTGCACACACCCCTGTGTCAGCTCTTCTAAATCCGTCAACTCCAATGACACAGGGGTGGGACCCCCACCTGTCCCCCTTGCATGCCTAGCCCTGTCCGCGAGTTTTTGCTTTAGGCGATATTTGAAGTCGCCCCATCTGTGGGAAAAAATGGAAGCCATTATCCTTTGGTTTAAAATGGGGTTTGTTTTTAGGGGGGGCAAGGGTTTACTTACCGCCGTTTGACATCCCGGGCTAGACGGACATAATCACCCACCCTATTGACAGCAACGGCTACCTCTTCCCACATTCTCCACTTCTGGCTTAGACTCATATTCCTGTCTGCCTGTGGCAGGATGTCCACACACTTCTGGATCAAAACCTCCATCTCCTTTCTTGTGAAATGTGGCTGCCTTTTTTTTTTGGCCGCTTTGGCCGGAATACTGGGCCCAGCAGCCTCTTCCATGTCATTCTCCTCACCTATTTGTGTAAATTTACAGAATTCACAAAATCACAACTTGCCTAATCTTATGTTTCAAATTAATCATTGATACAAAATGCATGAAAGACTTACCGCCTGACTCTTGGGCATTTTTTCCCTGGTCTGTCGCCATGTCTGAGGTCCAAACAAGAAATACACCAGAATTTGAATGTGTTTTCGTGACGTATTTATACATGCGTCCTTATTTTGCGGCCGCATCATTGATTGTGCGGCCCTATGATCCCTCCTTAATTTGTGCGGGAAACGAAACACTATTTATGGCTTGGTGTGTCTCAAGTCGAGGTGGCGTTTTTGGATTGTTGGAGGTTATCTTGGCTGGAGTTTATTGATTGCGTAGAAAGGAGTTGGCGGTTGGAGATTCGTTTGTTGGTTAGATTTGCGGGGTTTTTTTCCGTTATCTTTGTTGGTTTATATTTTTGGGACCTCGTTTCTTGATTTGGTAAGTTTTGTGAAGTCTAACTTTTGTTCAATTGTTGTTTCATTGTGTTTCTTATTTTTTGTAATTTTTGGATCCATAATTTCTTCTATTTTAGATTTTGTTTATTTTCGACCCAAAAGACCTTTTGATTTTGACTCTTATATATTTGCTCTTGGTAAGTCCATTTTTTATCTTGTATTTGCAAACTAATTAGCGCATTTTTAGTAGTTACTCTTGTGACTTGTATTAGCGAACTAATTAGCGCATTTTTAGTAGTTACTCTTGTGACTTGTATTAGCGAACTAATTAGCGCATTTTTAGTAGTTACTCTTGTGACTTGTATTAGCGAACTAATTAGCGCATTTTTAGTAGTTACTCTTGTGACTTGTATTAGCGAACTAATTAGTGCATTTTTAGTAGTTACTCTTGTGACTTGTATTAGCGAACTAATTAGCGCATTTTTAACAGCTTAATAATCATTCTAACTTTTTGGTGGTTTCTCTTTCGCTTTTTGTGCCAACATTTCGACCCATTTTGATGTACTGTGTTAAATGTCGCTTTGCTGTTTTGCTAAATGGGTGTTTGGCATATTTTAACTTTGGTCTAGCACAAAATTTGTAAACAAAAATGCACAGAGTGAAATGTGTCAAGTAATTTTGGTGTTTATTTTCAGTTTGGACATATCATGACAATACCCCGGCATGTAAGCAGCAATGGATGGTATCATCAAGCTAAGTTGTTTTAATATAGTTTTGGGGTGGGTCAAAAGCCTTACTTTGAAATCTTTGAATTTCAGGTTGATCTGGGGCGGATTGTTCTGGCCATGCTCCCGGAAGCCGACCAACCTCAATCTCGTCCCAGGCGTAGGCATCGTAGGCATGCAAGGCCCCAGATATTTCGAACACGTGTCACCCTTTTTGGAATGCCCGATGATGAGGTTTTAAGACGCTACCGTCTACCTCCCAAAATCATCATAGACACTCTCTCATTAATAGAAAGTGATCTTGAGCGGCAAATTGACAGTCCAACAGCAATACCACCACTTACGCAATTTATGGCGGTGTTACATTTCTGTGCCTCAGGATCGTTTCAAACAACGGTGGGAATAGTGGCGGGCATCTCCCAATCCTCCTTTTCCCGGATCCTGAGGGCAGTGATGGAGGCACTTTTCAAGCACCTCCATCATTTTATTCAAATGCCTTTGGATATGGGTGCCCTTAGTGTGGCCAAGGCCAATTTTTACCAAATAGCTGCCTTCCCACACATCATAGGGGTTGTGGATGGTACTCACATACCACTTCAGCCTCCAGCCCGGCTGGAGGCCATATTTCGAAACAGGAAACACTATCACTCCCTGAATGTAATGGTGGTATGTGATGCCTCCCTCCAGATCCTGTCCCTGAATGCTAAATTACCTGGAAGTGCACATGACTCCTTCGTCATCCGGCAATCAGGGATATGGCACAAATTAACCAACCTACAAGCTGGTGATGCGTGGCTTCTGGGTAAGTGGAGACCTTTAGTACATAACAATGTTAAGCTTGATACACAGTGTTCCTGATGTTGTCAATTCTTTTCCATAGGAGACAGTGGATATCCTTGCATGTCCTGGCTGCTCACTCCTTATTTGGCTCCCACACCAGGCCCACAAAGTGCATTTAATTCCGCACTTACAGCCACCAGGCAAGTGGTGGAGCGCTGTATCGGCCTTTTAAAAGGCCGATTCAGATGCCTCCACCGCTCTGGTGGCGAGCTCATGTATTTGCCGGATATGGTGTCGAAAATTGTGGTCCTGTGTGGGATATTTCACAACATCGCCATAAGGAGTGGTGTCCCAATGCAGCCAGAGGATGCCTTACCTGAGGATGGCCCCCCCGAGGTTGGTCGGAGGTCAGTATGTGGGGGGGCCATACGCGATGATGTGGTGGCCAGATTTTTTAGGTAAGTTTTAACAAAACAGTGTTTAAACCTAATGTGTTTGTGTTTGTTTGCGAACATCTAATTTTGTTTTCTTTTTTTCACCATCTTCGGTTTGTTCACATAATCTTTGGCACTACAACGCTCACTACTTCATGCTACCCTTACCAAACCTGGATCTGGTCATTTTGGGAATATATTCTGGAACCCATATCGCAACGCCATGTTTGTGGAATCATTTTGGCATGGTCCTTCCTCAACCAGTTCTTGATTTGTTTTTTTTTTGTTTTTTTTTATTGGGTATGTGTTGTATTTGAGATTATCACTGTGTGTTTTTTTTGTGAGTGACCACTTTGATTTCTCAGTTATGTTGTGAATAAATGTTTGGAGAGTTAAATGTTCTTTTTTTTGGACGTTACCAGCAAGTTTAACCAGGTTAACACACCTTACATTTGACTAAGGAGTAATCCAGTACTGACGCCAGTTGAGCAAAAATGAAATATGTTTTCAGGTTCCCAACCCACACCAAAAGGAAGCCTGTCCAATCATTTGGCTTTGTAAGATTCGCCTAAGCAGCTTGCCCACCAACTAGGAACCTGTAAAATGTAGAAATATCTAATTGACACTACACACAAAAAGGGAAATGACATTGTTACTGTTATGTGTTTCTTGAGGGTGTTTTACATACAAATACAAAACCCAATCTAATTTTTAAAAAATGCAAAACCTTGCAGGAACAGTCTACTTATGTCAGGGTTAACTATCTTTGGTTTTGAAAAAACGAATGAGGCAGAACGTATATTAGAAATAAACAATTTATTTTGAAAAAGATAAAAACCAAAAAAAACTACTGCTGAAGGATGCCAGACAGCCGGTCAAGGGCCACAAGCACCCCAATTACATTTTGGCGCATGTGTGCCACACAATCTTCGACCTCTTGCCGACGCCTCTGTTCCTCTGTGGGTGAGAAAAGTGTGTGGATTAATCAAACAATAGGGAATCCACATTAAAAAAACAAAAACACTCCAAAACCAAAATTAAAAATAAAAGGGGTGCTGCAAAAATTACAAGGCCTATGTAGAAATACCCACAAGTGTGATATGTGTATGTTGAAATCAGCAGGAAGAGGTAAAGGCAAACTGCTAAATCACCAAAAAACAACCCAAAAATCACGAATAAAGGAACGACACATGATTACATACAAACAGTTTGTGGTTAAAAAAAACGCGAAAGAAAAACATACCGGTAGCCAAAACGGCAGATCCCGAAGTCCCTCCATCTTCATCCTCGGAGGAACCTTCATTCCCCAAAGAACGGGGCGGGGTTATCACGGACTCCGGGGAGGGGGTAATTGGAAGAGGGGTGGTTGGAGGAGAGGGGGAAGGGGGACGGAGGCCCGACAGTTCCGGGAGAGGGTCTTGGAAGGCTTGGGAGGAGGGGGGAATAGGGGAATTATTTGGGGTGGAGTGTTGGCTGGGGGTGGGTGAGAGTGGGCGGGACCACCGTCTGGCCGGACAGTGACGGCGTAGTCTTGCCTGTCCCCCTAAAAGATGTCAAACAAATTGTGGTTAGTTTCTGGCCAAATCCTGGCCAAATAACATTTTAAAATCACCCACCACCAACAAAAAACATGCAAATATGAGTAGAATGAATATATCAGAAATAGAGGGAAAACATGGTCATGCAGATATGAGGAGAATGAATAAATAGGACAGACATAAAAACATGCACACGCAGATATGATGAGAATGAAAAAATAGGACAGACATGAAAACATGCACACGCAGTTTGCCCCACAAAGACAAACATGAAAACCACAATACATAACACTTACTTTCCACTATCTGCATGCGAAAGCATGCCAGCAAGCGGGGCGTTCGCCGTTGCAGGTCAGACCACCTGCGCTCCAGCTGGCCGATGTTGCGGCGTGAGCCGAAGGAGCGCAGGTGGGCCCGTGCCTCCGCAGACGCGGAACGCTTCTGCCGGTTGGTGATGGGTGGAGGCTGGCTGGTGATACGCCGATCCATCACCTCCGTTAGCACCAGCAGCTCGCGCCTGGTGAATGCGGAGGCTCTCATGATGGCAATGGTGTTTTTCTTAAAATTCATTTTTGATAAAGTGTGCCAAAAATTTCTGATTGGCTAATGTATCTTGGAAATTAACAGGAGCAATTTTATTGGTTAGTGTATGAGTCATGTGTTCGACAGGGCCAGAAATCTCTGGAGAGTTATGATAGGCTTGATGCAGTGACATGCGTAAGCAAATTTAAATAAAGAAATGAACCCCGGGAAATATGCGGGGATCCACAGCAATAGAACAATTGTTTCATTGTGGCTAACATGTTTTTTGAGCAATAAAAGCGAATGT
The DNA here is from genome assembly GCA_031769625.1 of Taudactylus pleione. Taxonomy (NCBI): domain Eukaryota; kingdom Metazoa; phylum Chordata; class Amphibia; order Anura; family Myobatrachidae; genus Taudactylus; species Taudactylus pleione. Next base: position 820,023 of record JAUIMM010000073.1, read on the forward strand.
TTAAGCCGTACGTATTCTGCGGGTAAACACAAACACGGACAAGAGTAAAGTTTCTTGCATTGTGTTGAAAAAAAAAAACCATTAAGCTAATTGATACATTGATTGGCATGATACGATTGATGGAGGTAGGCAGAATAAAGGAGCAGGTAATCGACATCTGACATGGCCACTTCCGGTTTATACTTGTGCGTGCGTTCCCTTCAAGCCATTTCGGGGATGTACGCTCGCTATTTCGCACGCTCGTTAGAGGATGGGTCGTCTGAGTTTGGGGAGGATTTTTAGATGCGATCGAAAATACGAGCGAGCCCTTGAATTTAAATATTTTTGTACGTATGCCTAACGTACGTGCGCCCGCTTGCGAGTGGGTCTGAATGAGGGCCATTGATTTTTATTAGTGCTATTCTACCAATCCACCGGATTTTTCTTTGTAGAGTATCAGAGCTGGAAAGTTTCCCCCGTAATGTTTGTCATGATAATATATGGTCACGAAGAGTCACCCAGCCAGGTACTTTTGTGGGGTTACCAGCTACTAGTTTCACTTGAGGAGCTCCTGTGGGTGGAAAGTGATATTTAGGCCCATATTCAATTAGAAGCGAAAAGTCTGTTGCCGGACTTTTTGCCATCATCGCTGGTTTCAGGTGCGACGTGCGTCCCTGCGTATCCCCGTATTCAAATTGAAATCGGCGAAAACAGGACCCGGAGAAACTCAAACAGGCGAAAAGTCCTGTATTTTTTGAGGAAATCAGCCTGACACCCCCCAAAAGATGCTCTGACATGGGGGTTCACTATGGGTACCCCCAATTAGCCCTGCTGAAGGTATTTGGGGTCTTTGAATGGTCTCAATAGGCGCTATTTAGCGTGTTCGGGACAGTGGTGAAGAATAGCATTTAGCTAATTTTTTGGGGGGGAAATAAGTAGTTCCAGTAAATTTGGGGTACATGAAAATGGGTGCAAGCATATTTTGAAGTTGCTAAAGTCCAGCATTAAAAAGCACCAAAAACGCACCTTCAGCAAGCACCTGCAATCCAAAATACACCTCCCCCAAACTTCCAGACCACCCAAAGGCTATTTAGCTAGTTTTTGATTTTGTAGCCCTACTTTGATTTTTTTTTTTTTGCCCAATTTTTCAAGGTGCTTTTTTGAGGTGTATTTTGGGGTTTTTTTTTTTTGTTTTTTTTATGCAATTAGCATCAAGAGGGGTGTCCAAAGGGTGCAGGGTGGTTGCACCCCAAAACCCTGATTCTGCACTTTTTCCGCTGGGTATCCATTGGCGAAACTTTTCCGCTGGTTACAAGGCGCAAACTTTTCGCACCGGTGAAAAGTCGGACAAATCGAATACAGGGATAATTTGAAACCGGCGAAAATGATGTCATCGGCGAAAAAGTATTGCGGAAACTGAGTTTTCGGTTCTAATTGAATTCGGCTGTTAATGGTAAAACCGCTCCTTTGTCTGTGCTGAGTTTAAAGCCTGAGAGTTCTCCGTATGTTCCTTTTCAGATTTCACATTTTGTAACATGCGAATCTTCTAAAAACTTTTTTTTTTCTACTTTATATCAGTGGCTGTCACAGAGCTACTAACTCCAGATAAGTAACAACCTCCCTCTATAAATCAGTTGCTGCCTCAAGTTAAATCATTAAGGCAGCTCTCGAATTCGTCTCCTAGGATGTACGAAGTGGTTAAACTACAGCGCACAGATACGGTATAATGCAAGGAGCTCCCAGCCCTGACCCTATATTCACTGCTCAACAACTAGAACTGTCATATACCACTGCTTTCTAAAAATATATCCATAGCTCCAGGCATACTCCCAGCCACACAGGGGAGATGAGTGCATATATTGGGAATTTTCATGTATATATTTATAATCCCCCTTCACAAATCTTGTTATTAAATTCCAGATTATAATCGTTCCTAGTGTCTGTTATTTTTCCATCTTATATGCAGAGGGGAGATTGTGAACTATGATATAAGAAATAAAGACCCTAATATTGCCTTCTGCAAAACCCCTTTAATCCTGGACGTTGAGCAGACCCTCCCAGGCTGTTATCTATACTAACCCAGAGTCATCTCCCTCTACACTCTGTGTTTCTTCACAATTTAGCTCAGGACTCGTTTGAGGGTCTCTTGTACCTAATACATTATGGAGCTGTTACAGTTGCCCTTGTCTTACCAGATCTGAGGCCTATCAATGTGTCCACACTCACTTTACACTTTCCCTTTTTACTCTGTCCTGGTATCTTCTATAAGAAAGGAGATAATAAGGTATTTGTGATAAGAAGATCCCCTTCAAAAGGCATTCTGCGCATTCTTTCAAGTGGTTTGTGGGGGGATCTCTCACCTGTGTTTGGCTGATGACTTTAACATATACAGTAAATGTGGCTTCCGCAAAGGAGAAAGCAGATGCACCCATTTACTATTCCATCACTGCATGTTCTACACTTTTCCAACGCCCCCTGTGCAGTCATTATGCACCTAATTTATATGAAGACACAAAGAGAATATCCGTTACATATATAAATATGGGCAGCATGGTTGGTGTAATGGTTAGCTGCCTCACAGTGCTTAGGTCTTGGGTTCGATTCCCACCAAGGCCCCAACTGCGTGGAGTCTGTATGTTCTCCCGCTTTTGTGTGAGTTCTACTGGCAGGCTAACTGGCTTCTGACAAATTAACCCTAGTGTACGTGTCCATGTGATAGGGAATAAAGATTATAAGATTCACTGGGACAGGGACTGATGTGAATGGCCAAATATTCTCTGTATAAATAGCTGGTAATAAATAAATGTATAATATACCCAATTGTGGACCTGTGGGTAAATAAAGTCAATTACAGTAGGAGGAGATTACAGTTGTAGTAAACTATGATTAGGGTATAAATGTCTGAACTAATAGAGATGTGTGAATATGTTTCACAGTGGTTCTTATACTGGGTCAATGAAAAGCCTCTAAAGTTAAAAAATTGTTATAAAGTACATTTTTGCTAACTTCAAGCAAGGTGAACAGCGTCGATCATGTTAGAAGCTGTCTGAACATCTCCGAGAATGGGCGGCTGTACTAAGCGCAAAAATGCAGTAAAACCCCCGAAAACGCCATTTTGGGGGGGGGGGGTTTACCGCATTTGTCATATGTACTAAGCATTGGAATGCAATGCCTATGGGCTTTTCGGGACCCCTCCAGCTCCCCCTGCGGGGCACACATCCGTCTACGCATGCATAGAAGGACACCAGAGGGACTTCTGGGTCATAAACTTGGAAGTCCCTCTATCACAACGGACAGCTTCTACTGGGAGAGCTGACCTTTGCAATTTTCTAGGTACAGTACATACTGGCGATATTATCTGACCAATAAAGTTAGTAAAGGGAAAGTACTCTCTGGGGCTGATAGGAACACTTATGAAATATATCTAGAAATCCACTAGAGCTAGTGCCTATGACACTGTAATTTTATTTGGGCTAATACCCCTGGTTCCTATGAATGTGAGTCATCTATGAGAATTGGGTCTGTGACACTATAATACTCAAAAGGCCAAATGCCTTACTCACATATAGGGACTTATTCATCATTACATAACTATCAGTAGTGATAATTATGTCTTAAACTAAATGCGAGTTTAAAAAATCTTTTGTAGGCATCATTCGATAAATGGCCTGTAACCATTGTATGTAGGCTACCGGGCTATTCATCATCAGGTGTCCGATAGGGAGGGCCGTAGGGAGGGTGGTGCGGCCAATACCTCCGCAAAGGGCGGAATCCTCCAAAGTCACCGGCCACAAACTGCCCGGCTCCGGAGATCTGCATGAAGAGACCCCCTGCAGTGCTGCGCGGTGCTCGCAGAGCAACACCGATAAAGATCCCCGACCTCCACCCACCCCGTGGCGAAAAAAGGTATGCGCTCAGGGAAAGGAGGGGGCGGGGGGAGCGAGAGGGGCGGCAGTGCAGCACAGGGCGCACTGCTGTCCTGATATGGCGCTGCTGTTAAAACTCCTTGATATTCAGCAAAAACAAAAACTTTGAAAAAAAGTTTTCGGAGTTTGCTTCCGAGAACAAAAGCCATCTTCAGATGGCGCTTGTTTTCAGATCCCCGCTCCTTCCTATGAGAAGGAGTTCCGGGCAGTGGCGAACGCAGGATTTCTTGAGGGGGGTTTCCAAATGCTTGATTTTAGAGCGAGTGTGGCCAGTCCATGAAGAGGGCACAATTACCACTTATCCAGCTTTGCGTCATACAATGTGTATTGTGTGTCATAATTCCAGCATACAGTATATAGGACCAGCGATCACAGTATGCCATTACATGCGTCAGTAGGGCCATCCTGCCTTAGCTGAATGTTTTTGTTTCAGCTGTGGGCCCTAGTCCAGAGTATGGGAGCAAGTACAGGAGTCTGGGGGAGCAGCAGAAAAATAGAGCACTGCCCTGGACATATATATGTACATATTGGTCTCATCATTATGCATTGGATAGTGTATTATTATCCAGTATTAATAATTAAGCCTATATATGGTCTATAGCAGTGCACCCCTAACAGTGCATGTTTTCCAGACCTCCTAGTTGGTGCATAGGTGTATTTATTACTGGCTGACACATTTATTATTTATTTATTTATTACCAGTTATTTATATAGCGCACACATATTCCGCAGCGCTTTACAGAGAATATCTTACCATTCACATCTGTCCCTGCCCCAGTGGAGCTTACAATCTATATTCCCTACCACATGCTCACAGACATACGCACTATGGTCAATTTTGTGGGGAGCCAATTAACCTACCAGTATATTTTTGGAATGTGGGAGGAAACCGGAGTACCCAGAGGAAACCCACGCAAGCACAGGGAGAATATACAAACTCCGCACAGTTAGGGCCGTAGTGGGAATCGAACCCATGACCTCAGTGCTGTGAGGTAGTAATGCTAACCATTACACCATCCACAGGTGGTACTAATTATTTAATTTGTGATACTGAGCAGAACATGCAGCGCTAGTAAAATCTATTATATTCTATTATATTACTCTTTCTATTGTGGTCATGGTGTGGGCTGTGGAGGGGGGTTTCTAGGCAACCGGGAACCCCCCCCTGCATTTGCCTATGCCAGGGATGCGAAGAGGATCCCTCCGCTGCCTCTTCACTACCTCCCTAGCGGCTTTGTGGATGTGCCACCTGAAACACGCATGCGTAGCTGGGACGACTGGAGAGCAGGTAAGTAACACAGCTACATCTGTAGCTGCTATACAAACTCGGGAACACCTGCTTTTCGGAGCAGCTGTCCCTGGACCGGAGAAATTATGAATTGCTCCTGCTGCGTTGTGACACGTTTCCCCTGCTGCGAGTTGAATACTTAAGTATCCCTTGCAGCGAGTTCAATACGGCCTCCGATGATGAATAGGCTCCTTATTAACAAAAGTATCACTACTGAAAAGCTGCTCTTGTTGCAAAGTCATCTTTTGGGAACTGTGATACTTTTCCGCATGCAGCTGCGTATCCATAACAATTACCTCAAACTGCGTTTGTCGCCCCCCCCCCTCGCCAACCCCGCCGTGTCTGTAACCACAGATACACCCCCCCCCCCCCCCCCGCTCAGAATTGCAGCCAACAGCCATCCCCTTCCCGGGGCTGATGTCTGTCCCAGACCCCCTACAGCTGTGGGTACCCACCTTCCAGAAGAACGTCTGTCTGCCTGACCCCCCCCCCTCCCACCGTCTGTGTAACCACCTGCACAACGCCATTGTCTACCCCAGCGGACAGTTTTTGTGATCACCTCCACACCGGGGGTGTTTGTCCCAGCCTCGACCTCAGCCGCACCTGCCCCCATTACCACCTGTAACCAACTCTCCCCCGCCAGTGTGCGTTCGCTCCACTGCCACCGTCTGCAGCACAAGCACCCCCCGGCACCCCTGCCGGAGAGCACAGGAGGGAACTGGTGACAGCCCGGAGACGCCGGAAGTAGAGACAGCTGGAGGGATCTTAAAAGATCCCTCTGCTGCACAAGTTGCTGTGGAAACTAAAGTACTAAAGTATGGGGACTGTGGAAATTATCAGTGGAGAATTGTAAGCAAGAGATAAAGGGGCCTATTCATTAAACGTAAAAATTCAATGGAGATAATTAGCTTTAGAACTCTCATGGAGTTCTAGCTAATTATAGGTGGAATTCATCATTCCACCTCTCCATAAGTATCTATTCCGAAAAGCTGTCATTTTTGCGATGACAGCTTTTCGGGAAATAGATACTTTTCCCTGCCTACACTACCTTATCGCATCTGGAAACAGTGCTGCGCATGCGCTGTTACATCTGTAAAACCAGCGCATGCGCAGCACTGCCTACAGATGCGTTAAGTTTCATACCCCCCCGACCCCCCTCCGCTCACCTTCCCCCCCCCCCGACTTACCTGTCCGCGCAGCAGCCTCCGGCTCCGTCCTGCTGGTCTGTCATGTGGTTTCCCTGCAGACCACATGACAGATTAGAAAAAAAATATATATATTTTTTTCTTTTTCTAAACTTTCTTGTGCTCTGCTGGGGAGCACACATGTCCGACCAGCCTCCGGAGCCTGAGGACGGAGCAGAGCGCTGGAGGGACTCGTCGGGGGACCTGCACACGCTGATACAGGTAAGTGGATTCTGCTATTCGCCACCTCACAGTGGCGAATAGTAACTGCATCAAATTCCGAAAATTGATAATTTTCGGAATTTGATGAATACCATAATTTCCACATCCCCATACTAATGTACTAATGTATGTGGAGTGTGGAAATTAACGCAGGAGAACTTAGCAAGGAGATATCTGTGATATCTCCTGTGTTAAGTCTGTTCATGAATACCAAAATAACGTTATTTAAGGAAAATGTCCTTAAAAACGTTATTTTAGTGTTGATGAATAGGCCCCATACTGTATGAGATATCTCCTGCATTACATGCTTAATGAATAGCCCTGACTCTTAATTTTCACAAAAGTAGGGGACAATGTTAATATTCACCCATTTTTGTAGAAATTAAAGGGATGATAAATAGACCTCATAGGGGCCTATTCATCATCACTTAATTGTCACAAAAGCAGGTGAAAAAGCACATTTTCACCTGCAATTGTGACAATTAAGTATTCGGGCCATTCATTAAGAAGGTGAAGCAGGAGATATCACAGATAAACATCTCCTACTTACCTTCTGTTTGCGGAATGGCCCACTGTCCCCATACACTAGTATTACAGATATCTCCTACTTACCTTCTGTTTGCGGAATGGCCCGCTGTCCCCATACACTAGTATTACAGATATCTCCTACTTACTCTGTTTGCGGAATGGCCCGCTGTCCCATACACTAGTATTACAGATATCTCCTACTTACTCTGTTTGCGGAATGGCCCGTTGTCCCATACACTAGTATTACAGACATCTCCTACTTACCTTCTGTTTGCGGAATGGCCCGCTGTCCCCATACACTAGTATTACAGATATCTCCTACTTACCTTCTGTTTGCGGAATGGCCCCCTGTCCCCATACACTAGTATTACAGATATCTCCTACTTACTCTCTGTTTGCGGAATGGCCCGTTGTCCCATACACTAGTATTACAGATATCTCCTACTTACTCTCTGTTTGCGGAATGGCCCGTTGTCCCATACACTAGTATTACAGATATCTCCTACTTACTGTCTGTTTTCGGAATGGCCCACTGTCCCCATACACTAGTATGGGGACAGAATTCATCAAGCTCCGAAAATATTATATTTTCGGAGCTTGACTGCGGGGGCATTCGCCTCCTTCAGATGGCGAATACCCCCTCTTGAAGTTCACAACCCATTCTTCCCTATGGGAAGAAGGGCCGGGTTGCGAGATCCCTCCGCCCCTGTCCGGCTCCTTCCGCCGGACGTCGGGGCTCTTGTGCGCATGCGTGACCTGTAGGTCACGCATGTGCACCGCCGTCACTGCTCCGACAGGAGCTGCCACCGCGCCGGAGCAATGCTGAATTGCTCCGGTGGCCGCGGCGAATTAGGATGTTAATTATCGGGGTCTGTTCGGACCCCGATAGTTAACATCATGAATAGGCCCCATAGTGAGCTATATAGACCTGGAATGTCCAAACAGGGGTTAAAATTTAAACAACAGTTTGTTTATAATTAGAGACAAGCAATTATACCTGGCTTTTATTAAAATAGATAGAAAATTGTCATGGAGATAAGTGCACAAATATCGCAATATGCGCTTTTCTCGTTATCTCAGACAATACATTGCATCTAAACAGTTAGAAAAAAAATACTAAACAATAAACTGGAAACAAGATCACAGTATCAGATAGTAAAAAATAAATGGCATAAAATCTCAGCAAAAAGTCTCACTAAATTTCTGCGACGTGTTTCACGTCACCAGTCCGCTTCTTCAGCCAGTCAAAGAGTAACTAAACTCTTCAACTGCCTGAAAAAGCAGACTGGCACCGCAAAATGCACACCCTGCACCCTGAGTATACTTACCTTGTGCTGGCAAGCAGGTCCCTGCTCCTCCGTGGCGCCATCTTCCCAGTGACATCTGTGCCAGAGCCTTTGCTTTCTTGTGCACATTTGCCATCTTCCAGAATATCACTGGGAAGACGGTGCGCAGAGGAGGAACGACCTGCTTGCTGGCACAAGGTATGATGCGGGGCTGGAGGGGCTGCTCCACTGCTTTGGGGAATAGGCCCATTTCACACAGACCCCCTCGGGCTTTAATATGCCCCTGCCTGAAACAGCTTTGATTGATGAAAGCCCAGCCAGAAACTTGCAAAGTGTGAGTGACTACAGACACCTCATCACCAGCATGCCCCTCTCTCAGGGAGCATGGCCAGCCTCCACCCCCACCCTTCCCCCAGCCATAGCACACTCCTGCAGCAGCCACTGGACACTAGGATCCAGCAGAACCAGATTACTGAGCAGCTGGGGATGTCCCTGCAGCTCTCACACTGAGAAGTCACTCCCATGAGTCTCTGCACTAAGGCATGTTCTGAGCTCTGACTGGAAGAGCTCAGCACATGCTGACTGGAAGAGTCCCTGATTGGTGAAACTGCTCCCTGACCCCTGGATGGAGATAAATTCCCAACCAATCAGCTCCTGATTGCATATCACAGGCTGTGTTTGAAAAATGACAGTTAGGAGCTGATTGTTTGGGACTTCATCTCTGTTCACTTTATCTCCATCCAAGGCTTAGTAAATAGACCCCTATGTCTTCCAGCTCCCGTCTCTGCTCCTATAGGGTTCTATTTACTACAATCTGCATTCTGAATGCAGATTATAGTGTGATATTCGCATTGCGAATTCAGCCAATATCACAGGGATTTACTAAAAATCCCTTGCATGGACAGAGCTTGCGATAAAGCTCTGTCCCTGCGAATCCACTCCGCACACTTATCACTGTATTTTTTGGCAAAAATACAGTGACAAGTGCCTGCGCATGCGCCGACCGGCTGTTGCTAAGCCCCGCCCCCCAGGATTGAGACCTCCCCCAGCCCCACGACCGACATGACCCCCACATTAATTACACTTACCTCCGGTGATCGGGCTCCGGTGATGTCCTCCTTGACTCCGGTCAGCTGATCTCCCATCCTGCACTTTGACCTGGTCAGCTAAAGACCGGGTCCCAGTGCAGGAGGGGAGACCAGCTGTCTGGAGGAAGGAAATCACCGGAGCCCTGATCTCCGGTCCCTGAACTCCGGTCAGTTATTTTTTTTTTTTTTACTTTTTTTATTTGCAGTGTACCAGTGTGTGGTCTGTTTAGATCACACAGCTGATCACTGGGGCCAGCTCCGGGCTCTGCTCTGCCTGTTAGAGCGGAGCAGGAGTCCGGTAATCGGGGGAGACCCCAGATAACGCCACCTCCAGGTGGCTTTATTATCACACGGCTTCCACCGGTATTTTTTCACAATTTATTGTTAGTAACTTTGGCCAGATCACATTTCCCATTACAGTTATGGGAAATGCGATCTGATTACTATAAGTAAGTGATTATTAGGGGTTGGAGTAGAATTTTACGAATTCTACTCCAATTGCCCTTTAGTAACTTTAGGTGATACTAAAATAATGTGAAAAGGGTGTGAAAACACCCTTTTTCACTTTATTTGAGTAAAAATAATATTAATAAATAGAGCCCTTAGTATGTCTCCCATCTCCTGTATGTGTCTTCCCATCTCAGACCCACTCTCTGCCCAGATTATGCCAGTCTTTCTCTGCAAGCATTTGCCAATGGGACCACCACAGGTGTCAGAATGGGTTCAAAGCTTCTTAGATAGGTAGATCCATAGATAACGATATTATTAATATTATTTTTTTTCTTTTAATAGTTCGAATCACATTTTGCAACACTGTTATTTATACAGCGTCAGTCACATTATGCAGTTATCATTCATTATCGGAGCCAACCTTTCAAAATGATTGGGGGAGCCCATTCTTATTACTGCACGCACAGAGCTGGCTCCTATGTCATTCCTATCATTCTCTAACCAATTAAAGGGCACAGTCTAAATTCTCTACCCAACGCACACACGGGTAAATGTTGTGCAGCAGGCCAGGTCAGATGAACAGTTCCTATAGGAGCCAGAGCGGTCCTGGAAGCTGCTTACACACTCATCGAACACCCCAAATTCCCTGTTAGCCCCAGTTATTGCATAGTACGTACCTAGCTTAAGTACTTGGCCTGGTTTATTTTAGTGATGTCATATAATGTAATGGGAAGAAATGCTCAATCATCGCATCATCGCTGTTCATCGACAGTGCAATATCCTTGTCCTTAATCTACAGTATATGCAGTTTTTACTAGTATTGCCCGTCTCTCCCAATCTCTTTACATGCTATGTGCTCACCTAAAAGAAATGATGATATATTGGGTGATCTCATAGCCCAAGGGATTCGCCATTGTGCAACACTTACAAAACTGCCAGAATTATTATAATATTCTAACGTAAGCCAAAAAAATCCCTTTCTCCTGGGGTAGAAACATCCAGGCTCGCTTTCTTATACGTGACTTATAAAACTGGGGTCTGACTTCATAAGTCAGGGACTGTTCTTCAAAGGCGATGAAATGAGGTACAAGAGTCCCATGGTAATAACGGAGATTAGTTACAGTAATATCCATCAGTCGGACAATGGACAACAGTACAGGGCATTCACAGTTTCACTGTCATAAGAGTCAGCAACTCAGCACCTGCCTAAGTGAGCCTGGATGGCGGGATGGAACGTTGCTATTGGTTTGTGGGTTACTGTCTCTTTGGCTGATTTATAATGAGGTCTTCCTGCAGGAACAGCTGATGACAGGTCTTCATTACACATAGCTGTGCCTCTTAAGCTATGTGTCTGTTCATTTTCCTGTCCCTGCCATGCAATAGGAGGGTGATCTAACCACCTACACTAATAAAAATAGTCAATGAGCACATGTGTGTATAACTAGTACAGAACAGGAACCAAGAACTCCGCAGGGATTCCACCAGCACAATCACTCGGAGAAGAAAGGGGGATATGGTATATATCATGGACATTAATGTATTCAAAGGACAGGAGGGCGTTTTAAAATAAGAGAAAGTCCAGGACATATGGTTATGTGCTGCAGCTAGTAGGTGGCAGGCTCATGGGGAATATGCGGAAGCTATATTTTATAGTGAGGGCTGATTCATTGAGCACAGATTCATCAGGGGAGGTACAGAAGGACACAGCGTATAAATAAATACACATTTTTGTGTAAGGCTTCAGATGAATAAAGTTATGGTAATTTGATGGCTTCTGTAATATTTCAGCCTTTGTAAGAAGTCTCAGCAATGTACAGTACTACATACCGAGCCTTTCCCTCCCTGCAATCTGACCATAGAAACACTCATACATGAGATCAGTGTAGGGCATAGTGACTTTCCTAAAATGAGAGAGTGTCAGCTCTTGGGCCTTTTTAGCTCATTCAGATGCGTACGCTCGCACCCAGTGTATGCAAATTCGGCTAAGTGATGGCATGGCAGGCGATCGCACGGCAAGGCAGAAACACGCCCACTATGTCTTGGCATGCGTTCACTTTGTGTATGTAGCTACGCACCAACCTGTCTTAAGATAGCTAGCACACATCATCTCCAGGAAGTGTATGCAAGCATCGGTACATCGGTTACCATCGGAAGCGAATGCATCGCTTGAGGTTGACTATATCCTGCCGCAGAACCAGGTGACGCGTACTATTACGCTGCCTGTTAATTATGCACGCCTCTGAAACGGCATAGAGACGCTCAGGCACGCCTCCTCTCCCCCGTTTATAGTGGCCTGCCCCTGTCACCACCCACAAACGGCTTCTCCTGTCACTCATTCTGCTGGGCAGTCTATGCACAACGAGCGACCGCTTCCCGATCTCTCGCACTGGTTCGCGCACGCACATTGCGATGCGTACGCATGCGCAGAAAGCGACTATCGGCCAACTACGAGTGTTCGCATCATAGCGAGCGGGTCTGAACCAGCTCCTTTGTGTACAGAGATGCCATTGAGGACCATGCAAATAAACTGCAAAATTATCAAATAACAGAATTCCTGTTTGCCAGCAAGTCCCGAATGCTATGGCAAGTGACAAACCTGCTATCTCTGGGTGGCGATAACAGATTAAATTCATTTTTTAAAAATGCTTTATTTTATTATAATGTATATATTTTTGTTTAATGTACTTTTTCTGTTTTAAAAAGTTTTACTTTTTTTTTTTTCCAGATTTGTGAAATCCCAAATTTGATCCAATAATTTTATCACTTATTTCACCAGAGATGTGGCCCGGCACCCATTCATTGTGTCACCTGTATAGTGCTGCCATGTCTGTGTCAGTTTCATACATATAACTTACATTGGATACTAAACCTGCCTGTGTAGGGCACCTGTACAGATAATTACCCCCTGTGCCTGGAATGAAGAGGGCTAAGCTGGACCTTCGTGGCCAGTATGAGAAGCTATAGGGGTACATCAGTGATTTTCAATCTTTTCAACTCGAGGCACACTACACAAGATTTTAAAATTGCCAAGGCGCACTATCCGGCTGTACGATGTGGGTGACCAATGAAAAAACGTAAACATTGGCTCCCACAAAAAAAAATCATACATGCCTACCCTCCCGGAATTCGCAGTGAAGTGGGCAGAATGGGGAGCATTTCCGCGGCGATCGCTGGACTCCGCGTAGGGGTGTGGCTTAATTACGTGATTCTTCATGAATAGCATAATTTGGTTCCGCCCCCTATTTACATTCGAGCCAATCGCAGCAATTTACCTTGAGGGGGCAGGGCTTAATGACTCCAATAATTAGGTGCCGCCCCCGTCACCACCCTCCTGCTTCTCTTATACGGGCTTCTCCCGGGAATAGAAAGAAAAAAGTAGGCAGTATGATTAAGATATACACAAATATTTGCCTCTACAGGAATAAAACACACTACATTGGCCTCCTCAGGAATAAAACACACTACATTAGCCTCCACAGGAATAAAACACACTACATTGGCCTCCTCAGGAATAAAACACACTACATTGGCCTCCACAGAAATAAAACACACTACATTGGCCTCCACAGGAATAAAACACACTACATTGGCCTCCTCAGGAATAAAACACACTACATTGGCCTCCACAGAAATAAAACACACTACATTGGCCTCCACAGGAATAAAACATACTACATTGGCCTCTACAGGAATAAAACACACTACATTGGCCTCCTCAGGAATAAAACACTCTACATCATTGGCCTCCTCAGGAATAAAACACACTACATTGGCCTCCACAGGAATAAAACACACTACATTGGCCTCCTCAGGAATAAAACACACTACACTGGCCTCCTCAGGAATAAAACACACTACATCATTGGCCTCCTCAGGAATAAAACACACTACATTGGCCTCCACAGGAATAAAACACACTACATTGGCCTCCTCAGGAATAAAACACACTACATTGGCCTCCTCAGGAATAAAACACACTGCATTGGCCTCCTCAGGAATAAAACGCACTACATTGGCCTCCTCAGGAATAAAACACACTGCATTGGCCTCCTCAGCAATAAAACGCACTACATTGGCCTTCTCAGGAATAAAACACACTACATTGGCCTACTCAGTAATAAAACACACTACATTGGCCTCCTCAGGAATAAAACACACTACATTGGCCTCCTCAGGAATAAAACACACTGCATTGGCCTCCACAGGAATAAAACACACTACATTGGCCTCCTCAGGAATAAAACGCACTACATTGGCCTCCTCAGGAATAAAACACACTGCATTGGCCTCCTCAGGAATAAAACGCACTACATTGGCCTTCTCAGGAATAAAACGCACTACATTGGCCTACTCAGTAATAAAACACACTACATTGGCCTCCTCAGGAATAAAACACACTGCATTGGCCTACACAGGAATAAAACACACTACATTGGCCTCCTCAGGAATAAAACACACTGCATTGGCCTACACAGGAATAAAACACACTACATTGGCCTCCTCAGGAATAAAACACACTGCATTGGCCTGCACAGGAATAAAACACACTACAGTACAAGTGCGCTGAGCTGATCATCGCGGCACACTTGACAAACGCTCACGGCACACTAGTATGCCACGGCACAGTGGTTGAAATACGCTGGGATAGATGCAGCCACACCACAGCACAGACATGGCGGGCTATATAATAAAGGATAATAATAATAATTATTAATATACAGTAGGTGACAAATACTTGAACATCTACATGTATGTACTTTATCTGTGCACACATTGGTGTTTAAGTACACAAAAAGTACTCTGAATTTGAAGAAGGCGCTGGAAATCATATAAATAGAAAAAAATAAATAAACTAATGCATATGCAAAAGCTGAAAGAAAGTCATAAAGTTAAACTTTTTATAGTCTCCTTTGATTCCTTATTTCAGTCCCAAATTTCCATGTAAGGTCAAGTTCTGCTGAATTCCTCAATGTTGTATATATCCGGAAACCATATAAAAGGCAAAAAAACACGAGAATAGCATCTATTAGATAAATCTTCCTGTAAGAGTATCTCCACAATACAGAAATGCATACAACGCCGATCCCAAATCAGAAGTAATGGAAGTACACACCCCAACTCACTTACGCAATTGGGGGAATTCACATCTGGGTTTCTTTAAAAACTCCCTACAGATCCAACCACAATATCACAATTTTTTTCACAAAGTGATGAAAAAAAACTTCACTGGGTGTGTACTCTACTTACGGGCAGGAGGAGTATCTTGAAGCTCATCAAGGTTTCTTTCTCGTGGTGTCTCTCTAAAACTCTTCAAAGGTTCCAAAGCATCACAAACATCACCAATAGATGATGCAGAGGATAGGAGACCATAGACCAGACTGGACGTGCACAAATGAATCAGAATACAGCGTTCACCAAGCACCAAGGCCAGCAGGCTAAACACAGAGGCCTGAAACTATGACTGTTTAATTATATATTGGGATCCCATATTATCACAGCTGCAGCTACAATTAGGGCAAAAGATACATACCAATGGTTAAGGGGCACCACATGGAGATAAAGCAGCCGGCAGCATCTTATCTGTGGAACTACCAAATGTAGCTCCTCCATATCTGTAATGAGCTAGGCGTGTGGCACTTGGCTATAATGTCAGACCTAAGCACCATGCAAGGATGCCTCTGACACCTGCTAAGGTCAAAAGATTGAAGGCTGAGACGCAATGCCCGAGGGCAAAATTTCTGTGTGGCATTGTCTAGGGAACCCACACATCTAACTCCAGTCCTGAATTAAAAAAATTCTAGAATCTCATGTTTCATGGATTTTGTTATGTCCACTATAGCCACATACTACATTCTGGAGTGAACTTGTGGCCAAGAAATGGCCTCTGTAGTGGATTCGTAGGTGAACAGAGGCCAATGAAGATGATTTATGACCAGGCAGCGGCCTCTGGAGTGAGCTTGTGGCCGTGAATGGCCTCTGGAGCGCATTTGTGGCTGTGAAGTGACCTTTCAGATGATTTTTGGCCCAGCAGCAGCCTCTGGAGCAGACTTGCATTGGGAATGGCCTCTGGAGACAATTTGTGACCAGACAGTGGCCTCTGGAGCAGACTCGTGGCCGTAAAATGGCCTCTGGAGCAGATTTGTGACTGAGCTATTTAGATGATTTGTGGCTAGGCAGTGGCCTCTGGAGCGGAATTGTGGCTGAGCTATGTAGATGATTTGTGGCTAGGCAGTGGCCTCTGGAGCGGAATTGTGACCAGAAAGTGGCATCTGGAACAGATTTGTGGCTGAGCAGTAGCCCATATAGACAATTTGCGGCCCAACCGCAACCTCTGTAGCAGAAATGTGGCCTGGAATGGCCTCTGGAGCAGAATTGTGGCTGTGCAGTGACCTCTGAGATCAAATTTTACCAGATAGGGGCCTCTGGAGTTGACCTGTGGCCTAGAACGGCTTCTGGAGCAGATTTGCAGTGACCGCTGAGATGATTTGGGGTCAGACAGATGCCTCTGGACTGGACTTGTGGCCGGAAAGTGGCCTCTAGAGTGGATTTGTGGCAGAGCAGCAGCCTACAGAGACGATTTGTGGCCAGGAATGGCCTCTGGAAATGAATGGCCTCTGGAGTGGACCTGTGGCCTAGAATGGCCTCAAGCAGATTTGTGGCTGTGCAGAGGCCTCTGGTACAATTTGCTGACAGGAAGCAGCCCCTGTAGCAGACTTGTGGCTAGGAATTGACTGTTTGGATTTGTGGCTGTGCAGTTGCCGTGAGATAATTTGTGGCCTGGGATCTAGCTCGGATTTATGGCTGAGCAGCAGCCTATGCAAATGGTTTGTGGCCAGTCAGTGGCCTCTGGAGTGGACTTGTGGTTGGGAGCATACTTACAGTCTCCCATTTCCGACATACGCGAGAGGGCGGACAGTGGTTCAGAGGTTTTGTGCCATTATCTGACTCCTCTCATCCCCCTCCATTACTTAATTCCTCTCTCCCGCATACATTGTCTAACTCCTCCCACATCTTCCATTATCTGTCCTCTCATTCCCCTCTACCACCTGAATGATCAGACAGCCTCTATTAGCTGGCTCCTCTCGGCCTCTTGATTTCATGACTTCCCACCCACTCCAGTGATTCCTTCCATCCCCTCCATTATCTGACTCCTCCCACCTCCTACATTAACTGTCTCATCCCCCTCCATTACCTTACTCCTCTCTAGGGATGGACATGGGAAGCCCGGCATCGAATGCTGGGCTTCCAAAATCAAATCCTGCGATGCAATGGCAACTAGCCATCGCATCGCAACCATTAAATAGTATAACCATCGCGATAATTATACTTACGGACGAAAAGGGTGTGGAGCCTAGGTGGAAAGGGGGTGGAGTCCCGTTTACGTCACTATGAGGGCCACCAGGCTCTCCCTACACTAAGAAGAGATGCCGTGCCCATGTGCACGGCATATATTCTCCTGTTGCTCACCCGCTGCTCTGCATAGCAGCGGCGTGTGCTCCCCCCACAGCCAGCATGTGGATGGGCATCAGAAAGCTGTATTCAGTGGCTGGCAACCATCGAATTTCTGTTCTTCAATGTAAAAAGTACTTTAATTTCCGATTAAATCGGAAACATCGATGGTTGCTAACCAACTATGGGCCTGATTCAGAGCCGCTCGTAAGCGGCCGCTCGTTCGCTCTGAGCGATGTTCGCACAACTGCGCATGCGTATGGGTCGTAATGCGCATGCGCAAACCAGTCATTGCGGTCGGAAATCGTGCGCTCGTAAAACAGCGAGGGGCTGCTAAATTGATTGACAGAATGTACCGTTTGTGGGTGGTAACAGGGGAAGGTGCTTGAAAACGGGGGAGTGGAGATCCGAATGTAGGCGTGCCTAACGGTCAAAAGGGCGTCACTTGGTTGTCTTTTAGCCTGAACTGCTCGCAGTATTAGGGGAAAGAAAATCCTACCACAAGCACGGCAAACAGTTCAGATGCCTTTCGATGTTCCCGATTAATCTAATAAATACCGGAGATGACGTGTGATGCGAACGGCAAAGGGGCGTCTTTACAAAATAGCGAGCGCATTTTTCGTTCGCTCGCTCAGACATAGAGGCGTCAACACACAGCAAAGAGCGAGCGCTCAATTTAAATATCCGGCCCCTTTTTTAGAACGAGCGTCCGCTAATAGCATCCGGCTCTGAATCAGGCCCTATGTCCATCCCTACTACTCTCATTAACTGACACCTCCAACCCACTCCGGGGGCCATGCACCCGGCACAGTCGAGCGGCAGCCAGGCACCCCACACCCCACATGTGGGAGGGGGGACGGGGGTTCTTGGGCACAAGGCTGGACTTTTCAGCTTTGATGTTGCAGAGTCCTTCTGTCAGGGGACCGCTCCTGGCACACGCGGGCAGGCAGGGGGGTGAGAGCGGGCGGTCAGCGGCACACTGCAGACTCCAGCCTTTTCACTGAGCCAGCCGCATAGACACACACTGCGGCTGGCTTTAGGGGCTATCCTCCAGTGACTGACAGCCTGTGGGCAGTTTCAGTCACTGAAAGTAGCGGCGGGTAACTAGAGAAAAAAAAAATGTTTATTGCTTTAAGTACCGGTACGCCATACCGTTACATACTGGCACACTTGGAGCACTGGTACAAACCAGTACAAACCAATTTAAACACGTTTGAGATTAAATTGATGCATTTTTATGGGTTTTACTTGTAACAGTGAACCTCAAATGTTAATGGCGAACCTCAAATAGCATGCCCGATCTGTGAACCCAAATGCAAGATTTAAATTGCAAATTGTACTGAGAACATGTTCCAGCCCATCGAACTGGCTCAAAAGTTTCAAGTGTACATACTTACAGTATTTGACATTTCCCGGGTTCTGTTTCTCTCGGGCTCTATTGACACCTAATAATAGTACATTACAATACAGAAGCCAGCATTTCCCAAACTTGGTTACCAAAGCACCCTAACCAGAGCCTTAACTAGATTTTTTTGGTGCCCTGTGCCAGAGAGAGCATTGGCGCCCCCCTCACCCATTTTTAAATAGGGACATAAGATAGTGCACCTGAAAAAGGGCCATGGCCTCATGGGAAGGGCCAGGGAAGAGATAGGAGAGGCCAGGAGATGCTGGGGATAAAAGAAGAGGAAGCTACAAATGAGAATGATAATAAACAGGAAAATTGACAGGCCCGAACAGTGCCCCCTGCCCTGCGGTGCCCTGTGCCAAGGCACAGGTCGCACCACCCTAGTTACGGCCCTGACCCTACCAATATATAAATATATATATGAAACTTTACAAATTCAAATACAGAAATATAGGGGAGAATACTGCTGTAAATTAAAATCACATACGCTGCCGACATTTCAAATATGGCAACAGCCACGAGCCAATCACATCTTGCGGACAGCAGCCGCTCCTGATTGGCTGCCAGTCTGTGAGCTGTGATTGGTTCATGGCCGGTGCCATATTTGAAATGTCATCGGCGGCGCTCTTTCTCCTGACAGCCGGTGCATATCTGCTGCGCTGTCACCCTGGCCCCACCGATCTCTCCGGGCCCTGACTGTTAGGGAGCCTTGAGCACCAAGTTTGGGAACCACTAGGTTATACTACAGTATAGTGCAGAGGTTCCCAAACTCCGTCATTACAGTCCAGGTTTAAATATATCCATGCTTGAGTGTAGGTGACTGAATTACTACCTCAGTCAGTTTGATTAACCATCTGGACTCAAGCATGGATAGCCTGAGAGCCTGGACTATAATGGCGGAGTTTGGAACCTCTGCTCTAACGATCTATCACATTATAATCAGCCAGGTGTTCAGGAGAGCATGGGAAAACCAGATGTCAGAATCTCATTCAAATAATGTCATCATATCAGCTTACAGCAAAGACCCGGGAATAAAGTGCATGTTTCTCTGTAATCAGGTAGGTAGTATAAGGAAAATATACGTCAGTTGGATTAAACTTTTAAACTTTCCGTATTTTAATTTTGGGGGGGTCATCAAAAGCTTCGCCGTCACAGATTCTCCAATATATTCATATTATATAAGCAACATTATTCAAAGTCATTTCATCTTCCTATCAAAGTCATAGTCGCTCTAGGTTGTTTTGAGCAATGTCCGTAACTGCATTAGACAGGTTGTCTGCTAGGGAGATTGTAAGGAGATTTGTATAGCCCTCTGATGTTCTCTCCCTGCGGGTGTTAGTAGCTTGGTGGAATTTCTGGGGGCACATGTGGATTCTGGGGTCTCTGAATCACTGGCAAAAGCACATCTGTAAGGAATTTACCTGTCACTTTCCATGCATGATGAAGGGAGCTTCATCAATGCAGCTATTTCCTGTCCTACAGCCTCTTATGTCACAGTGGCATTGCAGCGTGAGGCACCTAAGTGGGGGCACCATGCACCCAGCAAAGTTTTCAGAATGTGGAGAACAGATCAGAGCTCTTTCTAGCAGATACTTTCTTACATAGGGGCCTATTCATCATCACTTCATTTTTACAAAAGCAGGTGAAAAAAAATAACAACATTTTCATCTGCAATTGTAAAAATTAAGTTATCGGGCCACTCATCAAGAAGGTACAGCAGGATATATCACAGATATCTCCTGCTTCCCTTCCTCTCGCGGAATGGCCCGCTGTCCCCATACACTAGTATCACAGATATCTCCTGCTTCCCTTCCTCTGGCGGAATGGCCCACTGTCCCAATACACTAGTATCACAGATATCTCCTGCTTCCCTTCCTCTGGTGGAATGGCCCGCTGTCCCCATACAGTAGTATCACAGATATCTCCTACTTACCTTCTACTGGCGGAATGGCCCGCTGTCCCCATACACTAGTATCACAGATATCTCCTACTTACCTTCGTCTCGCGGAATGGCCCACTGTACCCATACACTAGTATCACAGATATCTCTTACTTACCTTCCTCTGGCGGAATGGCTCGCTGTCCCCATACACTAGGATCACAGATATCTCCTACTTACCTTCATCTCGCAGAATGGCCCGCTGCCCCCATACACTAGTATCACAGATATCTCCTACTTACCTTCCTCTCGTGGAATGGCTCACTGTCCCCACACACTAGTATCACAGATATCTCCTATTATTATTATTATCATTTATTTATATGGCGCCACAAGTGTTCCGCAGCGCCTTACAAAGTACATGGACAAATAAGTAACCAGTGACTTACAGTACAATACAAAGCAGGACATGGACATGTATAATAAACATTGCTATATTAGCGACCTTTACGCCCACATAAGCTGCCAAGTGTTGGTTGCCCTAGTGGGGAGTACGAGATAAATTAAATTACAGTAGGGAGAAGCACAAGAGGGCAGAGGGCCCTGCTCGAAAGAGTGTACATTCTTTAAGGGAGGGGCAGATGAACAGGAGTGACACAGATGGGGTAGGCGGGGAGGAAGGAAGATGTAGCAGCAAGTTAGGATAAGAGCTGGAAGGCTTTAAAGAAGCAGTGGGTCTTAAGAGCTCGTTTGAAAGATTGTAGAGAGGTGCAGAGTCTGATGGGGAGAGGGAGGGAGTTTGAAGTTGGGGAGCAGTGCGGGCAAAATCTTGAAGGCGGGAGTGGGAGGAAGTAATGAATTGGCATGAAAGGCGGTGTGTATTAAGTGAACGAAGAGGGCGGACAGAAGAGTGAAGGGAGAGGAGATCAGAGATGTAAATGGGAGAGGATTGGGTGAGGGCTTTGTGAGCGAGTGTGAGAACCTTGAATTGGGTTCTGAAAGGGAAGGGGAGCCAGTGGAGGGCTTGTAAGAGAGGGAGGCAGATGTAGAGCATTTGGAGAGGAAGATGAGCCGAGCAGCAGCATTGAGCACAGACTGGAGAGGAGAGAGATGGGATTTGGGGAGGCCAGATAGGAGGAGGTTACAGTAGTCCAATCTGGAGATGACCAGTGAATGTATGAGGGTTTTAGTGGCATTCTGGGTGAGAAAGGGTCTGATCTTGGAAATATTCTTGAGATGGAAACGACAGGACTGCGAGAGGTTCTGAATATGTGGTTTGAAGGAGAGGGCAGAGCCCAGGATGACTCCAAGACAACGCACTTTGGGACTAGATGAGATAGTTATGCCATCTATTGATAAATAAATAGTTGGACATGATGTTATGTGGGAGGGTGGGAAGACGATCAGCTCAGTCTTAGACATATTAAGTTTGAGAAATCGCTGGGACATCCAGGAAGAGATAGCAGAGAGACAGTTAGAGATACGAGTCAGTAGAGAGAGGTAAAGATCAGGTGAGGAAAGGTAGATCTGAGTATCATCAGCATAGAGATGATAATGGAGGTCAAAAGAGCAGTGAAGCTGCTCACGGGGACAGCTGATTTTGCATCAGCTTTCACCGTGCCGGAGCAATGATGAATTGCTCCGGATTCCGCGGAGAGTTAGAATGTTAATTAACGGGGTCCGATAATTAACATCATGTATAGGCCCTCTAGACACATTAGTGTGATACCCTATACTATGGGTTTATTCACAATGTAATCATACAATATAGTATAGCAGTAAAGATGGCAATAGTGAATCCTTTCTTATGTTTATTATACTTTGCAAGAACAAAGAAACACTTGGCATATATCAACAATGCATTTCAGTAGACAGTAACACACACCTTAACACTCTTGTTTATTTTATTTTTCAGGAACCTGCAGATCACTAGCGAAGTCTGGACTTCGAACCTGCAAACTATAAATGGGTAAGTATGCTCTAGTGGCAATTAACAAATGACTGATTTTGTAATTCCCTTAACATCTCTAAAATATATACAAAAAAACCTCACGTGAGTATGATAGACGGATAAGTTTACATCAAGAATACAATTGCAAACTTGTGTTACTTTTCTATACACCTTTTTAGGAAAATGTTTTCCTCACACTACTGCACTTTACATGTCTCATACACTGCTAGTTCAGCGCTGAAATAGTTAATAGGGTGCACCCTTCGTTGCCCGGGATATGAAGAACAGTTCTTAAACTGCTCCAGCTACAGTACTTGTTTGTATTTAATGCAATACTGTAATCCTCTGTAACTTATCCTGCTGAGATGGTGTTGGTATTACAGTCAGTTCCTTCTCTGCTTAGCAACCTTAGTTCATACTCATAGTATTACAGGTGCTGGCACTGAAGCGTCGCCCTAACACTGCTGGTAACTGTTGTACCTAACCTCCATTATGCGGTATCAGGGGGTTAATCTTACTATTATGAATGTAGTCTATAAACCCCACGCTGATCTCTGCAGGGACTGCTGTGCATATGTAACGGTGGACAGCTGTAGGCCTCCAGTTAATAGGCCCTAATGTCACTGAGTGTCTATTTGTTGAGGTTGCAGCAGCTTTTCTTACCCCTCCGGTATCAGCTCTCACACTCCGGCTCCTTTACAAGCTCAGTCTCTCTATATTTCCACAGCTCCACCTGAGGCACTCCCTTAGGGGTCATCTGACATACCCTTCTTAGGCTGATTGTTCTCAGGAGCCTCCCCGGATGACACAACTTGGTACCACCGGATATTCCCCGCCTCGGAGACCTCCGCTGCTTGTCCCGGAGTACGGCCGCAGCCCTCAGGTAATCATCAAGGCAGCGCAGCCCCTTCTCCTGTCTAGCTACCTCACCAAGTGCCATTTTCCTCTAGTTCAAATCCTTGAGCCTGCTACAGTACTCACTGGTCCCCTAACGTCCAGCACCGCTGAAGGGGCAGTGCAAATAGTCCCTGAACCTTACTGAAACCAGTCATGGCCTATATTAGACAATGGCAGGAGTCACATTAATATTTTAAATTATCATAGAGGCACATCAGCGTGGGTAGGAACACAGGGTGTTGGTGGGGTGCCACATTAGTATTATATTCTAACAAACCTGAATATGCTTTATAGCAGTGACTATGTTGGCCTATTCTCTCCGGGCCATTGAGTTGAATAAATTTATATCTGAGGGGCCAATCCATTAGGTGCGAAGGGAGCAAATTGCCGTTTGAAGGGCATAGAAACACTGGCAAAGTTCATCGCACCTGTACTTACTTACTCATGGGTGCGAGGAACTTGCAGCCAATTGACTTCACCCCTGAGTGTAGGCGTTAACATTTTGTTACAGAAGAGTGTACTGTGTGTATATGTTAGGCGTTTATGTTAGACGTGTATGTTGAGTGAGTCACACGTTAGTTAACTCAAAAATAGTAGTCTTTGCTCCAGCAATGTGTGTGCTTACACCCAACAGTACTTGACAGTGCTAATAGTAAATATTATATATGCAGCATTACCATATACTACACAGTTTAATTACATAAAGTAGTATCACATACACAAGAAAGAATAGTGGATAGACATTTATTAAAGTGAAAAGCTGCCTTTTTATATATAACGTAATTAAATATAAACACACATCCGTTGTTTACCCCTTTAAAAATAAATGAGAATTTTCTTTTTCGTGCAGTATTCCAAGATCCAAAAAATAATGCAAATTGTTGGCTGCGACTATGTATTATACAGACATGGCAGTCAGTACCCTTCACAGATACACCTCCTAAGACGAGCAGCTAGGCATGTATCCAGGTTTAAGTATGTCGTGTCTCCAGGGGCCTGCGATGCTTAAGTGAGAACGCAGTTACTGTACTCGTCTTACCATTGCTGGGCACTTTCTCTGTTAGGCAGAAATTAAACCCAAAAGACAAAAGGCTTTATTCATATTTTCCGCAATGTGTGGCTGCGCATATCACAGTAAAATAGGGAGCACCGACATTGCCAATTCATGGCACTTCATGGCCATTGCGGCTCATTGAATTGCCCCTAAAGGGGGAGGTGTATCAAACCATAAAGAGAATAAAGTGCAGAAGTTGCTCAAAACAACTAATCATCTTTCAGCTGTCATTTCATAGCCTCTGCTAGATAAATGATAGAAGCTTATTGGTTGCTAGGTTCAACTTCTCCACTTTATCTCTCTTGAAGGTTTGAGACATCTCCCCCAGTGTGTAATTTCCAAGGTCCCATAGGTCGATATTGGAATAGACTTGGACAGAGAGTGGTAGATGTATCAAAGGTTGGAGAAAGTTAATGCGAAGAGAGATAAAGTACCAACCAATCAGCATCTAACTGCTATTTTATAGGCTGTCGGGTCTATTTACTAAGCCTCGGAGAGAGATAAAGTGCACGGAGATAATGTACCAACCAATCAGCTCCCAACTGTCATGTTACAGAGTTTGAAAGATGACAGTTAGAAGCTTTTTGGTTGGTACTTTATCTACACTCACTTTATCTCTCTCCAAGCTGTGATACATCAATACAGGGGTGTACACAGCTGGCCTAGGCCCCATTACTATCAGGAGGCGTAGCCTAACCACTGGGGAAGTGGCCACACCCCTTTAGAAGAAAAAAAAACACTATTTGGTAGGGGACGCAGTGAGCCCCTTGGTGCAAATCCAGGGGGAGAGGTGCGCTCAGTGTGATCGCCTCCCCCAAAGTCAGAGGACAGGAGACTGCTGTTACTTAGTGGCAGCAATTTCCCACTGCAGCCCAGAACACAGCAGCGTGGGCTGCTGACAGATAAGAGGAAGTAGGCCCCTCCAACAAGCCCGTGCCTGGGTAATTAGTACCCGCTTTCCCCCATCTGCATCTATGTGGGAAGAGAAAGGAGAGAGGTACAAGTTTTTCTTTCATAGGGCTCTATTTACTAAAATCCTCATTTGTAATGCAGATTGTAGTGTGATATTACCGACTAAATTCACATTGCAAATTCAGGCAATATCACAGGGATTTACTACAAATCCCTTGCAGGGACAGAGCTTGCGATAAAGCTCTGTCCCTGCGAATCCCCTCTGCAGCCTTATCACGGTATTATTGCAAAAAATACTGTGACAAGCGCCCCACGCATGCGCCGCCCGGCCGCCACTGCTACCCCCTGTCGCCAAGCCCCGCCCGGCGCTAAGCTCCGCCCCCCATGATCGTGGAACCACCGTGACCTCCCCTCCCTTAATTACACTTACCTGCAGTCATCGATGCTCCAGTGATGTCCTCCGTAGCTCCGGTCAGGTGACATCCCGTACTGCACTGGGACCCTGTCAGGTGATGAACGGGCCTCAGTGCAGCATGGGAGACCAGCTGACTGGAGGGAGGACATCACCAGAGCCCCAAACTCTGGTCCCTGGACTCAGGTAAGTTTGTTTATTTTACTTTTTTTTTTACTTTTTTTTACAGTGAATCAGCGTGTGGTCTGTTTAGACCACACGCTGATCACTGGGGCTGGCTCCGGGCTCTGCTCTGCCCGTGTGTGCAGTGTATTTTTTTGTACTCTTTGTTGATTCCATTGTAACTCACCTCCTCATTTCTTCTTACACCTTACAGGTTCACTCTGCTTCTAGTGAATTAAGCACTGTTTATATGACTTACAGGTTCACTCTGCTTCTAGTGAATTAAGCACTGTTTATATGAGTCGTTAATGTACTCTTATGTTTTATGGAAGAGGTCAGGAGGGGGACAGATGGATTGAGGATTCAGCTTGACACTAAACACACAGCATGAGGGGACCAGGCAAAGAATTAGGAGGAGGGAGAACCTGCTTTGATGTTAGTGAAGGGGTTCTGACACGTATTATGGGATGGCTTGCTCAGTTTCTCCTAAAACTGTTAGAGAGTGAGGGGGCTGATCTGACATGGCGGCACTGACCACTGTGATATGGGAAGGTCATACTGAAACATCTTGTGTATATAAGCAGGAGAGAGCACAGTAAAAGTGAAGAGCGATATTTACTCTAGGGATGTGCGCCGACCCCCGTGTTTTGGTTTAGATTTTGGATCTGTATCTCCTTTATGTTTTGGATCTGGAGTTGGTTTTGCCAAAACTGCCCTTGCGTGTTTTGATTTTGGTTTTGGATCTGTATTTTCTTTCAAAAATGAATAAAAACAGCTAAAATCACATAATTTTGGCCTGTTTTTGTTCCTACAGTATTATTAACCTCAATAACATTAATTTCCACTTGTTTCCAGTCAATTTTGACCACCTCTCAACTCACAATATTGTTTTCATCCAGTTTAGGCACATCATTTGCATCAAGTTAGCTGGTTGAGGCAGCAGTGGGCGGCACAAAAACATGGCTGTCCAACATCAAACATGGCACATAAGGAAACATATATTTTCATTAATCAAGAGGCCTGGGAGAGATGGAGTATGTATATAGTTGAAGACAGGGAAAGGAAGGGTTGATTTGTAGTAAATTTTATTTCATTTTTTGATTCTGAAGCAAATTTATGAGGGAGGAGGGGAGAGCATGGGTGAACAATATGTCCCTTGTTTTGCCCACAAAATCAACTTGGTGGTTCATAATATTTTTTTCAAATTAAAGGGGCATGCAGGAGATGTTGTCTGTGGCCATAAACCTTTCTGGATATTTTCGACATTCAGCAACCGCATATCAAAGATTGCAGCAGCTGTGGCAGTTCAATTTCCTACTTGGCACATCAGGAAACAAATGATTTTATTATTCAAGAGGCCTGAGGGAGTTGTAGTATGTATGTAGTTGAAGGCAGGGAAAGGAAGATTTGATTAGTAGTACATTTTTTTTACTTTTTTTGATTCTAAAGCAAATTTATGAGGGGAGCAGGGGATGCATTTACAGAAAATATATATATTTTTTAAATCATTCACATCAATCCTTGCCCCAGAAGAATTCTTGAGGACTACGCCTGCTGCAGCTGGAAGTGGATCTTCATCACAGAAGGAGACTAGGAAGACTACTACTAGTAGTTTAAAAATACAATTGACTGTTAAACAATCCTTTGCAAGGGGGAGCAAGTATGACAGCAGTCATCCAGTTGCACAGCGGATCACTGATGCCATAACATCTATGCTGGTATTAGATGTGTGTCCAATATCCGCCAATATGCAGTGGGTTTTAGACAATTAATTGAGATCCTGTGTCCTCACTACCAAATCCCAACTAGATTCCACTTCACTAGAACAGCAATTCCCAGCCTGTACAGGGACATTAAAAAAACGTAATTAGTGTCCTCCAAAATGCCGTTGTACCCATTGTCCACTTAACCACAGATATGCGGAACAGAGTAAACGCAAGATTACATGACTGTAACAGCCCACTGGGCTGTTACAAAGTCTACAAATTCCATGACGAAGACCTTTTCCACCAATTACATCCACAAATTACAAAGACACCTGTAATGGTGGATTCCAGCGGGGACAAATTAATATTGTGTGAAGAAAGATGATGTAGACTCTGTTAAGGGGAGGGATTGAATGACGATGGCGTCAACTGATTGCCATCATCAACATCCTCATCATCAACATCCTTATTAGCATCAGCTACACAAATATCCTCATCCAGGTGCACTTCCATAGAAGCATCCTTGATTTCTATGTCAGCATCATAAGACGCAGATCGACCAGTCATAAATAAAGGCCAAGGCCTTAGCCTTTACTTGCCACTTCGTGTGGTGAAAGGTATAGCCAATTTACTGTCTTTCTGCAGCTAACATTCCCTTTGATGTTTTTTTCTTTACCAATGTAAAAAATTGCTTATTTGATTTTAGATGCCCTGACTTAAGCCATGTATGCCCTTGGGCATTGGCTTTAGTATTTGGCATAGATGGACTAGTATAGTCATGACTGGTGGCACTGGCAGTAGCTCCAGCACTAGTATGTGGTTCCTGCTCTCCTCTCAACTGATCGTTCTCTATATCAACAAACAAGAATGAATTGGGGTACAGCACACACGTCAATTTCTACCAATTTGAAATTTTACTCTGTGGTATCAATCACCTACAGTGTCACAATATTTTTTTATGAATAATACACTGCACTACCACTTACAGTGTTACAATACATTTTGAAAATCACACTGCATTTCCACTTACAGCGTCACAATATTTTTAATGAATAAAACCCTGCGCTACCACTTACAGTGTCACAATATTTTTTATGAATAAAGCACTGTGCTACCACTTACTGTGTCAAAATATTTTTATGAATACACTGCGCTGCCACTTACAGTGTCAAAATACGTTTTGAAAATTACACTGCTTTTCTACTTACAGTGTCAAAATATTTTTTATGAATACGCTGCTCTACGACTTAGTGTCACAATACATGTTGAATATTACACTGCTTAGTGTCACAATATTTTTTATGAATACACTGCATTTCTACTTACAGTGTCACAATGTATGTAAAATATTACACTGCGTTTCCACTTACAGTGTCAGAATATTTTTTATGAATACACTGCGCTACCACTTTCAGTGTCAAAATACATGTTTAATATTACACTGCATTTCCAGTGTCAAATATTTTTTATGATTACACTATGCTGCCACTTACAGTGTCACAATACATGGTGAATATTACACTACTTTTCCACTTACAGTATCAGAATATTTTTTATGAATACACTGCCCTACCACTTACAGTGTCAAAATACATGTTGAATATTACACTGCATTTCCACTTACAGTATCAAAATATTTTTTATGAATACACTGCGCTACCACTTACAGTGTCATAATATGTGTTGAATATTACACTGCATTTCCACTTACAGTTTCACAATACATGTTGAATATTACACTGCATTTCCACATACAATATTAAAATATTTTTCATGAATACACTGCGCTACCACTTATAGTGTCATAATAGATGTTGAATATTACACTGCGTTTCCACTTACAGTGTCACAATACATGTTGAATATTACATTGTGTTTCCACTTAGTGTCAAAATATTTTTTATGAATACACTGTGAGACCACGTACAGTGTCAAAATTCGTGTTGAATATTACACTGCATTTCCACTTACAGTGTCACAATACATGTTGAATATTACACTGCGTTTCCACTTACAGTGTAAAAATATTTTTTATGACTACACTGCGCTACCATTTACAGTGTAACAATACGTGTTGAATATTACACTGTTTCCACTTAGTGTCACAATACATGTTGAATATTACGCTGCGTTTCCACTTACAGTGTCAAAATATTTTTTATGAATACACTGCACTACCACTTAGTGTCACAATATGTGTTGAATATTACACTGTGTTTCCACTTACAGTGTCAAAATATTTTTTATGAATACACTGCGCTACCACTTACAGTGTCACAGTACGTGTTGAATATTACACTGCATTACCACTTACAGTGTACATTTTTTTATGAATACACTGTGCTACCACTTAGTGTCATAATACATGTTTAATATTACACTTCATTTCCAGTGTTAAAATATTTTTTATGAATACACTATGCTACCACTTACAGTGTCACAATATGTGTTGAATATTACACTGCGTTTCCACTTACAGTGTCACAATATTTTTTATGAATACACTTCGCTCTCCCTTACAACGTAAACTGCGGTATTATTGACCGACAGGGTCCCTCACCATACTTTATGAATTATACACTGCAGTATGATGAACCTACAGCGTCACTCACAATATGGGCAGCAGCGTCAGAGTGTTTTGGATACACTGGGGAGAGTTATGGCATACAGCGTCACAGTGTGGGGTACAGCAGAAAAAAAAGATTATTAACTTTTTTTAACTTACTTTTAAAAACTATTAGTTACTTTTTTTTATTATTATTACAGCACGTGGACGGACAGCACATTGGATGGACAGCACACTAGACAGACAGCACAACCCTTGATGGACAGTACAGCATACCCCTGGATTAGCAAAGCAATGATAAATAAAAATAACACAGGCCCCTGGACAGAGCACAGCACACCCTGCCTGGACTGACAACACAGCCCACCACAGCAAAGTAAACCCTTTTATGGGCAACATAGCCCCCTGGACAGAGCACAGCACACCCTGCCTGGATTGAACAACAAAGCCCAGCACAGCATACCCCTGCACAACCCTGTATTGGACAACACAGATGAAGCACAGTCCTGACAGCCTGGGACTCAGCATGCAAATGGCGCCGATCACCATGGGGATTGACTTATATACAATACAAAACTCGCGAGAATCCGACAGCGGGATGTTGACGTTTTGCCTCATTTTGGGATCCGAGTCAAGCGGGAAAACCCGAACTGGACTGGGATCCAAGCCCGGAACGTGAAGTTACGCTCATCTCATCACCGGACCCGCTCATCTCTAATATACACACAGCATAAACTCCGTACAGACTGCAGTGCCATTACAAGATCCATTTCTGATGGAGTGTGCGAGCGGTGAGATATTCACTCTGAGGCTGAAGGGTCTGTGCATTTTTGCAACGGAGATTGTAAACACTCCAACATCGACGCAACATCGATGGCACCATCAACATTTGCAGTAGCCCAGGGTCTACTCTAGCTATCTTATCCAACTAAGCATGGCCTCTAAAGCTCTGGATTTGTGATTGGGAACGCAGCAGTGTGACCAGACACACCTGTGACACTCCCCTAACACGCCCATGAAAAGACAATCACTTCAGATCACCTCCCAGTCTCCACCCTGAAACACCCAGGAATCTTAAAGCCCTCTCAAGTGCTAGTAGTGCCTAACCCTAACCTCCCCCCGTTAGTGCCTAAACCTAAACCCCCCTCCCCGCACCCTGAACCTAACCCTCCTGGGGGAGTGCCTAATCCTAACCCCCGTAGTGGTGCCTGACCTTAATTCCCCTTCCCCTACCCTAACCCTCCCGGGGGTTGCCTAGCCCTAAGTCCCCCCGGGGGTCCCTAAACCTATCCCCCCCCCCACACGTGACTAGGCGCTAAGACACCTGGCATACCTTTGTTCCTTATGCCAGGTGTCAGGATTCCGTAGTGGGGTTAACGTAAGTGTTGGGATATCGGCGGACGTGATAGCGCCCGCCAGTATCCTAAATGCATCCCATAAATAACTGCTAATAAATAATGGTGATGATATTATTATGTATTAATATTTTTTGCCTTCATCTGGAATACATTAACATATACTTATCTTTTTGCGAGCGGCTCTGAATGAGGTCCTGAATCTGCACACGGGCCCCCTCCTTAAAACGGGATCTGTTTAGCCACTGGTTCAAATCCCGACAGGAGAAGCCAGACAGAAGGAGATCCCGATGCTGGCTTGTAAGTACCCTAACCCTCCCCTCTCCTCCCCCTAACCCTCCCATCCATTTTTTTAAACTCGCAAATTTACTAAAGCCAAACTCAAGTGAGAAATCATGATTCTCTCTGCAAAACAAAAATTAAATCACAAATGGAAATTAATACACCATCGGCCAAACTCGCAAGTACTAGCAAATAGGCCAATCAGAGGCCTGCCTGTTGACTGACAGCCAGGCCACTCACAGCCAATCAGCGGCCGCTTACTATAGTAGCAGCCACTGATTGGCTGGCGGCCTTGCAAGTGCAGGAAACCTCGTGGGTATACACATACAGCTCTTCTGTGTCCGTTATGGCTTGGGATTTGTCGATTTTTATTTTTTTTATCCAAACAGTAGGGTTCTACTGGAGAAGAGGACTAAACACCGGGGACAAGTGTGAGTGTACAGTATGTAATAGAACTTTACTTTCACAAGTGTGTGTGTGTACTGTGGTTATTTTAATATTACTTTGATAGGGGGACTAGAGTAACCAGCAGGCCCTTAATGCCCACCATGCTGGTACTTGTAGTTCCACAGGTACCGGCATGCGGGTAAGGCTTGCTGGGACCCATAGTTCCCCTGTAAAAGACAATATTAGTTTCACAAAATTAATTAACACTATCAAACCCGCATTAACCGCCCAGGGATGCGGGCGATAGCCCTGGGCTTCAGCCCCGGCCTGGGGTACCCTGGAGAAGAGGTACCCCTTTATTGGGGTGGTTCCCACCTCCCCAGGGATCGCCGGCCTGGGCTGACTAGTGTGGGCTGCGAATGCTTTGGCCGTGGGACCCCGTCAAGTTTGTCCCCCTGGCTGTGGCATTACATTCCCGCTAGTGGAGCCTGGTACTGGTTCTAAAAATATGGGGGAATCCCACTCCATTTGTTCCCTATATTTTTAGAACAAGGACCAGCTCACAGAGCCTGATGCTGGTTCACTAAATATGGGGAACCACTACATTTTGTCCCCCATATTTTTTAAACCAGGACCAGCTCACAGCGCCTGGGGCTTGTTATGCTTTTTTACATGTTGTTATACACAGTACACACATGCAGCCTGCCCGTATCTTACTGATGTGTTCAGGCTGCATGTTTGGGTGTAAAGGAAAATGTGTGGAAAAAAGCGCCAAAGAAATTTATACCAAAGTATTAACTGAAGATACCACCTCAAATATTTAGTAGGTCTCCCCCACATTTCATGTAATTCAACAAGAAATAGGGCCCAAAGGTAAGGGCGTCAGCTCAAATCAATAATAAATTAGTACTGGTAAATACTAAAAGCATGAACATATATACATAGAATTGACCATAGAGCGACTAGCAGGTTGATCATATATATGTGAAAGTGCCGTGCAATAAATTAAGTAATTTAACAGAGAGGAAAATACAGTATATATAATATATCTACAATATTTCAATATTATCATTTGAAAACAAAATTTTAAAACAGCGACTACATAAAGTGCAAGTGCTGTACCAAGCGATGTAAGTGGAGAGATAAGGCGTCGGTGTTAGTGCAAAGAAATGTGAGAAACAGCAATATCTATTTAAAAGTCAAAGATATTGAATACACAATAAATATATATATATATATATATATATATATATATATAAAGGAACAATCTGTATGGTATGTAAAATAATAACATATTTTGCCTTTACAAATTGTACATAAATAAGAGAGCTGCTTATCTGTCAAAAAGGTAAAAATAGTTAATGTGGCAGGATACTGGAATACAAGTGTGTTCCCCTAGCTGTGGCATTACATTCCCACTAGTGGAGCCTATATTTTTGAAACCAGGACCAGCTCAGAGAGCATGGGGCTTGTTATGCTTTTGATGGGGGGGACCCCCACATCATTTTTTTTTTTGGTTCACATTTTTACAGGTTTCTATACACAGTACACACATTATTATTATTATTACCAGTTATTTATATAGCGCACACATATTCCGCAGCGCTTTACAGAGAATATTTGGCCATTCACATCAGTCCCTGCCCCAGTGGAGCTTACACTCTATATTCCCTATCACATGCACACACACATATACACTAGGGTTAATTTTTTTTGGGAGCCAATTAACCTACCAGTATATTTTTGGAATGTGGGAGGAAACCGGAGCACCCGGAGGAAACCCACGCAAGCACAGGGAGAATATACAAACTCCACACAGTTAGGGCCGTGGTGGGAATTGAACCCATGACCTCACACATGCAGCACGTATCTTACTGATGTGTGCAGGCTGCATGTTCAGGTGTGTTTGGCTGCAGGGAACACGGGGAGAAAAACGATCACATACACCATCGGAAATCACGATTCTTCAAAACACGATTCTTGGTAAGTTTGAGTGTTTTAGCTGACAAAACTCTCCCGTGTCCCTGTGATGCTGTGCGTGTTTAAACTTGGGCAATTTCGGACCAGACACGATTCTTAGTAAATTTACCCCTAAGACTATGCTAGAAGGGGGACATACATTTTGCTCTTAGCGCTCTGGATAAATCTTAGGTAGCTTGTCCCAATAATCCCTGCAGTGTGACACCATAAACTGCTTTGTGTTGAACTGTATCACCCTAATCCAGACAATAATTTACAGGATCTAGTTGAAATATGTGTGTGTTGAATTCTATAATGTTCAGCATAAATGTTTTTAATGTCATTTTGAAGTACATTTCCAGTTTTCAGAAGTTTACCTGAGCATAGTGACGCCCAGTGGCGGGCTGGGCCGGGGGGAGCCGGTGCAATTTTTAGTATTCCAGGGCCGCCAAGCCCCAGCAGGCAGGCAGCGGATGCTCCTGGTCCCTGCCCAGCTAGAGAGAGATGATTGGGCCACCGGCGCTGGGCCGGTCCTTTGTCCCCCTATGCCGGGCCGGCTCAACCTACCTACCGGGCCACATGGCGCTGCAGCTACCCCGAGCAGAGCTCCGATCGGGCATCAGAGTTCTGGCTTCCCCATAATAAAATGGCCGCAGGAGGGCGGCAGCGAATGCCCAGCTGCAGCAGCTCCTCCCAACTCACGGCTCCGCCCCCATCCATGTCCGGTGGACTCCAGCAACTCCAGGGCGTCCATGCGCAGCCAAAGACTGAGGCAAAACAGGTAAGGGCAGTGGCACTTGAATGTGTTTTATATTATGGCAATGAGCTGCATACACTATTATATATTGCAGGGGTCCTCCTATACTATATGTAATTATTTAGGCAATGGAATGATATATAGTGTAGGTGTCTTATGTTTTTGTTACTTATATATCATGCACATTGATATTTATGTAGGTTGTACTTGCACATGTGCATGTCACCTACATTTGCCCCCTACATAAACGTCAATGTGCATGATACATAAGTAACAAACATAGGGGACAGCTGCAATATATTTCATCCCATCCCATATATAGCCCACTGCTGCCTTCTCATATCCATCCAACGACCTGCAATAACGGAAACATCGACTCAGACTGGGCGCCTATCCACATGAGTACATCTGACCTGTGGCAGACATATCGGCTCTCCGGACACGCAGAGAGCTCTGCAGTTGCAAGCAAGGTGGCAGTGGCTAATTTATGCACTCCCGGAAAGAAGTGTTTAAATGGACTCATCATGCCTGGGTTCTGCAGCCCCCCCCCCATTACCTCCCACAATTGGCGACTACTTGTCAATCACTTTGCAAGTAAATCCTCTTTGTGATCAAAATCACAGTTCAATAGCTGCGCAGTGCGGCTTATACGTATGCGCAATGGCGGACAATTGCTCAATCTGCTTAAAACGTCGACTTCATGTCCGGATCGGAATCAGTCTCTAAGAACACTATGACCTGATTCTGAGTCACACGCAAAATGGCGGAATTTGCGGGCAGTCAGAGAAGTGAGATTCACCACCTTATACTAATGCTGATGCCGTTCAGCTAAAGCAAGCATCAGTGTGTCTACAAGACGAAACCCCGCGCAGCTCACTGATTTCACACCGACCGCCATCTTTAGTATTGGCAATTACACCATCCCCATGCAAGGTGCCAGAGGTCCATCAGAAACAGGTCTCCCTCCTCTGTATGTAGGACTTGGAATAACACAGAGCTTTAGCTACACCCTTACAACGCTCCCATGACACACAAGTCTGGGCGTTCCGTTTGTTCTCATTGTTGGTGCCCCGAAACGCCCAAATTCACAGAAAAAAAAACAGATTCTGCCAAGTTCTGTCCAACTCAGAATAGGACGGACATATGCAAAAACGCGTAAATTTGCAAAATCTGCTCTTTTGCAAATTCGGATCCTGTTACCCCCAAGACAGAGAAAGTTCTTAAAAATGTGCCTCATGAGAACAATGTACTGTAACACAATATATAAGAATAGGCCATAAAGAATCCCAGAGGCCTCGGGAAGGTAACTACGTGATCTAATGTTACGTGCGGATATTACTTGTTATCACAGACGTGTCCTCTCATCCCTCTGTGCTGACCTCACTCACTTCTCACACTACACTGGGGACCTTATTTATTTAAGTAAATGTTGAACTTGAGCTTATGTGTTGCCCTATGATTGGGGGAGTTACATAATAGGATGGAACAAGATGAACCTCATGTCTAGCGATTGAATTATATGGTTGTTGTAACTGTATCTAAATGTACGTAATATATTTAAGTAACCTTTCTTAAAATGTTAAAAGGCCAAGTAGAGACACTTACAACAGAGTTTAATGTCCTTTAGGCGCTTTAAAATAAAATGATCTCACATAATGGAGAACTACATAACGGTGACTAGTATGTACTGCAGTGTAGCCTATAATATGGAAACTAGTGCATGGTTTAGTCTTTTCCTTACTGATAAGCATAACCTGCACTCTATGCTTTGTCCAGGCAAAGGGTTACATCACAATGCAATGTGCAATGTGTCGATGGTGAACGCGATGATGCACCGATGGTGGAATGTTTAGAACCACCATCGGTATTTGGGCATTGAAAGTAGGGCATAGATTTTTGTATCATCTCTGTTGAAGACTGGGCCTCACTCTATACTTAAATGTGTCTCAGTTTGCACCTACCAGTTGTAGAAAAACACTTCTAGACATATTGGTCCTGCCCTGTTCTGAGTCGGACGTAAAGTGGTTGCAATTCAGGCCTATAATCTGTACGCATCTATATGACAGCACCAACCCCAGCCTTCCGTTTGCGAGAGTCATCAGTATTGCCGACATGTGCACCACCGCCATCCTTGTTGCAGGACATCCAACTGAAATCGGACAGATCTTTGCGCATTCGGTATGAAATCCCGGCTGCCGCATGGCCGGCAGTCCGATTCCCGGCAGCGGCAGCCTAACAAAAGAGCAGAACCCGGCAGCGGAAGCCCGACAGCGCTTGAAATCCAGACCGTCCCTAAGGTAAGTAAAAACTAACTTAACCAACCTCCCTAACTCTTACCCTCCTTAGGGGTGCCTAACCCTAACCTCCCCCCCAAGTGCCTAACCCTCCCTTCCCCTAGCCTAACCCTAACCCTCCCGGGGGGGGTGCCTAACCCTAAGTCCCCCCGGGTGCCCTAAACCTAACCCTCCCTCCCCGTGGCTGTTCACTCGCGGCGCCCGGCATCCCTTCGATCGGGATGCCGGGCGCCTGCCTCCCGGCGTCGGGAAAATGACAGGTGTGTAGATTTTAGACGCCTGTCATTTAACCCTACCCGGGATTGAGGATTCGGGAAGCCGGCGGTCGGTATTGCGGCCGCCGGCTTCCTAAACGTATCCCATCTCTGCGTACGCTCACTTCTCAAAAGACCGCAACTCTGTTTACACGTCCAGGGGATGCTTTTTGTACGTGCAAATGTCCCGTTGCCGCCATGTTGCCACCCAGCTAAACAAACCTGCAAAGTTTAAATGAATAATAAGATTAGCCCTAATTTAGTAGTAAATAAAAGAGTAGTGTCTTCACAAATTTTTGTGGTTTACATATGTACTTTCTTGATCCCCTCAGCTCACAAGGTTTTATTTTAAGTATACTTAAATATTTCTTATTATCCATAGAGATTTGTAGAACTGGAATTCCAGTTCATTGCTTGTTTAATAAGATTGTCTTACACAGAGACAAATGACTTATCTCAACCCTACATTCCTTTCAAGCTATTATGATTCATACGCTTATATCACTGGATGAACCAACTTCCATACAGAGAAGCAATGAGGGGCCCCCCAAATCGGAGATGACAAATTATTAGAATATGGTGGAACCCCTGGCCCATGAGGGTCTCTAGACATAACTCCGTCCTCCTCTCCTATCTATCTATCTAATCTGACCACCCAACACCAACATATGTCAATTCCTTGTAAATACTCGAGTTAGGGACCAGACAAAGTGTAAACTCAACTCAAATCCTTCAATATATCTCTAATGATGTGAATCCATGGTCTCACCCTGAGCATAATAATTCATTTTCCATTTCATTAGATCTCTGACGTTCTAAGATTAATAACTCATTTTTCATTTCACTAGACCTGCAACTATCAATGATATGATGATAACATTTTTTAAATCGGCTTGAACTGTCAGACTCACTTTAATATTAAAAGTTTACAGATTATGGGCGTTATTTACTCGGGGGATCTTGGGCCCTCATTCAGACCCACTCGCAAGCGGGCGCACGTACGTTAGGCGTACGTACAAAATTATTTAAATTCAATGGCTCGCTCGTATTTTCGTTCGCATCTAAAATTCCTCCCTAAACTCAGGCGACCCCTCCTCTAACTAACGAGCGTGCGAAATAGCGAGCGTACATCCCCGAAATGGCTTGAAGGGAACGCATGCACAAGTATAAACCGGAAGTGGCCTTGTCAGATGTCGATTACCTGCTCCTTTATTCTGCCTACCTCCATCAATCGTATCATGCCAATCAATGTATCAATTAGCTTAATTGTTTTTTTTTTTCAACACAATGCAAGAAACTTTACTCTTGTCCGTGTTTGTGTTTACCCGCAGAATACGTACGGATGGAACATTCGCTTTTATTGTTCCAAAAACATGTGAACCACAATTAAACAACTGTTCTATTGCTGTGGATCCCCGCATATTTCCCGGGGTTCATTTCTTTATTTAAATTTGCTTACGCATGTCACTGCATCAAGCCTATCATAACTCTCCAGAGATTTCTGGCCCTGTTGAACACATGACTCATACACTAGCCAATAAAATTGCTCCTGTTAATTTCCAAAATACATTAGCCAATCAGAAATTTTTTGCACACTTTATCAAAAATGATTTGTATGAAAAACACCATTGCCATCATGAGAGCCTCCGCATTCACCAGGCGCGAGCTGCTGGTGCTTACGGAGGTGTAGGATCGCCGTATCACCAGCCAGCCTCCACCCATCACCAACCGGCAGAAGCGCTCCGCGTATGCGGAGGCACGGTCCCGCCTGCGGTCCTTCGGTTCACGCCGCAACATCGGGCAGCTGGAGCGCAGGTGGTCAGACCTGCAACGGCGAACGCCCCGCTTGCTGGCATGCTTTCGCATGCAGATACAGGAAAGTAAGTGTTATGTATTGTGGTTTTCATGTTTGTGTTTGTGGGGCAAACTGCGTGTGCATGTTTTCCTGTCTGTCCTATTTATTATTTGTCCTCATATCTGCGTGTGCATGTTTTCCTGTCTGTCCTATTTATTATTTGTCCTCATATCTGCGTGTGCATGTTTTCCTGTCTGTCCTATTTATTATTTGTCCTCATATCTGCGTGTGCATGTTTTCCTGTCTGTCCTATTTATTATTTGTCCTCATATCTGCGTGTGCATGTTTTCCTGTCTGTCCTATTTATTATTTGTCCTCATATCTGCGTGTGCATGTTTTCCTGTCTGTCCTATTTATTATTTGTCCTCATATCTGCATGGCCATGTTTTCCCTCTATTTCTGTTTTAGTCATTCTACTCCTATTTGCCTGTTTTTTGTTGGTGGGTTTTTTTTTTGGGGCCCGGATTTGGCCAGAAACTAACCTCAATTTGTTTGACATATTTTAGGTGGACAGCCAAGACTACGCCGTCACTGTCCGGCCAGACAGCGTTCCCGCCCACTATCCCCAACCCCCAGCCAACACTCCACCACAAATATTTCCCCTATACCCCACTCCTCCCCAGCCTTCCAAGACCCTCTCCCGGAACTGTCGGGCCTCCTTCCCCTCCGTCCCACTTCCCCCTCTCCTCCACCCACCCCTCTTCCAATTACCCCCTCCCCGGAGTCCGTCATTACCCCTCCCCGTTCTTTGGGGAATGAAGGCTCCTCCGAGGAAGAACATGGAGGGACTTCCGGAGCTCCCGTTTTGGCTCCCGGTATGTTTTTATTTCGCATTTTTTTTAAGCACAAACTGTTTGTATGTAATCATGTGTCGTGCCTTTATTCGTGCTTTTTTGGTTTACTTTTGGTGATTTAGCAGTTTGCCTTTACCTCTTCCTGCTGATTTCAACATACACATATCACACCTGTGGGAATTTGTACATAGGCCTTGTATTTTTGGCAGCACCCCCTTTTTGTTTTGGTTTCGTTTTTTTAGGTTTAGGAGTGATTTCGTTGTTTTTTTGTTTTTTTTAATGTGGATTCCCTATTGTTTTATTAATCCACACACTTTTCTCACCCACAGAGGAACAGAGGCGTCGGCAAGAGGTGGACGAATGTGTTGCCCAGATGCGCCAACATGTCATTGGCGTTCTTGTGGGCCTTGACCGGCTGTCTGGCATCCTTCGCCAGTAGTTTTTTTTGTTTATTTTCGTTTTCGAAATAAATTTTTTTGTTCTAATATACGTTCTGGCTCATTCTTTTTTTCCAAAACAAAAATAGTTTTCCCTGACATAAGTAGACTGTTCCTGCAAGGATTTCCCTTTTTTTAAAGTTAGATTGTGTTTTGTATTTGTATGTTAAACAGCCACAAGAAACAATGTCATTTCCCTTTTTGGGTGTAGTGTCAATTAGATATTTCTACATTTTACAGGTTCCTAGTTGGTGTGCAAGCTGCTTAGGCCAATCTTCCAAATCCAAAGGTTTGGACAGGCTTCCTTTTGGTGTGGGTTGGGAACCTGAAAACATATTTCAGTTTACATCAACTGGTGTGAGTACTGGATTACCCCTTAGTCAAATGTAAGGTGTGTTAACCTGGTTACACTTGCTGTTAACGTCCAAAAAAAGGAAGACCATTTCACTCTCCAAACATTTATTCACAACATAAATGAGAAATCAAAGTGGTCACTCCCAAAAAAAAAAGACAGTGATAATCTCAAATACAACACATACAAATAAAATATTTAAATAAAAAAAACAATCAAGAACTGGTTGACGAAGGACCATGCCAACATGATTCCACAAACATGGCGTTGCGATATGGGTTCCAGAATATATGCCCAAAATCACCAGATCCAGGTTTGGTAAGGGTAGCAGGAAGTAGTGAGCGTTGGAGTGCCAAAGATTATGTGAACAAACAGAAGATGGTGAAAAAAATAAAAATAAATTAGATGTTCGTAAACAAACACAAACACATTAGGTATAAACACTGTAGTTTTGGTAAAACTTACCTAAAAAATCTGGCCACCACATCATCGCGTATGGCCCCCCCACATACTGACCTCCGACCAACCTCGGGGGGGCCATCCTCAGGTAAGGCATCCTCTGGCTGCATTGGGACACCACTCCTTATGGCGATGTTGTGAAATATCCCACACAGGACCACAATTTTCGACACCATATCCGGCAAATACATGAGCTCACCACCAGAGCGGTGGAGGCATCTGAATCGGCCTTTTAAAAGGCCAATACAGCGCTCCACCACTTGCCTGGTGGCTGTAAGTGCGGAATTATACTCACTTTGTGGGCCTGGTGTGGGAGCCAAATAAGGAGTGAGCAGCCAGGACATGCAAGGGTATCCACTGTCTCCTGTGAAAAATAAGAGACAACATCAGGAACACTGTGTATCAAGCTTAACATTGTTATGTACTAAAGGTCTCCACTTACCCAGAAGCCACGCATCACCAGCTTGTAGGTTGGTTAATTTCTGCCATATCCCCGATTGCCGGATGACGAAGGAGTCATGTGCACTTCCTGGTAATTTAGCATTCAGGGACAGGATCTGGAGGGAGGCATCACATACCACCATTACATTCAGGGAGTGATAGTGTTTCCTGTTTATAAATATTGCCTCCAGCCGTGCTGGAGGCTGAAGTGGTATGTGAGTACCATCCACAACCCCTATGATGTGTGGGAAGCCAGCTATTTGGTAAAAATTGGCCTTGGCCACACTAAGGGCACCCATATCCAAAGGCATTTTAATAAAATGATGGAGGTGCTTGAAAAGTGCCTCCATCACTGCCCTCAGGATCCGGGAAAAGGAGGATTGGGAGATGCCCGCCACCATTCCCACCGTTGTTTGAAACGATCCTGAGGCACAGAAATGTAACACCGCCATAAATTGCATCAGTGGTGGTATTGCTGTTGGACTGTCAATTTGCTTTCTTTTAATGAGAGAGTGTCTATGATGATTTTGGGAGGTAGACGGTAGCGTCTTAAAACCTCATCATCGGGCATTCCAAAAAGGGTGACACGTGTTCGAAATATCTGGGGCCTTGCATGCCTACGATGCCTACGCCTGGGACGAGATTGAGGTTGGTCGGCTTCCGGGAGCAGGGCCAGAACAATTCGACCCAGATCTACCTGAAATTCAAAGTTTACAATGTAAGGCTTTTGAGCCACCCCAAAAGTAACATAAAACAACTTAGCTTTATGATACCATCCATAGCTGCTTACATGCCGGGGTATTGTCATGATACGTCAAAACTGTAAACAAGCCAAAAATTATACATCAAAAATTTACAGGGTGAATTTATGTTTGTCAAATTGGTGCAAGCCAAAACATAAAATAGGCGAAACACACATTTGGCCATCGATCAAAACGACATTGCACACCGTACGTCAAATAGGGGTCAAATGTAAGCCAAAAATGGAAAAGGGAAAACAAAAACTGGTTTACATGATGAATAAGCATCCCAAAATGCGCAAATTAGTTTGCAAATGCAAGTCACTAGACCAACAGTGAAAAATGCGCTAATTAGTTCGCAAATGCAAGAAAAATAATGGACTTACCAAGAGCTAATATAAAAGATTTCCCTCAAAAAGGTCTTTGGGTCCGCAAGCCTAAAAAATCTAAAAGAGATGAAATTAGTGTTAAGCTGAAAATATTAAACTAAAAACAAGAAGTAGACACCAATTGGCCACAAGTTAGACTTCACCAAACTTACCAAATCAGGAAACGAGGCCCAAAAAAAACAACAAAAATGCGAACGGATAAAAAAATAAACCCAAAAAATGCCAAAATCCGCCAAATCCTCCAACCGTAAACTCCAAACAACTTAACCGCCAATAATCCAACAACGCAACCTCGAATCCACACACACCAAGCCATAAATAGTGTTTATTTTCCCGCACAAATTAAGGATGAATCATAGGGACGCACAATCAATGATGCGGCCGCAAACTAAGGACGCATGTATAAATACGTCACGAAATCACATAGAATTTCTGGATGATTTCTTGCTGGAAGCAGAGACATGGCTTCAAACCAGGGAAACAATGGGCAAAATTCTGGCGGTAAGGCCTTCATGCATTTTGTCTCAATGATTATTTTCAAACATAATATTGTGCAAGTTGTGAAGTGGCTAAATCAGCATATTTACCCAAATAGGTGAGGACGATGACATGGAAGAGACTGCTGGCCCCAGTCAACCCGCCAAAGCTGCCAAAAAAAAAAGGCAGCCACATTTCACAAGAAATGAGATGGAGGTTTTGATCCAGAAGTGTGTTGACATCCTGCCCCAGGCAGACAGGAATATGAGCCAAAGCCAGAAGGGGAGAATGTGGGAGGAGGTCGCCGTTGCTGTCAATAGGGTGGGTGATTATGTCCGTTTAGCCCGGAATGTAAAAAGGCGGTAAGTAAACACTTTCCCACCCTATAAACAAGCCCCATTTTAAACAAAAGGATAATGGTTCCAATTTCATTCCACAGATGGGGCGACTTCAAATATCGTCTCAAGCAAAAACTTGCCGACAGGGCTAGGCATGCAAGGGGGACAGGTGGGGGTCCCACCCCTGTGTCATTGGAGTTGACAGACTTAGAAGAGCTGGCACAGGGGTGTGTGCAGCCTGTGGAGGTGTTTGGCGTGTCCAACATGGATACGGACATGCCAGACTTTGCGGCTCCTCATGTTGGCCCAGGTAAGTCTTGTGATGTCACCAACTCTGAAATGCTATTGTGCCAATATGTAGATTCTAATGTGACTCTTTTCTCA
The DNA here is from genome assembly GCA_031769625.1 of Taudactylus pleione. Taxonomy (NCBI): domain Eukaryota; kingdom Metazoa; phylum Chordata; class Amphibia; order Anura; family Myobatrachidae; genus Taudactylus; species Taudactylus pleione. Next base: position 864,321 of record JAUIMM010000073.1, read on the forward strand.
TTTTTCCAACAGAGACACAGGCGGATGAGTCTGCTCCAGAGGGGAGCCTTGGCCGCAGAATTTCTGCTGGCTCTGCAGGGGAGGAACCAGTACATCCAGCTGAGGACCCTGCAGAAGCCAGTCCAGGGCGTGCCCCCTCGCAGGCAGTGGGCCTCCTCACAGAACTCAATTTAAATTCGTATTTCCATACGGAGATTCTGCAGAGGATGGACGCCAGTCTGATACGGGTGGCTGAGGCCCTGGAGCAAAATGCTGCGGCCAACGTGACCATTGGTCAGGCCCTGGCGGAAAATACCAGGGCCAACATCCGCATCGCCGATGCCCTGGAGCAGCTCGTTCGCCAGCACATGGTGGAGCCGACCTCCCTTCCTGCCGGAACATCAGGATCCTCCACCTCTGGCACAACATCAGCCAATCCTCCAAATGTGCCTAGCCCTGTGCCTAGTCCAGAGGCCACAACATCTGCCTCTGGACAGGCCAGCCCGATGGCATCCCGGACCCGGTCTGGCGCCCACCCTCCCCCATCCAAACGGGCAAAAAAACGGTGACAGCAATGGCGACTTTTCCCACACTCCCTCTGTGCTTGGCTCATATTCCTTTCTGGTCAAAACTTCCCTCTCCTTTCTTGTGAAATGTTTTTAATTTATTTTTGTACGTTTATGTTAGCAGTTATTGATTATTTATTTTTGTGAAAAAGTATCTTTGCCAGAAAAAAAGGCAACAAAATATTATGCCAATTGGTTTGTGTTTAAACAATAAATTTATGATAAAAATCTGACATTGTATTGTGACATTATTGTACAAATGGGTTACATTTAATCCTGGCCCTAAAGGCAAAAACTGACCAAAAAACCAATTTAATTTTTTTTAAAAAAAGGCCTCTTGAAGGAACGTTTAAAAATTCACCTAACGATGCAAATTCCACAGTAAAAAAAAAAAGGGGAGCTAATTAAAACATGATGACATTATTGTCACAATAGGCCATAAACAACAAATTGAGGCCAAAATAAAACCCCAAAAATGTACGCAAATTTATTGTGTAATCCTGACATTAGCAGGTATGATTTCCACCTGCGTACGGTTTTGTGCTATCCCAATAAACTGCTTTCCAAACACATACCAAGCCGGTTTTCAATACAACACTAATTGCTTTTGTGACCACCCGCGATTAAAAGCTGCAACATCGTGGAGTCCCGGGACGGAGGAGAAGGCCATCGCCAATGTGGTCGAGTAATCCAGACCCTAAGCTGTGCGAGCATTTTGAAGGGAAAGAGGATGTTCCAGTGACGTATGAGACGGTCCGAACACATTTGACGTTCGCATCTGCTAATGTATGTACGCCCCAAAAACGCCTCGCCGCGCCTGCGTTTTTCCATCTCCACCCCCGTGAACACCCAAAAACGCCCTGTTCTGTCAATCACATTTGACATGTCACTTCCTGTACGCTATTTTAGGAACGAGAGAAAAAAAGCTCGCAATCTGCCGTACGCACATGCGCAGTGTAACACCGGCGCATGCGCGGTTAGTCAACATCGGAACGCAACGAGCGTACTGTTGTTAACGTCCGGCTCTGAATGAGGGCCTTGATTCGCTTTTAGCACCCAATACTGTTTAGGAGCATAAATATAAAAAAAAAAAAAAAAAAAATTAAAAAGTTGCTGGGGCAAAACTAAATTCTTTATTAAATCACGTCCTGTTTGCTTATAGTATGTGTGATGGACATTATCGGACATTATATTAGAGTGGAGGAGCACACAATATAGGGCCTGATTCAGCAAGGACCGCAACTGCTAATACGCACGCAATCGGCCGATTGTTGGTGCGCGTGCGCGAACCGGCCACTGCGATTGGGACTGCGATCGCAGCGGCTACGCAGACCCATCGCAAAGTGATTGACAGGAAGTGCCATTTGTGGGTGGTGACGGGTACTCGATTGTACCGATGTTTTCGCAGTCTTGCTAAACATTATGGATGTGTGTGAGGTAAAGTGGGTGCTCTTATGTAGTGCTGCAGCGGCATAGCGTTCGCAATTAATTAGCATACTATCGCAGTTGAGCTGCGTGTGTAATCGCTATTGCATTCGCAGTTGCGATCTGTAATGAATCAGCCCATAGAGCTTACTTACCTACCTTGATGATTTCCTCTCCAGTAGCAGCCCGGAAAGGAGAAGCAGATGGGAGGTGATGAAGGTGGGACGGGCAAGGCGTGTCATTAGGCCTCGCCCCCTTGTGGTAAAAATTACACGATTCGTGCATATTTAAATAGGGGGTGTGGCCAAATGATGCAATTATCATAGAATCGCGTCATCATGCGCCGCCTCCTCCTCGCGGATCCCCTGATTCCAGGTAAGTTTCTCCGCATCTTGCCCACTTCTCTAGGAAGTGAGCAGGAAGTGGGAGGCATGCCTACTCTTCCGGGGGTGCGGGGGACTACCCGAAAAATCTGCAGCATCCCGCAGGTTCCGGGAGAGTAGGCATGTACAATATACAGCTGCTGTATAACTGCCAATATTGGGCCTGATTTGTACACTGCCAGCATCACTATTGTGTCTTTGGATGCAGCAGCGATGCCAACAACTGCTAATGTCGCAGGAGGCGTCTTGTGTACTAGATGCTTCCTGACGGCTTTTGTGATCCGCAACTGCGCCCGCGAAAACAGCACCGGGTCACCATTCATCAGCCATCGGCCAACTGAGTAGGCCTAAGCTTGCACAAAATGGCCGCTCCTCTGCCTTGGCCAGAAAATCTGTGTGGGAAGACACAGAACCTGGCCTCAGCACGCCTAGAAAATAGGGCTGACACCCCTGTTCTCTGGGACGCAGGCTGTCTCCACCCCACTCCCAAACGGAGCCGCAGCACATGTGCGCTGCGCACAGCTCCTAACTGTCATGTTACAGGCTGTGCTAGTAAAGAGACAGTTAGGAGCTGATTGGTTGGTACTTTATCTCTCTCCAAGCTTTGATAAATCTCCCTTTGTAATAACAGCAGAAATATTTATTTCTCAGCTTTCTTGAATGTGAGACATTTTCTTCAATAACAGTTTGCACAGTATGGGACTGCGGCTGCTTTAGCGTCTTGTGCCGTAGCTGAGTCTACGTCTATAAGCTAATAATACTAGTGTAGCCAGGTGTAATGTAACCTCTATTAAGTGATCTCTGGTTACTATAATATATTTTATTGATTGATCTATAGCCCTTTCTTTCTTTCAGCGCCTCTATCCAAGCCTTCCATCCACTACCATAGGACTGAAGCGGACCTGGGACACTCCAGCAGGTAAGTAAGACCAACACACTTTAATAATTGACACGTTAAAAAGAGATAAAAAAATTTTTACGTAGTTCTTCTCAGCCTCTACTTCCAGCCGGAATCCAATGGCCAAGGCTAGTGTTACACAATAACAAGTCATGTCATTCTAGTTCAAATTTGCATACAACACAAGTTATTTGCAATAAATTAACAGTTCCCTGTTAATTGCCTGCAAACAGTTGTCACTACCGAGTGGATCTCCGTCAGAGTATGGCCTCCAACGTAAGCGATTAAGCGGCTGAGTTTGCAAACAGTTCAGCGACGTGCCCGCCACACTTTCATAACACGCCCATAAGCCGGTGCATCACCATGCATCTGACTAGTCCCCACTAAAGCTGGCCACACATCTAAAGATTATCTGTCCAACCAGCCAACTAGTTGATTGGTTGGAATGAAAATCTGGTAAGGAGTACAATCAGCAATTTGCTCCCAAACACTGGAAAATGGACAAAAACTGTTTGAACAAATAGTTTAGATCAAACATTTAACAAACTTGTCTGAATGACCATTTTCATCTGTTTTCTGGCATTTAGGAGCAAATTGCTGATCATCATTTACTCCCATACGTTACCAGATTTTCATTCCAACCAAACAACAAGTTGGCTGGTTGGATGTAAGTTGCTCTAGTGTGTGGCCAGCTTAAGTCTGGATGTCCTCCAGTAGGATCAGGGGAAGGTCATCACTGGCACTTTTGGCCTCAGACTTAGCTACACCCCGGAGACAAGCACCAGGATGGAACGGATTGGAATCGCCCTTCGAAGGAAAAGTAGTTAGGACCACAGACAAACAAGGATTGCACTCATTGTAATAACCTTGTCACCTTGATTGTAGTTTCATTGCATTCTTCACTGATCTCTAGGATGACAATATACAAACCACTCACATTACCTTCTAGGGTATGCCACCCACTTGCACCTATTTATACTGAACAGCATAAAAAAGTCCCTACAACAACTGACCCTGTTGTAACAACTCACAGACTGGATGTAGTGTGGCTTACCTGGCAATAATAACCACCTTGCACTATATAACCCACAAAGGCAGTACAACAATACAGTAAAAACACAATCTATTTACCACCACTAGTTATTATACCCTACCTAAGGGCATGCTGCACAGAGAAGGGTCATCCTCTATCAAAGTCTATTGCGCACCACACGCACACACACATGCAAGTATACGGACGAGGAGAAGAGTGGTCAGCGGCACCACCTAGCCACACACTGGCTAGCTGTGCTAGTTAGGGACGACAACACGATTTGATGTGAAAGCCTATCAGCCGTTCACTCCCGTATGAAGTGACTGCATACGGATCTAACTCCTGGAATTACATGGCCTAGTGCCACCTATTAGAGGGACGAATGCCTATACTTAGGGTCTAATCCCCCCTGGTGGCCTCGGGCCTGATGCCCATCCACTGGGTGCTGATTTCTATATTTAGGGGCTATTGCCCACAGGTGGAGCCAATCCCTGATGGCCTAGTGGATAAATGAGAAGCAGTGCCCCACTGAGGCTTTATCCAATCAAGCCAACCCTCGGCAGACACAGAGGGAAACCCTCTGTCCAGTCCCTGTCCTTTCGGGGGCAGCGCTGCTCATCGATTTGCTAAGTGCTGGGCCCTCTCTTGACTCTCTGTGCTGGCTTGACTCATTCAGCTATTGACTTCTACCAGACTTCACCTGAACAGCAAGGGGTGCAGTATAAGTTCTTTTGCAAGAGCGCCTTTGTTGCCACGACTTAGGCACCCAGAAATTTTTCGGCTTGACCCGGGGTGTTTTTCCTTCTCTCCGGCGACCTTTTTTCATCTTCTGTCCCTCGCCATCTTCTATCTTTTTCCCTTCGGGTCTTGTCTCTTCTGCATCGTCTTCTTTCTTCTTTAATCATCTTTTAATAAATAGATCCTATAGAGAGGATGAGGGGGCAATTGCCTCCGTCCATTCCTAGCCCTCCTATTGGTCACTGTATCATACATTACCAGTGCAGAGATAGAAGGGCCAAGCGTGATGCTGCCTGGATTGCAAGTTCAGTACATATGAAACTTGTCACAGATGTTTTTGGTTTTATCTTGAAGATCTGGTCAACCGCATCATTGGCGAGGAATCTCTCTGCTGACCCAGTACACCAGTTGTTAAAGCACCTGTTACAGCTCACAATGAGAGGCTGAGCGAGGCAAATATGTTTATGTCTATGACCATTTCCAAGCTATTTTCTAACTAATATTATTAATTAGCCCTCAGTAGCCTCCAGCTTAACCCAAGAAATATAACTTCTTTGCTACTCAAAATGAACTCTAGTAGAATGTATGGCTTAGATGTGGGACCTACAATCTTGCATAAAATATGTATAGATTCCTTCCAGTCACGTAAACACAGACAAGCAAAGTAGCATAGATGGTATAAAACAGGGAAGGAGAACCTCCTGCCCGGGAGCCATATAAGGTCCCCATTATCATTTAGTCTGTCCCTCTGAGTTTTTTTCTGCTAGCCTCGTCTGGCTAGCAGGGTGCCTACTGTAGAATGGCACCCCGTAGCCAGAATCTATGCTGCAGAGCCGCGCGGAGCGTTCCTTAGGACGCTTCAGACGGTTGCACTGCTGCCCTTACAGCTCCATGGAGCATCCTCAGGATGATCCGGGCATTGCTGTAATCACCTGCGCTTGTGGCCCCGCCCCCGTGTGACATCATGTGACCAGCACCGGGCCCACAAATAATGGTATATATATATATATATATATAAAAATGACCCTCGGCAGAAAAAAAGTTCCCCACCCCTGGTATAAAACATCATCAAGTCCGGTGGTAATATAGATGATAATACAGACATTATATTATTTCCATATTTAAATACGTTTGCATGTGCCTCGGTGAGTGTGTGCCCCAGTTTCCCCATCACATCATCACTGTTGCCAGTACCCAACTCCTGTACATACTACAGCTCCTACCATATTCCATTAAATACAGCATTACAAATACTTCAATAATTATAATGAATTTGCAATGCATTACTAGTAATGTCTGTGATTTAAAGAACAGCCTTTGCAATATATCTGCAGTGAAATCAGAGTAATTGATTAATTAGTAAACTGTAATAAGTTTGAATGCTCCAAGGGGGTTTAAAATGGACAACATATGGTAACATTATTTGTCTTTGTGAGTTACTAAGCCCCTTGGGATCCTTACCTTTAACATGTCCACAATGAACGATGGCATGTCCTCCCCAATCTTCACTGCCTTTACTTGTAACTGTCCAGAGAGAGAGATTGCATGGCCTTACATAGCTGGTCAAGACCTGAAATATGTATCCGGTCTTCTTTCCTTTCATAACCATTTCAACAAATACTTGGGATATTTGAGTGATCTGTCTTTAGCTTGATAATTGTCCGGTACCATCTCGTTATGTCCAGTGGCCCGCGCTCCTGACCTTGTAACTGTTTCATTTCATGAACTTGCATTTAGGCGTTCCAGATGTCTTTCTTCAAGGTATTTCTATTGTATATCTTTCAAGTAATGCAATTCTTACATCTTCCAGGTTTAGTAGTAACTAATGAAATTTCAAGTTTTTGGTTCGCTTATATTGAAGGGATGATTATTTGTATTAAATCCGACACTGTTGGTATTTTTCCCAGGACCTGACATTCCAGACTGGTCTAAATGGAGTAAGATAAAGAGCACAGTAGCTGTACACAGGGGCACCAATGAAGGGGGAATGGTACAAAATACACAGGCCTACCTTGGCAGCCCATGAATGGGGTTCGGTTTGTTTTGTCAACATTCATAATGTCGACATGATCGTTATGTTGACGTGCTTAATCGTCATTCATTATGTTGACACTAATGACATGTCAACATGATTGGAATGTTGAAAATCAGTCCTGGTGGTGCAGCGACCTACCTACCGGTACTCTGGCGGCGGTGTCTTCTGGGTCTGGTGGTAAGCTGATGCAGTGAGTACACTACTCCTATTCCTAACCCTCCCCCTTAGTGCCTAACCGCAACATGTGAGGATCAGCCACAATGCCAGCTAGAGGTGACAGGTGGTACTGCACCAACATTGACAAATTCCAATTTTTTTTCACTGCCTGCAATTAGCACTTCCTTAAAGGTCAAGTCAGCCAGCACTAAGAGATGTCACCTGTATGCAGAGGTTATAAGGCCACCATTCCTACCAATCGTTGCACAAGCACAGTTGGAGTTTAGCTTCTCTGCCAGTGCTTTAGTAGGATGCGAATCGGGATGGGGTTGTGGTTCCGTCACAATGGGTGTGGTCACACCCGCAGTCGGCAAAGTCACGTCCTCAATTGGTGTGTTTAGCCTAGGAAACTATTTTTTTTTTATGTGGTTGGCGGAAATGGCATCATACCATCCACCCTGTATTCAGGAAGTGATTGGACGGCCATGTTGGTTATGTCTCCTACTAGTAAAGACTCGATTCTGTGGTGCTCCAGCATCTTGTGGTACTTAACTCACAGGGCAGTTTACAGGCACCTTATCTGGGCCTCTGTTTACCAATAGCTAGTCTAAAAGTGAAAAAAATATGTCAAGAGGCCTCTAATATCATGGGCGGGATGCAGCAAGGTGAGAAATACGTTCAAACCCAGAAAATGCAGGTTTGACCACATTTCTCATATGCACCAAGCCCCGGAATTATGATGCACTCGGTGTCTTGGTTGCGGTGGCTAACGCCATCTTCCTGATGGCATTGACCTTAGAAGCCTATGGGCTTCTTTCTGCAGAGTGCTGTGATAGGGATGCAGCAACCCCCACGGCGCAGGTGTCCTTCTGCGCATGCACAGGAGGACACCAGAGGGGCTTCTGGGTCATGTACCCGGAAGTCCCTCCATCGCAAATGGCCGCTCTTACCAAGTGAGCGGTCCTTTGAGGTGATCATCATGCATACCGGCGTTACCAACGCCGGCAAGCAAAGACCGGCAGGATGTGTCGCATTCCGAGTGCGATGCGCCATGCATCCCACCCCATGTCCCCCATCCATGTTCACTTGTCTACTGGTCCCCCAGTATTAGTGGGAGACAGCCAATACTTGGCTTTTCCTGGATCATACATATAGGAGGCATTTGGAACCTTGCGTCCTAACACTACATGGGTTACACAGGCAGGAAAATCTTATTAGGATTTGCTTACATCCTATTCAGGTGCAAGCAAAAAAACGAGCTTGGTTTTCCTCCAGTAAGTACCCGTTATGTGGTCGATTCAGAATTGCACACAAGTCCATTTTGTTGTATGGATCTTGCAATTTTCCTTATTGTATGTATCTCAGTGGCATCTCCACTTGCTGCTGAGTAGGTGTAACTGGGTGGCAACTGAGAGTTTACGCATACATTACGTGTTCCATAGTGTGTCATGGATATGTAGACGGTATGGCAGGCTATTCAGAGTACCTACAGTACGCAGAGAATGTCTGAATTAGAATCGTTTGCATCAGGGATAGCAGTGGCACAACTGTGCGCTGATAGTAATGACGGCTACTTTGACAAGCGGATGGATAGGGGCTGCGCGCCCACATAGATACGGCCAACTCCGAATATTTATATCCAAGCCTGCAATGCGGCCTCAGGGTCTGATTCAGAGCCGGTCGCTAGATGTGATCGCTCGCACGATGTGTATGCAAATTGCGTAGGCAGTGCTACCACACAGCAATGCATTAGCACACCCAGTATTTCTTAGAGAGCGATCACATAGTGTATGCCGACACCCACCAGCCTGTTTTAAGACGCCCACTTGTGCACGTCATGTCCAGGAAGTGTATGCAACCATCGGTACATCGGATGCGATCGTAGCGCTTGAGGTTGACCATTCCCTGCCACAAGCACTGCGAGCACTTCAGTGTAAAGCAAGTCAGTTGACGTGTACTATGATGCTGTCTTGTAATTATACACACCTCTAACACGCCGTTGAGATGCTCAGGCATGCCTGCGTTTGCACCTCCACTCCCCCGTTTTTAATGGCCAGCCCCTGTTACCACAGGGTTGCCTACCCTCCCGATTCGGGCGGGAGCCTCCCGATAAACGGGTGCAGCTCCCACCCCCCCCCGGAAACACAGGCAAGCCTCCCGCATGCCGCCGAATACCCCGTCTCCCCCCCACCAGCGGGGGGGCGCTGACGCGATTCGCGTCATTTTGGCCCCGCCCCCTGCTTCACAATGCCTGTTTTTCGGCATTGTGTAGTGGGGGCGGGGCCAAAATGACGCGATCGTGTGGCCCCGCCCCCTGTTACACCCGCAAACTGCCTTCAGGCCGGCCATGCCCCCTTTTGCCAGCCACGCCCCCTGTTCTGCCGATCTGGTTGCTCCCTCCCGGAAGGAGCAGCCAGATAGTCGGCAAGTATGTGTTACCACCTACAAACGGCTTCCCCTGTCACTCACTCTGCTGGGCTGTCTATGTGCAGCGAGCGAATGCATTGTGAACTTTCGCTAAGGTATGCGCATGGGCACAATGCATATACAATGCATATCATCGACAACAATGAGAGTACGCATCTTAGCGAGCGGGTCTCTGAATCAGGCCCTCAGTTCCAGCTAAACAGAATCTGAATTGGGTCCCACATGTGCAGATGCCCACAAGGGGAAATTTCAGAGCGACCACGGTATTGAGTTGCGCAGATTACTGTTTATTACGGTAAAGAATCTTTGCTCATTGTCCTGCACACCTCTATAGGTCGCCGCGGAGTACCTTCAAGAGGCACAAGGCAGAGAAGTGAATCACCCTGAGAGGATGACACTTTTATTGTGTTTTTCTGCTCATTTGACCAATTAACTAGATAAACCATTACTAACCAGCTAAGCTACACCCTGCTCAGCACGCACACCCTCCCTGCACACAGCGGCTGCCGTGTGCATGTGTTTATTTTGGCAGCCTGGGTTATTTTTCTTGTGTCTCCCAGGTCAGTGCCCACATTAGATATGGTGTTTGGATGCTGCGTAGATCGCTCATCTTTATCATGCAATCCCAAACATATCTTAGCCATCTGTTTAATTGGGATATTTAGCCAAAATCTTATTTAGAGAACTTTCCATTACAAGGATCTCTCTGTTTTAACATTTTGCTTTTTTTCCCCCTACTATTATTTATAACTGATGTTCAGATAACTGTTCACTCTCCGTTTGTAGTGTGGCAGCCGCAGATCATAGTTTGTCCTAGCACAAATCTGTATTCATATTGTAGTTAGGGGACGGGACCATACACAAGGTGGCGTAGTGTAAACCCACTACGCTTCGTATTGACACAGGGCCTGATTCAGCAAGGATCGCAACGGAGATAGTGGCTGCGATTACGCACGCATTCTCCCTGCGATAGTACGCTAATCCATTGCGCTCGCTATGCCGTCGCAGCAACACATAAGGATGGCCACCTTACCTTACACACATTCGGAATGTTTATCAAGACGGCGAAACCATCGGTAACATCGATTACCATCGCAGCCTCACGCACACTTGCACAAGCTCTGACCTTTCTCAGGAATTGCTAACTTCAGTGCACGCAGTGCAAGCCCAAGCTGTGTTTGGCATCGCAGTAGATAATTTATGCACGCGCATGCAACGGCATTCAAACGCACTGGCACGCCTGCGGTTCACCGACCATGATTCACTCTTTACCATTTGTTGTGGATATAAAAGTCTAAGCACTGTTACTGAAATTGTCGTGATGTAAGGCGTGAGACCAGGGTAAATGATGTCAGAACTTTTTCCACCTTTAATATGACTTAGAAACCACATTTAAGTAAAGAACAGATAGGCTCTTTTTAAAAAAAACTTAAGTGAATATAACAAACTTCCAATGCCTTGGTTGCATAAATGTGCACATCCTGGCCTGAACTAGGGATGTGCAGGCTCGGATAGGTTCGAGTTTGCACGTTGAGTTCGGATTTTTCCCTCCAAAAAAACGGAACTCAGAAAGAGGCTAAACGTCATCTTACATGGACGAACATCATCATTCCTGGACAACGGAACTCAAGTCCAGGAATGATGATGTTCGTCCATGTAAGATGACGTTTAGCCTCTTTCTGAGTTCCGTTTTTTTGGAGGGAAAAATCCGAACTCAACGTGCAAACTCGAACCTATCCGAGCCTGCACATCCCTAGCCTGAACTAATACTTTATAGCACCTTTTATTATAGAAGTGAGTTGTTTTGAATAAGTCAATCAAATCCACATCTCACACCCAAATTATGCAATTCTACCCCATTGTTTCCCTGAAAAACAAGTTCAAGATCTGTCATATTGCAAGGATATCTCCAGTGGACAACCCGTTGGCCCATTCCAAATACTTTTCTGGAGACAATTTCTTGTAGATTTGGATGTGTCCTTTGAATCGTTATCATGTTGGAAGGTGGAATTCCTCTTCCTCTTCAGCTTTCTGCCAAAGGACATCAGGTTTTGTACCAAAAATATCTTGACATTTGGAGCTCCTGTTTCAGCTGAAGAGTTGCAGCCCCAAAGCATGACACTGTCACCACCAAGTGTCCCAGTAGGAATGATGGTCTTTGAGTGATGATGTCTTTGGGAAACATATGAGATTTAGGGCCAAAAAGTTCAACCGTGGTCTCATTAGAACATCAGATCAAATTATAGACAGGCTTGGATGTTCTTGTTTGTAAGAAATGGTTTCTATCTTGCCATCCTAACCCATAGCCCAGGTATGTGCAGAATATGCAAGGAGTGACCAATTCCTGGCAGAAATTCATGAAGACACCATAATATTGCTGTTGGTGGTTCTCTTTTTGCCCTGTCATAAAATTTGGAGGGACATCCTGATCTTGACAATGACCCTGTTGTGTAATCATTTCTCCACTCATTAATAATATTCTCCATGGTGTTTCATGGTACATGTAATGATTGGAACCTTTCAACAATGAAATCCCATAGCCGACCGTCGGCTTTCCGACTGTCAAATCCCGGCAAGGTACTAATGACAGGCATCAAAAACCGATGCCTGTCATTAGACCTACGTCGGGAGCCCGACACCCGGCATATCGAACGAAGGTAAACCCGGCGCTAGGCACGGACAGCCGTGGGGGGGGGGAGTGTTAGGTTTTAGGGCTCCCAGGGGGACTTAGGGTTAGACACCCCCCTGGGAGGGTTAGGTTTATGCTAGGGGAAGGGGGGGTTAGGGTTAGGCACCCCCCCAGGAGACTTAGGTTTAGGCTGCGGGGACGGGGGGGTTAGGTTTAGGCACTTAGAGGGGGGTTAGGATTAGGCACTTGGGGGGTTAAGGTTAGGCACCCCTAAGGGAGGGTTAGAGTTAGGGGGGAAAATAGGGTTAGTTATACTTTCCTTATAGGCGATTGGGATCTTCACCCCTGCCGGGCTTCCGCTGTCGGGATTTGAACCGCCGCCCTTTTGAACGTGATTTTTTAATGTGATTGCTTAACACTGAACACAGGTACACCCTCATTATGAACGTATGCGCACGCTTATGCAACCAGGGTATTGTAGGTTGGCGGGGCATATCTTGCTGTCTCAGGGGCCCTGGGTATTGTTGGTGACTCCATCTCGCAAGGATCTTAAGCTTTCTGGTCTCGTTGCCGCTGGCAGCTCTTGTCAGGTAATTACAGGGAACTGCAAGTACTACATAGCGGTGCACTACCTAAAGGGCGCCACTTGCACCGGTGTATCCACCAGTCGAAAGAGCTGGAGAGAGAATAGACCACCACAAATGCAATTTCTTATTTTAATTTTTTTTGTATTGGTGTGATGGCAATGCAGGCTTCTTTAAAGGTAGGTTGTTGCATCCTGTGTGGTAGGTGTCATCCCCTGGATTTACCTCCTCCTAATATTTTAGGGCAGATGTATAACTAAAGCCATCACATAATTGTGGGGTTCCAGCCAAGATCTTTCCCTACGGACGTCCATATTGGTAAAAGCACCAATAAAGCTTGGTCAATCAACCCAGCTGTGTCCCTGATCTGCCCAGCCACACTCCTGTTTGCATTGGCTTCACAATACATTACTGACCACACATGTTGGTGCTGGTACGTCGTAGCAAGGGATGCATCTGACTGCACCAATGTTATGGCCGATTGCCCGTCAGTTGCTGCTGACCCTGGTAGTTTGGAATGTTGTATGCAGCAGGCACCACTGTGCAATACCCTGGTAGCAGGTCCTCATCATCAGAAACATTCTATAAAACATGCAATCATTTTATGTGCACCTAAGTATAATCATATATCACTGGTACTGTATATATCTATATCTATATATTTTACAAAGCCTCACAATTGAGCAGAGCACTATCTACATATTACATGTATCTGGATGCTTCCAAAAATGGCATTATGCATTATGCTAAGCTTCGGATCAGGCATCCCATTGCATTCGTATTGTCACTGAGCCTTCTGGAACTTAGCACATCTGGTTTTTTCACTATGTTTACAGCAGGTGGAAGTTATTTACTGATTTCAGTATCACAGCGGAGACCCCTGATAGTGATAGATCACTATGTTCCCAGGACACATTCTCCCCAGAGCTTGTCAAGAATGTGAGCTGCATGATGTCTCTTTTTTCTCATCTGTTCCGTCTAACTCCATGTGTCCGCTCTTCCATCTTTCTGTCCCAAATTCATCAATTGTGCCTGATAGTCTTATGGTGCCCATCCACTAGCCGACGGAGAAACGAGAGCATGATTACGACATTGTAATCGTGCTGTCGTTTCTCCGTCTGTGATGAGCCTACACTGAACGAGCAGACGTTCAGTGTAGACTCATCATCAATCATCTGGCAACATGCTGAACCTGATAATATCGTTAGGTTGTCCAGCATGTTTGCCCCGATGATAGATGTCTAAATGACCAGCGCGCACGCATCGCTGGTCGTTTCCGACTTTTAAGTGCCCGATTTGGGGATTATTTGCAAACGATTGCACGATAACAACGTAGTTATCGTGCAATCACCTGTCAAAATCGTCAAGTGGATGGGCACCTTCAGGGGTATATAAAGTGCGGGTTTTTAGAAGTGGAGATATTGCCCATAGCAACCTATACATTCTACCTAACATGTATCTAGCACTTTCTACAAGATAATAGCTAGAATCTGATTGGTTGCTATGGGCAACATCTCCTCTTCCATAAACCTGCACTTTAGTAAATACACACCCCTTAGCAGCCAAACTGCCAACGCCTGCTTCCAACCTTGACATTTATCAGTATATGTTTTATTCTTTATGTATCAGCAAATACACAGTACCACTGTGTGTATATTGTAGTTGCATTCTGCAAAGTATACGTTTGCTGTCCTCTCAGGGGTCTATTTACTAAGCAGTGTTAGGAGACTGAGTAAAAAGTTATAAGAAAGTGATAAGGTGCCAGCCAATCAGCTCCTAACTGTCATCTCACAGGCTGTGTTTGAAAAATGACAGTTGGGAGCTGATTGGCTGGCACCTTATCACTTATCACTCTGTCTCCTAACACTGCTTAGTAACTAGACCCCCTAGTGATGTATATACTGTACTGTACAATGGCTGCAGGGAAGACATGTCAGTTACTTACTTCCTGTCCGTCCTGCTGCCGCTCAGCCCCATTAGTCGCTTGATATTTTGAGAAATAGTGCCCCAGCGGCATATTTCAAAAGATAATATCGGATTATTAAGAGTTAATTCAGTGCCTGTGCACTTTTTTTTTATTTAAGAGGCAGGGGGCCCACATACATCTGCTCATGGTCCCCCTCCAGTTTTAAAAAGCCCCATGTGCACTCTAATCTGTGACTGTCTCCTTTCCCTTTCTTGTCTGCCTGTCTATCTCCTGTCTTACCCAGCACCTGTATAATTCTGTCACATGAGGAAAACATGTCATGCTGTGCCTATGAGCTGGCACTTTAAAATCTCTTTTAATAGCTGCACTTTCTCCTGACATCCCTCTACCCCATCCGTTCGCCCCGGGGGCAGCTGGTAAATCTCATAGCTATGCCTGGTTATCTCTGGGATTCTCAGCAGATTATAATGTGCTATTTTAGCCGCAAGCAAAGCTGTCTTTTCAGTTATTTTGGGTGTTCTCAGGTCTACTAGAAATTCCCTTATAAAGCAAGGTATGAGTTTATTGCTGCAGGGAGATTTTTAACCCTAGTATTGAAAACTCCACAAAAAAAAGGAAATAGCAATGTAATTCAATGATGCAGACCACCCAAACAGAAGTACACAAAGCCAACTCACACAGACACAATACACCAATAAATAAACTCAATTTACCTAATATATTCAACACCGCAGGGAGATAAAAAGTAAGGAGAATATTTTGTTGCAGTGTCGAACATAGGTACGTTTTTGGAGTGTATCTTGCGTGAATTTGTGGTACACCGGGGTGTTAGTGTGGGCACATATAAGTTAGGTATAGAACAAGGCACCTTACCGTAGGGAAGGCATCTCAAGTAGATCTAACCCTCTTCTGGCAATTACTCCACCAGCTTGTCCTTCTCAGATTGTAGCAGAGAGGCTAGGCCAGTACACAGTAAAATGACTTAACTTGACAACCTTGATAAGCAGAATAATCTGGTTTATTAAAGGGGATAAGAGGACTCCGATCCAGGGAAAAGGTATGCACCAAAATAAAAATCAGTATTCAAATGACAGTACCACAATGCCAATGACATACAATACAACAGAAATTAGATGATATTAATATGTGGGCTCTATTTATCAACATTATTTTTACTAAAATAATGTGAAAAAGGGTGTTTTCACACCCTTTTCACATTATTTTAGTATCACCTATAGTTATTACAGGGCAATTGGAGTAGAATTCGTAAAATTCTACTCCAACCCCTAAGTATCACTTATTTTTAGTAAAGCAGATCGCATTTCCCATAACTGTAATGGGAAATGTGATCCGACCAAAGTTACTAAAAATAAATGTGAAAAAAATATCGGGGGAAGCCCTGTGATAAGGGTCTTCCCCGGTTACCGGACTCCTGGCCTGCTATAACAGGGAGAGCACAGCTGGGAGTTGGTCCCTGTAATCAGCTGTGTGGTCTAAACAGACCGCAAGCTGATTACTGTAAAAAAAAAAAAAAAATAGTAAAAAAAAAAATTACTTACCTGACTCCAGGGACCGGTGATCGGGGCTCCGGTGATGACGCCCCTCCAGTCAGCTGGTCTCCCACAGTGCACTGCTGCTCGGTCATCAGGTGATCGGGCCCCAGTGCAGAATGGGAGATCACCTGACCGGAGGAATGGAGAACATCACTGGAGGCCTGGAGCATGCAGGTGAGTGTAAGTAAGGGTGAGGGGGGTCGCGGGGGGGGGGTGCGGGGGCTCTGCAATCGTGGGGGGCCGGGCTTAGCACCGGAGGGGGGGTAGCAGCTGCGACCGGTCGGCGCATGCGCGGGCACTTAATCACGGTATTTTTTGCGAAAATACCGTGATAAGGCTCCGAAGGGGATTAGCAGGGACAGAGCTTTATCGCAAGCTCTGTCCCTGCAATGGATTTGTAGTAAATCCCTGTGATATTGCCTGAATTCGCAATGCGAATTCACTTGGTAATATCACACTACAATCTGCATTACCAATGTGGATTGTAGTAAATAGAGCCCAGTGTCTTACCAATACTATGATGAGTAACCAATAAACTACATTTATCTTGGCAATTAAATACACTGTTAACTTCAGCTGCAATAGGCTATTATTAATTATAAAACACAATATCTCAATTACTTCAATACCTTATACTCTGAATATACGGAGTAACATTCACATAAACACATATAAGCAAATAGCTAAATATATTATTACACAACTAACCATAAATACCCTAGACTGATCAGTCATTTACTTATTGGAGAACACTGAGTTCTTCCATTTGAGGACTCTGTTGCTAGGTGGTTACTGATCCAATACATGCATGTATTTGTAATCCACAATAGGAAATCCACAATAGGCAAAGTTAGCATCTAATGCTGGTCATCCTGAATCAACAGACAAACAGTAGCTTCAGCTCTCCAGTACTTTCAGCACTTTAGCCGTAATTATGTCTCAGTTCTTAGTGCATTATTATTCAGCTCTTAGGGCTCTATTTACTACAATCCACATTTAGAATGCAGATTGTAGTGGGATTTCTTAAAAATCCCTTGCAGGGACAGAGCTTGCAATAAAGCTCTGCGAATGACCTTAGCAGCCTTATCACTGCACTTTTCGGAAAAAATACAGTGACAAGGTGCCGCGCATGCCCCGAGACCTGCGGTACCTCACCCCTTCTCTCCAGCTCCACTCCTCTGCGTCTCCAATTTCCAACTGCGCATGCGCGATCCACAAGTCTCTGTACAATTGCCAGTAGGCCTCCCGTGTGCTCCACAGCATCACCAAGTGTCGGCCTCCAGCATTGCAGGGTCCATAGGCTTCAATAGGAAGCCCAGGGTATCACAAGTTTACATGGTGCCTGACAAGACTAACATAAAGAAGGTATTTTTGGGCAGCGACTATCAAGTGCATAGAGCACCTGTGTCTGATAGGAGTGTCAAGGGAGCATGTATCTAAACCTCTGAGTTGTATGGAGAAGGGAAGCCTGTTACAGACTTATCTCTTGCACCTAGTAGGGGGCTGGTGCAAGTGCCAATGCTTGTGATGATGGACGATAGAACAGTGAGTGGGATAGGCTTGCACTTTCAGATGCGCAGATTTGTGAATTACTTCGGATTGTCGCATATGAAAGTGAGTACAATGCTGCAGCCATGGGAAAAAGCAGCTGCAGAAGGCGATGCAGAATCACATCCACCCTTACGTCCAAAGACTTGTAACCAGTTTGTAACAGGGCGATCTCCAGCAGGTAAAGTTCAATGAGGGTATTTTCACGCAAATAAGGGTCATGTGTCTGATTCAGAGAGGGATGCTAATGCCTCCACAGCTGCACATTTGTACGCAGCGGCTGTGCGACTACATGGAAATGTTACAACCGCCTGGACGTTATTCAGAAGTCTGATAATATCCAGGCGGTTGTAACATTTCCATGTAGTCGCACAGCCGCTGCGTACAAATGTGCAGCTGCGGAGGCACCGAAACCATTTTCAGGGTTGCATAAAAATCGGATTTAAAAAAAAATAAAAAAAAATAAAAAACGGATTTATTTGATTTAAATCAGATTTTTGGGGATTTAAATAGGATTTTTTTATAAAAAATTTTTTTTAAAGTAAACATTTTACATTTTTAAACGTTTATTTAAAAAAAAATTTTATAAAAAATCCTATTTAAACCAAATAAATCCGTGCTTGATTTATTTATTTATTTTTTAAAATCCGATTTTATGTAACCTGCCCATTTTTACTGCATAAGGAATCACATACACAGTTTGAGACACGTCCTGAAAAAAATGGCAACATGTCTGCGTTTTCGTCGCCACCCCCCAATTGCAGCTCACAAACGGCCCCTGCCTGTCAATCAGTTTGCGATTAAATCCTCACTAAAAGCAACAATGGAAATGAAACTTGTCGCATGCGCAATGCGACTCATACACATGAACAGACGTTCCGATGATCGATCAAGTGCACCAACATCGGCATAGCGCCCATATCATATAAGTCTTATTAGCGTGAATTGCAAGTTTTGGACGATTTTATCAAGGGAAGTAAACCCTTCTGAAAGCTTAAATAGGTGCTGCAAGATGCTCGTCTGCTAGTTGTATCATCTTACCACACTCTCTTCCTATTTGTCATTCTGTCTGCGGTTTGTTTTTTACTTTAATTGTATCCGTGCCTACGCTGTAGGAGTGTTGGGCCAAATGTGTCAACTGGAATCAAAGATTCCATGCTCCTTTCTAAATTCTGGGAAACTATGGGCCTGATTCAGACCCACTCGCGAGCGGCTGTCCGCTCGCAAGTGGGTCGATGTTATGCACTGAGCATGCGCAAGATGGAGGGAGCTCCGTCGTGCGCATGCGCCAGATGCGACGAGCGAAGGAAAGTCCTTCGCTCGTTGTGTCCGATCAAAGGGGGCGTGCTGTCAATGTTGATTGACAGCACGCCCCCTTTGGTGGGCGTGCCGGGGGCGTGCCTCCCTGACGGGGGCGTTCCCACTGGAACGCCTCCCGTCAGAAGCCGGCCCACTGACATCACTAGTGATGTCAGTGGGAGTGATTTTGGCTCTGATAGAGCCAAAATCACTCCGGAGCTTGCGGTTGAAAACCTCAACCGCAGGCTCCGGCTCGCAATTTCGATGGTCGCGATGGTCTCGACCATCGCGGCCATCAAAAAGCACGCTCGTATAGCCTGTGGGTGGTGACCCACAGCTATACGAGCGTCCAGGAGGACGCTCCATGAAAATGGAGCCCGGCCCTCATTCAGAGCGTGCGCTCTGCTCAGAGCGTACGGCTCTGAATGAGGGCCTATATTCCTTTTATGTAAACAAATGGAAGGTTAGGGTAAAGCAATGATGCTGACTGTATAGGGTCATAGGAGGCCACAGATTGCAATCTTATCCTGAATGAACATTTACATTTCAGTAGGTGTTAGTAGTGCATAGGGCAGCTGAGACATATTGGGCTGGGGGGACATAAACAATGTGTGGGGTGCGCAACACCATGCGATGTGCAGTCATATGGCGCATGCCGCTGCAAACGGTGACATGGACGCACAAGGTAAGACGACGACATTACAACCCTCCTACCTTGCAAATTTGTAATATGCCCCCCCCCCTCATTTGGTCCCACTTTTAGTACAACAAATATACCTGAGTTCTTATCAATATGTTCAGTTTGTAGCTATAATGCAGGTGTGGGGAACCTTATCTCTGCCAAGGGCCATTTTGATATATATATAACATTATTTGCGGGCACGTGATGTCACATGGGGGCGGGGCCACAATCGTCGGTGATTCCAGCAATGCCCAGAGCATCCTCAGGATGCTCCAGGGAGCTGTAAGGGCAGCGGTGTGACCATCTAAAGCATCCTAAGGACGCTCCAGGTGGCACTGTTCCATAGATTCTGGCTGCAGTGTGCCATTCTAGGCAACCTGCTAGCTAGTTGAGGCTAACAGAAAAAAGCTCAGAGGGACAGACCAAATGATTCCGGGGGCCTTATACGGCCCCCGGGCCTGAGTGTCTCCATCCCTGCTATAATGGGTTTAATACTGGATCTTACAGCATGTGATTGGTGTGATAACTGGATAGCAAAGGGTTAATGTCCATCACCTTGCTGGCTATATGTTGTCCTTGTCTGATCTGGTGGGCCCCCGTGACTGGCTAATCAGCACCTGTCTCCCTCACACACCCATCTCACAATAGAGTCCTGGATTCTCCCAGCAAAGTGGCTGAACACTATGGTACCAGCATTGTTCAGTCAGGACCACCCAGACAGATCAACTGCAGCCTGCAACTTCAGAGGACACATTCCATTCACTGGGGACCGCGTGCAAATTAATAGCTTCGTTTTATCAGAATACTTAAATAAAAATTGTATATAGGTAAAAGATTTAGGCCGGAGCAAGGTGTCTGGGCACCCTAGGCAACATTTCACCCACCGCCACTGCTCCCTCCAATTCATACTAGGCCACATATTAATGATGCTAATTTAAAATATGCCACACAGCAGAGCCCCAAAATCATACTGTGCCTCATAACACGGCCCCTAAATCATAATATGTTAAGTAACATAATTCATTATATGCAACACAGCTGTATCCCCAATTCATAATCAATGCCTCCAATACATTATATTCCACACGTTTATGCCCTCAATACATAATATGCCACACAGTTGTGCCCCAATACATAATATGCCACACATTTGTGCCCCAATACATATGCCAAACAGCTGTGTGCCAAAGTTATTGCATGCCACATAGCCATAAATTATGCCAAACAATGCCCCTGGTACATATGCCGCACATGTTGCCCAAATTCTTTATATGCCATACATCTGTGCCCCCAATATATTATGCCACACATCCATGCCCCAATATATTTATGCCACACATCCATACCCCAAAATATTTATGCCCCACATCCATGCCCCAATATATTTATGCCATGCATCTGTACTCCAATATATGTCAGTACACATTAGAACCCACATACACACGCACTCACCCTTCCAGCACTCATAAAACCCACACACACATACACTAACCCTGTCTAGAACTGAAAGAGACGTCCTAAAGCTGACTAATGGTAGCACCGGCCCTGAATAGATCTTTACTTATCTTCGCAACAGGATCTTTAGGGGCATGATGCGGAGGAGCACGCTACCTTCACGTAGTGCCGATACGTACACTGTTGGCCAATGTTGGAAGTACTGTGCATGAGGCCCGCGTGTGGACACAGAACTAATTTGGACACAAAAGCTGTGGATTTCAATGGGTGTTCTTGGGAGGTAATGGGGGTGGCCACTCAAACGCGGATGTCTGAAGATGCAGTAGCGCCGTAACAGGACGCCAATGGTGCATGATGGTGATTTTAAAGATGCACCGAGAAGTACTAGCGCCGCTGTAAGTAGGCATCTCAGTATGTTCAGAATTGCGGCATTAGCATAAAGAGGCAGACGCGGCTGCGCAAATGGTGCAAATCCATCTGCGTGCACCCCTTGATCAGGCCCCTCTGTGCTTAGATTCTGTAGGGAGCTGCCAGGCCATTAGTTCTGTAACAAAAGTTCAGTACAGTTGGGCACATTCACAGCTAGACACAGAGATTTGTACCAGGATTGTTTGGCCAACGCAGGAAACAATATCAAACACCAGAGATGGTTTATTTCCATACAGTATATCAATGTCTGTAGCTGCCTAATACCTTGCAGAAACACATCAGGCATCTCTGTGCTACTTTCAGGGTCAAGATATTATAAGAGGCAACTTATACTGGGTACACACTAGACGATGTGTACCCAGACGATATGTTGGCCGATGAGCCGACAAACCATATAGGCGGGACAAATCAGCAGGGCCGGCTCGAGGCATGTTCGGACAGTGCGGTCAAACAGGGGCGCCACCCCATAGAGAGTGGACCCCTCCCAGCCATTCCCGATTTCAGTGGACAGTCCCGTTTTTCAGGCACTGCCCCGCTGTTACACCTGCGGTACTAAGGGTCCCGCGGGCGGTCACGAGTTTGGGCACCTCCACCGCCACAGCTGTGCGCCGATGCCGGCCCCAGAGAAGCGGAATGGATGCATCCATTCAGTACTGGAAGAGAGCTGGGGGCAGCCCAGCTACTGAAGTAGTGCTGGGCTCATTCCCAGCCTGATGTTAAAGGGAGGAGAGCCATATGGGCACACCCCCAAATAACTTAATCTAGGGGTGTGGCCTATGACAATTAGGCCACACCCCCATTTTGGGCGGCGATTACCCATCCTGCACAGGGCGCGGCTCCCCCTGGAGCCAGCCCTGCACATCAGAACGATGTAGTGAAGGACGGAACAATCCCTCGTTCTGTCCATCATTACCTGGCATGATGTCGCTTGGTATATCGTCCAGTTGGCCGTGCAGTGTGTACCCAGCTTAACTCATGATACAGAACATATTTTATATCCAACTCCAGGCCTGAATCAGCGGTGGACACTAATGCAGACCGCATCTTCCCACACAACAGGGCTGCGACTTTATGCTAACGCCACAGCCAATGGGATTTGGACAGAGATGCCGGTGGGCTGCGGCACTAATCCACCGCTGTGCGTAAAAAAGAACCACCATCAAACATTGCACCAGCTCTATGGAGGGTCAGAATTTCTGTTGGACCATAGCAGCGAAAAATCGGTGCAACTGCCGGAAAAAAAGACACAGTCGCTGACTGCAACACACTCACTTCTGGCTGGCCAGCCCCCTGTTACCTCCCAGGAACACCCACCAAAATTGCCTCTTCCTATGTCTTTCTATGTCCAAATTTGTTCTGCATTCCGCGACGGTAACCATCGCTACACATGCGCAGACTTAAAACGTTGGCCGCTTGCATCGGACGTCAACACTGCCTCCACCACTGAATCAGACCCATTGGCTGACATTTATTTTCGTCTTGGAAACAATATTGCAGTAACTAAGTTGGGGCTATAAACAGAGAGCCTGATTCAGCAGTGTACGGAATTGCAAAGCTACACGTAAGCAGATTTGCAATTCCGTCCTTGCAATTATGTTAATGCCGCAGGAGGCGTCATCCTTGGTCGGCTGACCATGGGGTCACGCAGGCTTGCCATCGTAGATGAGGGAGGGAGGCCATGAAATCTCAGCCGACAGAGATTCTGGGCTCTTCCCTTCCCCCAATGGCAGCAAGCCACCTCCCACCCCCAAACGGCAGCAGTCTATTAATCACTGACAGTCTGCTGCCGCTCTACGCAGTACAGGTCCGGCGTCTGCGCAGATTTCCCACCATCGGGAATCGCCATTCAGCGGTGCACAAGCTGAATAAGGCCAATAATTAATTATTACTGGGTATTTAGTTAATTCTGGGAAATATTTTCTCCTTCATGTAAATCCAGATAGACCTTGAGCCTCTAGTTGGGCTGATCTGCCTTAGGTAACACAATTGTGCCATGCATTGAATCCAGCTGGCTAAATTTGATACTCCAGATCTGGTTGTTGAACTACATCTCCCATGATGCCGCTTCTCAGCTGGGCATGTGTTGAAAATGTTCAGCAGCAGCTGGGCCACTGAATGCTACCCATTCTCAGACTATGTAATGAGTCTAAAAGCTCCCCTATAGTGAATAGCTATCTGGTGCCTGGTTGCTCAGTCTCTTAGAAACCATTCATCACACTTTTATTTAAAGAAATTATAAACTTGCCAAAACAAGTAGACTTTTCAGTATACTATAACTGAGAAGGATTATATATAGAGCTCAGGTTACCGTAAACCATCTGCAAAAATATAGTAAGTTGACTTCTGATAGAAGGCGCCCACTGAGACTGGGACCCCCAATAGAAATGCAGTTACACCAAATTTGTGTTTGAATCTTGATATTCTCAGTATTGTGACCGGTGATATCACTGAGGGGGTGTAGCAGCATGTGGTCGGTGATATGGTTACCAGACCTGTCCATCACTAGTAACTGAGGGAGTGTAGGACCGTGTGGCCGGTGATATGGTTACCAGACCTGTCCATCACTAGTCACTGAGAGGGTGTAGGAATGTGTGGCCAGTCATATGGTTACCAGACCTGTCCATCACTAGTCACTGAGAGGGTGTAGGAATGTGTGGCCAGTCATATGGTTACCAGACCTGTCCATCACTAGTCACTGAGAGGGTGTAGGACCGTGTGGCCGGTGATATGGTTACCAGACCTGTCCATCACTAGTCACTGAGAGGGTGTAGGAATGTGTGGCCAGTCATATGGTTACCAGACCTGTCCTTGACTAGGCACTGAGTGGGTGTAGGAGCGCGTGGTCGGTAATATGGTTACCAGACCTGTCTATCACTAGTAACTGAGGGGGTGTAGGACGGTGTGGCCGGTGATATGGTTACCAGACCTGTCCATCACTAGTCACTGAGAGGGTGTAGGAGTGTGTGGCCAGTCATATGGTTACCAGACCTGTCCATGACTAGGCACTGAGGGGGTGTAGGAGCATGTGGCCATTGATATGGTTACCAGACCTGTCCATCACTTGTCTCTGAGGGGGTGTAGGACCATGTGGCTGGTGATATGGTTACCAGACCTGTCCATCACTAGTCAATGAGAGGGTGTAGGAGTGTGTGGTCAGTCATATGGTTACCAGACCTGTCCATCACTAGACACTGAGGGGGTGTAGGAGCATGTGGCCGTTGATATGGTTACCAGACCTGTCCATCACTTGTCTCTGAGGGAGTGTAGGACCGTGTGGCTGGTGATATGGTAACCAGACCTGTCCATCACTAGTCAATGAGAGGGTGTAGGAGTGTGTGGTCAGTCATATGGTTACCAGACCTGTCCATCACTAGGCACTAAGGGGGTGTAGGAGCGTGTGGCCATTGATATGGTTACCAGACCTGTCCATCACTTGTCACTGAGGGTGTAGCAGCTGGTAGCCAGTGATATGGTTACCAGACTTGTCCATCACTAGTCACTGAGGGGATGTAGGAGCGTGTGGCCATTGATATGGTTACCAGACCTGTCTATTGCTAGTCACTGAGGAAGTGTAGCAGCATGTGGCCGGTGATATGGTCACCAGACCAGTCCTTCACTAGGCACTGAGAGGGTGTAGGAGCATGTGGCCGGTGATATGGTTACCAGACCTGACGATCACTAGTAACTGAGAGGGTGTAGTTCTCTAGGGTATGCATACACAAGCCCTACAGTGTTCCCACTATTTTATCGGAAGCTGCTGAGCACACGAGTTGTCCAGACTCGGAAGGTAAGTATTAAACCCAATTTAATATAACACTGAGAGGGTGTAGCAGCGTGTGGCTGTTGATATTGTCACCAGACCTGTCCATCACTAGTAGTCACTGAGGGGGTGTAGGGGCATGTGACTGGTGATATGGTTACCAGACCTGTCCATCACTTTACACTGAGGGGGTGTAGCAGCATTTGGCTAGTGATATGGTGACCAGACCTGTCCATCACTTTACACTGAGGGGGTGTAGCAGCGTGTGGCCAATGATATGGTCACCAGACCTGTCCATCACTGGTCACTAAGAGGGTGTAGCAGTATGTGACTGGGCTAAGGAGATGCGGCTGCATAAATGAGGCGGGTCAGCACACTCACGAGGGGGCGGATCATGTGCAGCTTGAAGACAGGCAGTGAAAAGTTTCTCACGAAAAACTGCTTCGTGGAAACAGTAGTTTTTTGGACGTGTTAGTTTAGAGCAGGAGGAATGATGAATGCCTCCTACACTGTGTTTGAACTCTCAGCGAGTTGAAACCATTATTATCACATGTGATAATTATGTTTTGATGAATAGGCCCCTGTGTCTGGGCTACCCACATTCCTGTGCGATGTTACCCAATAATGGGCCTGATTGAGCTTGGATCACAGTTGCTAATACGCACGCAGTCAGTCACAAACCGGTCACTGCGATCGGGACTGCGATCGCAGAGGCTACGCAAACCCATCGCAGAGTGATTGACAGGAAGTGCCGTTTGTGGGTGGTGATGAGGGGGATGGTCGGCCGAACTCAGACGTTTCAGGGGCATTCATAAATTATCCACTGTGAAGCCATACGCAGCCTGAGGTCTCATAGCGTGCGTGGCTGTAAGCAATTCTTGTGCCAGTGTGCGTATGGGTCCGATGGTACTCGATTGTACCGATGGTTTAACTATTCTGCTAAGTATTACGGATGTGCGTATGGTAAAGTGGGCGTCCTTATGTGGTGCTGAGATTGCATTGTGATCGCAGTGGAGTGCCTTGCTATCGCAGTTGAACTGCGTGCATACGCAGTTTTGCGATCTGTAGTGAATCAGGCACAATATTCTCTCTTCAGTGGCTCTGAGTGGATAAATCGACTGGAACAGTCAATAACCCCCTGAGAAATTACTGCCAGTACCCTGGAACACCAAGGCTGGCATGTAAAGCCTGCTTATACTGAGTAAGTAAGTATTCAGGAATGAGTGGATTTCTGTCAATCGCCTTATGGTTCGAGTGCAGCTACATTTTCATTGCCCTAATTACCTTTAGCTAATACGATTTAGGGAGATCAGGGCCTGAGTATATGAAAGGATACAGATGCATTTTGTGAAACATAAAATAAATTGCAAGGTACAGGAAATTGCACACACTCTTAAACTGGTTTCTCTGGTGTGCTATAACGTGAAAAGGGAAGACAGGGTAACCGTCCTGCAGCCTTTCGTAACATGGACCAGCACAGGCATATTGCTTTTCCGCAGCATCACTCAGCCGGCCTCCGAAACAGATTGTGATGCTTAGGGGTAAATTTACTAAGATAGGAGTTCTATTAAGAAGTGATGTTGCCCATAGCAACCAATCAGATTCCAGGTATTATCTTCTAGAAGGTGCTAGATAAATGAGAAGTAGAATCTGATTGGTTGCTATGGGCAACATCACTTCTTAATAGAACTCCCATCTTAGTAAATTTACCCCTTAGACTCAACAAAGCTGCATGTGAGGGACCTGAGGGCAAGGTGGCGAAACATTGAGTTTATCCCAATACTGTTCCCCACAGCTGCTCTCACTAATTTGCAATCAGAGAAAAATTAAAAGCCGATGTTATAACTGGTAAACTAACAATAAAAAACAACAGTAATAAAAATAACAGGGCACAATAAAATCATACAGACCCCTAGAATAAAAAGGTTTCCACGGTAATTTAATGATAACTAGGAGACAATATTATACTGTAGCCTTGAATTCTTTTCATCAGTAACATTTATCCAATACTTAAGATATATATTATTAACATTTATTCCCTAACATAGTATAGTTCATACACAACGGCTGGAAATGACTTTCTCCCTCAGCATGACAAAAGTAATTTATATTCCAGCCTCCTTCGCAGTCAGGTGTGGATTAACAGATAGACAGTAAAAAGTTTGACAGTGTCTAGATAGACACCAGATGTTAGACAGTCAATAGGTCGACCGGGACAAAAGGTCAACAGGGACAAAAGGACGAAACAATAAAGGTCGACATGTAAGAAGGTCGACATGTACAAAGGGACAACATAAAAATGGTCGACGCATTTTTTGTTTTCTAGCCCTAATCTTCACCCTAACCCTCCCCTTGGTTCCTAACCCTAACCCTCCCTCCTGGTGCCTAACCCTAAGCATCAGGGTAAGTGGCTAACCCTAACCCTCCCTCCTAGTGCATAACCCTAACTGTCGGGGTAAGTGTCTAACCCTAACCATCTGGGCAAGTGCCTAACCCTCCAGTAAGTGCCTAACCCTAAACCTAACCTTAACCCTTATTTTTTTTTAAATCACGTGGCGACCATTTTTTGTGTCGACCATTTTTTGCATCGACCATTTTTTGTGTCGACCTTTTTGTCTAACATCTAGGGCCATATGTAATAGGGTTAGAGTTTAGAAAAGTGAGAGTTTCTGACACTTTTTAAACTTTGCCAATGTAATAGTGTCCAAAAACAAAGTAACAGAGCGAACTTGCATGTTTTTTTAGACTTAAAAAACTCTCACGATTTAAAATCTCATTCAGATGTTTTCCCATTTTGAAGATAAAACTCAACCAATGTGAGAGTTTACTGCTAAACTCTCACATTTTCTAAACTCTCACCCTATTACATTTGGCCCATAGTGTCTATCTAGACATTGTCGACCTTTTTACTGTCTATCTATAGTCCGGAACCCTTTGCAGTCCTCTTCTTTGCTTTGTCACTTTATAATAAACCGTAAGAATCCTTTTTGATATCTGTTTAAAATGTTGAAAATTTTGATAGAGATAAAGTACTAACGAATCAGCTCCTAAATGTCACTTTACAGGCTGTGATTAAAAATGACATTTAGGGCAGGGACATGGGGCCACACTCACCGTCTGAAGAAGACCAAAGAAGAAGAGACAAGAGACAGTTGAGTGGGAGCTAGTGGGTTATGGGGCCGGATAGCCCACCTTACATTGGACACTCGAGGGGGGGAATCAGACACCCGCAGGGGGGGCGTATTGGACAACCGCGGGGGTATGGGAGGGCTTGAACGGACATCGGTGGCTGCGAGGGGAGGAGGTGAGACACAGCGGACTAATAGAGAGTGAGGGAGGTGGGGAGAGACATTCAGCACTGAGGAAATCCTTATGGATACCTCAACTGCATGGGGAACAGGTATCACTTTTCCGAAAAGCTGACTCCGCAAAAAGAGCAGCTGTTTAGAAGTGATACTTTTGTTTGGGAGAAATAATGAATGGCTTCGAACAAGTCTTTGAACTCGCAGCAAGTTGAAACCATAATTATCACATGTGATAATCATGTTTTGATGAACAGACCCCTCAGTGTTAGGAGTATATTTACTAAAGGTTGATTTTGAGTGATTTAAAAATCGATGCAAATTGATTAATATCCATGTTGTGTTTTTGGGGCTAAATCACACATTTACTAATACATAAAAAAAAATGTTAGTAAATGGTGATTTAGCCCCAGAAACATAACATCAATGTTGATCAATTTTCATCAATTTTCATCAATTTTAAATCGATTAAAATCGACCTTCAGTGAATATTTTCCTTAGAGTCCATTTCTCTCTTCAGGTTGGGAGCCCTGGCAGAGTCCATAACGGGTTGACTCAGGTAAACCCCTACCTAAATACCACCTGCATGAACACACAACGAGGGTAGCGTAACAAAGCCATTTTTATATCCATATGTGCAATGCCGTAATGTAGGTCATCATACACCAGGGGGCGCAGTCACGATGACAGGATTTGCAGCTGATCATGGCCCCTGCCACTTTGCAAGAAGATAGTGAGTCTCCCGGACATTCCAGGAGAGTAGACAGCTGAGCCACACATACATAGCGGAAGCAGTGTAGCACAACACAAGGCAGTACCTCTCTCTCAAGCTGGGTGTGGAGCAGAGTCTTAGGGGTATATTTACTAAAGTGAAAGTTTTTAGCAGTGGAGATGTTGCCCATAGCAACCAATCAGATTCTAGGTATTATCTTCTAGAATGTGCTAAATAAATGTTAAGTGGTATCTGATTGGATGCTATGGGCAACATCTCAACTTCTAAAAATTCTCACTTTACCCCTTAACATGGAGCCATGGTGCCAGAAGCAAACACCACTATGGTGTCATCCCCCTTCCCCAAGTACTGAGGCCTGCTAGGGGAAGGGGTGGCATGGTAAGCATGTGGGGGGACGTTAAATTGAAGAGAAAAAAAAACAGCATGGGCTGTGTTGTGCTGGGACATGAAGGGCCCACTAAATGGAATAGTAGCTGGCCTCAAATTAGTGTGTCACTGAAAGGGCATGTCCATAAACCAGGAGGGGTGTTGCCAGCCCAAATGGGATATAGAAGTGCATACTAGGACAGCCTTTAGGCAACTACAGTGCATGACAAATTTTTACCCTGGGTGTGAGCACACAGCACTGGCCCATAATGCACCAGTAATGGCCCATCTCTTAAGGTGACCTTAAATGCATTATATGGCTGGCAGTATCCCAGTGTAACTACCGCTTTCTACGTATGTTGGTACTAGAAATTCCAATTTGCCATCAGGCAGGACGTACTGTGGTTTGTATTCCACAAGAAGTTGCCCATAGCAACCAATCAGTTTTGACCTATTATTTTACAGAATTGACTTGATAAATGCTACCTCGAAGCTGATTGGTTGTTATGGGCAGGGCCGCAACTAGGGGGGGGGCTAAGGGTGCCTTTGCACCGGGTGCCAAATTTGAGGGGGTGCTGAGAGCTCAGAGATGTCTGGTCCGGTGATGAGGTAGTATGTGTTCTAGTCTATTGCTGCATACAGTATAAATATTACCCCTATGCTATCACTGTTACAGCAGTGCCTCCTGGGTCTGTCACTTCGTTGTCTGTCTGGCTCGGTCCCCAGCTTCCTGTGCTGGCTGACATGAGGAATTCCCCTGTTCACAATCCTGATTCCTGGCCACAGGTGGCGCGCTCCCCGGAGTTAGGCCCAGGGTTCACAGACCATCCCCAGGCTCAGACACCAGGAGCCGGTCACAATTTTCAGTACAAGTTTCAGCCCCTTTGTGGAGACATGCAACATTGTTATTGTCGCTTATTACAGCAATAAATAAAAAATCCCAAAACATTAGCACAATTTTTCAAGAAAATTTCGCCAGCACAGCTCAACAATACTCAGCTGGTGAGATAACAATGGCCCACAGCAGTAAGGGCTAATTTACCGCTTTTCTAGGTCAGCCTGTAAACCTGCTTGGCAGATTTTGGTTTTCACTTCTACTAAATTGGAATAAAGTAAAGTAAAAAATGTCAGGGGTCTGATTGTTTGTGGGGAATCTAAAGGTGTGCGTGAGGGGTCTTATGGCATGTGTGGGTGGTCTAATGGTATGTTGGGGCATCTGATGGCATTTAGGAGGGATGTGAGGTCTGATGGGCATGTGAGGGGGCTGTTGGCATGGAATCCGGCGGTTGGAATCCCGACAGCGGCTGCCCCACATGGGTGAAAATCCCGATAGTCCCCAGGTAAGTATTCACTAACCTAACCCCCCCAACTCTAACCCTCCTAAGGGGTGCCTAACCCTAACCTTCCCCCCAGTGCCTAACCCTAATCCACCCTCTAAGTGCCTAAACCTAACCCCCCTCTAAGTGCCTAAACCTAACCCCCCCTTCCCCGCCGCCTAAACCTAAGTCCCCCGGGGGGGTGCCTAACCCTGAGTCCACCTCGGGGGTGCCTAACCCTAACCCTCCCTCCCCCTAGCCTAACCCTAACCTCCCGGGGGTTGCATAAACCTAAGTCCCGCCCGGGAGCCCTAAACCTAACCCTCCCCCACAGCTTTCCACGTTCGGCGCCCAGCATCATTTCGATCGGGATGCCGGGCGCTGGTCTCCCGGCATCGCTAAAATGACAGGCATCTAGATTTAGATGCCTGTCATTTAACCCTCGCCGGCATAAAGCAGTCGGGAAGCTGGCTGTCTGGATTAAGTCCGCCGGCTTCCCGACTGCATACCGTTGGCATGTCGAGTGGTTCATGAATGTGGATGGATGTGAGGAGGTATGAGAGGCATGTTGGCCATTTACAATGTTTTTGTTGATTTTATGAACATACTATCATGGGAGGTCTGATGGCATGTGGGGAGGACTTTGGGGCATGTAAGGGGCATTTGGAGAGGTCTGATGTGAGGATGTTTACCCATTCTTATACCCTTTAAGAACAATGTGTTTAGGTAGGTGTGCATGGGAAGGGGGTGGGGGGGTGGGGGCCTGGATCTTTGCCCTGGGTGACATGAAACCTAGTTTTGTCCAATGTTTATAATACAAGTAGGGGTGCTTTCATAGGTCCCCTTGTCATTTTAATGCTCCCCCGCTGCTGGGGACCACATGGGAGACCCTGGTGGCTGTAAAATTTAAAAAACATCATGGGCAGTTAGCCTCTGACATTACCTGCTGGTGCCTATGGACATGATCCACTAATAATATGACCCTGGATGCAGTGCAGGGTTATATAAACCATTAAAACATGCAGCAGACACTGAACAGCTCTAGAACGTTGTAGGATGCTCTGAACATGAATCAAAGATCTAGAATGTTGCTAGTGACTCTCCTCTCCATATAACAACTTGAATTGAGCGACAGCAATATCAGTGACAGGAATTAGAGTAATAGCATAGAAATAGGACAGGCCTAAGGAACTGGAATACTCCTGGACTCTACCACGATCTCTATGTGTTGG
The DNA here is from genome assembly GCA_031769625.1 of Taudactylus pleione. Classification (NCBI taxonomy): domain Eukaryota; kingdom Metazoa; phylum Chordata; class Amphibia; order Anura; family Myobatrachidae; genus Taudactylus; species Taudactylus pleione. Next base: position 896,776 of record JAUIMM010000073.1, read on the forward strand.
AACCTCTAATTCACTCTGTGCTGCCCTCTTGATTTCTCTTTTCCTCTGGATTCCTTCTGCCTCTCTCACAGTTTAAACAGGATCACCAGTAGGCTATTCCTTGGCTATGGCAGATTCTTATGTCGGTTGGCGGTGCCCTGAGACAGTCTTGCAGCCTTGCCTGACAGATGGTTAGCCTCCTTCATCTAACAGATTGTTAGCCTTGTCTGTTACTGTAGACACTGTATGACGGCTTGCTCTGTGACTGATGACTCTGCTTAAAGGTCTTGAAGCCCTCTGGTGTCTCGTTGGCTCTGTGGTTGGTAAAACCTCTATACTATGCAGACTGATGGCACAAACACTCATATTCACCGTACTCTCACAGACAGTGAGCTCTGTCTTTTCCAGGAGCCACAGTACCCAAGTGCTCTGCAGGCTCTTTGCTATTGTGACTGGGTTTATGACATAGGGGCCTATTCATCAACACTAAAATAAAGTTTTTAAGGACATTTTCCTTAAATAACGTTATTTTGGTATTCATGAACAGACTTAACACAGGAGATATCACAGATACTTACCGCATCTGTAGGCAGTGCTGCGCATGCGCTGGTTTTACAGATGTAACAGCGCATGCGCAGCACTGTTTCCAGATGCGATAAGGTAGTGTAGGCAGGGAAAAGTATCTATTTCCCGAAAAGCTGTCATCGCAAAAATGACAGCTTTTCGGAATAGATACTTATGGAGAGGTGGAATGATGAATTCCACCTATAATTAGCTAGAACTCCATGAGAGTTCTAAAGCTAATTATCTCCATTGAATTTTTACGTTTAATGAATAGGCCCCATAGTGTAGAGCAAGTTCTCTGCTGAACTGTATGTTTCCATATAGTTTACCTAAAATTTGCAGGCTCAGCAGACATGGAATGGGGTGTGGAAAAGCGTATGGACTTTGGATGTAGAATCCTTATACATGAACATTCCACATTGCCCAGCAATCTCCTAGAGGCACCAGAGGTTCGTTCTGAAAACTACGCACTTTTAATAAAATCTCCATGGATTTTTTGATTCTGAAACTCAGCCATGTGTAACCACCATCATTACACACACTTATCACAAGAAGGTAGAATTCAAAATTATCTTCATCACAAATGCCCATTACACACCTTGGAAAAGTAAAATACCCAGTTGATGAGATTAAAATGGAATTCTTGAGAAATATATGAAACACAAGTTCTAGTTTATGATTAGAAAATATTAGTGATTGTGGATATCCAAGTGCATTACTTTTTAACGCTCATAGAGAGATGAATCTTTTGGATCTTGAGTCCCTTTTGGATATGACCTCCAAGGTCAGACCTAGAGGGGCAGAAGGTCAAAGGGGTTCCTTTGATCTAGATTTTTGTGTTGTAGTTCAATAGATCATCAAATATGATACAGAATTTTTTTTTGAAGGGAAATGATCCCTTGTTGAAACAAGATCCCATTTTCAAGGTTATTTTTTTTTTAGGAAAAAGTTTTTAAACCTAAAACACATGCTTGCACCCTTGTACAGACTCTTCTTAATAAGTGGGATAGAATGGATTTCTTATGATATGCAGGGGTGCACCAGATGTATTACCTTTAAACAAATCAGGAATAAAACTAGAGAATCATACAATGTTATATTAATTGAAACAGTTTATGTCAGGTTATGAGGGACAACATGATGGTGCAGTGGTCAGTATTTCTATCTCACAGCAGGGGAAATGAGTTTTATACAGACCAGTGCATTATCTATTTGGAATTTGTATGTTCTACCTATGTTTGTGTGTTTCCTTGCTACACTCCAAATAGCATTCTGGTAGATTAGGTTGGAGGATGAAAGATCGAGTAAAAAGGTTGACAAGCAATAGGTCAACACTAGATGGTCAACAGTCATGGGCTGCCTTCAGGTGGAGACTGCTGGGACTGGAGTCCCGGGCCCACACAGAGATGGAGGCCCTCTCTGTGATCGAGCATCCAGCTGCCATCTGAAAATATGCTAATGCTACAGCTGCCTGGAAATGTATTTCCCACCGGTGGTGGCCTTGAAGATCGAAGCAAGTGCGTACAAACAAGCATCGATGGTCGCAGAGTACCCCTACGGTCGCGCCCATGGCCGAGGGAACTGAGACGGTGACGCCATATTTTCTGCGTACGGGATCATAGATGTAGACAAATACATGTCCCGGGAACGGTCACGTCGCGCCCACGTTTTTGCCACCACTCATTACTTCCCACAAAAATGGCCAATGTCTATCAATCATTAGCAAATAAATCCTCACTACAGCCGTAGTCACATTTGATTACAATTCAATCGCCAGGCATTCGCATTGTGGCTAAGACGGTTGCGCAGTCCACGGATAATCACTCAGCTGCGTGAACATCAAAAATAGCGTCCACATCTGAATCAGGCCATTAGATTGTAAGCTCCAACATGACAAAGACTGATATGACTGACAATTATTACGTGTACAGCACTGCACAATAGGGCACTGCTATATAAATAAGCAATAATAACACAGACAGCTGATTTATCAAGCAGTGCTGCAATCAAGTTGTCAGTTTTCCACATGTTTTTGTGTGATTTACAAATCAGCAGATTTAATAAAGGCAAATCCACTAAATCACATGATTTTCATGGATAAATATGCTAGGAAAAAAGATGTGCCACTGGCCTGCAAAGATGCTGTAACTACTCTATGGTCATTCACAACCAAAAAACAGAGGCACAATAGATTTCTGCATTATGTTACCGTCAGTAATTATTTATTAATTAAGGTTCTCAATACAGTTAATAATTATGTTTATGGGAGCACAATGACGTTTCGTATTCAGCTTGTTAGGACTGCACAGTGGCGTCACTGAGGTTGGTGTCATCCTCACCCTTTTACCCTCTTAACCATGTTTCACGCCCCCATATTCGTCATGCTGGGGACTTGTCCAGTTCTCTGGGAGCTACTGGGCAGCCCCTAGCCTCTGCGAACACAGTGCAGCTATCACTGCTGCTTGGTAACACTATCTGAGGGGCAGCTCTGCTATTTTGGTGTCACCTGGTGCAGCCCGTGCCTCCCTGCAGCCCCCCAACTGATGCCACTGACACTGCATTATACTTACCTCTGGCTAACCAGCTCAAGCTAATCATTGGTCCGTATATGATGGTGCACTCCACTACTACAATATACATTTACAGATCATTAGTACAATATAACTAACCATCACAAGTGAGATACGTGGACCTATGCAAAGTGCACACATTTGTTATTTTAAGTTTCTTATTTGATTTTGATGTGCTTTATTTTGTCTAATATTACCTTTCAGTCTTTTTTTTATTTTTATTTTCATGAGTGATTATTATTCACATTGTTTTTAATCTATGCTAATATACGGTATTAAAATGATGTTTAGTATTATTATTATTTATTTATATGGCGCCACAAGTGTTCCGCAGTGCCTTACAAAGTATATAAAACAAATAAGTAACCAGCGACTTAAGCTGGGTACACACTGACGGATACATTGGCCGATCAATTGATCGGCCAATGTATCTGCTGCCCGTCGGGCAGTGCGTACCCGCGATATGTCGGTGAACGGCGGCGTTCACCGACATATCGCATTGGCTGTGCTGCACAGTCGATGGACAGATATGTTTGCAGACATATCTGTCCATCGGCAGGTGTGTATGGGCGGTGGGCAGACCGCCCATACACACACAGCGGCAGGCGGGACACGCCCCCCACCCGCCGGGACACGCTCCCGACATGCCTCCTGGATGCCAGGACCTGCGGGCAGACACAGTTGATGGTTGTTCAGTATGTGTGAACAACCATCATCTGCAGATATATCTGTATAGTGTGTTCCCACCATAACAATACAATACAATGCAGGACACGGACATGGATAATAAACATAGCTATATATTAGCGACCTTTATACCCACATAAGCAGCCAAGTTGCCCTAGTGGGAAGTAAGAGATAAGTGAAAATACAGTTTATATTTTTTTATAACTTTCTGGGTTTTCTTTATATATTTTCCATGATCATTACTTTGCATTTAATTGAGTAACCCCCTGTCTCCAAGCGCCATTATTTTTGGTGTTCTAGTGTTTTTGTCTTTGCTTGAAGTTGTGGATTCTTCATCATTTTGGGGCTGAAGGTGTGCAACACTATTTTTTTTTTAAAATATAGGGTCTCATTCAGACCCGCTCGCAAGCACCTGAGCGCTCGCAAGTGGGTCGATGTTTGGCTGTGCACACGCGCAGCGGCCGCACTGCGCGTGCACAAGCCCCAGAGCGAGAGAGAAATTCTCTCGCTCCGTGGCTCACTACAAAAGGGGCGGCTGTCGATGTTGATCGACAGCTCGACCCGTTTTGGAGGTGTGGCGGGGCGGTGGCTTCACAAACGGAGGCGTTCCCAAGTTTGTGGGCGGCCCCACTGACATCACCAGTGATGTCAGTGGGAGAGCTTCCGGCTCTATTAGAGCCGAAAGCTCTCTGGGGCTTGCGGCAGACGAGACCCTACCACAAGGGTCTCGTCGCAAGCCCCGATGGTCACCCACAGCCTAGCGAACGGCCAGGAGGCTGGATCATTTTTTAGATGCGGCCGCCCTCATTCAGAGCGAGCGCTCGCATTTTGCGAGCGGCTCTGAATGTGGTCCTCAATGTATTATATTTACCTAAAGGGCAAACCTTACATCCTTGTGCACAGTAAACATACTCTTTAATATGGAAATACAGTATACTTATTTATGAACTAAAAGGAATGTGACTGAGGAAAACAGTATAGTATATTGTTTTGTTCATGACATGACAATACGGCCTCTTTAAAGTACAAACATGCTTTCGTAGTAAAATGACGTTCCTTTTTCTATGCAAAAGCTGCTCAAAGTAATACGGCCCAATGTTGGTAATACACAGAATCAAAGAATTAATATACAAATACATTAACATTTTAAAAAGTGCACCAACACTATTCTTGGCAACACAAGGAAAGCAGTAATAGCTCCAAAGTTAATTTTGTTACATACAAAAATAAGTTGCTAAATTTTATTTTTAAAATCAAACGTTTTCTCAGCTAGATGTTTTGTTCTCTATAGTTTGAAGTTTACAGCTATGGACGACAATAGGCATTGCTGTATATAAAAGCAAATCCACATTTCTTTTTAGACAATTAACGTTTTATTGTAGACACTGTACATAATGTACACAAGTAGAGGAAACACCATAGCACATTGTTATGTACAGTAACTTGCTACCTTACATAAGCATTGTTACATTGTCCCTTGTTATTCTTACAAGCATGTATTTAACTTAATAGGTGTTTAACGCATTCTCCATGATGTAGGTTGGATGTTTAGGGATAAACAATGACTACCGCTTTGACAACATTGTGCCTATTCATATTTACATCACAGTTAATGTTGTAAATGTATTTGTTGTTGTTTTTCTGTTCGTCTTTTGCATTTCCATATCCCTATGCCGAAGCCATAGTATGAGCGTGTCTAGGCATGTGCTGTGACAGTCAAGGCTTGATGCTGGGTTGGACTTATGTAAATTTGCGTATTGTAAAATATGCAAATTGCTTTTGCACGTAGCCAGCTAAATGTTTTTGTTATTGTAATGCATTTTTCGCTAGCAAAACCATTGTATAGAAAATTGGTGTAAGCGTATCTGATGTCTGCATGATGTAACCCCATACTTGCCGCCATTCAGCTCCCTCCTTCGGAGAGTGAGCTGAATGTCTGCGCAGAGAGCGTGGGGAGTGGCCGGGTAATGATGCCGCATTGGAGCTGGGGCCGGGGGCCGCGCAATCGCGTAATCGTGGCCCCGTCCCCTCTTCACAATGCCAAAAAACGGCATTGTGAAGCAGGGGGCGCGGCCACGATTACGCAATTCAGCGCGAATCGCGTCACCATCCCCCCCCTGCTGCAGGGGTTTCTATTAGTAGTACGGGGGGGCAGGCAGCTGGGAGGCTTGCCTGCCTTTTCGGGGGGTCGGGAGCAGCAGCCGATATTCTGGAGACTCCCGACCAAATCGGGAGGGTAGGCAAGGCTGTGTAATCCTGTTGCATACGCTACTGGTGGAGTTCTGCATGCTTCTTGTGATTTTGATGAACGCAATTATATATATATATATATATATATATATGTATATATACAGTATATAAAATTATGAAAACTTGGCATCAGCCTCTCAACGCCTGAATTTTTGTAATTTTTTTTTTATTAAAACGGACACGTCACAAGCAAAGCAGAGGCAGCCATATTGTATACTTCCCAATGTTCAGCTTTTCAATTGACTAGGAATTAATGACACCCTGCAAACTTTTAACAAAGTGGTAGGATGAACACTGGTTCAGGGAGCAACACGGTTACCATTTTAACTTTGTTATAGTTTTGCTACTTTTACCAATGACATTTGAACTATTAGAGGGATGCAGAGGGAATAATAGGTAGAATATAGGGAATACAATTCTATTATCTTTACATATCTTGAACATAACTAGATCGTACAGACCACCAAGAACCTCTGCAATCTGGCTGGGCCAATATGCAATAGCTAGCTAGCACCTATCCTTGTGCATCAATGCCTATTTCCCTATAAATTGTAAGCCTGCGAGCAGGGCCTTCCTACCTATATGTCTGTCAGTTATTTCTCAGTCTTGTTTTATTACTGTTTGTTCCCAATTGTAAAGCGCAACGGAATATGTTGGCGTTATATATGTAAATAATAATAATATATTTCAAGTAATGTTTCCACCCACCAAGGTGGACACCATTTTGTGCCCCCCACACAAAGGGATCCTTTCCCTGGACAGTAACAGCTTAGGAAACTAGCGCACGTGCCTGTACTTCCACTGTTGCCGAACCATGCTACAGTCATCCTGACCTATGAGCCGCACGGTTGGTGTAATGGTTAGCATTGCTGCCTCACATAACTGAGGTCTTGGGTTTGATTCCCACCACGGACCTGACTATGTGGAGTTTATATGTTCTCCCCATGTTTGCTGGGTATTTTACGTTTCCTCCCACAACTGAAAAATATACTGGTAGTTTAATTAGCTTCTGACAAAAAATAGCCCTAGTTGTGTGTACGTGCATGTGGTAGGGACCGTGGATTGTAAGCACTGCTGGGGCAGGGACTGATGTGAATGACCAAATGCTCTCTGTAAAGTGCTGTGGAATATGTGTGCGCTATATAAATAAATAAAACAAAAAGGATGAGCACATATCTGCAGACAGAAGCACTTCTTCTCTACCTTCACATGACTGTCTTCAGGTACCATGGACACTCAGTGTATCGCACACATTACAGGCAACTTTGCAGACCGCTACTTCCATTGTATGAACCAACCGTCTGACCAATACGCTTCTATTTATACACTTTCAGAGTATGTATAACCTATCACTGTATGCCACCCATTTCACCTAAAGCCTAACATAATAGTATATGACCCAGTATATTATCTATCTATCTATCTATCTATCTATCTATCTATCTATCTATATGTATTTCATCTATCTATCTATCTATCTATCGGTCATCTATCTCTTATCTATCTATATATATTTATATATATTTCATCTATCTATCTATATGTATGTCATCTATCTATATATCATCTATCTATCTATCCATCTATATGTCATCTATCTAGTTATCTATCTGTATTTCTATCTATCTGTATTTCTATCTATCTATCATCTACAGTATCTATCTCATATCTATCTATCTATCTATCTATCTATCTATCTATCTATCTATCTATCTATATATATATATATTTATCTATATGTCAGCTATCTATCTATATCATCTATCTATCCATCTATATGTCATCTATCTAGTTATCTATATGTATTTCTATCTATCTATCTGTATTTCTATCTATCTATATGTATTTATATCTATCTATCTATCTATCTATCTATCTATCTATCTGTCTGTCTGTCTGTCTATCTATCTATCCATCTATCTATCTATCTATCTATCTATCTATATATCTATCTATCCATGTCATCTATCTATATGTATTTCATCTATCTATCTATCTATCTATCTATCGGTCATCTATCTCTTATCTATCTATATATATTTATATATATTTCATCTATCTATCTATATGTATGTCATCTATCTATTGTATGTCATCTATCTATCTATATATCATCTATCTATCTATCCATCTATATGTCATCTATCTAGTTATCTATCTGTATTTCTATCTATCTGTATTTCTATCTATCTATCATCTACAGTATCTATCTCATATCTATCTATCTATCTATCTATCTATCTATCTATCTATATATATATATATATTTATCTATATGTCAGCTATCTATCTATATCATCTATCTATCCATCTATATGTCATCTATCTAGTTATCTATATGTATTTCTATCTATCTATCTATCTGTATTTCTATCTATCTATATGTATTTCTATCTATCTATCTATCTATCTGTCTGTCTATCTATCTATCCATCTATCTATCTATCTATCTTTCTATCGGTCATCTATCTCATATCTATCTATATATATTTATCTATATTTAATCTATCTATCTATCTATCTATCTATCTATCTATCTATATGTATGTCATCTATCTATTGTATGTCATCTATCTATATATCATCTATCTATCCATCTATATGTCATCTATCTAGTTATCTATCTGTATTTCTATGTATCTATCTGTATATCTATCTATCATCTACAGTATCTATCTCATATCTATCTATCTATCTATATATATATATATATATATATATATATGTCATCTATCTATATATGTCACCTATCTATCTATATCATCTATCTATCCATCTATATGTCATCTAGTTATATATATGTATTTCTATCTATCTATCTATCTGTCCATCTATCTATCTATCGGTCATCTATCTCATATCTATCTATATATATTTATCTATATTTAATCTATCTATCTATCTATCTATCTATATGTATGTCATCTATCTATTGTATGTCATCTATCTATCTATATATCATCTATCTATCTATCCATCTATATGTCATCTATCTAGTTATCTATCTGTATTTCTATGTATCTATCTGTATATCTATCTATCATCTACAGTATCTATATCATATCTATCTATCTATATATATATATATATATATATATATATGTCATCTATCTATATATGTCACCTATCTATCTATATCATCTATCTATCCATCTATATGTCATCTAGTTATATATATGTATTTCTATCTATCTATCTATCTATCTATCTATCTATCTATCTGTCCATCTATCTATCTATCTATCTATCTATCTATCTATCTATCCATCCATCCATCCATCCATCCATCCATCCATCCATCCATCTATCTATCTATCTATCTATCTATCTATCTATCTATCTATCTATCTATCGGTATTTCTATCTATCTATCTATCTATCTATCTGTCCATCTATCTATCTGTCCATCTATCTATCTATCCATCCATCCATCTATCTATCTTTCTATCTATCTATCTCTATGTCATCTATCTACTTATCTATATGTCTTTCTATTTATCTGTCTATCTATATGTCATCTATCTATTTATCCAGGGGTGTATCGATAATGGGTGCACACCCTGCACCCATTTATTCAATACTTACCTTTTCGGAGTCCTGCGTCGGCGGAAGCAACACTATACAAATCACCGGTAAAACGGAGTCTACTCTAGTGGCTCATATCTATCTATCTATCTATCTATCTATCTATCTTAAAGTATTTGAGCCAAACGTAATAGCTTGCGAATTGCGGCAAGTGCCAAGGTTTTGCCGATTTAGCCGCGAGATTTAAAGCAGCAATTTTTTAAAGGTAACACCAGGTTTGTTTTGCTGCTTTAAATCTTGTGCCGCAACTTGCAAGCTGTATTACACTTGCTCACTTGTCTACTAAGAATACATAAAACTGAACCTCCAGTTGAATCCACAAAGTGTGAGAAATTACATTTATAAGGGGAAATTGGTATACACTTACCTGGATCTCTTCTGGGACGTTCAGTAATTTAATATGTTTGATGTCACAATATAAAACATACCCCAGACCATCACTGATGCTGAGTCAGATGCACAGTGTGAATACTGGGGATTTCGGGGATTTGTGTTACTATATTAATAATTTTTACACTATTTTTTGTTACATATTTATACATCCTTTTCACTTGTTGGTATAACACAGATTATTGCAATATATTATATGCAGTAGCTCAGTGTCCTTTGCTTGAGTTGGATTGCTTATGTCTGCACTGGAGAGCAGCCAGATAAATAGGGCACCTCGGAGAGATGGGCTTCCTTAGGAAACTAGGTTCCCCTGTAGGATACCTGAGACAGCCGCTAAAGCTTACATCGCTTCTCTTTGATCTGAATTCAGAACACTTGTGGTTCTGTTATCCCTGAGATGATGGCTCAAGACCAGTAACATTTCACCAGCTCAGGAGGAGCCCCTTATATATCCGTTCAGCTGGTTCCAATGAGGCTACCGACAGCCCCTGAACAGGACCAGATTCTGCTAAAAAAAAAAAAATATGGATTTTATTTTCCCGGAAACAGCTGCCAGGCAATAAAACAGTGACGAGAAGAATAAAAAGTACAGATCCAGTATAAGGAAAAATTACAAAATACAATAAACACGCAGTGTGCTCTGGAATAACATCATACCCATAACCGGAATCCATCCTGGCCACTGTAACATTAACCCTTTTTGCCCCCCCACCAATAGCGACAGGCTGAAGTGCAAGACATATATTTATTTCTGAACATTTATTTATATATCTCCAGCATATTACGGTGCGCTTCACAATTTACATTTTTAATCACTTCAGGTATAGCCATGAGCAGGGATTTCTCTGATGGTTGTGATACTGTTACTTTACAGTGAATATAAAAAGTGTGCATACTCTTATTGAAATTGTAGGTACAGTATATGTGACATAAACACCTTAAAGAGGTTGGGTACGGGATCCCGGCGGTCAGAATCCCAACGCCGGCATACCGACAAGGTTAGGATACCTGTCGGTAAGTATCCTAACTCTAGCCTTAAACCTAACCCTCCCTCCCCACAACCTAAAACTAACCTCCGCCACTAGTGTTTTAACCCTAACCCCCTCCACTGCCTATCCCTAACCTCTCCCAGTGCCTAACCCTAACTCCCCCCCCCCCCCTAGTGCCTAACCCTACCCTTCCTCCCTAGTGCCTAACCCTAACCTCTGGCAGTGCCTAACCCTACCCTCCCCCTAGTGCCTAACCCTAACCTCTCCCAGTGCCTAACCCTAACCCTCCCCCTAGTGCCTAACACTAACCCTCCCTCTAGTGCCTAACCCTAACCCTCCCCCTGGTGCCTAACCCTAACCCTCCCCCGGGTGCCTATCCCTCCCCCTGGTGCCGAAACCTAACCCTCTCCCTAGTGCCTAACCCTAACCCTCCCCCTGATGCCTAACCCTAACCCTCCCCAGGTGCCTAACCCTAACCCTCCCCCTAGTGCCTAACCCTAACCTTCCCCCTGGTGCCTAACCCTAACCCTCCCCCTGGTGCGTAACTCTCCCCCTGGTGCCTAAACCCTAACCCTCCCCCTACTGCCTAACCCTAACCCTCCCTCTACTGCCTAACCCTAGTGCGTAACCCTAACCCTCCCCCTAGTGCCTAACACTCCCCCTGGTGCCTAACCCTAACCCTCCCCCTGGTGCCTAACCCTCCCCCAGGTGCCTAAACCTAACCCTCCCCCTAGTGCCTAACCTTACCCCCCCCCTGGTGCCTAACCCTAACCTCTCCAAGTGCCTAACCCTCCCCCTAGTGCGTGACCCTACCCTCCCCCCTAGTGCCTAACCCTCCCCCTGGTGCCTAACCCTAACCCTCCCCCCTAGTGCCTAACCCTCCCACTAGTGCCTAACCCTCCCCTCCCCCCCTAGTGCCTAACCCTCCACCTAGTGCCTAACCCTACCCTCCCCCCCTAGTGCCTAACCCTCCACCTAGTGCCTAACCCTAACCCCCCCCGGTGCCTAACCCTAACCCCCCCCCCCAGTGCATAACCCTCCACCTAGTGCCTGACCCTACCCTCCCCCCCTAGTGCCTAACCCTAACCTCTCCCAGTGCCTAACTCTAACCCTCCCCCTGGTGCCTAACCCTCCCTAGTGCCTAACCCCCTTGTGCCTAACACTAACCCTCCCCCTAGTGCCTAACCCTCCCCCTAGTGCCTAACCCCCCTTGTGCCTAACCCTAACCCTCCCCCTAGTGCCTAACCCTAACCATCCCCCTAGTGTCAAACCCTAACCCCACCCTGCCCCTAACCCCCTTACTTACCATCGTGATGCCAGTGCCAGGATTCTGAGTGCTGTCAGGAATCCGGAGCCTGCATCCTGACCGCCAGGATATAAACTACAGTAAATCCCCTTATAAGCTGATGTTGGCTTGTCTTGATCATCTTTACACTAAACCTAATAACATGATAACCTAACCACCTAAATAAACAGACACAATGTATGGCAGTTAAAATGGTTGATAACAAACTAAAAATAATGGCAGTGGACAGAGGGCGACCAGACCAGGGCGACTAGGGGTACAAATGCATATGCATTTTGCTAAGATGTCATCACAACTATCATATGTGTTGGGGAGGTGACAAATTAGAGGGGACCTAAAATGGGGAGGCCACACCAATACCCAACCCTTTTCTGCAGACGATCAGACGAAAAAGATGCTGATCTCTACCAGTATTGCCAAAATAAGTTGGCAGTACCTACACCCCGTTCGGCTGGACAACTCTGGTCAACTATATGAACCTAACTGTGATGTGATTACACACAGCCTAAGGATTTTACAGGCAGCCTAAACTGTCAACATCAAGTATGAAAGTTATCAGGACAGACATTTTTCCATGTTAAAGTGATCTAGCAACCAACAAAACACAAGTGAAAACAGGTTCACAATGTTTAGTAACAATAAGTGACAAACAAAACCTCCAATAAAATGGTTGCATAAGTGTCCACACCCAAGTTTGTAGCTGTGTTCAGAGTCAACCAATCACATTCAATTTCTGGTTTAAAGCTAATTATGATACACCTGCAAGCAATAAGTGTGATTGTGATAGGCCTCAAACAAAAAGAAACTGTTCCAGCAGGATTTAATTGCAGTATTCTTGTTGTACCCTTCTGAGGTAGGCATGGGATGGGCCTGGGGCGTTTTAAGAGAGGAGGGGGCCCTTGTGCAGCCTATGTTTGGGCCCAATCCTCTCCATCAGTGCACCGAGGGCCTGATTCAGACCCGCTCGCAAGCGCACAGCGCTCGCAGGCGGGTCGATGGTCCCCCACTGCGCATGCGCCGCTTCCGGCGTGCGCTTGCGCGAGATCCGTCCAGCGACGGCAGCTCCGTCGCTACGGGTCTCGCTACAAGATGGGGCGGCTGTCGATGGTGAGTGACAGCTCACCCTGTTTTGTAGGCGGGGATGGGGGTGGCAGCACAAACGCAGACGTTCCCTTGGGAACGCCTGGCGTTTGTGGGCAGCCCTACTGACAACACTAGTGATGTCAGTAGTGGACTTCCTGCTCTACTAGAGCAGGAAGTCCACTCGGGCTTGCGGGAGCCGAGACCCTACCACAGGGTCTCGTCGCAAGCCCGATGGTCGCGATAATTGCGACAGACTCCAGGCCGCTTGCACAAGCTGTGGGTGGTCACCCAAGGCATTGCGAGCGGACTGGAGATGAAAAAAAAAACGCCCTGATTCAGAGCGAGCGCTCGCCAGCAGCGAACGGCTCTGAATCAGGCCCTGAGCGCAGTAGATTCTGGCTTCATGCCACTACATACTGCGCATGCGTGGGTCTCCGGGAAATTCTTTTCTGCGCATGGGCGAGTCACCGGGAAAATAGCCACCGCCATTTTCCCAATGATTTTTTGCTGCTGCTCTGCAGGTCCGGTCCGGCACTGCGGGACAGCACAGTAAGTATAACTATGGGTGCAGGGTGTGCGGTGTAGGCCCCCTTGGACCCAGGGGCCCGTGTGCACCGCACGCCTTGCACCCATTTTAAAGACGCCCCTGGGATACCCATGGTCTACAAGGAGTTTTCATCACATCTATGGGATCACATTCTTGAAAAGTACCAAGAAATAGAGAGGGGCATTTGAAGGGCAAATTATGTACCGTGGATCACTGTGACATAACGGGGACATCGCTGTGATCAGAACGTCCCTCTAAAGGTGATGACAGGTATAATCTGTCATCCGAGAAGCTACAAAAGGTCCAGCACCAGCATTACAGGAGCAGCAGTCATTCCTGTCAGGAACTGGTCACTCCCTGCATGTAACTACAGTGTCCCAAATTCGGCACATGTCTGGGCTATGGGGTAGGTGAACAGGATGGAAGCATTACTCACAAATAAAGAACATCTATGCCTATCTACATTACAAAAAATACATTCAGACATTTCAAACTATGTGTGAGATGTATCAAGGAGTGTAAGGAATGAAATTGACCAGTGTGCAGGGGCGTCTTAAGAGAGGAGGGGGCCCGTGTGCACTCTCCTTGCGGGGTCCCCTCCTCTTTCCCCGGTGGCCGGCAGCTGACTGATGCGGCTGGCAAGCCACCAGAGCATTAGTAGACTCCGGGCACTAGAGTGTGCCCAGAGCCTACTGCGCATGCGCAGAACCCCGGAAAGTGGCCGCGGCTGTGTTCTGAGCAGCGCTGACACCTGACGCGGGACCACGGACAGGTAGGTTTAAACCAATATGGGTGCAGTGTGTGCGGTGCAGGGCCACCCTGGACCCGGGGGCCCGTGTGCCCCGCACACACTGTACCTATTATAGATATGCCACTGCCAGTGTGGAAGTTGCCCATAGCAAATTTCAGGACAAGGTTATGTGCATCCTCAGGAGAGATACGTAGGAAGAGACCACTGTCTTCCTGCTTTCTCCCATAATGCATTGCGTCCCTGGCCCCCTAATGCACAGTGCACACGCCGTCTTTCGTAAAGGCGTTAGGTCTGTCTCAGCCCCTAAAAAAACTGTAAATACAGAAATAAAAGGAAAGCGAAAAGCAGTGTTGTTTTTATGCCACTTTTCTCTCATGCCTTTTTAAATAGAACCCTAAACCACAATTATAACTTGTCCAAAATACAGTTGTTATTATTATTATCATTTATTTCTATAGTGCCAGGATTTTCCATTGTGCGCTTTACAATTCACTTAAGAAGAGTGTACTGACTACTGTATGTAACTGCGACTCTGCCTTACTGTCAACGGGTCACAGTATGCTGTTGTACCATAAAAAAGCATATGCTAAAACACATTATTGGGTTTCACGCCTGGTTAGCCAGCTGGCATTTCCTAATTCCTTGCGAAATTCCATGACAAGTATATTTTCGCTATATGAGCAGAATGGTTAGCGTAGTGGTTAGCATTACTGCCTTACAGCCCTGAGGACAGTCCCTGACCAGGGCACTATCTGTGTGAAGTTTGTATGTTCTCTACATGATACAATTTCCTCCCACACTCTAAAAACACGATGGTAGGTTAATTGGTTTCTGATGAAAACATTTAACCCTAGTGTGTATTCGTAGGGACTATAGATTGTAAGCGCCATGATTCAAGAAAGTTTGGGAACCACTGTCTTATGTGCTGAAGGGCAGGATTTACTAAGCATTGCATCCGCAATGTCATACATTCTGCCAAGTATTGGCTACAGACCGATCATAATATCGCCGGTTTGTACCTAGAAAATTGCAAAGGATAGCTCTCCCGATAAGAGCTGTCCTTTGCGATAGAGGGACTTCCGGATTTATGACCCAGTAGTCCCTCTGGCATCCTTCTGTGCATGCACAGAAGGCGTTACCCACTGGGTCGAATCTCCAGAACAGCATTTTCGGGGGTTTGACTGCATTTCCACCCTTAGTACATCTCACTCGAATAGAGAGTTGGTTACCTGGAAAGTCACAGAACCCATGCCGGGTCCTGTACATAACAGAAATGTGTTTTCTACTTAGGACGATTTTAGTGGCATGACGAGGTAGAATGCTAGGTGTGCCAAACCACAGACAGCCGCTATACATATGAGGTAGAATGCTAGGTGTTCCGGCGCAGACAGCCGCTATACATATGAGGTAGAATGCTAGGTGTGCTGGCGCAGACAGCCGCTATACATATGAGGTAGAATGCTAGGTGTGCTGGCGCAGACAGCCGCTATACATATGAGGTAGAATGCTAGGTGTTCCAATGCAAACAGCCACTATACATATGAGGTAGAATGCTAGGGGTGCCGGCGCAGATAGCCACTATACATATGAGGTAGAATGCTAGGTGTTCTGGCGCAGACAGCCGCTATACATATGAGGTAGAATGCTAGGTGTTCTGGCGCAGACAGCCGCTATACATATGAGGTAGAATGCTAGGTGTGCCGGCGCAGACAGCCGCTATACATATGAGGTAGAATGCTAGGTGTTCCAATGCAAACAGCCACTATACATATGAGGTAGAATGCTAGGGGTGCCGGCGCAGATAGCCACTATACATATGAGGTAGAATGCTAGGTGTTCCGGCGCAGACAACCGCTATACATATGAGATAGAATGCTAGGTGTGCCGGCGCAGACAGCCGTTATACATAAGGTAGAATGCTAGGTGTGCCGGCGCAAACAGCCGCTGTACATATGAGGCAGAATGCTAGGTGTTCCGGCGCAGGCAGCCACTATACATATGAGGCAGAATACTAGGTGTGCCGGCGCAGACAGCCGCTATACATGAGGTAGAATGCTAGGTGTGCCTTCGCAGACAGCCACTATACATATGAGGCAGAATGCTAGGTGTGCTGGCGCAGACAGCCGCTATACATATGAGGTAGAATGCTAGGTGTTCCGGCGCAGACAGCCGCTATACATATGAGGTAGAATGCTAGGTGTTCCAATGCAAGCAGCCACTATACATATGAGGTAGAATGCTAGGGGTGCCGGTGCAGATAGCCACTATACATATGAGGTAGAATGCTAGGTGTGCTGGCGCAGACAGCCTCTATACATATGAGGTAGAATGCTAGGTATGCCGGCACAGACAGCCACTATACATATGAGATAGAATGCTATGTGTGCCGGCGCAGACAGCCGCTATACATATGAGGCAGAATGCTAGGTGTTCCGGCGCAGACAGCCTCTATACATATGAGGTAGAATGCTAGGTGTGCCAACACAGACAGCCGCTATACATATGTTTTTGATTATGACATAAAATTAACAAGCTTCTTCTTGCAGAGACGTCCATTTATCTGTGAGTTACCGAGTAATTGAGAAATGAATGAGCCCCCAAGCAAGTGTCAGGGTTCGGGGAAATGAGAGACAGAGGCCCCTATATAACAAGCAAAGGAGAGTTTGCTGAAAGACCTGTTCCGTACAATTATAAGGCAGTAAACATCTTTTCCAGGACCTGAAAGGAAAATAAGCCGGGATTAATTACCTCTGTAACCAGGGCTGTCTCTCCGCCACTGCTATTCTGTTGTGCTATAATTTTATATATATATTCACTACAAAACCATATTAGGGCAGCTTGTTTCATGTGAAGTATTTCATAATAGGGGAGACAGGTCATTTAAGTTTATTAGGTTTGCTGTGTGTACTTGAATATTTTAAAACAGGGTCAGCCTTTAATTATGTTTACTATTTCCCTATTTCAACAGTGTTTTAAAACTAAGAAGCTGGCGTTGACTGAAGAGGGTATTAAACCTAATGGAGGGTACACACGGTCAGATATTCTGGAAGTCATGAACGATAACGATTGTAAAAATCGTTACATCGTTCATATCGTTGACATGCATCGATGAACGATGCCCGTGTCCGCATGTCAGATAACGATATCTGAAATTGACTGTGTTTGCAGTCAGATTTGGACGATATTATTCATTTAAATAATGTCAGAAATCGTTCATCGTTCATGAAATTGTTGGTAAAATCGTTCAAATCGTTCATCGTTGGTCTAACAAGTCTGACCGCGTGTATGCACCATAACAGGCAAATATTTTGCTGCTCGGAGTTCCTGTAACCTCTTAAATTTTACAGCAGAGAGGGACCTCTCCCCCTTGCTCTGTATTTTGCACTTATATATTAATATTATTATACCATGTTTATTCAAGGTACTGTATACCATGCTACAGGATAAGATACTAGGGGGTCTATAGTGTTCACTCTAGCTCCGGCGGCAGGCAGGGCCTTCGGCGCGCCCGAAAAGGGGCGTGGTCTTGAAAAGGGGACGTGTCTATAAGACGCATTCCCTTTTCGTTATACTTGGGGGCGTGCCCGGCGCTTACGGGCATGCCGGGCAGCCCCCAAGTGCTGCAGAAAGGGAGAATAGATGCCGGGCGCATGCGCCCGGCGTCTATTCTCCGGCGGTGACCAGGACGTCACCGCGACACCGCATGTTTCTCCACCCGCGGGACACTGCGTCCCGCGGGTGAGAACGGCACCCGCAGGCTGTGAGGGCAGGGCGCTTTTTGCCCTCCTCCTGGAGGGCAGGGTGCTTTTTGCCCTCCAGAGGGAGGGCAGGGCGCCGCGCCCCGCTAAAACAGCCTAGCGGGAACGCTAGGTCTATTTACTAAGCAGTGTTAGGAGACAGAGTGAAAAGTGATAAGAAAGTGATAAGGTACCAGCCAATCAGCTCCCAACTGTCATTTTTCAAACACAGCCTGTGAGATGACAGCTGGGAGCTGATTGGCTTGCACCTTATCACTTTCTTATCACTTTTCACTCTGTCTTCTAACACTGCTTAGTAATTAGACCCCTTCATGATGTAGAGATCTAAAGCATACTTTCCTTCTCTCCCGGGAAGATGCGGGAGACTCCCACTTTTTCAGGTAATCCCCTAGACCCCCCGGAAGAGTGGGTGCATCTCCTGCTTCTCGTCCAATTCCTAGTGAAGCGGGCATGATGGGGAGATAATAATGTGAATCGCGGGTTTGTATGAAGGGGCGGCGCTAAAGTGATACAAAGTGCGCTGTTTAGCTCCATCCCTTTCCCACAGATCTATGATTATGGGGCAGAGCCTATGACCTGAAAGCCCATCCCAGTAGTGATCAACTGCATCTCCTCTCGGGAGAGGATAAACATAAAGTCGGCAGGGAAGATTTCAAGTCATTAAATTTGCAATATTCCCCATCTTAGTAGGCCCAAAAGGGGTGGGGCTTACAGCAAATGCGGACTGGAGTGGGAGGGGCAGCGTTACTTCCATCCGAGTGGGTGGAGTTTAGTTTCAGAAGGCGGGGCTTAATTTGACATGACTTTTAAATGTTTGGCAGAATTAATTTATATAGCTTAAACAAGTTCTGTATAATACGAGACAAACATAAGGCCTTTGCTCTTCAGAACTTTTATTTATTAACAGTCATTTATATAGCGTACACCTAATACGCAGCGGTACACAGAGAATATTTCAGTCATTCACATCAGTCCCTGCCCCAGTTGAGCTTTCAATCTATATTCCCTACCGCATGTTCACACATACACACTAGGATTCATATATTTGTCATCTGCCAAGTAACCTACCAGTGTGTTTTTTTTAAGTGTGGGAGGAAAGAGAAGCACCCAGAAGAGAGAACATACAAACTCTGCACGGATCACTCATGACCAGGAATGAACTGTTGACTTCAGTGCTGTGAGGCAGTAATGCTAACCACTTTGCCAACCGTGCTATCCAAACTTCTGGCTTATGGGCCACAGTGTTAGTTAGGTTGAAGTGTGACCATACCGAAGGATTGAAAAAAAGACTCCAGAATTTCTCCTCTGATAGAAAGGTTTCCAGAGACCCTCCATCATATTATTTATTACCAGTTATTTATATAGCGCACACATATTCCGCAGCGCTTTACAAAGAATATTTGGCCATTCACATCCGTCCCTGCCCCAGCGGAGCTTACAATCTATGGGCCTGATTCAGAGCCACTCGTAAGCGGCAGTTCGTTCGCTCCGAGCGATGTTTGCACAACTGCGCATGCGTACGGATCATAATACGCATGCGCGAACCAGTCAGTGCGGCCGAAAATCGTTTGTTCGCTAAATAGCGAATGCCTGCTAATTTGAGTGACAGGATGAGGCGTATGTGGGTGGTAACAGGGGAAGGTGCTTGAAAACGGGGAGTGGAGATCAGAACGCAGGCGTGCTTAAAGGTCAAAACGGGCGTTTTATTGGTGTGCATAATTAACAAAGCAGCGTCATTGACCACGTCACTGGGTTATTTTTGAGCCAGAACTGCTCGCAAAATTGTGGTAGCAAAAACCAACCACAAGAATAGCGAGCAGCTCATACCCTGTTCAATGTACTTGATTAATCTAATAAATAGCGGACATGACGTAGGATGCGAGCGGCCAGGGGGCGTAGTTTCCCAAAAAACGACCGCAAGTTTTGTTCGCTCATTCAGACCTAGAGGCATGAACAGACCGCAAACAGCGAACGGTTCATTTGAATAGCCACCCCTATTTTCAGGACGAGCGAGCGCTATTTGCGTCCGGCTCTGAATCAGGCCCTATATTCCCTACCACATGCTCACACACATACACACTAGGCACACTAGGGGTAATTTTGTTAGGAGCCTATTAGCCTACCAGTATATTTTTGGAGTGTAGGAGGAAACCGGAGCACTTAGAGGAAACCCACGCAAGCACAGGGAGAACATACAAACTCCACACAGTTAGGGCCATAGTGGGTATCAAACCCACGACCTCAGTGCTGTGAGGCAGTACTGCTAACCATTACACCTATAACATCTACGGGCCCTTTTTATGAAGGTTATCTGGTAATTTCTCATTACATAACCAGTAACAGCATCAGGCTGTAATTTTTACGCATCACAGCAACTATTTGCACATCGATATTTTATTGTTGGAATTTTATTGTATGTTAGAAGAAATAAATTGTTTTAACCCTGTTACACTATGGTTTTATGTTTGATTTTATGTCTTACATGATCTATACGTTCGGAAAGAAACAGACCATTTGTGATTGAGGGATAACGATCTGAGGGAAGTATTCTTTATCTTCATGTTAGAATTTTATGACACTAGTGCTGACTAGTTATTACATTGCTTTGTTTATATAACAGTCAGGGCCGTAGAGAGTGGCTACGCTCCCGGTACAGTTAGGAACCATATATAACAATGTGTGCTGATCTGTTCAAATCTATATGCTACAGGGCTTAGAACTGCAATAAACCATAGCAACCTATCAGACACTTGCTTTCACTGTCTACATTGCACTAGGCTGATAAAAACCTAATTGCTTATTGGTTACTGTTACAGCACCTAAATGAAATGTTAGTACATGAGCTTATGTGTCTCTGTCCCCAGCCTCATGGGTAATAGGTTTCAAATGTTACTTTCTTTTAAACAATGGCCTCTTTCTCTCCTTGTCTGGGCCAGGCTCCCTGAGAAACAGTGATATAGCGCTCTTGTCCATGTCATTCGTTCCTATGCTGCACCTATATCATTAATTATTAGACTATTTGTCTTCTGAAAGTTTTCCAAGGGGCAGGGGTATGTGAACAGGAATTAAATCGCCCATTGAATCCTCTCCTTCATTCTTCTCTACAGCACAGTGCCACTTCCCACAGAAAAGACACATACACTGTGACTGGTGACCCGCCAGCAGGGAACGGGTTTCCTGCAAGATTTTAACATATGACCCCGTATAAAGGAGTATTATTATGGCAAATGCTTTTACTGTTGATTAGTATATTATTGTTATCCCTTATTTATAGAGCAGAACCCTCTGAGTCACATAGCTGGGGAACAAAGCAAACCAAAGCCTGTGTGAGCACACAAAGATGCCGTTTATACGTAGGGGAAGCTGCTTAGTACATTAGTTCCATGTAAATGCATCATATAGTACATTCATCCTCTGCTGCTTAACAGAGCCTAGCAAAATGACTATTTCCAAAATTATTAAAGCAAAATATACGAGCGCTAATAAAATAGAAATAAAAATAAGAGAAAGTATAAAAACATGCAGAAAATATAATAAAACAATGTTTATAGCCCTTCTGGGCAAAATAGGGAGCTTAGTGGTTCATCGATGTTAAATCCTTGAAAAAGTGTCTGCAGTGGCATGAAACGCGTTGGGGAGAACCAGTGCTAAATGGAGAAGCATCCTGCACCAAGTTATCCGTGTTTGCTACACACGGCCCGGACGCCTGACATCATCGGTGGGTGACGAGACAATCTAATCCCCAGCTGGCGTATGACGGCAATCTACGGTGGACTGCAAGTCCTTAGAGGTAGGGTTTAATAGGGCTAGCACTAGCAACCAGCCCACGCCTCATGGACTTGCATTTCCGGCTAACGGATTTAACATCGATCAACCACTAACCTCCCAAATTTGCCCCAAAGGGCTATAAAGTAAACATTGTTTTATTATATTTTCTGCATGTTTTTATATTTTCTCTTAAATTTATTTTTATTTCTATTTTATTAGTGCTCGTACATTTTGCTTTAATAATAATCTTTTTACTGAGCTGTTCCCACCCCTTTTCAACATACACCTAGCGCAGAATACTGAACAAGAATTATTTTCAAAATTAGATCTTAATTCCCACTCCAAAAATTCTGTATATGTCCTTTGAATCAATATCCTTCTTTACAGCCAGTGTACAGGGCTAATGTACTGTAAAAACTACTATTTGGCTGCTCCCCTGCTTACCGAGACTTAAGGCCCGTAGACACTGGACAATATCAATGAACTATAACGATATCATTGAACGATATATCGTTCATATCATCCATTGTGTATGCACTCACCGACGAACGATGCGCGCTCCCGCAGGTCGTTAACGATATCCCCAGTAGGCTGTACATGCAGCTCAATCTACGGATATCGTTAGCGATGCCCCCCCGCCGACAATCGTTGCCAGCATCACCAAGTGTGGATGCACTTAACGTTGCCGGCACCCCTGTCGGGCCCAACGCTGATGACATCGCCCCGTACACACATCGTCCAGTGTATACGGGCCTTTATGAAATAGATCACAAAAAGTTTTCTAGTGCTTTTTTTTTTTTTGCTTCATTAAACATTAAGAGCCTGTTTCTGAGTTGGGCGCAGTGCCGATATTCCTGCAAATGGTCGATGTCTTTCAACTGCGCATGCGTCTTAGTAGCTATGAAGTTGTACGAAGTCTGCGTCCCACGGTGTGTGCGCGCAGATTCGCAGTTGCAATTGAGATGCGCAGTCTCAGGAATGTCTTGAAAATGTACCGGGCATTCCTGACACATCACCACAGCTAGTCACAGGCCACTGGCACATCATCACACCCAGTCACAGGTCACTGACACCTCACCACATCCAGTCACAGGTCACTGACACATCACCACACTCAATCACAGGTCACTGACACATCACCACAGCCAGTCACAGGCCACTGACACATCACCACAGCCAGTCACAGGCTACTGACACATCACCACATCCAGTCACAGGCCACTGACACATCACCACACACAATCACAGACCACTGACACAGCACCACAGCCAGTCACAAGCCACTGACACATCACCACAGCTAGTCACAGGTCACTGACACCTCACCACATCCAGTCACAGGTCACTGACACATCACCACACCCAATCGCAGGCCACTGACACATCACCACATCCAGTCACAGGTCACTGACACATCACCACAACCAGTCACAGGTCACTGACACATCACCACATCCTGTCACAGGTCACTGACACATCACCACAGCCAGTCACAGGTCACTGACACCTCACCACATCCAGTCACAGGTCACTGACACATCACCACATCCAGTCACAGGTCAGTGACACATCACCACAGCCAGTCACAGGCCACTGACACATCACCACAGCCAGTCACAGGTCACTGACACATCACCACACCCAACCACAGGCCACTGACACATGACCACAGCCAGTCTCAGGCTATTGACACATCACCACAGCCAGTAACAGGTCACTGATACATCACCACAGCCAGTCACAGGTCACTGACACCTCACCACATCCAGTCACAGGTCACTGACACATCACCACACTCAATCACAGGTCACTGACACATCACCACAGCCAGTCACAGGCCACTGACACATCACCACAGCCAGTCACAGGCTACTGACACATCACCACAGCCAGTCACAGGCCACTGACACATCACCACACCCAATCATAGATCACTGACACAGCACCACACCCAATCACAGGCCACTGACACATCACCACATCCAGTCACAGGTCACTGACACATCACCACAACCAGTCACAGGTCACTGACACATCACCACAACCAGTCACAGGTCACTGACACATCACCACATCCTGTCACAGGTCACTGACACATCACCACAGCCAGTCACAGGTCACTGACACCTCACCACATCCAGTCACAGGTCACTGACACATCACCACATCCAGTCACAGGTCAGTGACACATCACCACAGCCAGTCACAGGCCACTGACACATCACCACAGCCAGTCACAGGTCACTGACACATCACCACACCCAACCACAGGCCACTGACACATGACCACAGCCAGTCTCAGGCTATTGACACATCACCACAGCCAGTAACAGGTCACTGATACATCACCACAGCCAGTCACAGGCCACTGACACCTCACCACAGCCAGTCACAGGTCACTGACACATCATCACATCCAGTCACAGGTCAGTGACACATCACCACAGCCAGTCACAGGCCACTGACACATCACCACAGCCAGTCACAGGTCACTGACACAGCACCACAGCCAGTCACAGGCCACTGACACATCACCACATCCAGTCACAGGTCACTGACACATCACCACATCCAGTCACAGGTCAGTGACACATCACCACAGCCAGTCACAGGCCACTGACACATCACCACAGCCAGTCACAGGTCACTGACACATCACCATAGCCAGTCACATGTCACTGACACATCAACACATCCAGTCACAGGTCACTGACACATCACGACAGCCAATCACAGGTCACTGACACATCACCACATCCAGTCACAGGTCACTCATACATTACCACATCCAGTCACAGGTCAGTGACACATCACCACAGCCAGTCACAGGCCACTGACACATCACCACAGCCAGTCACAGGTCACTGGCACATCACCACAGCCAGTCACATGTCACTGACACATCAACACATCCAGTCACAGGTCACTGACACATCACGACAGCTAGTCACAGGTCACTGACACATCACCACATCCAGTCACAGGTCACTCATACATTACCACATCCAGTCACAGGTCACTGACACATCACCACAGCCAGTCACAGGTCACTGACACATCACCACAGCCAGTCACAGGTCACTGGCACATCACCACAGCCAGTCACAGGTCACTGGCACATCACCACAGCCAGTCACAGGTCACTGACACATCACCACATCCAGTCACAGGTCACTGACACATCACCACATCCAGTCACAGGTCATTGACACATCACTACAGCCAGTCACAGGTCACTGACACATCACCACAGCCAGTCACACGTCACTGACACATTACCACATCCAGTCACTGACACCTCACCACAGCCAGTCACTGACACATCACCACAGCCAGTCACTGATACATCACCACAACCAGTCACAGGTCATTGACACATCACCACAGCCAGTCACAAGTCACTGACACATCACCACATCCAGTCACAGGTCAGTGACACATCACCACAGCCAGTCACAGGCCACTGACACATCACCACAGCCAGTCACAGGCCACTAACACATCACCACAGCCAATCACAAGCCAATAACACATCACCACAGCCAATCACAAGCCACTGACACATCACCACAACCAGTCACATGTCACTGACACATCACCACAGCCAGTCACAAGCCACTGACACATCACCACAGCCAGTCACAGGCCACTAACACATCACCACAGCCAGTCACTGACACATCACCACAACCAGTCACAGGTCACTGACACATCACCAGAGCCAGTCACTGACACATCACCACAGCCAGTCACATGTCACTGACACATCACCATAGCCAGTCACTGACACATCACCACAGCCAGTCACAGGTCACTGGCCAGCACCACAGCCAGTCACAGGTCACTGACACATCACCACAGCCCATCACATGTCACTGATACATCACCACAGCCAGTCACAGGTCACTGACACATCACCACAGCCAATCACATGTCACTGATACATCACCACAGCCAGTCACAGGCCATTGACACATCACCACAGCCAGTCACAGGTCACTGACACATCACCACAGCCAGTCACAGGCCACTAACACATCACCACAGCCAATCACACGCAACTGACACATCACCACATCCAGTCACAGGCCACTGACACATCACCACAGCCAGTCACAAGCCACTGACACATCACCACAGCCAGTCACAGGCCACTGACACAGCACCACAGCCAGTCACAGGCCACTAACACATCACCACAGCCAGTCACAGGCCACTGACACAGCACCACAGCCAGTCACAGGCCACTGACACAGCACCACAGCCAGTCACAGGCCACTGGCACATCATCACAGCCAGTCACAGGCCACTGACACATCACCACAGCCAGTGACAGGCCACTGACACATCACCACAGCCAGTAACAAACCACTGGCCTGGCCCTGGTGCCAGACTCTTTGGTGTGTGGGGTTAACTGAGCAAACAAACATTTCTCATTGAGATTTACCCCACATTAGGGTCTATCTGCTCTAAATGTGGATGTTTTTCTTCTTATGCATCTATGACACTCAGGAACCCACTACTTAGAGGTGAAATTCTAGTATAAAAAGTCACTTAGCACCGTATTACCTACTAAACCTGATTCAAAATGCTCTGACGCCAAAACAGGCTTCTTCACTGTTATTTCATGTCACAGGTCACTGACACATCACCACATCCAGTCACAGGTCAGTGACACATCACCACAGCCAGTCACAAGCCACTGACACATCACCACAGCCAGTCACAGGTCACTGACACATCACCACACCCAACCACAGGCCACTGACACATCACCACAGCCAGTCTCAGGCTATTGACACATCACCACAGCCAGTAACAGGTCACTGATACATCACCACAGCCAGTCACAGGTCACTGACACCTCACCACATCCAGTCACAGGTCACTGACACATCACCACACTCAATCACAGGTCACTGACACATCACCACAGCCAGTCACAGGCCACTGACACATCACCACAGCCAGTCACAGGCTACTGACACATCACCACAGCCAGTCACAGGCCACTGACACATCACCACACCCAATCATAGATCACTGACACAGCACCACACCCAATCACAGGCCACTGACACATCACCACATCCAGTCACAGGTCACTGACACATCACCACAACCAGTCACAGGTCACTGACACATCACCACAACCAGTCACAGGTCACTGACACATCACCACATCCTGTCACAGGTCACTGACACATCACCACAGCCAGTCACAGGTCACTGACACCTCACCACATCCAGTCACAGGTCACTGACACATCACCACATCCAGTCACAGGTCAGTGACACATCACCACAGCCAGTCACAGGCCACTGACACATCACCACAGCCAGTCACAGGTCACTGACACATCACCACACCCAACCACAGGCCACTGACACATGACCACAGCCAGTCTCAGGCTATTGACACATCACCACAGCCAGTAACAGGTCACTGATACATCACCACAGCCAGTCACAGGCCACTGACACCTCACCACAGCCAGTCACAGGTCACTGACACATCATCACATCCAGTCACAGGTCAGTGACACATCACCACAGCCAGTCACAGGCCACTGACACATCACCACAGCCAGTCACAGGTCACTGACACAGCACCACAGCCAGTCACAGGCCACTGACACATCACCACATCCAGTCACAGGTCACTGACACATCACCACATCCAGTCACAGGTCAGTGACACATCACCACAGCCAGTCACAGGCCACTGACACATCACCACAGCCAGTCACAGGTCACTGACACATCACCATAGCCAGTCACATGTCACTGACACATCAACACATCCAGTCACAGGTCACTGACACATCACGACAGCCAATCACAGGTCACTGACACATCACCACATCCAGTCACAGGTCACTCATACATTACCACATCCAGTCACAGGTCAGTGACACATCACCACAGCCAGTCACAGGCCACTGACACATCACCACAGCCAGTCACAGGTCACTGGCACATCACCACAGCCAGTCACATGTCACTGACACATCAACACATCCAGTCACAGGTCACTGACACATCACGACAGCTAGTCACAGGTCACTGACACATCACCACATCCAGTCACAGGTCACTCATACATTACCACATCCAGTCACAGGTCACTGACACATCACCACAGCCAGTCACAGGTCACTGACACATCACCACAGCCAGTCACAGGTCACTGGCACATCACCACAGCCAGTCACAGGTCACTGGCACATCACCACAGCCAGTCACAGGTCACTGACACATCACCACATCCAGTCACAGGTCACTGACACATCACCACATCCAGTCACAGGTCATTGACACATCACTACAGCCAGTCACAGGTCACTGACACATCACCACAGCCAGTCACACGTCACTGACACATTACCACATCCAGTCACTGACACCTCACCACAGCCAGTCACTGACACATCACCACAGCCAGTCACTGATACATCACCACAACCAGTCACAGGTCATTGACACATCACCACAGCCAGTCACAAGTCACTGACACATCACCACATCCAGTCACAGGTCAGTGACACATCACCACAGCCAGTCACAGGCCACTGACACATCACCACAGCCAGTCACAGGCCACTAACACATCACCACAGCCAATCACAAGCCAATAACACATCACCACAGCCAATCACAAGCCACTGACACATCACCACAACCAGTCACATGTCACTGACACATCACCACAGCCAGTCACAAGCCACTGACACATCACCACAGCCAGTCACAGGCCACTAACACATCACCACAGCCAGTCACTGACACATCACCACAACCAGTCACAGGTCACTGAAACATCACCAGAGCCAGTCACTGACACATCACCACAGCCAGTCACATGTCACTGACACATCACCATAGCCAGTCACTGACACATCACCACAGCCAGTCACAGGTCACTGGCCAGCACCACAGCCAGTCACAGGTCACTGACACATCACCACAGCCCATCACATGTCACTGATACATCACCACAGCCAGTCACAGGTCACTGACACATCACCACAGCCAATCACATGTCACTGATACATCACCACAGCCAGTCACAGGCCATTGACACATCACCACAGCCAGTCACAGGTCACTGACACATCACCACAGCCAGTCACAGGCCACTAACACATCACCACAGCCAATCACACGCAACTGACACATCACCACATCCAGTCACAGGCCACTGACACATCACCACAGCCAGTCACAAGCCACTGACACATCACCACAGCCAGTCACAGGCCACTGACACAGCACCACAGCCAGTCACAGGCCACTAACACATCACCACAGCCAGTCACAGGCCACTGACACAGCACCACAGCCAGTCACAGGCCACTGACACAGCACCACAGCCAGTCACAGGCCACTGGCACATCATCACAGCCAGTCACAGGCCACTGACACATCACCACAGCCAGTGACAGGCCACTGACACATCACCACAGCCAGTAACAAACCACTGGCCTGGCCCTGGTGCCAGACTCTTTGGTGTGTGGGGTTAACTGAGCAAACAAACATTTCTCATTGAGATTTACCCCACATTAGGGTCTATCTGCTCTAAATGTGGATGTTTTTCTTCTTATGCATCTATGACACTCAGGAACCCACTACTTAGAGGTGAAATTCTAGTATAAAAAGTCACTTAGCACCGTATTACCTACTAAACCTGATTCAAAATGCTCTGACGCCAAAACAGGCTTCTTCACTGTTATTTCATGTCACAGGTCACTGACACATCACCACATCCAGTCACAGGTCAGTGACACATCACCACAGCCAGTCACAAGCCACTGACACATCACCACAGCCAGTCACAGGTCACTGACACATCACCACATCCAGTCACAGGTCACTGACACATCACCACATCCAGTCACAGGTCAGTGACACATCACCACAGCCAGTCACAGGCCACTGACACATCACCACAGCCAGTCACAGGTCACTGATACATCACCATAGCCAGTCACATGTCACTGACACATCAACACATCCAGTCACAGGTCACTGACACATCACGACAGCCAATCACAGGTCACTGACACATCACCACATCCAGTCACAGGTCACTCATACATTACCACATCCAGTCACAGGTCAGTGACACATCACCACAGCCAGTCACAGGCCACTGACACATCACCACATCCAGTCACAGGTCAGTGACACATCACCACAGCCAGTCACAGGCCACTGACACATCACCAAAGCCAGTCACAGGTCACTGACACATCACCACACCCAACCACAGGCCACTGACACATGACCACAGCCAGTCTCAGGCTATTGACACATCACCACAGCCAGTAACAGGTCACTGATACATCACCACAGCCAGTCACAGGTCACTGACACCTCACCACATCCAGTCACAGGTCACTGACACATCACCACACTCAATCACAGGTCACTGACACATCACCACAGCCAGTCACAGGCCACTGACACATCACCACAGCCAGTCACAGGCTACTGACACATCACCACAGCCAGTCACAGGCCACTGACACATCACCACACCCAATCATAGATCACTGACACAGCACCACACCCAATCACAGGCCACTGACACATCACCACATCCAGTCACAGGTCACTGACACATCACCACAACCAGTCACAGGTCACTGACACATCACCACAACCAGTCACAGGTCACTGACACATCACCACATCCTGTCACAGGTCACTGACACATCACCACAGCCAGTCACAGGTCACTGACACCTCACCACATCCAGTCACAGGTCACTGACACATCACCACATCCAGTCACAGGTCAGTGACACATCACCACAGCCAGTCACAGGCCACTGACACATCACCACAGCCAGTCACAGGTCACTGACACATCACCACACCCAACCACAGGCCACTGACACATGACCACAGCCAGTCTCAGGCTATTGACACATCACCACAGCCAGTAACAGGTCACTGATACATCACCACAGCCAGTCACAGGCCACTGACACCTCACCACAGCCAGTCACAGGTCACTGACACATCATCACATCCAGTCACAGGTCAGTGACACATCACCACAGCCAGTCACAGGCCACTGACACATCACCACAGCCAGTCACAGGTCACTGACACAGCACCACAGCCAGTCACAGGCCACTGACACATCACCACATCCAGTCACAGGTCACTGACACATCACCACATCCAGTCACAGGTCAGTGACACATCACCACAGCCAGTCACAGGCCACTGACACATCACCACAGCCAGTCACAGGTCACTGACACATCACCATAGCCAGTCACATGTCACTGACACATCAACACATCCAGTCACAGGTCACTGACACATCACGACAGCCAATCACAGGTCACTGACACATCACCACATCCAGTCACAGGTCACTCATACATTACCACATCCAGTCACAGGTCAGTGACACATCACCACAGCCAGTCACAGGCCACTGACACATCACCACAGCCAGTCACAGGTCACTGGCACATCACCACAGCCAGTCACATGTCACTGACACATCAACACATCCAGTCACAGGTCACTGACACATCACGACAGCTAGTCACAGGTCACTGACACATCACCACATCCAGTCACAGGTCACTCATACATTACCACATCCAGTCACAGGTCACTGACACATCACCACAGCCAGTCACAGGTCACTGACACATCACCACAGCCAGTCACAGGTCACTGACACATCACCACAGCCAGTCACAGGTCACTGGCACATCACCACAGCCAGTCACAGGTCACTGGCACATCACCACAGCCAGTCACAGGTCACTGACACATCACCACATCCAGTCACAGGTCACTGACACATCACCACATCCAGTCACAGGTCATTGACACATCACCACAGCCAGTCACAGGTCACTGACACATCACCACAGCCAGTCACACGTCACTGACACATTACCACATCCAGTCACTGACACCTCACCACAGCCAGTCACTGACACATCACCACAGCCAGTCACTGATACATCACCACAACCAGTCACAGGTCATTGACACATCACCACAGCCAGTCACAAGTCACTGACACATCACCACATCCAGTCACAGGTCAGTGACACATCACCACAGCCAGTCACAGGCCACTGACACATCACCACAGCCAGTCACAGGCCACTAACACATCACCACAGCCAATCACAAGCCAATAACACATCACCACAGCCAATCACAAGCCACTGACACATCACCACAACCAGTCACATGTCACTGACACATCACCACAGCCAGTCACAAGCCACTGACACATCACCACAGCCAGTCACAGGCCACTAACACATCACCACAGCCAGTCACTGACACATCACCACAACCAGTCACAGGTCACTGACACATCACCAGAGCCAGTCACTGACACATCACCACAGCCAGTCACATGTCACTGACACATCACCATAGCCAGTCACTGACACATCACCACAGCCAGTCACAGGTCACTGGCCAGCACCACAGCCAGTCACAGGTCACTGACACATCACCACAGCCCATCACATGTCACTGATACATCACCACAGCCAGTCACAGGTCACTGACACATCACCACAGCCAATCACATGTCACTGATACATCACCACAGCCAGTCACAGGCCATTGACACATCACCACAGCCAGTCACAGGTCACTGACACATCACCACAGCCAGTCACAGGCCACTAACACATCACCACAGCCAATCACACGCAACTGACACATCACCACATCCAGTCACAGGCCACTGACACATCACCACAGCCAGTCACAAGCCACTGACACATCACCACAGCCAGTCACAGGCCACTGACACAGCACCACAGCCAGTCACAGGCCACTAACACATCACCACAGCCAGTCACAGGCCACTGACACAGCACCACAGCCAGTCACAGGCCACTGACACAGCACCACAGCCAGTCACAGGCCACTGGCACATCATCACAGCCAGTCACAGGCCACTGACACATCACCACAGCCAGTGACAGGCCACTGACACATCACCACAGCCAGTAACAAACCACTGGCCTGGCCCTGGTGCCAGACTCTTTGGTGTGTGGGGTTAACTGAGCAAACAAACATTTCTCATTGAGATTTACCCCACATTAGGGTCTATCTGCTCTAAATGTGGATGTTTTTCTTCTTATGCATCTATGACACTCAGGAACCCACTACTTAGAGGTGAAATTCTAGTATAAAAAGTCACTTAGCACCGTATTACCTACTAAACCTGATTCAAAATGCTCTGACGCCAAAACAGGCTTCTTCACTGTTATTTCATGTCACAGGTCACTGACACATCACCACATCCAGTCACAGGTCAGTGACACATCACCACAGCCAGTCACAAGCCACTGACACATCACCACAGCCAGTCACAGGTCACTGACACATCACCACATCCAGTCACAGGTCACTGACACATCACCACATCCAGTCACAGGTCAGTGACACATCACCACAGCCAGTCACAGGCCACTGACACATCACCACAGCCAGTCACAGGTCACTGATACATCACCATAGCCAGTCACATGTCACTGACACATCAACACATCCAGTCACAGGTCACTGACACATCACGACAGCCAATCACAGGTCACTGACACATCACCACATCCAGTCACAGGTCACTCATACATTACCACATCCAGTCACAGGTCAGTGACACATCACCACAGCCAGTCACAGGCCACTGACACATCACCACAGCCAGTCACAGGTCACTGGCACATCACCACAGCCAGTCACATGTCACTGACACATCACCACAGCCAGTCACAGGCCACTGACACAGCACCACAGCCAGTCACAGGCCACTGGCACATCATCACAGCCAGTCACAGGCCACTGACACATCACCACAGCCAGTCACAGGTCACTGGCACATCACCACAGCCAGTCACATGTCACTGACACATCAACACATCCAGTCACAGGTCACTGACACATCACGACAGCTAGTCACAGGTCACTGACACATCACCACATCCAGTCACAGGTCACTCATACATTACCACATCCAGTCACAGGTCACTGACACATCACCACAGCCAGTCACAGGTCACTGACACATCACCACAGCCAGTCACAGGTCACTGGCACATCACCACAGCCAGTCACAGGTCACTGGCACATCACCACAGCCAGTCACAGGTCACTGACACATCACCACATCCAGTCACAGGTCACTGACACATCACCACATCCAGTCACAGGTCATTGACACATCACTACAGCCAGTCACAGGTCACTGACACATCACCACAGCCAGTCACACGTCACTGACACATTACCACATCCAGTCACTGACACCTCACCACAGCCAGTCACTGACACATCACCACAGCCAGTCACTGATACATCACCACAACCAGTCACAGGTCATTGACACATCACCACAGCCAGTCACAAGTCACTGACACATCACCACATCCAGTCACAGGTCAGTGACACATCACCACAGCCAGTCACAGGCCACTGACACATCACCACAGCCAGTCACAGGCCACTAACACATCACCACAGCCAATCACAAGCCAATAACACATCACCACAGCCAATCACAAGCCACTGACACATCACCACAGCCAGTCACATGTCACTGACACATCACCACAGCCAGTCACAAGCCACTGACACATCACCACAGCCAGTCACAGGCCACTAACACATCACCACAGCCAGTCACTGACACATCACCACAACCAGTCACAGGTCACTGACACATCACCAGAGCCAGTCACTGACACATCACCACAGCCAGTCACATGTCACTGACACATCACCACAGCCAGTCACTGACACATCACCACAGCCAGTCACAGGTCACTGGCCAGCACCACAGCCAGTCACAGGTCACTGACACATCACCACAGCCCATCACATGTCACTGATACATCACCACAGCCAGTCACAGGTCACTGACACATCACCACAGCCAATCACATGTCACTGATACATCACCACAGCCAGTCACAGGCCATTGACACATCACCACAGCCAGTCACAGGTCACTGACACATCACCACAGCCAGTCACAGGCCACTAACACATCACCACAGCCAATCACACGCAACTGACACATCACCACATCCAGTCACAGGCCACTGACACATCACCACAGCCAGTCACAAGCCACTGACACATCACCACAGCCAGTCACAGGCCACTGACACAGCACCACAGCCAGTCACAGGCCACTAACACATCACCACAGCCAGTCACAGGCCACTGACACAGCACCACAGCCAGTCACAGGCCACTGACACAGCACCACAGCCAGTCACAGGCCACTGGCACATCATCACAGCCAGTCACAGGCCACTGACACATCACCACAGCCAGTGACAGGCCACTGACACATCACCACAGCCAGTAACAAACCACTGGCCTGGCCCTGGTGCCAGACTCTTTGGTGTGTGGGGTTAACTGAGCAAACAAACATTTCTCATTGAGATTTACCCCACATTAGGGTCTATCTGCTCTAAATGTGGATGTTTTTCTTCTTATGCATCTATGACACTCAGGAACCCACTACTTAGAGGTGAAATTCTAGTATAAAAAGTCACTTAGCACCGTATTACCTACTAAACCTGATTCAAAATGCTCTGACGCCAAAACAGGCTCCTTCACTGTTATTTCATGTCACAGTTCAACCTTCAGAACAGTTCTCACAATAACAGGCCAAGAAGTGAAGCCACCTCTGCACACAGCTCCCTTGTTGTAGCACGGCCACCTATTCTCCTGCAGTAATGACTGATTTCCTGCAACCAGTGCTAGCACAACCTTCATTACCCGGCCAGGAAATGAATAACCCAAGTGCTGCTTCATGAGGGTCCATTAGCCACAGTCAGGCGGGCGATGATTGAAGTTGTACAGCGCAAACTTTATATTACTTCTTTTGCCATGCACATTAAGGTACATCCAGCAGTCAGCCATGTTCCAGAGTGGGGCTTATTTAAGATCTGTTGTGCACTAATACGTTATTTCTCAGGATACTTTAAAACCAGCTGTTGTAGCTCACTTTTCTTTTTTTTTTTTTTAAATATTCTTGTTAAAAGGGTTTATTTTTGATTGAAAAATAAAAAACCTTAGTGCATAAAGACTAAAGACACAAAGTTGCAGCACAGATTGTAGCAGCATATCCGTAAGTGGGCAATTTACCTCACATGAAATCGTGTGCTGGGAGCAAAGAACATGGTGTGCGATTTAAATACAAAATGACACATCTTTAAATAACAGGTGGTTTGTCTTTTGTCCTGTCAGTCCCCATACTTGTGTTCATAAACCACCTCAAAGTTGTTTATATACAGTAAAAAAGAACATTAAGAAGCCTCTCCCCAAGTTAGTACGGGTGTGGTATTAGAGATAGACAGTAATTAGTTAGACAATGTCTAGATAGACACCAGATGTTAGACAGTCAATAGTTAGACAGGGAAAAAAGTTAGACACAGACAAAAGTCAGACACATTAAAGTCAGGCACATTAAAGTTAGACAGGTACAAAAGGTTGACAGGGTCAAAAGTTCGACATGAAAATGGTCGACATTTATTTTTTTATTTATTTTTTAGCCCTAATCTACACCCTAACTCTAACCCTCCCCTTGGTGCCTAACCCTAACCCTCCCTCCTGGTGCCCAACCCTAACTGTCTGGGTAAGTGCTTAACCCTAACCGTGGGGTTAAGTGTCTAACCCTAACCCTCCAGTAAGTGCCTAACCCTAAACCTAATCCTAAAAAACAAAAATAAATATGTCAACCATTTTGTGTCTATCTTTTTCATGTCGAACTTTTGACCCTGTCGATCTTTTGCACCTGTCGATCTTTTTACATGACTAACTTTGGTGTGCCTGAGTTTTGTCTGTGTCGATCTTTTATCCTTGTCAAACTATTAACTGTCTAACATCTGGTGTCTATCTAGACATTGTCTAACTAATTACTGTCTGTCTATAGTCTGGAACCCGTACTGGTAAGAAGGGTTCCCTCCCTGTGGCTTCTTACATAATGTACAATTGCAGCATCAGATGCCCCAACTTTGGGACCTCTACCCAATGAGCCTCCTTCTAGCAACTCCTGGGCTCACAATTTGTAGGGGTACTTTAAAACAAATCCGTACTGCGCCAGAATGCGGAACATAATTTGCATGATTTTGCTCTGCACATGCTCGGAGGGCAAATACACGCGTGTCTGACACTCCCGACTCCTCACGACTGTGGGGAAGGAGTGTGCTCAAGCAATTGTGCGCATTGGTGCATGGCGATTTATCAAGCAATGAAAAGCTGATTGATAATAAGCCTCTCGTCTGAGCGTTATGTTACCAACAAAGGCAATTTACATTTTTGCAATGAGGACCTATTGTTGTACAGCAGTGCAAGAAGGGGGGGTATGATTTAATAAATTACTGACAATAGGAGTCTGTATCACTGCCGTAATAAGCGATACAGAATGTTAACTACAGCAGTGAGTAGTATGATATTAATAAATAGACCACTAAGGGGTCTATTTACTAAGCCTTGGATGGAGATAAAGTGAACAAAGATAAAGTCCCAACCAATCAGCTCCTAACTGCCATGTCACAGGCTGTGTTCGAAAAATGAGTTAGGAGCT
Source organism: Taudactylus pleione (assembly GCA_031769625.1). NCBI lineage: Eukaryota > Metazoa > Chordata > Amphibia > Anura > Myobatrachidae > Taudactylus > Taudactylus pleione. Next base: position 934,610 of record JAUIMM010000073.1, read on the forward strand.
GATTGGCTGGTACTTTATTTCCGTTCACTTTAGCTCCATACAAGGTTTAGTAAATAGACCCCTAAGCCTTGTAGAGAGATAAACTGGATGGAGATAAAGTACCAACCAATCAGCTCCTTACTGTCATTTTTGAAACACAGCCTGTATAGTGACAGTTAGGAGCTGATTGGCTGGTACTTTATCTCCGGCCACTTTATCCCTCTCCAAGGCTTAATACATAGACCCTTTAGTCTGCCACAGGTGTGGTATCATATGTCGACAAGGTTGACATTCATCATGTAGACAATGATGAAACGTCGACATTGAAATGTTGACATATTGTTCCTGGTAGCCCAGCGGTGACTTATCTGCTCCTGGCGGCTGCAGTGGCTCGAGTGCAACTTCTAGGTTCAGTCGGTCATCTCATTTTTTGGGGTCATACCCTAACCCCTCCACCCCCCTCCCCCTCACAGCCTAACCAGAATGGCGACATTCTAACAATGTCAACAATTCACATGGCGACATTCTGAGAATGTCGACAAGTTGACTCTCCTCAACATTTTAATAATGTTGACATCATAACTGTCGACATTGTAAATGTCGACCCAATGGCTACATCCCATCCACCAGTCTAACAAACCCAACACAATCCGTGCAAGAAGGACCTGTCCAGAAGTTGACGAACCCCTGTAAAATGTATGCCATGCCCGAAGTCACATGACCAGAGCCATGTGATGCACTTTATTCTTATAAAGTGCCTTTGACTCATTACAGTAACTAAAAGAATCCCCCTTTTAACATCTCTCACCTTTTGTTGTCCTACATCATGGAAAATTGATTTATAATTGATTTATTTATAATTAATGGTCATCTATAGCAGCTTTTCTTATCTGGCCACTGCACTTTCACCCATATTCGCTGCAATATTGCTTGCCATTATTTCACAGATTATCAGCGGGATTGAGGTCTGGGCTTTGACCGGGTCACTCTAGTGCTTTTCCTTTTTTTTTCCTATTTAAACCACCCAATGTGCATACTTGCATGCCCTGGGAGACACCTGGATCCTGCCCTCTACCTTACTGAAAAGGGCAGGGTGGAACATTAAGGTGTAATTTGCCTCATCACCTCCCCACACCTTCTGCATACAATGTACCTCTCCTGCCCCCTCCTTACCTGTCACCTGGAGCTCCTGCTGTCTGGGATCTCCTCTGGAGGGAAGGTTCCAACAGCTGGCAAATATGGCTGCTGCCGTTACCTTGGTCTTTTTCCTGTTGGAATATAGATCTTCCCCCATGTATAAGGACCTTTGCAGGCCTCAGGTTTTGATGTAAAAATATGTCTAGCTCATGCACCATTCATTTTTTTCTCTATTTTGCCAAGATTTACACTCCCTGAAGAAGGGAAGTAACCCCACACTATTACACACGAACATGCTTCATTGTAATCCTTTTTTTTTTTCAAAGATAATGGGCAGCGTTAGGCTTTGCTCCAACCTAGCGCCTAGCCCCAAGGCCACAAAGCTCCATCTTGTTCTGATCAGACCATTGAATCTTCCTCTGCTTACAGTAGTACGAGGGTCTCCTCTAATGCTTTCTGGCAAACGTTAGACAATATTTAAGTGAGTTTTCTTTACGAGTGGCTTTTATTAGCTACTCACCCATGTAGAATGCAGATTTATGAAACAGGCTCTTGTTGTCATGAGTTTATCCTATCTCTGGGATAAAAAAAAAAAGTGGTACATGTATCAAGTGGCGATTGCCCCTTTTTTCAGCTAATTTCGCCGAAAAAGGAGTTATGTACTAAAAGGCAGATAGTGGATAAATCAGATTTTTCTCCTCCTGGCTCTGCAAATAATGCTGCTGAAATAGCCCGCAATGGTGGCGATGTGTGTTCAGTACTCACGAAGAAACGAGAAGCTGAGATTTTTGTCACTTTCTCAGTAGCACATAGCGCCATATGAAGATGGCGCTATGTGTCACTCGCCAGTCCACACTGCCGGCTCCGGTCCTCTTTCCGCATGTACCTTAAAGAGATCTTGTGATTGCGTGAGATCTTGCGCATGCGCATTGGGAGTCACCCAGGAGTCGTGCACCATGTGCTACGGAACTTGACATAATACCAGCGATATAGTAACTTTAATGAATTTTTATCACTTAGGAGATGCGATCCCAGATTTCAGCAAATTCCTCCTTATCCAGAACCTTGTCACACTGTCCACCTTCCATGCCAACCCATGGGCGTCCTATATCCAGGAACTGCAAGCACTGCACCTCGTTTCGAAAACCAGGTACTTAGAGGTATGTTTACCAAAGGTCGATTTTAATCGATAAAATAGATCAACATCGATGTTGTGTTCCTGGAGCTAAGGGGGTCATTCAGACCCGTTCGCGAGCAAAGGACGCTCACAAACGGGTCGATGTTGCCCCACTGCGCATGCGCACGACGGAGGGAGCTCCGTCATGCGCATGCGCGAGACCCGGATAGCGACGGGCTCTCCGTCGCTCCCGGTCTCGCACCAAAGGGGGCGTGCTGTCGATGTTGATTGACAGCACGCCCCCTTTGGTGGGCGTGCCGGGGGCGTGACTGCCAGACGGAGGCGTTCCCATGGGAACGCCTACCGTCTGAGTCCGGCCCCACTGACATCAGTAATGATGTCAGTGGGAGTGATTTTGGCTTTGATAGAGCCAAAATCACTCCTGGGCTTGCGGAAGCGAGACCCTACCGCAGGGTCTCGTCGCAAACCCGATGGTCGCGATGGTCTTTGACCATCGCGACCATCCTTTTGGCCGCTCGCATAAGTTGTGGGTGGTCACCCACAGCTATGCGAGCGAGGCCGCTCCAAATTTAGCTGGGACGGCCCTGATTCAGAGCGAGCGCTCTGGTCAGAGCGTTCAGCTCTGAATCAGGCCCTAAGTCACGCATTTGCCAACAAACAATTTAGAATTTTAATTTTTTTTTAAGTATTAATAAATGAGTGATTTAGCCCTAGATGCACATTAAAATCAACCTTTAGTAAATTGACCCCTTAGTAGAGGCCTGTCTCAAGTGGAGTGACTTGGAAGTTGGAAGAGGTCTGAAGGTATCTACGCTGTACAAACTGTATAACGTTTCTGTGGGTGACAGGGGTGAATACTCTTCATGGTCACTGTTGGTATTAGGGGGCTATTCTATTCTTGGTAACGTACCGCGGAGTGCCTCATGTAGGGCCGTGAAGGCACTCTGCAGTGACATATCTTTGCTCTTTTTTTCCTCGCTACCGAAAGAGGTGCACAGGAAAATGAGCCAAGATTCCTTATGGCGCTTATCGTCCTGCAATATATATATACTGTAGATATTGCTTCGATACACACTGCTTGCAAGATACGGTGCCAAGCTCAGAACATGACTTTGCAACTTGCCCAATCAATGAATGTGCCTGTCAAGACGACTGTAGCTGTCACACTGCAGGACACAGCCCTCACTGCCTGGGGAGGGGTAGAGGTGCTTGATCTATCCACCCCTCCTGTCTCCGTCTGGAATTCATTACAGTGTAGGGGGCAGGGGAGCAGGTCTGAGTATAGGGCCTTGTTCCAACAAGTCCAGTAATGAGCAAGGTGCTCTGAGGTCACAGGGAAACCAGACATTACAGGCAGGGTCTGTTTTGTGAGGGCTTAGTGTGAACTTGTGAATGTATTTTGTGTACACACATCCAGCCCCTGCCTTCAGAGGGAGACTCCCCTACATTCTTCTCCCCTGTAAGGTTGTTTATTCTCCTAATGTCTGTTTTCTTAAAGCGCTTTGCAAAATATTCATCCTGCTTCAGCTCTAACCCCAGCAGGGGTGAGAAGGGGTCACACAGCAAGTGAATTAAGCATGCTTGGGTTGAAAATGAATAATACGAATGATTAAACAAGGGGGATCAAAGTAAATAAAGGCAAGTTGGTAGACAACATGATCCTTATGTATTGAGAGGCAGAGTTTTGACATCTCTTGACAGTTTGTGCTCACTGAGATCACATAGAATTTAAGGCTTTTGACCTCAGGCTGGATGAGCATCATGTGAAACATAATTCAGCGATAGCTAACGGATCAATTGCTGCAGCGAGTTAGAGCAAGGTCTGTGTTCTTTAGTTAAGGTGATTTTATTTCCTTTGATAAATGCATTTTCCTGAAGACAACTGTTTTTCTCATTAAGCCTCGGGTCGGTCGTATGTTGTTGATCCCGCTACATCTCAACTTGATCTCGCTACATCTCAGCCCCTGCATCCCTATTATCCCTCTTTTTTTGGCATCTTCCTATTAACTATACTCCAACAGACGATGATCTCATTTATCTTTTGCCGGAGATGCTCCAGCTGACCGCTGCTTCATTGGCCCGTACGACAAGTTCTGTTTGATAAAGTCACAAGACACTTCTCACGCCAAATATTGACAACGCTACGATGGCAAAGGTTTGTACAAAGCTTTAATAGTTTAAACAGCTTTTGTTTATTAGCAAAACCACCGAAGGGTAAAAAATATAAAAAAAAACAGTAACATTTCAAATTGTCACATAACATAATTAAAAAATATAGATAATACTTATATAGATATATATATATATAAAGGTCTGTTTGAATTTCAAATACAAAGAACTGCCAGAAATGGCTTTTAAATACAATAAGCTATAGAAAAATATATATACGTTCTTTACAGAAGACGTTTTATATTACATATATACAGAGGCTGACATGGTATAACACGGCTGGGTTTACCCTGTGGGTTTAATGACCTCATTTGCTGGGAGGTTGCCAGTTACGAAATACTTGGCTGAAGTCTTATTGTTATGGGAGTGCTATTCCCTGTATACACAGGAATGCAGGGACTTTAATAGTTTATACCACTTTATGCAAATGGAAAAAGCTGTAACAGGACCGCCGCATCAAAAGAATATACAAAATAGATTTGCATTAGCAATGAATAAACATGACATATGTGTTCAGTGACGCAGCCACCAATAGACAATCAATATTAAACTGGAAAGCATGTAGGTCGGACTGCAATGTGCAATTGGATAATAATAGTATAATGATACACTTCATTAGCCAGATAGCATATATAGCGGCAAAGGTAGAAAAATAAAAGACCCCTGGTTTTCCAGGAATAAGCTATTTGTCTATAGATCTCATTTACTAAACGTTATTGGTGCCTCCTTTCTCCCTTCACCACTGTATGTTGTATCATTATACTAATAGTATATGCTGCATGATTCAGGGCAGTATTTTGAACTGCACACAAGTCCATATGCGGCCGGATCTCGCGCCTTTTAGCAAACTGCACATCCACCGCAGCTGACAATGCAGGTTACAGCGGCTACAATTTTCATTTGCATCTTATGCCCCGAGCATAGGGTAGGTGTAAGTGCCATTACTAGTGATAACAGAGCGCTGGAGGTCATGCTGCCATATAGGTGCGTCCAGCTCATAATACAGGAGGGTATTTACATAGGACTTCCGGTCGCTGATTCAGAGGTGGATGCTATTGCAGCAGACATTGCGATTTTTCTGTGGCAGTAATATACGAATGCTAGTTTCAGCCTTCTACTTCTGTACTAGTGTGCACCGGACAGTGCAAGCCTTGGGGCACCCACTTTCAATGCCAGTGGATGGTGTAATTATGACGGTGGTTCTGAACAATCCACCATCTGCGCGTCATCGCGTTCGCTACCAACACTTTGACCAGTCTATGGCACATGCTGTATCTACTTCCCAACTCTGGCTAAACATGGCCTCCGTGGCTGTGGCACTGTGTCTTAGAACACAGCCAGTTGCATAGACACGCCCGTAACACTCCCAAAACACGGCAATGAGACGGCCATTTTTGCGTTGGCTTCAGACCACCCTTCAGTCACCAGCCAGGAACGCCCATGGTTTTGGTTCGTCGTTCCTAATACCAGTGATCCCCTACACAAAAGCGTTCACTCAGTGGAGCAAATGTACCGTTGGGATTTTTTTATTTTTTCGCATGCGCAGTAGCAAATTATCGCTAACATCAGGATTGCGTCCACCTTTAAATCAGGCCCTGTGTGCGAATCGGAAAATAATACAGTGTACGGCTGCTATGTAATAGCACATTGCATTTCTATGTGCATACATACATACATGTTTAGCATTTAATGCACATTGGTGCATATTTTATTGCGCTGGTTTGTGTTACCACTTTTTCCATTTGGATATTTCTGAGCTACCCTAGACGGCGTTTATTATAATGCGCACCTCTAGCTAATGTGATTGTAATTATATATATATTTGTGTGCCTCCCTAGCGACATCTTTCCTTGCACCATTTTATGGCCATTAAGTGATAGAAGTGCCATGCACTCTTTACTAGAACATTAAGCGAGACAGGACTAAGTGCCCATACCCTTTAGTGCCATTTAAAGCCCCATTTAGAGTACAGTTCTATGACAGATGTTTGGAGACTTCCCTGGCCACAGCCATTACTGCTCCTGAGTCTTCGTTTGCTTGTGCTCTCTTGGTGATTAAAGTGTAGCTTGGTGGACTGCCAGGTTTATTAATTAGGCTGTACTTGTGGGCTGAGGACTCTTCTCTCCTGCCAGCACCGGCGGGAATGTCAATGAGTCAATTTGGTCACAGATTCGTCAGTCTGTACTAACTGTGGTGAGTGATAGCGGCAGCCAGCTCAGTCGCTTACATGCCTCATTTTGGTGTTTGCTCCACGGCTGAATATTCTGCTTCAGAGACCTTAGAGGAGTCAATCAGCTTGGTAAGCCCAGTCTTGGAGGAGTACCGGAATATAAAAGCCTTCATTATCTCATAGCGGTAGTTCCGGTGGATGAAACTGTATAAGATTGGGTTGATGCAGCAGTGGAGGAGTGAGTAACACTGAGTAATGTGAAGACCGGCATAGAGGAAATTATCAAGTAGGCAGCTGAATGGCAACAACTGTAGGAAGGACAAGACGTCCACCAACACCATGGCATGGTATGGTAACCAACACACCATAAATACCATAACATAAGAAACAATTAGCCTTCCACTGATTCTTCGCTCTTGGTCTCCAGCTGAAGATGTGGAGGAGGATGACGAAGATGACAAAGTCCAAGCTAGTAGGCAATAGAAGACTGCAATGACTGTGAACGGAACGATGAATCCCAACACGATGGAAAGAATTTCCATTCCTAACAGCCACTCTTTGAAGGTGTCCTCTGGGTACATGGAACGACAGTAGGTCTCATTGGTAACCGGTGAAGACACTGTTTTTAAGTAGTACGTGTCCGGGAGTGAGACGGCAAACGCAACAAGCCAGACAAGTACGCAAACCAGGCGACGTATTATCTTTCTCTTCTGTTTACCGACAGCTCCGCGCAGCGACACCGACAAATAGCGATCGACGCTCATGCAGGTAAGGAAGAAGATGCTGCTGTAGAGGTTGATGGAGAAGACGAGGTGGGTCACTTTGCAGGTCATCTCACCCATTGGCCACTGGTTATGCTGGACTAACGACACTACCCAGACCGGCAGAGTGAGAAGCACGCATAGGTCAGCCACGGCCAGATTGAAGATGTACAGGTGGGTTTCGTACCCGGTAGACTTGGATTGCAGGTTGAGCCAAATGACTACAGAGTTGGCCAAAAGTCCCATCACAAAGATGAAGATGTAGACGATAGCAAGAGTGTACAACAGAGCGCTTTTGTTCAAGGTATTGGAACATGATAAGGACTCCAGGATAATACAGTCCCCAGATGAGCAGCTGATGTTTAGATCGCTGGAGTTAATGCTCTCCATATAGTCCATAGCGGCAGCAAAATCCGCGGCACTCATTTGTGCGGAGCGTTAGTAGGACACAACCTGCTGGGAAAAAGAAAAAAAATCAAACATTAATGCGATAAATAGATATTGCAAGACATGAATGCAACATCAATTACACTTGACTAAAACACTGTCATATATTATCCAACCAATAGGTCATATAGTGTATTTTCCGGCATAGTAACAATAACGAAGATTCTTCTGATATTACGGACAACTGCATTACCATTCACTTCGTATATATAAAATGTGTTTCCTTATCTATATGGAAATTGGTGGCAGTAAATCACACAAGGAAAAGACGCCCAGAAATAATGAAAAGACACCCAGAAATGTACTGAGACGTAGGCACTGTGCCTCACCAGTTGTGATGGAACTGCAAATCCCAGCATGCCTTGCCAGCAAGAAGCTTGCATTGGCTGTGCAGCCCATGACAGCGTTCACAGACATATCGCTGGTACACACTGGCCGACGGGCACACGCTATATATTGGCCAATCAATTGATCGGCCAATATATCTGCCAGTGTGTACCCAGCATAACAGGGGTATATTTACTAAACTGCAGGTTTATAGAAGTTGAGTTGTTGCCCATAGCATCAAATCAGATTCTAGCTATTATCTTCTAGAAGGTGCTAGATAAATAAGTAGAATATGATTGGTAGCTAGGGGCAACATCTGCACTTCCATAAACCCGCACTTTAGTAAATATCTTCCCTCTATACCTTCATTTGTAACCCATGCTCCCAAGACAGAATACTCCTACACTATTTCTTTTTAATCAGCCTTCTTAACTATTTCAAGACTGCATAACTTAAGGGAACTACTCCTAAATCAGCAACTGGAAATCAGACTAAAATAACCCCGGATCTGTTTTTCTTTTTACACGCGCCCTTTGATGGCTAAATGGCCTCTAACCACATGTGCATCAGCCCCCTAACAAGAAACACATGTGACACACAGCAAGTGAGGAAGAAGGACATGCCGTGCCGTGATTAATGGGTTAATGTCTGTACTAAGTGCTAAAAGACATACTAACCATGCAGTTGTGACACAGCAGGCTCTGGCAGTGGCTCTGATATACCTGTTCTAGCTGTGACACTGACCTGGTTTCCTCAGTCTGCCAGTCACCAGCATGGATCATTATAAATGCTGTAGCAACGTTAGGGCTAGTTTGGCACCTGTGCTGTAGCAGAATCCCGCACGCTGTTAGTAAAGGAATAAAATATGGTTCTGGTTTAGCGATGGACGCAAATCCCGTTGCGAGTGAGACACCCACCGGCGGCTTCCCAAATCAAAGTGCTTGACTACAAAGTCGCAGCATCGGACTCAGATCAGTCAACTTTTTTATATTCTGAGTAATCCTACGGCTGCAAGGACGCCGGAGCCTTCGCAACTGCATACGGGATCGTAGTCGCAGGCTGGGACGCTCCCCGAAAACGCCTGTGTTTGAGCCACACCCTTCCATTATCACCCACAAAAGGTCCCCGGCTGCTCATCGCTTTGCAAATAAACCCTCCCTGTGACCTTCATCGCAAGATCATCACAGCACATTCGCAGTGAGACTCCAATGCCTGCGCAGTAGAATAAACCTCGGGCAATCGTGTAAACATCGGAATTGCGTCCATCTCTGAATCAGGCCCTAAAAATATTTATATTATATATATATATATACACTTGTATGAGTAAAACCACAATAAATATTACTGACCTCATCTATAGGCCGGGATGTACTAAAGGAAAAATGCGGTAAAAACCCAGACGCTTCGCCGCCCAGCGCTGGCTCTAACTCGCTTGCTCTCCATGGTCACCGGCCCGCGCCCCTCCTGGGTCCTCCTCCTTCTAATCTTCTTCCAGGTGCAGTGAGGAAGAGGAGGAGCCTGGGACTTCCTGCACATGTGACCAGCAGGAAGCTCCCGGGGCTCGGAGGGGGAGGGGTCCCACAGAGACCCCGTCACCCGGCGTTGGCTGCTTCACAAAGGGCAACTCTTATTGCAAGAGCTGCCCTTTGCGATACTAATCGCATATGTTAGTACATATGCGATTAGTAAGGTTGTGGTGACTGGCAGAATGGTCACCGCAACCTTAGTACATCCCGGCCATAGTGAGAAGCAAACGAAGCTAATTGCTCTACAAACGTACAAATGCCTGTTCTTACATCTGGGGAATGTGATTATGCACAAATGACTCTAATACTGGGCCCTATATCTCTAAGGCTGTAATATGTCATTTAGCCACTGATCTCACTGATGATCAGATACGTGTACCCTGTGGATTAGGACATGAAAGTGGATGTGATATCCTAAAAATAACAGATTAGGAGAGACAGCGAATATATATCCACATCACCTCTCTGCACACATACAATGGAAGCAGACACCCTCCCTAACCTAACATGCACACAATTGGCTATTAGTCTTAAGACCATGAAAGGGGTTTCTTCTAATTAGAGATCATTGTCTGGGAGGGTTAATTACATTGCATCAAAGACTACAGGAAAAGCTTGCGGACACACTGTAACAACAGCTACATACATTCCACCATCCTGCTTATAGAGCTAGGGGACTTTGTGACTGTAATATTTGACCTTGTGCATGACGTAGTTATGAATCTCCCACATTTAATGAAGGCTGTGTATGCTCGGCTATAGGGTGTGCGCAGTGTGAAAACTTGAATGATCCATCTGCAAAATGGATAGTGTAATTGTTAGTATTGCTGCCTCATTGCACTGAGGCCCTGATTCAGAGCCGAACGCTCTGACCAGAGCGCTCGCTCTGAATCAGGGCCCTCCTCCATGAAAATGGAGCGTCCTCCTGGACGCTCGCATAGCTGTGGGTGACCACCCACAGCTTATGCGAGCATCCATGATGATGGTCGCGATGGTCAAGACCATCGCGACCATCGGGCTTGCGACAGAGACCCTGCGGCAGGGTCTCACTGCCGCAAGCCCTGGAGTGATTTTGGCTCTATCAGAGCCAAAATCACTCCAACTGACATCACTAGTGATGTCAGTGGGGCCGGCTTCAGACGGTAGGCGTTCCTCCGTCTGGCAGGCACGCCCACCAAGGGGGGCGTGCTGTTAATCAACATCGACAGCACGCCCCCTTTGGTGCGAGACCCGGAGCGACGGTGAGCCCGTCGCTATCCGGGTCTTGCGCATGCGCACGACGGAGCTCCCTCCATCGTGCGCATGCGCAGTGGGGCAACATCGACCCGCTTGCGAGCGTCCTGCGCTCGCGAGCGGGTCTGAATGACCCCCTGAGGTCTTGGGTTTGATTCCCAAAATGCACCTAACTATGTGGAGCTTGTATATTCTCCCAGTGCTTGCGTGAGTGCTCCGGTTTCCTCCAACAATCCAAAAATACATTGGTAGGTTAATTGGCTACTAAAAGAAAAGGTATCCCATGTTTGTATGTGCGTACATGTGGTGGGGAATATAGATTGTAAGCTCCACTGTAAGATTGTAAGCAGAATATGCATGTGTTATAAAAATATATACACAGGGAATGCCCACCTAAATATGCCACCACCACCCCTCGGATCTTGTTTAAGTATCAAAAATCATGTTTTTGAATGTGGGGCACAGTTGGACCCATTTGAGCACTACTCCAGTCTGAGCATGTAAATTTTGGGACACTATAGCATGTAAATTTTGGTCCAGCAAATCCATGTGCTTTCTGTAAAGCAAATGGAACAATACAATAGTAACAATTGTTTATAATAATTGGGGGATCTGCAGTTTCTGCAGCAAAAGCCTTTTTCCCTAGACGATGATAAACAGATCACTGCACACTGGAACATTAACTTCTCTTCAGACAAAAAACAACATATGGGACTGGGTGGGATGTGAGCCCCAGCTCAGAAAGGTTAAAAGCAGAGGACAGATTTTCACACTACCCCTCTAAATCTCTTACCTACCACACTGCCTGCTGATACAAGCAGCAACCCTGGCAAACCTAGCAGCTTCTCCTGTACGATCACTGTCAGGGGTCCATTCTAGCTCTGCATCCTGAGGCAAGGAAGAATTGCTGACAGCTTTGTGTGACTACACGATGGTTCAATGTCTCCGAAGTGACCCCTGTGCGCTCTACACATTCATGTGTTCAGCTACAGTTATCAACTGGGCTTTAAAGCTGTGCAGTTGCGTTGGCCAGCATGGACAAGGCACTCCAAGTTCCTGTAAGCATCAGTGGGCTCGATTCAATTCAGTGCGATGCTAAATAGCCCCGGGAGGGAGCTCCAAACTATTCAATTCAGCGAGCTGGTTGGTCTGACTGAAGGATTTCTACCCCCCTGAGGGAGCGAGGAGAGATCCAACAAAACTGCCAGCCGCGAGGCTGTTTTCCGGCTTAGCCCTGCACTAACAGCCTCACGGCCGGCACTTTAGTCGGAGGATGCCAGTTAGGCTGTGGGAAACATTGAAGTAAGTTTGTAAGGGTAGCATTAAGCTAACCATACACCGCAGCCTACCGGTCAACAGGGACAAGGGAAGAGCCGGCTGCCCATAGCTGGAGGGCCTCCACACACTGAAGTTTCCTGGACGATGGTTGAGTGGATATCACAGGTTTGAAAGCAAAATTGAACGATCCAGTTTTTCAGCCATTTTCTGGCTGCAAACATTCATCGTTCAATACCATATCCTGGATGATAATCGTTGAAACCAGTCATTTAGTTGACTGGCGTGCATGATTATTGTGCAGTTTATGGCCAGCTTTAGGCAAAAGAATGGATGTTAGGGTTAGGCTGCATGAAAGAGTAAGTGATAGGCTGTGGTTCAGCCAAGGGATAGGGTTAGGCTGCATGGAAACGATAAACTGTGGAAGAGGTTACCGGTAGGGTTAGGCTAGAAGGGAGAGTAAGCAATAGGCTGTGGGGTAGATAAGGTTTAGGGTTAGGAAGCATGGGAAAGTGATAGGCTGTAGGAGAGGTTGGCAGTAGGATTAGGCTGCATGAGAGAGTGATAGGCTGTGGGAGAGGTTAGCCATAGAGTTAGACTGCATAGGAGAGTAAGTGATAGGCTGTGGGAGAGGTTAAAGGTAGGGTTGGGCTGCATCTGAGAGCAAGCAATAAACTGTGGACGAGGTTAGCAGTAGGGTTAGGCTGCATGAGAGAGTGATAGGCTGTGGAAGAGGTTGGCGGTAGGGTTACGCTACATGGGAGAGTAAGCTATAGGTTGCGGGAGAGGTTAGCTGTAGGGTTAGGCTGCATGGGAGAGGAAGCGATAGGCTGTGGGAGAGGTTAGGTGTAGGGTTAGGCTGCATGGGAGAGGAAGCGATAGGCTGTGGGAGAGGTTAGGCGTAGGGTTAGGCTGCATGGAAGAGTAAGCAATAGGCTGTGGGAGAGGTTAGCGGTAAGGTTAGGCTGCATCTGAGAGTAAGCGATAGGCTGTGGAAGAGGTTGGCGGTAAGGTTAGGCTGCATGAGAGAGTGATAGGCTGTGGGAGAGGTTAGCAGTGGGGTTAGGCTGCATGAGAGAGTGATAGGCTGTGGGAGAGGTTAGGCGCAGGATTAGGCTGCATGAGAGAGTGATAGGCTGTGGGAGAGGTTAGCGGTAGGGTTTGGCTGCATGAGAGTGATAGGCTGTGGGAGAGGTTAGCGGTAGGGTTTGGCTGCATGAGAGTGATAGGCTGTGGGAGTTATATAAATGCTACAGTAAGACAATAACTATGTTTTGTATATATATATATATATATATATAAATAAGGACTAAATCACCGCCATGCTGCATATGCTCCCTGAGACCACTTTGATAGTGCCTTGATTTGTATCAGGCGCACTACATCCTGCCGCCATGGACAGTCATCCTGAAGGCAAATGCTATCACAATAATAGCTGGGGCTGTAGGACAGAGTGAGACAGAGGGTGTGGAACACTGAAGTGAACCCTATTGTGGATGTTTTAGTGTTATAGAACTATTACAATGTAAAACAAAGGGATGAGAGAGAGAGTACAATCTATGGCATTATAGCTGTATGTGCCTGACTCTGCCAGTGGAAAGCAAACACCTGTGTACAAAACAACTTTAAATAAATAGTTACACTATTAATTACATTGTCACATGTGCCAGCACTGACAATGGGGATTTGCAGCAGGGTTACCAGGTTCTCTGGTAACCCAACTCCTTAGCACTTCAGGACAATGAGGCCGGGGTTATGATTAGTTTTAGGGACAAAAGAAAGCTGATCTGAATGAAACAGCAAGGTATGATCAAATTGTGTGAGTTACCTTCAAATGAGGCCCGGATAAACAGGTTTATACAAATTAGATTAGGTAAAGATTATTGTTTTGTCGGATTACTGTCGCCCTGGACATCACAAAGGATCCTGGGAGTTTATCACAGTAGGAAGCAGTGAGTAATGTGGGTGAGCTGGATTTTTATTTGTTTGTACACAATGAGGGGGCCTCTGTCATGTCACAGCAATATTCTTTACTGGGAAAACTAGCCACCTGCTAGTCTACTTACATACGGGCATTAACATTTTTTTGTGTTTCAGATGCATTTCTAATGCGATTTAAGTGCTTGTAAATGGATTTGAAGATAAAAATACTCGTACTAAAGGCTAGAGCGCACAGTTGTGTTTTTTTGGAACGCTTCATCTCCTGTTTCGGTGTATCTGGTACGCTTCAGAACAATTGAAGACATTAATTTGTTTAAACGGGAGTGTATTGCAAACACAAAGCAAGGCGGCTAATAGATGCTTTTCCACGTGTTTGGTTCAAGACAATAACTTCCTGTTTTGCAAAGAGACATATACAAAAATATGCAAACTGAGCACACTTCTAGATGCATGTAAACACATACATAGATGAAGAGTGATTTTTGTGTGTTTTAACGGGTAAAAACAAACAAACAAACAACTGCGCCAAATGAACAACGCGTAGAGGCATCGTAACACATACATAAACACTATGCGGTCAGCATGCGTGTTCAATTGCGTTGTAACATGCCATAAAAACACACTGCAAAATGCCAGGGTGTACATAGCCCCCCAAAAAAGTGAAGCTGGATGTTACAGTAAATATGTTCTTTGTTTAAAAAAAAATAAGATGATATTATGATATAAACAAAACAAAGTATTACAATAATGTACTCTCTTTTTATACCACTCCCATTATAAGGCCCCTTCACTCACTAAGGGACATATTCAATTAGACGCACAGAGTCCCGTACTTTTTGAATCCCGGACTTTTCGACGACATCGCTGGTTTTCCATGCGAAAAAGTATCGCGTGCGTCACCGCTTATCCCTGTATTCAATTAGAAATCGTCGAAAACGGTACCCGGCAAAACGGAAACAGGCGAAAAGTGCTGTCAGATTTGGGGAAATCAGCTTGACACCCCCCAAAAGATGCACTAACATTGGGGATCATGATAGATGAATAGCCCTGCTGAAGCTATTTGGGGTACTTAAATGCTCTTATTAGCTGCTAATTAGCGTCTTTGCAGAAGTGGTGAAGAATAGCATTTAGCTGTTTTTTGGAGAAAATAACTAGTCCCAGCAAATTTGAGGTACATGAAAATTGGTGCAAGCATGGTTAAAAATCTCAAAAGTAAGGTTTTAAAAAACGTGAAAAACGCACCTTCAGCAAGCACCTGCAATAAAAAGAAAAACCTCCCCCATACTTACAGACCCCCCCCAAAGTCTATTTCGCTAGTTTTTAAGTTTGTACCCCAACTTTGTACTTTTTCGCCCCCTTTTTCAAAGTCATTTTTGTGGGGTGTTCTTTTAATTTTTTTAGAATTTTTTGGACGCAGTTTACCTTTGGGGACCTGTCCTAACAGTGCAGCTTGGTTTCCCCACCTTTGCACCCCAAAACCGCAATTCTGCACTTTTTTTCGACAGCTATTCATAAGCGAAACTTTTCCACCGAGTACACTGCATTGCGTTTCCACACCAGCGAAAAGTCGCCACAATTGAATACCGGGATAAGTTTCCGCTGGCGAAATGACTTTACCGGCGAAACTTTCTCACTGAAAATGGCTTTTCGCCGCTAATCGAATACTGCCCTAAGTCTATTCTCTGCACAAAACAACATTAAAATGTAGGTATATGTGTGGAGTTTGTATGTTCTTGCTGTGTTTGCAAAGGTCTCCTGGTTTGCTCCCACACTGTAAAAAACATACTGGCAGCTTGACTGGTTTCTGACAAAAAAATAAATAAAAAAATAACCTGAGCGCATTTGTTTGTGTATGTACACAGGGTGCTGAATATAGATTGTAAGCTCCACTGAGACGGGGACTGATGTGAGGAAATATTCTCTGTAAAGTGCTATGGAATAGGCGTGAGCTATATAAATAACTGTTAATAATTTTTAGAACATAGTATGTCATATTATATAACACCTCCTTCAAATAACTCGCACATGACTCATTTAAAAAAATCCCGTTAACATGTTACTGTAGATTCTCCACACGGTTCCACGGCCCCCCTCCTCCTCATCACACTTCCACAGCCCCCCCTCCTCATCACACTTCCACAGTGCTGGCAATTCTGAAATGTCAGAAAATGCCCTTTAGAAATGATCCTCCCGAAACTAGGGTAATAAGGCTCCCTGGTGAGGTCTTTCTTCCATCCAGCTCATAGAAACCCAGCAGCTATTCTCTGTCCTGCCCCCTGCTGTCTCCCTCTCACACACCCTCTCATTTCATCCCTTTCTTCATCAGCCGTCATCCCTGCCTCTCCCCTTTCGCATTCCTTTTTTTCCCTGTTAGTTTCCTTCCAGCTTCTAAAGCCAAACTCAATCTCCTTTCTCATTTTTCATAAATCTCTCTGTTCTTTGAAGGTGGAAATTGACCTTGTCAAATTGATTAAGCCGGCGAGTTTGTTTCAGGCCTGAAAGTTCAGCCGTGAATTAATAACAGTTTTCATTTTAATGAAATTACGTTTGGATATAGATTATTATTATTATTATTTTTAATCAAAACTGCTATGTAATTAGGTGCAATACTTAAAACAGCTCCTATACCCCACTTAGTGCTCCTATCACATCCACCATTGTTATATACTCCGTCAGAGCAGTTTAATTCTGTGCCTCCACAGGAGCTAGCTGGGTGACTGATCCGTCTGGAATTATTTAGTACTTAACTAAGTTCATTCTTGTGGATACTGTACAAAGCGAGCCCTGGTGCCTTGTACTGCGTATCCGAAACTCACAGGTACTTACTGGAAAGTGAATGCAGACCTCAAAACATTGGCCCTCATTCAGAGCCGGACGCAATTAGCGCTCGCTCGTCCTGAAAATAGGGGTGGCTATTCAAATGAACTGTTCGCTGTTTGCGGTCTGTTCACGCCTCTAGGTCTGAACGAGCGAACAAAACTTGCGGTCGTTTTTTGGGAAATTACGCCCCCTGGCCGCTCGCATCCTACGTCATGTCCGCTATTTATTAGATTAATCGAGTACATTGAACAGGGTATGAACTGCTCGCTATTCTTGTGGTCGGTTTTTGCTACCACAATTTTGCGAGCAGTTCTGGCTATAAAATAACCCAGTGACGTGGTTAATGACGCTGCTGTTTTAATTATGCACACCCATAAAACGCCCGTTTTGACCTTTAAGCACGCCTGCGTTCTGATTTCCACTCCCCGTTTTCAAGCACCTTCCCCTGTTACCACCCACATACACCTCATTCTGTCACTCAAGTTAGCAGGCATTCGCTATTTTGCGAGCACATGAATTTCGACCGCACTGACTGGTTCGCGCATGCGTATAACGATCCGTACGCATGCGCAGTTGGCCAAACATCGCTCGGAGTGAACGAGCTGCCGCTTACGAGTGGCTCTGAATCAGGCCCATTATCCATTGTGATGCATCTTACATTCAGAGGATCAGCTTACTCAAGTATTACTGAGCGTGAGTGTATATATTTTCACAGTAATGCTGGGTACACACTGGAGCGACTGGCAATCGTGCAGATGTCCCAGGTGGGACATCACATGATTGCCGATACACATTACAGCGTTGCAATGAAAGACGGAATTATCACTCGTTCCATCCTTCATTAATATGCGATATAATCCGATTGGCCAAGCAGCACGGCCGACTGGACGATATTACACGCGAACGTGGGAGCGCGCAAATCGGGCATACACAATGGTATGTATAATTCAGCATAGTGGTTAGTATTACTGCCTCACAACACTGAGATCTTGGGTTCGACCCCCACCAAGGCCCTATGAATGTGGAGTTTGTATGTTCTCCCCTATGTTTGCATGGGTTTTCATCCGAGCACTCCGATTTCCTCCCAAAAACAAACTGTTAAGTTAAATGAATTCTGACAAAAAATATTAACCCCACTGCATATATGTGTGTGTACTTGTTGAAGGGAAAATAGATTGTAAGCTCCACTGGTTGTCTATAAAGCGCTGCGGTATATGTCAGCGCTATTTGAATAACTATAAGTAAATCATTTTCAGCCTGTTTGTACAGCACCACAGAATATGTTGGCTCTATATATAGATATGTACATGGCCTTAAAGTAAAAAGCTGACTCCCCAATTAGCTTTGCTAACTTTAATATTTTTTTATCAAACTTATGTATTAAGAAAAGTAATTAGGGTGTAAAAGATGATACTGTGGCACCGCCCCTTAAATCTTTAGAGTATCGATTCTGTCTTTCAGATTAGTATAAGAGGGCACAGAGATGGGCAAACTGTCTCACCGTTATCGCCATGAGCTGTAACACTGTTACTAGTAATCAGCCCCTTATATAACCTCGCTAATGCAAGGCTCTTGCTGCACCCCCTAAATATTTACAGTGATAATTCGGTAACTTAATAACCGCTCCCCCCCAACTACTATATAGATGCATACACATGTACAAATAGTATACCTCCCAACCGTCCTGATTTAGGCTGTACAGTCCCTATTTGTGGGCTCTATCCCCCCTCCCCAATCCCGACTGCAATGTCCCAATCCGCCGGACAGTTGAGGAGCCACGCTCCAATCACAAAGCTAAGCTGCGGAGAGTGTATCCTGCGAGCACCTGTAATGGTCTGTGCACCACTAAATGGATAGTAGACTGGAGGGCGGTCCAGCAACCTGTCATAGTCCCGTAATGCATGACCACTGCCCCATTCATTTGCACAGGGGTGGCTGTGCGCACCAGCTTGCCCCGAACCACCATTAGAAAATAGCAATAGGAATGCTCAGTCAATGACAACAGGCAGCTCATTATAAATCTTTATCTACCAAGATAGCCAAGAGACTAAAGGGTTAAAATGCACCAAGTAATAAGGCAAAATCCCCTTTTATTTGCTCTAACTCCTGTTTCCTGTAGTTCAGACCTTTATCACTTCTTTATCACGTAACTGATCCAGGTATGTCAACGTCAGTCCACATTACACCCTGCTCTCCAGCATACGTGCAAGTTCTAAAGAGTGTCACAAAAGTCACAGACAAACAGCCAGATGACAACAGGTAAACACGGTCTTAATAGGACACACATAACACGGTGCTGAGACAACTCACAACACCTGGCTGTGTGAACAGGGAAGTGACAGTGCGTATGGGAACCGAGTTTGTGCCAGATAAATAAAGGCATTATGGGCTGACACCTGTGATCAGGGCCAGTGTATATAGGTGCAAATTGCGCTACCCCTCCAGAAAACACCATTGTATGTGACAGATAATAATTACTCTGAATGTAGCCGCAATTTGCACCACAAAGTACAGTTGTGTGAAAAACATCCTAAAACAAGGGGAAGACAATTTAATGAGAAAGGAATTTCTTTGGCTGCAGTGATAAAGAGTTAAAGAAAAATAACTAATGGCCTGTCTGAGAAGCCATTATCTTTTTTTATGTGTCTTATAATTAACCCATTTACTACAAGAGTGGCAAAGTTCAGGCTGGGGGTACCAATAGGAATACACAGCACAGACTCTCAATGGAAAACAAATGGCTTGAGGGTGATGGAAGTTAACTTCACTATGCAGAGGTCATGCACACAATCACCATATTACACCATGGTGTCATCACAGACAGCATTGTCATATCTGTAGTACCATGGACCACAATGTGCACTTATCTCTGTGAGCAGGAACACACACCTCCAGCCTTAATGCACCGGGACCATGGTTAGCAATCCAACCAGGGTGCTATCTGTGTGGAGTTTGCATGTTCTCTGTTTTGTGTTACGGCCGGTAACATCGCTCATTTTCACTCACACCCCATAAAGTTCTGCCATAAAATTACTGATGCTACTATATTGTATTCCACCGTGAACAATGTGGCGTTACATCGTACAGAATTGAAGCCCCCCTTCTTTTGTCTGTACAACGCTGCAGAATATGGTGGTTCTATATAAATAGAGGCTAGTAATGGGCTATAATGCACAGTTGCGAATCAATATGTGTATCGAAAATCAATTAACTTCCAGAGTTCAGTAGTATAACAGCACAAACTGCATGTGTGTATATATATATATATACACACACACTCTATCTTACAGGATAAGACTACTTCAGGTCAATGTTCCAGTACAGTAAGTATATATGTGAGTATATAATACAGCATTGTGCACAGCGACACAGAGGTAAACTAATGATACATTGCTGGGCAGGACTATGCTGTCAGCTCTGTCCAGGACGGGTTAGGTGTAGAGCGGAGGGATGGGCAGTGACACCCCGGAGAGGGAGCTCGTATAACCCCCCACGTGTTACTACAGCCGGATAGACCATGCACAATACAGCCACATACTCACAAGCACAATAATAGCACTAATAATGATGATAATAATAATAATAATAATAATAATAATAATAATAATATAATCATAATGCACACTGACTGTAAATGCCCCAAGCAGTGAAAAGTTTGGGTCTAACCAGCCAGAAACTTTAATCCCCAACTTTCTAAGTTTCATTGGTCACCTTTTAGTGACAAGTAACATTAACACCTTCACTGTCAAAAGTAAAGTGACAGAAAGTGACATAAGGCTGGGTGGAGTTACATAAGAACCAGGTAATTGTTACCCCTCTGCTTACCCTGGCCGTGGAGTGGGGTGCACAGATGATTGCACAGCGCTCTCTCTCTCTCTCTGTCTGTCTGTCCCCGGTGTGTGAGTGTGTGCCTGTGAGTGAGCTCGTAGTCTCCCAGCGCTGTATATATAAGAGCGCAGCACAGCACCACCAGGGGGAGCTCTCCTGTCTGCGTCCTGCAGGTCTGGGACAGGGATATTTAGGACAGGTACTGTATGGGTCTGGTTGCTGCACTGTGGAGACTCGGGAAGTCCGGCAGAAGTGATATTATGGAGGGAGACGGAGAGGGGACTATAGCATAGTGACAGCAGGCAGAGAAAGTGCACGATAAGGGACCATCCCTTGCTGCTTGCACAGTGAGAGAACAGACATAGCAGGGGATGCACCCTCCATGCATATAGGCTGAGTGTAACTGAAAACCTTTTATTCCGTCTAATCATGTGCCACAGATATGCAGTAATAAGTTGCAAACACAAAGGTGTAAATTTACTAAAGTGAGAGTTTTTAGAAGTGGAGATGTTGCCCATAGCAACCAATTAGATTCTACTTAACATTTAACTACGGTAGCACCTTCTAGAATATAATAGCTAGAATCTGATTGGTTGCTATGGGCAACATCACTTTTAAAACTCACTTCTAAAAACTCTCACTTTAGTAAATTTATCCCAACGTTTTGGAATTCAATATGACAAAATTATGCCACAGTAAAAAATAGGGACATAATTTTCATCAGTGCTTTTCTATTAAAAAGGTATCGGTACTCAGAGGAGAAGGTGTGGGTACTCAGAGGAGTGGGTACTCAGAGGAGTAGGTGTGGGTACTCAGAGGAGAAAGTGTGGGTGCTCAGAGGAGAAAATGCCGGTACTCAGAGGAGTAGGTGTAGTTACTCAGAGGAGAAAGTGCCGGTACTCAGAGGAGAAAATGCTGGTACTCAGAGGAGAAAGTGCCGGTACTCAGAGGAGTAGATGTGGGTACTCAGAGGAGAAAGTGCTGGTACTCCGAGGAGAAGGTGCTGGTACTAAGAAGAGAAGGTGTGGGTACTCAGAGGAAAAGGTGACAGTACTCAGAGGAGAAGAAACGGGTAATCAGAGGAAAAGATGTGGATACTCAGAAGTGTGGCATTCAGAGGAGGAGGTGCGGGTACTCAGAGAAGAAGGTGCAGGTACTCAGAGGAGGAGGTGCGGGTACTCAGAGAAGAAGGTGCAGGTACTCAGAGGAGAAGGTGCGGGTACTAAGAAGAGAAAGTGCGGGTACTAAGAAGAGAAGGTGCGGGTACTCAGAGGAAAAAGTGCCAGTACTCATAGGAGAAGAAACGGGTAATCAGAGGAAAAGGTGTTGGTACTCAGAAGAGTGGCATTCAGAGGAGAAGGTACGGGTACTCATAGGGTAAGATATGAATACTCAGAGGAGAAGGTACGGGTAATCATAGGGTAAGATGTGGATACTCAGAGGAGAAGGTATGTGTACTCATAGGGTAAGGTGTGGGTACTCAGAGGAAAGATATGGGTACTCATAGTGTAAGGTGTGGGTACTCAGAGGTAAAGATGCTAGTACTCAGAGAAGTAGGTGTGGGTACTCAGAGGAAAATATATGGGTACTCATAGGTTAAAGTGTGGGTACTCAGAAATAAAGGTGCCAGTACTCCAACACTCTATATAAGTGCGCAGACACATATTCATTTCTGTAATGATTTCACAGATTTCTTCCTGTTTCTGAAACTAGTTATAAGAATTAAAAATATGACAAAAAAAATGTGATGGTAATACGAGGCGCAGACTGAGTACCGCCAGTAACAAAACCACTGATATCATGTCAGACCTGTTATGTACTAGGTAGTATGGGGAAAGCATTGTAATAGCAGTGTAGGCTATCATGTCAGACCTGTTATGTACTGGGTAGTATGGGGAAAGCATTGTAATAGCAGTATAGGCTATCATGTCATACGTGTTATGTACTAGGTAGTATGGGGAAAGCATTGTAATAGCATTATAGGCTATCATGTCATACGTGTTATGTACTAGGTAGTATGGGGAAAGCATTGTAATAGCATTATAGGCTATCATGTCATACGTGTTATGTACTAGGTAGTATGGGGAAAGCATTGTAATAGCAGTTTAGGCTATCATGTCATACGTGTTATGTACTAGTAGTATGGGGAAAGCATTGTAATAGCAGTATAGGCTATCATGTCATACGTGTTATGTACTAGTAGTATGGGAAAAGCATTGTAATAGCAGTATAGGCTATCATGTCATACGTGTTATGTACTGGGTAGTATGGGGAAAGCATTGTAATAGCAGTGTAGGCTATCATGTCAGACCTGTTATGTACTGGGTAGTATGGAGAAAGCATTGTAATAGCAGTTTAGGCTATCATGTCATACGTGTTATGTACTAGGTAGTATGGGGAAAGCATTGTAATAGCAGTGTAGGCTATCATGTCATACGTGTTATGTACTAGGTAGTATGGGAAAAGCATTGTAATAGCATTATAGGATATCATGTCATACGTGTTATGTACTAGGTAGTATGGGGAAAGCATTGTAATAGCAGTGTAGGCTATCATGTCATACGTGTTATGTACTAGGTAGTATGGGGAAAGCATTGTAATAGCATTATAGGCTATCATGTCATACGTGTTATGTACTAGGTAGTATGGGGAAAGCATTGTAATAGCATTATAGGCTATCATGTCATACGTGTTATGTACTAGGTAGTATGGGGAAAGCATTGTAATAGCAGTATAGGCTATCATGTCATACGTGTTATGTACTAGGTAGTATGGGGAAAGCATTGTAATAGCAGTATAGGCTATCATGTCATACGTGTTATGTACTAGGTAGTATGGGGAAAGCATTGTAATAGCAGTGTAGGCTATCATGTCATACGTGTTATGTACTAGGTAGTATGGGGAAAGAATTGTAATAGCAGTATAGGCTATCATGTCATACGTGTTATGTACTAGGTAGTATGGGGAAAGCATTGTAATAGCAGTATAGGCTATCATGTCATACGTGTTATGTACTAGGTAGTATGGGGAAAGCATTGTAATAGCAGTATAGGCTATCATGTCATACGTGTTATGTACTAGGTAGTATGGGGAAAGCATTGTAATAGCAGTATAGGCTTTCCTCTCAGATTTGTGGAGTAAATTTAAATATTTGCACAATATCTTCACTGATCTCCTGGACTTCAGATCTTGTTTTCTGTACATACTGACTTCAATCTGTTTAGTCCGCAAGAAAGTTTCCTATACTGTACTGTACCTCTGGTGGCCATAGAAAGAAATGAAACCTTCCAGGTCTCTGCAGGACTCGTTGTGCCTCTGTTTGGTGTGCTAAATGCAAAACAGGACATATGTGCGCCACTAAATAAATGCATGCCACTTTTGTGCAGACTTCAGGAGTCAAGAGCCAATTAGTGTCCCTTTAAAGCAAGGTAATTATAGTCCCTCTAGTTTCAGGAGTTAACTGCACTGTGACAAATTTCAATTAGCACAGAGGGGGGCAGAAATAGCTGAGAATTAGCAACTGCAGGATTTTTGTAAGTGAGGGAGGGCTACTAGGGGCATTCGCTGTCTTTCACAAAACTATGACATTCTTTGTAAACTTGCATTGTGCAAACATGATCTTTTTATAGCTAATTTTCCTTTAATTTTTTTGGCAGGGGGGGTCAATCCCAGCCCATTTCAAAGTAGAAGCAGTATATATTGAATTTTCCAATGCTATAAATTGTACTGCAACACATTCTTTTAATATTTTAAATATCTAATTCAGTATTTGTGGTTTGGCACAAGCCTGTCCTTACAAATGCCAAGCCCCCAAAATTGTAATCAAATACAAATATCAATATTCCTTCCCAATTTACTGATCAAAGAATACTAGTATAGCCATAATAGTATTAAATTTGTCTTGTTAATCGTCGTATAACGAGAAAGGGAATGTTATAATTACTAAAACATAAAAAGTTTTGTGTTTTTGCGTCACTGATGCTCTACCAATGTTAATATTTTGATCAAAGTGCTAAACGTCAATACAAGTTGAATCTCCCATATCCAAATATTCCGAAATACGTAATTTTTTTGGCATGACTGAGATAATGAAACCTTTGATTTTTGATGGTTCAATGTACACAAACTTTGTCTAAGGCACAATGATTAAACATATTGTATAAAATTACCTTCAGGCTGTGTGTATAAGGTAAATGAATGAAATGTGGTGCAACCTTGGGTGCCAAAAATAACACCTATCAGCAGCAAATCAATGATATGGTTATCTCCAATAATAACCTAACAAAAACAATGTGTACAATATTTAATCATCGACTAGCGCTGGTGTAATAGATAATCACATTAAAAAGGTACTTCCCTTCGTAATCTGTTTTTCTAAAATAGGTCTTCAATATTCACTCCAGATGTATAATCCATATAAAACATAAACATAAGAACCATAGTGTATTATCATTAACGCATTTATTGATTCTCAAATATCAAAATATTAAAACAACTGCATCTACGTCACGATGCAGCAATACATAAAAGACACCAAAAAATCAGATGATATGGTGGGGAATTACCAGATATTCCTCCTCCAAAAGGGCCTGTAGTTAGTAAAGCAATTGCAGGTCTCCGGAAACCTTACAAGGTGCCCTTTAGCCGAGGAATTCTTGGATCCTTCACCTAGGTCTTCAACCAGTCACTGTCACCAACGCGTTTCGAGAGATCTGCCTCTCTTCCTCAAGGTAATACCTAGGTGAAGGATCCAAGAATTCCTCGGCTAAAGGGCACCTTGTAAGGTTTCCGGAGACCTGCAATTGCTTTACCAACTACAGGCCCTTTTGGAGGAGGAATATCTGGTAATTCCCCACCATATCATCTGATTTTTTTGGAGTCTTTTATGTATTGCTGCATGGTGACGTAGATGCAGTTATTTTAATATTTTGATATTTGAGAATCAATAAATGTGTTAATGATAATACACTATGGTTCTTTCTTATGTTTATGTTTTATATGGATTATACATCTGGAGTGAATATTGAAGACCTATTTTAGAAAAACAGATTACGAAGGGAAGTACCTTTTTTATGTGATTATCTATTACACCAGCGCTAGTCGATGATTAAATATTGTACACATTGTGTGTATAAGGTGTTTATGAAACATAACTGAATTCCATGTATGTACACAAACTTTGTTTGAGCCACAAAATCATTGAAAATATTGTATAAAATGACCTGCAGGCTGTGAGTATAAGGTGTATATAACACATAATGCATTTTGTGTGTATATTGGGGTCCCATTCCCAAGATATGTCATTATGGTATGAAATTATTCCAAAATACAGACTATTCCGTTATCCAAAATACCCCTGGTCCCAAGCATTTTGGATATCGGAGACTCAACCTGTAATGCAAAAAAAACCAAGAAACTCCACAAATCTAAAGCTATAAAAATTAACATTAGAAACAATAGTGTCCAAATATTAGCTCATATTGCATCTGGGGTCTATTTGTCAAAGGAAGGAAATAACTAAAACGTCCGGTTTCGCCATATTTATGGATTCTTCGTACCATTCCTTGCAAGATGCGATGGCCTTAGCTGGGTATTGGGGATGCTACTCACCACATATTTATAAGGGACAGTGGCGTTACCTGTATTGCAGATTCTGGTATGCTATTGCCATCTCAGGATGGGGATAGCGGATGCAGCAAAAAGAATACGAATCTTCATTGCTCAAATAAAGCATTTTTTCCATCTGAAAGTTGTATTATAATTTTACAAGTTGTTTTTTATTTATTACAAATCTGCACCCAAGATCGAGCTTCCAGGTGCAGAGCCCTTGTGTTACCCAGCAATGCCAAGTCACGTCTGAGCAGTAGGGATTGTCTGGCTACTTCTAACTTAGGTCCTGATTCAGAGGCGCTCGCTATTTGCTAGCGCTCGCTCTGAATCAGGGCGGATTTTTAAAATAAAAAATCCGCCTCCAGGCCGCTCGCATAGCTGTGGGTGACCATCCACAGCTTGTGAGGGCGGCCTGGCGATGGTCGCGATTATCGCGACCATTGGGCTTGCAACGAGACTCTTGTGGTAGGGTTTCATCCACCGCAAGCCCCAGTGAACTTCCTGCTCTAATAGAGCAGGAGGTTCACTACTGACATCACGAGTGATGTCAGTAGGGCCGCCCACAAACAGCAGGCGTTCCTTCGGGAACGCCTCCGTTTGTGCAGCCACCCTGCCACCCTGCCTACAAAACGGGGCGAGCTGTCGATCAACATCGACAGCCGCCCCGTTTTGCTGCGAGCCCCGAGCGAGTGAAGCTCTCACTCGCTTCGTGGCTTGCGTGTGCGCACTGGCCGACCATTGACCCGCTTGCGAGCGCTATGTGCTCGTGAGCGGGTCTGAATCAGGCCCTTAGTGCTGTACGCCTCTATTACTGGGGAGTTCAGGAGTGCTCAGCTGTAGTGGCGATTTGCTTATCATAAATAGCCCTGAATTATATTTTCTAGCACTGAGATGATGCTGTATGTTTGATCAGGACAGGACCATAATTAAAAAAAAAAAAAAAATCATCCTGGTAAATGGAGCCCCTGACTTTACAAATCAGCTTTCCAGTGAGTTTTATACAAAATCTACCCTGGTGGCTAGCGTACAAAGCAGGCTCCATTCTTATGGTAGCTATATAAACATGAACTTATTCTGCTGACTAATATACAGCAACCATTTTGATGGCTAGTATATTATTATTAATATTATTTATATGGTGCCACAAGAGGTCTGCTGCACCTTACAAGGCACGTAGACAGAAACAGTATGAACAAAACAAGAACAAAGGGGTCTGTAGTAAGGGGCACTTAAGAGCGGTGTAAAATCCGCTCCTGCTTCACTGCGAAGCAGAAACTGGCTACCCAGATTGTTACTAATAACAGACCCGCCGAGGAAGGCGAACGTTAAGTCACCCCCTCGGCAGTGTAAGCAGTATAGCAGAGACTGCACTCACCGGATCTCCAGAGCCCCGTCCTGTTGGGATGGCCATTGACCATCAATGATTCATAATCATCCATGGTTTATGGCAAATGTAGAATGTTTTTACCATCGATGGGGGATATCCCTCCATCGATGATAGAGCATAACTGAATGTTTTGGTTTTTTTACAAGGTGCCGGGACACGGAACATAGCTCCGCCTCTGGCACCCCAGGTTCTGATTGGCCCACGGGCCAATCAGTCACAGAATAGGGATGACCACCGGTTAGTGAAACCATCTTTGGTCATCCATTGCATAGTTGGTGACCATCGATGGCCACTTACTATATTGCCATCGATGGCAGCCTACCGCAGAGAGATTTTTTTTTTTCAGCAAACTTTATTGCCAAAGTTACAGAGCTCACTTCCAGCTTCTCCAGTGAGGAGAAGCAGATACCGCCAGCTACAGGAGGCGATACCAGCACTGGAGAAGACACCCGACGGTAAGTGCCCTCTCCCCTTAGTAGCACCTGGGATACTTAAGGTGCCTACACACTTAGCGATATGTTACGCGATTTGCCTGATTCCGATGCATCGTGACGACAAATCCACTCACGATGCTGATGCGCGTCCCCGCAGGTCGTACATCACATCTTCAGATCTGCCGTGCTGTAGGGCAGATTTGCCAATCTGGGACACGATGCACTGGAAAAAATTAAGGATGCACGATAGATCGTTTGTCACATTGGACACTTTTTACACTAAATCGTGTGCAGGACTGCCGGGGAAGAGTTCAAGGGAAATCGTACATGATGTCGGATCGTGAGCACATCGCCAAGTGTGTAGGCACCTTTAGCGCAGCCGTAGGTGGTTATGGTAGCGCTAAGTGACCCAGGTACAGTGTGATAATATAGTCTGCACTTAGCGCTGGCAGGCACAGAAAATCCCTTTAGTACATACTGAGAAGTAGTATGTACAGATATTCTCTGCCTTTAGCATTTTCTCCCATTAGTACATAGCCCTTAAAGTTACTTATAGTACAGAACATAGCAGGACATGGACATGGTTTATAAACATTGATGCATCAGCGGTCATACTACCCAGGGGAAATAAAGCAGCTTGGTGGCCAAGATAAAGCAATAAGCATATAGGGGCCTATTCATCATCAAAGGCCGTATGGCCTCCGATGATTTAGTATTGATCTCGCTGCGAGGAATACTTAAGTATCCAACTCACAGCGGAGGATAGATTACACCAGAGTAATTCATCATTGCTCCAGGGTGGGGACAGCTGCTCCGAAAAGCAACTGTCCCCTCGGTTAGTATCGCAGCTACAGATGTAGCTGCGTTACTTACCTCATCCCCGTTGGCACGGCTATGCATGCATGATCTGAAGTCATGCATGCGCACAGCCGCCGGGAGGTAGTGAGGAGGCGGCGGCTCGAATTCCTCTTCGCATTTCCAGAACTTCTTCCCATAAGAAGGAGCGGGGCTACCAGAGCAAGCGCTGTCTGAAGATGACGCTTGTTCTCACCAGCAAACTCAGAAAACTTTCAGTTTTTGGAGTTTGCTGAACATCGGGGGTCCTATCGGACCCTTGATGATGAATGGCCCGGTAAGTAAAATATGTGAAAACTAGTGTTTCCGCATGGTTAATGGGCCATTTATCAATGATGAATAGGCCCCATAATCTGGTAGTTGTTGTATAGCATATCTCCCAATGTTTGGCCTGTTTACACCAGATTCCCCAATCTGTTGGTTAGTATATAACATGTCAACCATTCCTGTGGTAATGTAGAGCAAGCCTCCCAATATGGTGGCTTTTGGTGGCTTATGTTTCACAAGGGGAGATGTATCAAGCCTTGGAGAGAGATAAAATGGAGTTACCCAAAGCAACCAATCTGCTTCTAACTGTCATTTATCTAGCACAGTCTACGAAATGACAATTAGAAGCTGATTGGTTGCTATGGAAAACTCCATTTTATGTCTCTCCAAGGCTTGATATGTCTCCCTAAATATGGTGGCTACAGTAGAGCAGGTAATCCATATGGTGATAAGTGTACATCAGACATCCCAATCTGATTGCTTGTGTAGTACTGATTTGCCAGTCTGGTGGCTAGTGTGTGCTGGACCTCCAAATGTAGTAGCTAGTCTAATACCCCTTTTGCACTGACTGAAAAATCACGGATTGATACACGTGAACGCGCATCAACCCTGGAATTTAGTCAGTGTAAATGGATCAACCCGGGTCCGGTGACCCAGGGATCCGACCCAGCTAGCTTGCAGGGTTGAGCATGGCTCGTTCCCGTGTCACCCTGCAATATAAACGGCACGACCCAGGTTACGATGTTCCGTCCGATTGACCGGCTTCAATAGCGCTTGGAGATGACATCATCTCCAAGCGTCCACTGCCGGGCTGACCAGAACGGAGCAGCGCACCCCTCCCGCCCTCCCTGCCTCCAAACCGCTGCGGAGTAAGGTAAGAGGGTCGCGGAGGGGGAGGTGAAGAACCGCTGCTCACCTGCGCCGGAAAGCCGGGTCAGTGCTGACCCGTGTCCAGTGTGAACGATGTTGACCCAGGTCGGCGCCGCAGTGTAAAAGGGGGTCCCGGGTCTGATCCGGGATGGAACCGTGTTCCAAACCCCGGGTCAGACCAGGGACTTTGGCGTAAAAGGGGTATAAGCCAGTCCCTCACACTGTATTCACCATGTACAATGTTGCTGATTGCTTGTTGCTCTCAGGAAGAGCCACTGGGACCTGACAGTAACATCTAGCAGACTGAGACTGCTCTATTGAGTTATTCATAGTCAGACAGTACATTGTTCCCTCTAATATAGGACTCTCAGGTAAGCCTCTGTGTCCCTCTGATAATGGCCCTGTGTCTGGATGAGTAACATGTTAAAAAAAGATCTGACCGTCAGCACCATCGTCCCATTGTTACAATAATAGGGTGTTGTGGAAAGTTGGCCAACAATTGTGAGCAAGGAGCTACACAGCCACATCGCCTCGCTGAGTGCTAGACTGAGGGCCCAGCTTTCCAGATTACGTTCTCTCCAACGGATCAAACAAGGTATCAGCCTTCCAGGTTTCTGCAGACCAATCAAAGTGCAATAGCTGTATCTATTAAAACGTCAACTCTTCTGTATTACATCTTCCTATACAAGTGCTGACTGTACAGGAATATATACCACAGATTTACAAAACAAAATGTATTAAATTGAGTGATAGACTATGTAAATAAACAGGTCCACTAGAAGCACTTACACGCAATATTTTCTTGAATTGTGTGAGAGGAAGGAGAAAAAGCCCTCACCATTGGGATAATAGTCATGTACAAAGGGACGCACTTTCCTCGGTTATTACCACTTAATTCTGAGATGGTCGCTAACATATGGTAACGCACCTGGAGGCGTCCGTAGAAAAAAAAGACACCTGCCAGCACCTGTGAACAGAGGGCCTGATTCAGAGCCGGACGCTATTTGCGCTCGCTCGTTCAGAAAAAGGGGCCGGCTATTTAAATTGAGCGCTCGCTCTTTGCGGTCTGTTAACGCCTCTATGTCTGAGCGAGCGAACGAAACATGCGCTCGCTATTTTGTAAAGACGCCCCCTGGCCGCTCGCATCCTACGCCATCTCCGCTATTTATTTGATTAATCGAGTACATTGAAAGGCGTCTGAACTGCTCGCAGTGCTTGTGGTTGGATTTTCCTACCGCAATCATGCGAGCAGTTCAGGCTAAGAAACAACCAAGTGACGTGGTCGATGACGCTGCTTTGTTAATTATGCACACCCTTAAAACGCCCGTTTTGACCTTTTGCCACGCCTGCGTTCGGATCTCCACTCCCCGTTTTCAAGCACCTTCCTCTGTTACCACCCACAAACGCCTCATCCTGTCACTCAAATTAGCAGGCACTCGCTATTTTGTGAGCACTCGATTTCCAACCGCACTGACTGGTTGGCGCATGCGTATTACGACCCATACGCATGCACAGATGTGCGAACATCGCTCGGAGCGAACGAGCGGCCGCTTACGAGCGGCTCCGAATCAGGCCCTGAGTGTGCAGGCCGGCTCCACCCACTCCCCACCCCCAAACAGCCGCAGCCTGTCAATCAGTCTGCAGCTTTGGAGAATTGCGAGATCTCGCAGCAGAAGATCGGCGTGTGTGAAGTAAAGATTGTACACATGCAACGATCAAACTGGATGTATAGCTCTGAATGAGGCCATGTCCCACATAATAATTTGTTATTATGTTTATACTGGCGATAAAATACATTACAATGTCTGAGTTTACTATTATGATTATATACGATTGTTTATTTATTACCAGTTATTTATATAACACACACATATTCCACAGCGCTTTACAGGGGATATTTGGCAATTCACATCAGTCCCTGCCCCAGTGGAGCTTACAATCTATGCTCCCTATCATATTCACATAAGGGTTAATTTTTGTCAGGAGCCAATTCACCTACCAGTATATTTTTGGAGTGTGGGAAGAAACCGGAGCACCCGGAGGAAACCCACGCAAGGGAGAACATACAAACTCCACATAGTTAGGCACATGGTGGAAACCGAACCCAGGACCTCAGTGCTGTGAGGCAGAAATGCTAACCATTACACCGTCTGTGCATAACTTTTTATCCATGATTTGCTAACTCACATATAGTTTTCATATGTTTCATTAGGCATGTGTAAGTCCTATTACACATCAGTGAGTCCCTTTCAGCACTCCAGTCTGTATGGTTTGGGCTGAGCCATTTTTCCTAATGACTTACTGACATCATGTGTGATGCTATTTAGTGACTTCATGTCACTAGAAACCCAAGGCCTTTTGCTGAACTTCCATGGACCAAAGCCAAGACCTTTACGCCTTTATCAAGCATATATGTGTAGTTATGTCGTTTTCGATTCTCTCTTCTAAACAAAGCAGAATTTTCATTGGGAAAAAATTGTTGGTTTTTTTACCTCCCACACAGTGGACCTCATTCAGAGTCGGTCGAAGCGGCTGCTCGGTCGTATGGGAAAAGGGGCCGGATATGCAAATGATTCCCTCGCAAGTTGCATCCCTAAGTTCGGATCGGTAGCTGGCCGACCAAGGGGAGGAAGTGGCCGGAAGACAAAAAAATACGCCCCCTTCTCGTACGCATTACACGTCATCTCCGGGCATATAAGGATTAATCGAGACCATCGGGAACCATCGGAACTGGTCGTAGAGCTTAATGTTGACCATACCCTCTCTTAAGCTCAACGATCATGTTAGTGTAAAAACCTCCCATGTCACATGTGCCATGACGCTACTTTGTTAATTATGCACTCCCATAAACCGTATGCACTCCCATAAAACGCTGTTCGCATAATTAGGCACGCCTGCGTTCGGATCTCCACTCCCCCGTTTTCAAGCACCTTCCCCTGTTACCACCCACAAACGCCTCAATATGTCACTCAAACTACCGACCTGGCTGTGTTCAAGGAGAGAGAAATTTCTGATCGTAGCGGCTAGTTTGCGCACGCGCATTGCGAACTTTACGCATGCGCATTATAGCGAACATCGGTGGCGTACGACCGTGCGGCCGCTTCGACCGACTCTGAATGAGGTCCAGTATCTCAATGGGACATTATGCGATCGTTTACTTATGTGACTACTGAACATTTGTGACTTCTCTTAATGGATGATGCCCGGCCCCATCAGAATCTTCTTGTAGCTTTAGACCAAATTCTCCAATCACCGTCACCTGGACACAGCAAATGTCACCATCATCATTTATTTTTAGTTGTAGAGGAGGCCAAATAAGTACTTTAGTTCACAAAGAGAAGAGGAAAAAAGTGACATAATCAAAGTGTCAAGAGAAGAGCCCTGAGGAACCCCTACTGAACCCCTACTGATAAACGAGGAGTGAGGATTTGTCTGTAGCAGAGACACTGATGGAGCATTCAAAAAGGTAGGAGGTGAACCAGCATAACATAGAGCCTCAAAGACAAAGGATCTCATTCAGACCCGATCGCAAGTGGGTCGATGTTTGGATGGCAAGCCCCAGAGCGAGAGAGAAATTCTCTCACTCCGGGGCTCACTACAAAAGGGGCGGCTGTTGATGTTGATCGACAGCTCGCCCCGTTTTGTAGGGTGGTTTCACAAACTGAGGTGTTCCCAAGCGAACGCCTGCCATTTGTGGGCGGCCAAACAGACATCACCAGTGATGTCAGTGGGAGAGCTTCCGGCTCTATTAGAGCCAAAAGCTCTCTGGGGTTTGCGGCAGACGAGACCCTACCACAAGGGTCTCGGCACAAGCCCCGATGGTCGCGATGGTCTTGACCATCACGACCATCATCCTGGTCGCTAGTTAAGGCTGTGTGTGGTAACCCACAGCCTAGTGAGCGGCCAGGAGGCCGGATCATTTTGTAGATGCGGCCGCCCCCATCATTCAGAGCGAGCGCTCGCATTTTGCAAGCGGCTCTGAATGAGATCCAAAGTGTGAAGTGTGTTGAGAAAAAGATAATGGTCAACTCATTGTACTGAAAGCAGAACAAAAGAGAATGGAGTAGTGACTTATACATCAGAGCTTCTGAAAGGACACTTTAAGTACATTACCAACGTAATGATTGATGCAGTAAGGCTGAGAGGGCTCCTACCACACCGTGAAGGTGCCCGGTTACTCTTAGCCACTGTATCCAGCTTTGGTGTGGAGACTTTCACTTCAGCAGCAGACAGCATGGACAAACCAAGAACAGTGCATCATTCTGCTACTGTAGATGTTCCTCTTTGGTTCTCCATGGAGATACAGTGTTATGGATTCCTGAATCCAGGCTTCACTTTAGTGCAAGGGTATGGGATCAAGGGACCTAACTGCAGGTATTCATGGGACTGTACTACATGAATGGTCTACTGGCATGGCATAGGCCGCATGATGATCTGAACTTATGCACAGCACCTTCCTCTTATAGTTGTTTTGAGGCAATAGGGATATTGGAAGGTGAGTTCTTAGAATAGTATTGGCCACCACTGCCAGCTTATTCTTGTAGGTGAGTGGGCCTGGAAACCACATTTCTTGATGAGATTAGTAAGGCATATTGTGTGCCTGTTATTTCTTGTTGACTTTAACATAGTAATCAATTTTATCACCTTAAACTCTAAAAGGGAAGAATACATATATTAATTCATTGTTGCAGCTGATCACACCGATTAGGCTTTAGAGCCAGTCCTTTCCAGTGAGCTCAGGTGAACTTCTGCCAGGCTGTTGGAGGACTTGCAATGGGTACAAGTAGCTTGCCACTGAGGGACTACATGTCACTTCTGCCACAACTGATCCAGCAAGGTGGCCACCTCTAGTGCGGGTCATGTCTAGGAGGCAGCCTGCTGTCGTGGTGGATAAAGCCTCACATAAAAGGTCATTGTGATGCTTGTGTGGTTGTGTTGCTTTAGAGTGGAACCGGCCTGCCAGCGCTTCAGTGTCGGATATGACAGATAATCAGGGATAACTGGCACTGTTCTTCCTAAACACAAGTGAAAATTAATCCCAATGTGCAATATTATTTTATGGTTAATAAGTCAGATGTATAAATCTGAGAGTCTGCAAGTAGTGCGATACGGTTACCACTTCATACCAAATCATACGCAACTGCATTATGTAGCAATCTGAGAGCAGAGGTTCACAAAAATGGTCCTTAAGGTACCTTAATAGTTCAGAAATATCCATGGTTGAGCACAGGTGGTTAAACCAAATCGACTGAGATACTAATTAAGTCACCTGTGGTCAAGCATGGATATCCTTAAAACCTGGAATGTTAGGGTGCCTTGAGGACCGAGTTTGGGAACCTCTGCCCTAGAGATTAAAAAAAAATCCATATATATATCAGAATTAGTAATAAAGTATATAAAATCATAAAATGAATGGGCTTATCCTAATTTCCATTGCAATGGCATAGAATCGCTGGTTACAGCATGGCATTTCCACCCCCCCACCCCCCCTCACGGCCCGATCTCACTCCGGACTCGCACATTTTTACTTACTTAGGCCTGTGGGGCTGCGAACAGAAGTGTTTGAGTCCGGTATACAGCCGCACTTAATCGGGCCGTGAGTAATTTGTATTTAATTGGATTGACCTCTATATATCTATATAAACTAATTTATATATTATTTCTCACTAAGATTGTATTATGCATTCACTAACTGATACTCAGTGATTTCAACATTATTTTTTTTAAATGTAAAACATATTTTAAATACATCTTGTGGGAGCCGAATGTTTAAATCACTGAGTAGCTATGAATTGGGAAAAGGGTATACTTGTGCCTCTATATGGAAAACTCTCGCAATTATATTAAACTAGCTGAAGTACGCGGTGTTGCCCGGGGTTAGATCTTCAAGGTATAAAGTTTTATTATGTGACGTCGTCCAAATCCACCATGGGGTCCAACCCAGAGCCCAACAAATCCATTAGGCATCTCAAATCATTCACCACCCTTCTGTGACGTTTTCATCCAAATCCATTAAGTGAAAGGACCACAACAGGTTCCCTGGGTCAAATTTCTGCCTGGTGCACTCTGCCGTGAGGTCCAACCGGGACCCCAAACACTCCATTAGGCATCCCATCCTCCCCACAGCAAAGAGCCACTATTTTAAAAGGATTACTGCACTGTATTCTATTTTTTATGTGTCTTCCCTAACCGAGTTCAACAAGGGCAGGGGAAACATTTGCTCTTGCAGATTTACAGAAAGAATTGAAATTGGGATCTGCCTGTACTTTAAAACCATGAACCATTGGTGAATATTGTCATTATATTTCTTGATTGTTTCACTGTTTGGATATTATAATGTGTTAACCACTTAGCACTTTTTTGTTGCGGATTTTTTTCTTTTACTGTGTTACTTTAGTGTATTTGTGGATATACATGTATTCTCACAGTATTTTTGCTGCATTGTGGTTTTAACTGCGCACTGTCTCAAATTTTTATATTTTTGTGTTTTAAAGTGTGCAGACAAGCTGCCCGAAGGTTCATTGCTATTGATATAAATACAGGAGAGTGCAGGTTTGGATCTGTTTAATGCAAAGCTATCCATTATTTATAGGTAAGAAAACCTAGGCCCCTTAGTTTCAAGCTGGAATATATTTTTATATAAGACAATTTGCTTTCCTTTCTGTAACAATGCTGGCATCGCTCAGGCTAGTACTGTGGCTGTATAATCCTATCTCATCATTCACATTGTCGTCTAGTTCTATCATGCTTAGGGTTGAACTTTTGCCTTCGGGCAATCATGTGTGTGGTATTGGCAATGATTTAGTTGATGATCTTTGTTACTAAATTAAACATTTACGGAATTTGGCTCCGCTGGGATAATATGTGGGCTAGTAATTACTAGATCATTTATGAGTTACAGTTTTGATGCAGTTCTGTCGAACATTCTGGAGTTTCTAGCATTCCGATAGTTTACTTACGGTAGCACCTGTGATGAGCTCCAGAGCTTTATGCAGCTGGTCTGTGAGAGAGGAGAAATGCTGATTAGTTTTATGCTTTGTTATGGTATTTATGTCTTTTGTTTGTATCCTAAATTTCCTTTCAATGCTGTTCTTGTTTTGGCTTTTTATGTTGCAGACTAGCAAGTTGGTAAACAGTAACATATATTCACTGGGCGGCTTAAGCTGGGTACATACCTGACAGATATATCTGCAGGTGATGGTTGTTCATACTGTACACACTGAACAACCATCATCTGTCATCTGGCCCCAGGTCCCGCTGGCTGGGTGGGGGAGTGGGGGAAGTCGGGGGGGGGGTGTACGGGAGGCTGGCACACAGCACGATGGACAGATATATCTGCATATTGCTGGTACACACTGGCCGGTGGGCTCCCCATATATTGGCCGAACAATTGATGCCAGTGTGTACCCAGCATTACATTGACAGGATATGGCAAGACATGTGGATGTGTCCAACTTTTTGAGTTATTCAATATGCTGCTGTGCAGCTGCTGGCACTAAATGGGGTTGATTCATTTAAGGGAGATGTTCCACATCGCCGGACGCCTACCGATGTGTCCACATGCACCTATCCTCAAATCAGGGCTTCTACCAAGATCTCAGATCCGAAGATGCAGGATCGGATTAACATCGCGACCATCGGAAATGCAGGCAGAGCCACCCCTTCCCCAAATGGCTGTAGCATGTCAATCATGCTGAGGCTTGGGGGGCACTGTGTGCGATCTTTCAAGACTTGTTCTGCACACGCAAAGAATGGGCTCTGCACATGGGCAGCCCACCCACCATCGTAGTGATATGCAAACCATGGGGTTTGCTTACAATTATAAATCAGGCCCTGTAAGCCAAATAATACACAAAATATAGGGAAAAGTCTTAAATCTGGGTAAGAAAACAAAAGATAGAGGTCCAGTACCAGTCACCCATGCCATGCCAAGAGCCATGCTGTGACCCGCGCCATGCTATAGTTATGCTAAATCTGCAACTTTATACCAATTCCTTTGCGGCAAAAAAATTCTAATCCTAAATACCAAGTATACTATAAGAACATTTGTATGTAATTGAGGCACAAAATTGAAGATTACTATAGGCATGCAATTATGGGAATCTCTACCCAAGGTCTCTGCTCCATCTAAGTCTCGCGCCATATAGCACAAAATGGATAGATATATGAGAACACATCTCTATATCATGGATTTTGCCTGGCAGCCATGGAAGTGAGCAGGAAAATCTGTGATGTAGGGGTATCTGTATTGGGCAAATATGGGCGCAGCCATGCATACCCCTAAATGAAGTGACCCTAATGTGTTTTGTTGCACGGCTGAAACTCATGGACACCCAATGTTGTTCTCACAGTGGTGTTTTGACTAGATTTGCCAGCTGATGCCATTAAATTCATTTGGTGTATCTCTGTCTCTTTGTGGTTTTATGGTTTCTTTGATACATTTAGGAGCTTTTGCCTGCTTAGTGTGGATTGTGTGTCACTTCTCTGTCTTGTAAAAGCACATAGCAATATGGTCTAAAGCACATACAGTAACAAGCGTACAGATCTCAGGAGCCCCCCAATCCTGCCCAGACAGGTGCAGAGGAAAAAGGACCCTCCAAGATGTACGTGATTTATTTAGATAACCCTCCAACCTCTAAAAAAGTACAATTACATACTGACTAATGGATAGAAAGTGGATTAGTTTTAGAGATGTGCGCTGACCCCCATGTTTTGGTTTTGAATCTGGATTAATCTTCATGCTTTGGTTTTGATTTTGCAAAACCACTCTCAAGTGTTTTGGTTTTGGTTCTTGATTTAAAAAAAGTAAATAAATGCCAAAAAACCTCGGCATTGTGAAGCTGGGACGGGGCCAAAATTACGCAATTTTGCAGCCATGCCCCCTGCCCCACCTCCATTGCAGGGTAGTATCCCTGGCCACGCCCCCTCTATACGCCTGTGCTGAGTACATGACCAGAAAAGAGTTTGCATGCATATTGACCTATGCAGATTGGTGTTATACTGGCACTTACGCCAGCCTGTGCCTGGAGAACTATGGGGAGTGCTGTGCCACGGGGCTGCAACAGATATCTCCAAAATGGGCTGCATAGGTATCTTTGTGAACACAATTCAGAGCCATCTGCAGCTCTGCCATATTTCCATGGCTGCTAATGGGCGGTTCTAGATAGTAACTGGTGGCAACACTGCGAACACACGCAAGAGAACCGCTTCGTGGGCGCGTCGTGTTTGTTGGGGACATGTGTCCAGCGTTACTTACTAGTTGGAAAATTCAGACGGGTCTCCTGCACTTAACATGGGGTAGGTGTTAGCGCTGATGATTACGATGACGACTGTTCTCGCATACAGAAGAGTGTGGCGGTGTGACTGCATCAGATGTAAATGCCTCTGAGCGTATAGTGGTATTAGCATTCCCATTACATGTAATTTTCATTCCCGTCATAGCGTGCGTCTGGCGATGCCTTCGCATACCATACAGCTCAGAATCAGGACCAAGAGAAGCTATCAGGATAATTGGAAGAGAGAAATTTGGTGCAGAGATCAGTAAGATGCTGAGGCCAGGATGGTGCAGAGACCTAAATGGGGTCATGATGGTACAAGGACCGAGAAGGATCTGAATCCTGAAAGAGCCATGATGGAGCTGAGACCTGGAAGGTCAAGATTGAGCAGAGGCCAAGTTGGAGCAAAGGCCAAGATGGAACATAGACCAAGATGGAGCAGAGGCCATGATGAAGCAGAGGCATGGGTGTAGGAACCGGGGGGGCAGATGGGCCAGTTGCCCCCCATAATGTCTGTTGGGTGGGCAAAGACAGTGTTCCCCCCCCCCTTCTTCTACACAAAAGTAAATGGGGATGAATTAAATTAAAAAGTGATAATAGCTTTATTTGAACTCACCAACTGTTATTGTTTCTGTTTACAACAAAAAAGTGATGTTCATGTTTGTTCTGCGTACATTCTCTTTTGCAAACACTTTATTTTTTCTTTCTTGCTATTTTTTGTACGATTTGGCCGATTCCGACACATCGGAACGACAAGTCGTGCAAACTGTGTAGTGTCCACAAACGATAATGATGCCGATGCGTGGTCCCGCGGGTCGTTGGTTGTATCCTCAGATCTTCCCTACATGCAGTAAAATCTGGCAATCTCGTTAACGAGATTAAGGTCGTTGGTCAGATCGTTTGTCACATTGCACAGTTTATGCAAGATATTGTTTGTCCGGGAGTGCCGGGGGAGCTCAAAGGAAATCGTTGACGACATTTTAACTTTAGAACCCCCACTTATTTTGCTGCCACAATTTGCAGTAAGAATAAGCAGACACACGAGGCCGGGAAGCCGCACTTCCCATTGACTGCTCTTGTGAGTTGTACGACAATGGAACAGAGAGGGAGAATGATTGCGGCCTACGGACGGTTTAAAGCGTTAGCAGCAGTCTCATTGTCGCCAGATCGTAGCAATTAATATATTTTATTTATTTATTAATATATTTTATCGCCAGATCTTTCTATTAATATATTTTATTATTATTATCTATTGTTATTATCTATTAATATATTTTATATTCTATTTACTAAGCCTTTCAAGAGAGATAAAGGTGATGGAGATAGGGGGGTAGATGTATTAAGCTCTGGAAAGTGATTATTTGGAGAGTGATAAACTACCAACCAATCAGCTCCTTACTGTCATTTTTCAAACACAGCCTGTGATATGACAGTTAGGAGCTGAGTGACTGGTAGATTATCACTTTCCAGTGCTTAATACATCTCCCCCAAAGTACCAACCAGTCAGCTCCTAACGGTCGCTTTAGAGGCTATGGCCTGTATTCAATTAGCCGTGAAAAGTCGGAGACTTTTCGCCTATTGGACTTTCCGCCGCATTTGCCTGTTTAGGATGCGAATTCGCAGCATTCAATTACAGAATTCACCCTATTCAATTACAGAACAGGCGAAAATGCAAATAGCCGAATGCATAACAGGCGGAAAGTACTGAATAGATTGGGGAAATCAGTCTGTACCCCAAAATAAGACACACTGACAGTGGAAATCATTACAGATGTGTACCCTTAGCCCTAATAAATGTACTTTGTGTCCTTAAATTGTGTTAAATGCTTTCTAGAAGCATATTTGTAAAAGTGAAGAATGATAGAAAACAGTATTTTTTGGTTAAAATAAATAGTCCAGTCAAATTTGGGGTACTTGAAAATGGGTGCTAGCATATTTTTGTGTCTCTAAAGTGCACTTTTAAAAAATGTGAAAAATCCACCTGTTGCATGCACCTACAATCCTAAAAACACCTGCCCATCCATACAGCCCCCCAAGAAACTTATTTCGCTACTTTTTATCCTTGTCCCCCCACTTTTTTCATTTTCACACCAAAAATGACATATCTTTTTTGGGGTGTTCTGAGGTAATTTATTCATTTATTTTTTATTTTTTGGGGCTGATTAGTCCTTTGGGGGGGGTGTCCAAATGGTTCTGAATCAATTCCCCACATTTGCACCCCAAAATAGAGATTTTGCACTTTTTTCCACCTGCCATTCATTGGAGAAACTTTTCCGCCTGTTTCTATGCATTGAGTTACCGCTTAGGCGAAAACGTCCTGGAATTGAATTCAGAGATAAGACGCAAACAGGCGAAAAACAGCAATAGGCAAAACTTTTTCGCCAATTTCGGATTTTCGCGTCTAATTGAATCCGGCCCTATGTTTGAAAAATTACAGTTAGGAGCTGATTGGTCTCTCTCTAAGCCTTAGTCAGTCCCTTAATCTGAATTAAAACTAGGTTTATGACTATGAAAAATGAAAATTTTTAAGATGAACAATTACATTTATCTATCTTTCTTACAGCTATTGTACTAATTGGTAGTTAATATTAATAATAATATTTATTTAATAATGTATAAATACATTTTTATAGTAAAATAAACAATAAAACTGAGTTGCCCAACTCCAGAAACACTGATGCAAATTAATATAGGATTGGGAGTCTGTATATCTACAGTCACTGTTACAATTACAACTGTCGTAAAACGAGATAACAAACGCGAGAATAAGGGGCTCCAGGCCCTATAGCAGTTCTTGGTCTTTTGTCCCCTCCACCCCATGAAAATTTTCGTTCCTACAGCCCAAAGGCTAAGATGGAGCAGAGACCAAGATGGTTCAGAGGCCAAGAAGGAGCAGGGACCAAGATGGTGCAGAGACCAAGATGGTGCAGAGACCAAGATGGAGCAGAGACCAAGATGGCGCAGAGGCCAAGATGGTGCATAGACCAAGATGGACCAGAGACCAAGATGGTGCAAAGACCAAGATGGTACAGAGACCAAGATGGTGCAGAGACCAAGATGGAGCAGAGACCAAGACGGTGCAGAGGCCAAGACGGAGCAGAGGCCAAGATGGTGCAAAGACCAAGATGGTACAGAGACCAAGATGGTGCAGAGGCCAAGATGGAGCAGAGACCAAGATGGTGCAGAGGCCAAGATGGAGCAGAGACCAAGATGGTGCAGAGACCAAGATGGTGCAGAGGCCAAGATGGTGCAGAGACCAAGATGGAGCAGAGACCAAGATGGTGCAGAGGCCAAGATGGAGCAGAGACCAAGATGGTGCAGAGGCCAAGATGGAGCAGAGACCAAGATGGAACAGAGACCAAGATGGAGCAGAGGCCAAGATGGAGCAGAGACCAAGATGGAGCAGAGACCAAGATGGTGCAGAGGCCAAGATGGAGCAGAGACCAAGATGGTGCAGAGACCAAGATGGTGCAGAGACCAAGATGGAGCAGAGACCAAGATGGAGCAGAGACCAAGATGGAGCAGAGGCCAAGATGGAGCAGAGGCCAAGATGGTGCAGAGACCAATGGTGCAGTGACCAAGATGGTGCAGAGAGCAAGATAGCGCAGAGACCAAGATGGAGCAGAGACCATGATGGTGCAGAGACCAAGTTGGAGCAGAGGCCAAGTGGGAACAGACTCCTGGAGATATTTAAATGAGCTTCATCTCATCTTTATGGAATGAGCATTTTCATGACAACTCATTTAGCAAAAATACTCCCAGGTTACAGTTTACATTTCACCAGTAGAGTAAAAATTCCTCCATAGCTTTGTTTAGATTGCAAGTCTCAGATGTTGCCCTGGCTTTTGTGAAGTTAGCACAAATAACTAAACACTATATAAGCCCATAAGTGACTTGAAGCAACTGAACATTTATTTTTGAAAGCTCAACATTCCACCCCTACACTTTACTAAGTTACAGTGCTTGCCATGGTGCACGATGAACATTACCCTTTTAATTAGGTGACATATTGTCCTTTAAACTTTGACAGTGCCAGTCCAACATGACATTGGGCAGAGGTGTCTGCACCAGCTTTATTGAAAGTAGTATTTCCTTAAAAAAAAATTTAAAGCACATTTTGTCAAATAAAGGGCCTGATTCAGACCCGTTCGCTATTTGCGGTCGTTCGTTCAAAAACAAGGGGTGGCTATTCAAATGATCC
This sequence comes from Taudactylus pleione, assembly GCA_031769625.1. NCBI lineage: Eukaryota > Metazoa > Chordata > Amphibia > Anura > Myobatrachidae > Taudactylus > Taudactylus pleione. The sequence continues at coordinate 978,260 of JAUIMM010000073.1, forward strand.
GTTCGCAAATTGCAGTCTGTTCACACCTCCAAGTCTGAACGAGCGAGCAAAACATACGCTCGTTTATTTGTTAAAAACGCCCCCTGGCCGCTCGCACCATACATCATGTCCGCTATTTATTAGATTAATCGAGTACATCGACCAGCGTATGAACTGCTCGCTATTCTTGTGGTTGGTTTTTTCAACCAGTATTTTGCGAGCAGTTCTGAGTTAAAAAAAACCAAGTGACGTGGTCAATGACGCTGCTGGATTAATTATGCACTCCCTTAAAACGCCCGTTTTGACCTTTAAGCACGCCTGCGTTCGGATCTCCACTCCCTATTTTCAAGCACCTTCCCCTGTTACCACCCACATACGCCTCATTCTGTCACTCAAAATAGCAGGCATTCGCTATATTGCGAGCACATGAATTTCGGCCGCACTGACTGGTTCGCGCATGCGTATAACGATCCGTACGCATGCGCAGATGTGCGAACATCGCTCAGAACGAGCGTACTGCCGCTAGCGAGTGGCTCTGAATGAGGACCAAAGTCTGTTATATTAAAGCCGGCTTAATTTTTAGCTGTACAAGTCTACTTTTTTTATAGAGTTTGGCTCAGTATTGCATTACGTGTTGGCTGAAAGCACTTTGGGGCAGAACATTTGTTCTGTATTTTCCTTGTTTTCATTGACTTGAATTGGATGGAGTAATACCAGCACTGACATATAAACAGACCATTGCCACCCCGGCATGGCTCTGCAGTGCAACTCGGCAGTGTTAATTTAATCTGACACTGCTGGTTTGTTTGGATCCCTTACAAAGACCCTTATGTTCTGATCTCAGTCTGTACAAACTGCTGAAACAGCACTAATCCCCGGGGGTAACGCACAAGCTGGACAGAGAACATGATCTGTAACTGGGCTTTAACAAGTTGTTGAAAAGTCCCAAATGATGATAATTCAATAAGGCACGGCAGGATTCCGGTTACCATCTGATAAGACAGCTCCAGGGACTGCGTCATTAAAGGGTTTTTTGCATTATCCGTTTTAGTTTCATAGAAAGTGTTTTGGGGATGGATTTGTGGGTGATTTGGGAATGATGGTGAGAATGATTATACCATTTACAATAGATAAAGAAGGAGCAGGGGCGCGGCGTGTCCAATCTTGGTGTGAAGGTCTGGGTTTTTTGTGGACCCAGGGTGGTGACAGGAGCAGACACAGAAGCAGATTTAAATAAAAAGGAGTTTTTAATAAGTGATTTAGCGGACATGGGAATGGCAAAAGAAAAAGTCCAGGTTTAGCACTAAAGTGCACTTGATAACTGTGGTGAAGCAAATGGGAGAATGTCCAGATAGCGACAGGCAGAAAATGTCCAGTATGCAGGTTTGGTGAGCTGTAAAGAAGTGCAGGCAGAGGTAATGAAGTCCAGCTGGGAGTTAGAGTGTGAGGCAAGGTGCAGGGAAACAGCAGGTTCAGGTACTTAGGCAGGGGAAAGGTAAATGGAGGGTGCAGGGTGAGACCAGCAGGTTTGGAGCAGGCTAGGTAACAGGCTAGTAGCGCTTCCTGGCGGACAGGTAAGGCACAGGTACTCTCTCTCAGCTGCAGCTGAGAAACACGTTGCACTGGCAATGAATGAAGGCTCTGGACCTTCCTAAATAACAGGTGCTGCGCTGTGACTGGCTGGAAAGAGCACATGATCCACCAGGATTGGACAGCTTGAATCACATGACCTGAGGCAAGATGGTGGTGCCCATGCCACACGGAATGGAAACACCACCAGGCCTCAGTGACAATGTGCCCGCACAGAACCACGCGCAGCCAATGCCCCTTGGCAAACACCAGCACCGCTGCCAGAGACCCCTCGCCACAGTGACCTCACAGGTAATACTCGGTGACCACTATGCCGAGAAACCCTGGCCGTGACACTTGGTAAAGACGTGCACTACTGTTCTATGTAATATAAACATACCCATTTGATTGTAGGCACTTAATCAGCCAGAGAGCCTGATTCAGAGATGGAGGCAAAGTTTACGTAGTTGAAAGATTATCGGGGGTCTGCGCATGGATCAAGTTTCATGTGGCTCGCAGTGAGGACTTATTTGCAGAGTGATTGACAAGCAGGTTGTGTGCTGCAATGGGGAGGTGGTGACTCTTACATTCTATTTTCCTTGCACACAAACACCAATCTTAGTCAGTAGCCACATGTCCTGCCAGTACCTGCCGTTACATCTCTACACTATAGAAACAAATAAGCCACCTATCGTGAACAAATGCCAATATGGTTAGAACAAGTAAGATAACATGCTGCATCAGTAATGGAACTAAAGGGCCCCATACATCTGCCGGCCGTTTCACCGATTCCCCGATTTGACCGGAACCACCAGACGGAAATACAGATTGGTGGCCATCGATGATCGCCGATTCATCTGGGAATCTGTGATATTAATTGTGTTAAAAAATTCCGTGATCACAACTATATTTTGAACGTGATCGCCAAATCAGTGATATCCAACATGTTGTATGCCCCCCACTGGGGTCGGGGAATTGCTCCAATCCAACTGAGATGTATGGGGGCCTTAAATGCCCAATGCTGTTAAGCAGCCATCTCAACCACTGTCTATCACCAAATCAATCACCAGGATACGTTTAGTACCCCGACAAAGGGGATGCCGGCGGTCAGAATGCCGACGCCAGAATCCTGACACTTGTCAGAATCCCGGAGACAGAATCCCGAAGGTAAGTAGCAGAATTAGGGGGAGGGTTAGGGTTAGGCACTAAGGGGGGTGGGTTAGGTTTAGGGGAGGGGGAGGTTAGGTTTAGGCACTAGGGGGGAGGTTAGGTTTAGGCACCGGGGAGGGAGAGTTAGGGGTAGGGAGAGGGGGAGGATTAGGATACCGACCAACAGATGTTGGTATCCTAACCATGTTTGGATGCCGGCATCTGGGTTTTGACCACGGGGATCCCGTGCGCCAGCATTCCGTACCCGTCCCCATTCATCAAATGAGTCCATAATGTAGAGCAGGGGCAGACAACATGTGGCACCCCTGCTGCTGTGCAACTACACATCCCAACATGCCCATGACACAGATTTAGCATGCCCTAACAGCAAAACTGTGGCAGGGCATTGTGGGATTTGTAGTTCCACAGCCGCTGGAGTGCCACAAGCTGCTATAGAGCTACATGTATCTGTTGTAACCAATGTATTGCTACATAAAATACTGTATAATGCTTCTGCAGGTGACCCTTGTACCTGGATTTAATGTGCTTTCCTACAAATTACAGTTCTACAATACAATGCTATAGAAGTGATGCAGTTTACATGCAATCAGGGACACAACTGCAAAACGCATGTCATAATCACAGCGACCTGCCAACATGTCATAATCACAGCGACCTGCCCACATGTCATAATCACAGCGATCTGCCCACATGTCATAATCACAGCGACCTGCCCACATGTCATAATCACAGCGACCTGCCCACATGTCATAATCACAGCGACCTGATCACATGTCATAATCACAGCGACCTGGCCACATGTCATAATCTCAGCGACCTGGCCACATGTCATAATCACAGCGACTGCCCACATGTCATAATCACAGCGACCTGCCCACATGTCATAATCACAGCGACCTGCCCACATGTCATAATCATAGCGACCTGCCCACATGTCATAATCACAGCGACCTGATCACATGTCATAATCACAGCGACTGCCCACATGTCATAATCACAGCGACCTGCCCACATGTCATAATCACAGCGACCTGGCCACATGTCATAATCTCAGCGACCTGCCCACATGTCATAATCACAGCGACCTGCCCACATGTCATAATCACAGCGACTGCCCACATGTCATAATCACAGCGACCTGCCCACATGTCATAATCACAGCGACCTGATCACATGTCATAATCACAGCGACCTGGCCACATGTCATAATCACAGCGACCTGGCCACATGTCATAATCACAGCGACCTGCCCACATGTCATAATCACAGCGATCTGCCCACATGTCGTAATCACAGCGACCTGGCCACATATCATAATCACAGCGACCTGATCACATGTCATAATCACAGCGACCTGGCCACATGTCATAATCTCAGCGACCTGCCCACATGTCATAATCACAGCGACCTGCCCACATGTCATAATCACAGCGACCTGGCCACATGTCATAATCTCAGCGACCTGCCCACATGTTATAATCACAGCGACCTGGCCACATGTCATAATCACAGCGACTTGCCCATATGTCATAATCACAGCGACCTGGCCACATGTCATAATCTCAGCGACCTGGCCACATGTCATAATCACAGCGACCTGCCCACATGTCATAATCACAGCGACCTGCCCACATGTCATAATCACAGCGACCTGGCCACATGTCATAATCACAGCGACCTGCCCACATGTCATAATCACAGCGACTGCCCACATGTCATAATCACAGCGACCTGCCCACATGTCATAATCACAGCGACCTGCCCACATGTCATAATCATAGCGACCTGCCCACATGTCATAATCACAGCGACCTGATCACATGTCATAATCACAGCGACTGCCCACATGTCATAATCACAGCGACCTGCCCACATGTCATAATCACAGCGACCTGGCCACATGTCATAATCTCAGCGACCTGCCCACATGTCATAATCACAGCGACCTGCCCACATGTCATAATCACAGCGACTGCCCACATGTCATAATCACAGCGACCTGCCCACATGTCATAATCACAGCGACCTGATCACATGTCATAATCACAGCGACCTGGCCACATGTCATAATCACAGTGACCTGGCCACATGTCATAATCACAGCGACCTGCCCACATGTCATAATCACAGCGACCTGCCCACATGTCATAATCACAGCGATCTGCCCACATGTCGTAATCACAGCGACCTGGCCACATATCATAATCACAGCGACCTGATCACATGTCATAATCACAGCGACCTGGCCACATGTCATAATCTCAGCGACCTGCCCACATGTCATAATCACAGCGACCTGGCCACATGTCATAATCTCAGCGACCTGCCCACATGTTATAATAACAGCGACCTGGCCACATGTCATAATCACAGCGACTTGCCCATATGTCATAATCACAGCGACCTGGCCACATGTCATAATCACAGCGACCTGCCCACATGTCATAATCACAGCGACCTGCCCACATGTCATAATCACAGAGACCTGGCCACATGTCATAATCACAGCGACCTGCCCACATGTCATAATCTCAGCGACCTGCCAACATGTCATAATCTAAGCGACCTGCCAACATGTCATAATCACAGTGACCTGGCCACATGCGTTTTGCATTTGTGCCCCTGACTAATGTGATTACACTACTGTTAGGGTTCATTCAGAAATGCGCATTTGCAGATTGTACTCATTCAAGGCTGAAGGCAATGAGGGCATATGCGGGTGATACATCTACCACCCCAAGTTCCCGGTATGCAGATCCGTGGTCATCAATGATTGGCAATTTGTTGGAGGCTTGGGGAAATTCACCATGTAAGAATTCCCTGACTCGCCGATTCTAAGCATCTTCTGGTTGGGATTGGGGAATGGAGAGTGCCCAACATGTTGAATTTCCAAGACTCCCTAACTCAGGCAGGACGGGGAATTGCAATAATCAGTCGCAGATGTATGGGCCCCGAAGGCCTGCAGGATCATTGATCCCTGTTCCAGCCCACTGCTGCTGTTGTACACAAGTGGCATAATAAAACACGGGTCAGATGGAAATGTCAGAAAACAATGTACGCACAACTTTCTTGCATGTACTCAAATCTGCATCTTATGTAATCAGCGGAACCACGCAGGCATGGCCGATGCTAGGGTGTTTGGCGCCCCCCTGCCAACTATAAATTTGCGCCCTCCTTGTCCGTCAGGGGCAGGCAGCTTCCTATTGTCTCCATCTCCTCCCGCTCATGGGCGGGCAATGCCGGACAATTAAATCAGTTCCTGACTGGGCAGCCGCAGACGTAAATTACATTTAAATTCAGGCGGACTCCGGACCACCCATTAGCATGATTTTAAATGTCATTTATGTCTGCAGTTGCCCAGTACGCACCTTAGTTTCACCCTCTCTTAGTTTCACCCGTCTCTCTCATGTCACTGCTGCACTTGGCTGCCTTAGCCTGCCTGCCACAGGGACAGCAGCGCAGCTATAAAGCAGCGGGGAGGGCACCTCTCCAGCCTGGCACCCCCCTGCAATGCTTACCCCACGGACTGCATTGCACCGTTCCTGCATGCAGGCAGCAGGATAAATAACTCATATTATTGCACAAATTCCAGAGTTTGCTGCAGTCATTTTCCTTCTACGATGTGGTGTAAGCAAGTACAGAGAAAAACTGAATTGGATTACTGCACAGGCACCACTAATTGAAAGATGACAGGAGGTTGGTGCTTTGCTTGGCACCATAATGCAGCTTAGAAGACAGCAAAAATGATTCAATCATTGGACACAGACAGAAAAAAAAAGAAGGCTTGTGATGTCTTTTCATCTCACAGTGATACAGTGTACAAGAAAGAGATAGGGGGCTTTTCGGTTGATCCTCTGTCAGCACAGTGACACAGTCAAAGGAGAGTTCTTGACCTTTGTCCAGCAGGATGACACTGTGACATAGAGTCATAGACTAAAGCAGCTGCAGAACATGGCGTCTGCCCTTCAGCAGGAAGCCCAGGCTGGATCCTAGGGAAAAACGCACCTCCTAGAATTTCTCTATAGATAAATGAAACAACATGACACATGGAAGTCTTTGCTATGGGATATCACTATCTTTGTACAGTATGACCTTGAGTAAGTCTATGCTCAACACACATAGGGGAGTTACCGTTAGCAATCAACTTCTACCTATCATCTTATAGAATGCATGAGAAGGTTTGATACATCTCTCCCTTGGTATGTCAGGATATTCCCATAGTCTAGGGGATTCTTGCAGTGCTAACCCTTTGTGAGAGGAGAAATGGACATCCATCCTGTGGTGGAATAATGGCGGAGATCGGGGTGTGAGCGGTCTGGGTACCCAAATTGGTAAAAAGGATCAGTGCTAGATAACTCGCTCATTTAAAAAAAAAAATCTTTTATACTGTATTTTGCCAGAATAAAGGAATGTTATGAACTCTTTTCAGCATTTGGATGTTATACCCTGATACACTGTTGAGGCTTTTTCAGAATCATCTGGTGAGTGCATTATACATTATTTACTACACAACACAACAGTATGTCAACAGTGTCTGAATATCGTCCGTCAGAATGTCAACATGGTCATTAGGTCAACAGACATGCATTTAGGTCAACGTGTTTAAAATATTGACATGTTCAAAATGTGGACATGAGGTTTTTTGATTATTTTAGCCTAACCCTAAATCTAACCCTAATCCGGCTAATCCTAACCGCTAATCCTAACCCATAACCCTCTAAACCGAACCCTAACCCATAATCCTAATCACCTAAACTTTACCCCTAATCTTAACTCCTAATCCTAACCCTTAACCCTCTAAACCAAACCCTAAACCTAACCCTTACCCCTAATCATAACTCTTAACCCTCTAAACCTAATCCTAACCCCTAAAGCTAACCCTAAAATTAACCCGAACCATAACCCAAACCCCAAATGAAACCTAACCCTAATCCTAAAAAATTTGAAAAAAACATATGTCGGCATTAATTTCATTGTCGAAAATTTGAATGCCAACATTCTGACCGTATTGACATTATAACCCTGTCGACATATATGCATGTCGAGTTTGGTGACCCCGTTGACATTCTGACTGTCAACATTCAGAAACTATCGACATTGTGGTGTACAGTGACAGCATCAGGAATCTGAATTGTACAGTGTCACAGGAGCACAGTACAGTGACAGCATCAGTAATCTGAATTGTACAGTGTTGCAGGAGCACAGTACAGTGACAGCATCAGGAATCTGAATTGTACAGTGTCGCAGGAGCACAGTACAGTGACCACATCAGGAATATGAATTGTACAGTGTAGCAGGAGCACAGCACAGTGACAGCATCAGGAATCTGAATTGTATAGTATCACAGGAGCACAGTACAGTGACAGCATCAGGAATCTGAATTGTACAATGTCGCAGGAGCACAGTACAGTGACAGTATCAGGAATCTGAATTGTACAGTGTAGCAGGAGAACAGTACAGTGACAACATCAGGAATATGAATTGGGCAATGTGGCAGGAGCACAGTACAGTGACAGCATCAGGAATCTGAATTGTACAGTGTAGCAGGAGAACAGTACAGTGACAACATCAGGAATATGAATTGTACAATGTCACAGGAGCACAGTACAGTGACAACATCAGGAATATGAATTATACAATGACGCAGGAGCACAGTACAGTGACAGCATCAGGAATCTGAATTGTACAATGTCGCAAATGCTCAGTTCAGTGACAGCATCAGGAATATGAATTGTACAATGTCGCAGGAGCACAGTACAGTGACAGCATCAGGAAAATTAATTTACAATGTCGCAGGAGCACAGTACAGTGACAGCATCAGGAATATGAATTGTACAGTGTTGCAGGAGCACAGTAGAGTGACAGCATCAGGAATCTGAATTGTACAGTGTTGCAGGAGCACATTAGAGTGACAGCATCAGGAATCTGAATTGTACAGTGTCGCAGGAGCACAGTACAGTGACAGCATCAGGAATCTGAATTGTACAGTGTTGCAGGAACACAGTACAGTGACAGTATCAGGAAAATTAATTGTACAATGTCGGAGGAGCACAGTACAGTGACAGCATCAGGAATATGAATTGTACAATGTCACAGGAGCACAGTACAGTGACAGCATCAGGAATATGAATTGTACAATGTCACAGGAGCACAGTACAGTGACAGTATCAGGAAAATTAATTGTACAATGTCGGAGGAGCACAGTACAGTGACAGCATCAGGAATATGAATTGTACAATGTCACAGGAGCACAGTACAGTGACAGTATCAGGAAAATTAATTGTACAATGTCGGAGGAGCACAGTACAGTGACAGCATCAGGAATATGAATTGTACAATGTCACAGGAGCACAGTACAGTGACAGCATCAGGAATATGAATTGTACAATGTCACAGGAGCACAGTACAGTGACAGTATCAAGAAAATTAATTGTACAATGTCGCAGGAGCACAGTACAGTGACAGCATCAGGAATATGAATTGTACAGTGACAGCATCAGGAATCTGAATTGTACAATGTTGCTGGAGCACAGCACAGTGACAGCATCAGGAAGACCTCCTGTCTCCCTTTTCGTAGCTTCAGGCTCCTCCACACTCTCACCTTAGTCTTACCTGAAATCAGTGTAGTAACTAGGGGTGTGCAAGTGGTGCTACTGCACAGAGCGTAGTGCCCTGTGGGCAGCACCGCCGCTCACCCACGGCCCCTGTATCTGGCTAGCAAGGTGCCTGGAATGGCACCCTGCAGCCAGAATCACTGCTTCAGTGCCGCCTCTGGATGATCCAGACAGGCTCCCTGAGGATGCTTCATCTGAGCTGTAATTGCCAGGGCTGCTGGCCCCGCCCCTTCCACATGACATCATGCTTTCAGATGACCAGCACAGGGCACAGAAAAGCCCTATTACAGCTCTGCCTGAAATGTACCAACCATGGGAATTCTTTGTTCTATGTAGTGAAGGTCGAGGATGATATTAGGCAGAAACTTTCATTTTAACTTAAGCCACAACAAAGCCTCTGTCAACCCTGCCTCAAGTTGCATCATCATTCTTTTACTGGCCACTGGAAGTCAAAGTCTGAGGGGGAGATGTATCAAACCTTTGAGAGAGATAAAATGAAGTTGAACCTAGCAACCAATCAGCTTATAACTGTCATCTATGTAGCACACAGTGGCATAAATTCATCCCAGACGCCCAGAGGCAAGTTATAATTTGGTGCCCCCCCCTAAAAAAAAAGGAAAATATGTATGGTGCATAACTATCTATCTATCTATCTATCTACAGTATCTATCTATCTCATATCTATCAACCTATCTTTCTATCTATCTATCTCATATCTATCTATCTCATATCTATCTATTTATCTATCTATCGTATCTATCTACAGTATCTATATATCTATCTATATATCTACAGTATCTATCTAACATCTATCTATCTACAGTATCTATCTAACATCTATCTATCTATCTATCTCTTATCTATCTACAGTATCTATCTAACATCTATCTATCTATCTACAGTATCTATCTAACATCTATCTATCTAATATCTATCTATCTATCTATCTATCTATCTATCTATCTATCTATCTATCTATCTATCTACAGTATCTATCTATCTCTTATCTATCTATCTATCTATCGATATACAGTATCTATCTATCTAACATCTATCTATCTATCTACAGTATCTATCTAACATCTATCTATCTCATATCTATCTATCTATCGAATATCTATCTATCTATCTCATATCTATCTATCTATCTGTCTATCTACAGTATCTAGCTAACATCTATCTATCTAACATCTATCTAACATCTATATATCTATCTATCTATCTATCGAATATCTATCTATCTATCTCATATCTATCTATCTAACATCTATCTATCTATCTATCTATCTATCTACAGTATCTAACATCTATCTATCTATCTACAGTATCTATCTATCGAATATCTATCTATCTATCGAATATCTATCTATCTAATATCTATCTATCTCATATCTATCTGTCTGTCTGTCTATCTACAGTATCTAGCTAACATCTATCTAACATCTATATATCTATCTATATCACATTATCTATCTATCTATCTACAGTATCTAACATCTATCTATCTATCTACATTATATATCTAACATCTATTTATCTATCTGTCTATCTCTTATCTATCTATCTACAGTATCTATCTAACATCTATCTATCTACAGTATCTATCTAATATCTATCTATCTCATATCTATCTATCTATCTATCTATCTATCTATCTATCTATCTATCTATCTACAGTATCTATCTATCTATCTATCTCATATCTATCTATCTATCTATCTATCTATATACAGTATCTATCTATCTATCTAACATCTGTCTATCTATCTATCTACAGCATCTATCTAACATCTATACATCTCATATCTATCTATCTGTCTATCTACAGTATCTAGCTAACATCTATCTATCTATATCACATTATCTATCTATCTATCTCATATCTATCTATCTATCTATCTATCTATCTATCTATCTACAGTAAATATCTATCTATCTATAGTATCTATCTAACAACTATCTATCTATCTATCTACAGTATCTATCTAACATCTATCTATCTCATATCTATCTATCTAATATCTATCTATCTATCTCATATCTCTCTATCTGTCTATCTACAGTATCTAGCTAACATCTATCTATCTAACATTTATATATCTATCTATATCACATTATCTATCTATCTATCTATCTATCTATCTATCTATCTATCTATCTATCTGTCTGTCTGTCTGTCTGTCTGTCTGTCTGTCTATCTATCTATCTCTTATCTATCTATCCATAGGCAAAAAAACACTAATATAGAATATGTGAATTTGTTTCTATTAGGCCTGCTTACTAAAATACATTTGAAGGATATCCCACTTTTTTGGGTATATACAGCTATGTGTTAGTCACAGATAAGATAGTGACCTGTATAGTGCAATTAGCTTGAGACTCAGAGTCCTCCTGATGGAGGCAAAAGCCATCTGATGTGGGGTGTGGAGCCCTCTGGATACCCATATATGGGCATATTCAATTAGCGGCGAAAAGCCGAGATCCGCAAAAAAGTATCGCAGATTGCGACTTTTCGCCAGTCTGAAAGTTTCCTCGGTATTCAATCCCAAAGAGTTTTCGCGAAAGCGATAACGCAATGCAATGTAATAGGCGAAAAAGATCTGCCTCTGAATAGGTGTCGCAAAATAGTGCAGAATTGCAGTTTTGGGGTGCAAAGGTGGGGAAAGCACCCTGCACCCTTAGGACAGGTCCCCAAAGGTTAACTGCATCAAAAAAATCCCCCCAAAAATGAAGAACACCCCTAAAAATTACTTTGAAAAAGGGGGCGAAAAAGTACAAAGTTGGGGGTGCAATCTTTAAACTCGAGAAATAGCTTTTGGGGGGTCTATTCTTGACCACTTGTGCAAATACTCTAATTAGCAGCTATGAAGAGCATTTAAGTACTCCAAATACCTTCAGCAGGCCTATTCGGGTGTATCTATAGTGATCCCCAATGTTGGTGCATCTTTTGGGAGGTGTAAGGCTGATTTCCCCAAAACTGCCAGCACTTTTCGGCTGTTTGCGTTTCGCCAGTTCCCGTTTTCGTGTCCTTTGGAATTGAATAGGACGATAAGCGGGGACGCGTGGAAAACTTTTCCTCAGGTAAAACCAGCAACGACGGCGAAAAGTACAGCATGTGAAAAGCGGACAACTTTTCACGGCTAATTGAATATTTGGCTTTGAGGACTGAGGGCCTGATTCAGACCCACTCGCGAGTGCTGAGCGCTTGCAAGCGGGTCGATGGTGGCCCAGTGTGCATGCGCACGACGGAGCCGGCTCCGTCGTGCACATGCGCGAGACCCGGATAGAAACGGGCAAACCGTCACTCCGGGTCTCGTACCAAAGGGGGCGTGCTGTCGATGGTGAGTGACAGCACGCCCCCTTTGGTGGGTGTGCCGGGGGCGTTGCTGCCCAGATGGAGGCTTTCCCATGGGAACGGCTACCGTCTGGGGCCGGCCCCACTGACATCACTCTGTTTGAGCGAAAGCACTCCAGGCCTTGCGGCAACGAGACCCTACCACAAGGGTCTCGTCGCAAGCCCGATGGTCGTGATGGTCTTGACCATCGCGACCATCTTCCTGGCCGCTCGCTATAGCTGTGGGTGGTCCCCCACAGCTATGCGAGCGGTCAGGAGGCCGCTCTAAAAAACCAGAGGGCCGGCCCTGATTCAGAGCGAGCGCTCTGTCAGAGCGTCCGGCTCTGAATCAGGCCCTGAGTTTGAGTCAAGATACTGTAATACTGCTACTGTCGTGGAACTACAATTCACAAAATGCCCAGTCTACTGCCGACTGCTTCACATGCTGGGAAGTTGCTCCACCAAAGATCTGCCCCCAGACTCAGATGCTGGTGCCCCAAGACCCTGCCTCCCATGCCCTCTTACCCGCAGCTCCGTCTGGTGCATCCTTGTTGACATCCAGCTCCTGGAAGATCTGCAACCACGCCTATGCTCAGGCCGCCGCACAGGTCCACGGCTAGGGCTGCCGCCAAGGAGGAGTGGGACGGGGAGTCGTGGGTGAGGGGGGCACCAGAGTCACACTGGCAAGAGAAACTGCTGAGGAGCAGCGACATCAATGAGCTGGGACAGGCTATATATAGACGGAAGAGGCATCTGATGGTCTGAAACAGAGCCCTCCACTAGTATATGGTTTTTGTAGCTTTTCAGGTGCCGGGAAGAGGTGCCAGGTATTGGGTGGCTGTGACGGTACACTTCGGGTACACATTTACAGCCCTAAGTGAGGTTAATATATTGTGGGCAATGGAGGAGGTGCCCCATCAGTGCTGGCACCCGGCGATAGACGCCTCCATAGTTCTGCCCCAGGTAGCACAGCCTAGGAAATGGTAGTGAGAAGCTAATTGGTTGCTATGTTCAACTTCTCCACTTAATCTCTCTCAAAGGCTTGATAAACCTCCCCCCCCCCCCACTCCCCTAGTACCCACAGTTATCACATTTAATATTCAGGCCTCTGATCCAACAGTAAGTCCCAACATGATAACAATTATTAGGCACTGGGATATGAGAAGCCGCGTGATCATGTAGCAAGAGTTTGAGTGCCTGATTCAGAGATATACACAATGCCGATATTTACGCAGATCGAGCGATTGTTTGCCATTGCGCATGTGTGTAAGCTAAACTGCGCACGAACAGTGATTGTTTTGTGCTTACAGTCACACAAAGGAATCACTCGCAAAGTGAGTGATAGGAAGTCAGCATTTGAGGGAGGTAAGGGGGGGGGGCTAGGCAAGATCAGGCGTGTCCGACCTAAAATCGTTGTTTCGTGGGCGTGCATAAATTAGCCATTGCGATCTCCTTTGCAGCATGAGAGCTCTATGTGTGTTAGGACAGACTTTGTGTTTGGGACAGGTCACACTTGCCGCATATGCTGCCGATCTGCATTTATGTTACCGATGTTTGTGCTGGTGCTTGATGGATATGAGAAGGCGTCCCTATTCTCGGCTAAGCTTTGGAAGACATCAAATTTTCGCAATTGCGTTCCGTGAGAGAATTCAGTTGCGATTGCATCTCTGAAGCAGGCCCTGAGATGGGTGCGGGGTCCAAGGGGGCCCACACCGCACACCCTGCACCCATATGTTTAATACTTACCTCTCCACCTCCGGAGTCCCACGTTGACGCAGTATCAGTGCTGTCAAAATTGCCTGGAAAATAGCCACCACTTCCATTTCCTGTCTTTTTGCGCATGCGCAGTAGGGAAAACACAGGGAAAATGGCCGCGGCGCCATTTTCCCGGTGACTTGCGCATGCGCTATAGACTCCGGGCACACTCTATTGCCCAGAGTCTACAGGTGTAGCGCAGCCAGCTGCCAGAGAGAGAGGAGGGGGCCCCGGACAGAGACTGCACACGGGCCCCTTCCTCTCTAGAAACGCCCCTGCTGTGGCCTACTCAGAAATAAAATTCCCCAATTTACCAGAGCAGAGGTAGGGATTCCAAAGATATGGGACCCAAACTTCAGGTAAAGAGGAGCAAGGTGTTGTAGGGGCATACATGCCTACCCTCCCGGTTTTCGCGGGAGGCTCCCGATTTTTCGGGTAACCCCCCGCACCCCCGGAAGGGTAGACATTTCTCCCGCATTCTGCCCACTTCCTAGTGAAGTGGGCAGAATTAGGAGAATACCCGCGGCAATCGCGGGTCTCCGTGAAGGGGGCGGGGCTTAAGCTGTGATTCTGCATGAATCACAGCATTTGGCCCCGCCCCTATGTAAATTGTGCCCAATCGCGGCAATTTTACCGCGAGGGGGCGGGGCTTAATGACGCAAATCGTCAAGTCCCGCCCCCGTCGGCCCCCTGCTGCTTCTCTTACTCGGGCTTCTCCCGGGAAGAGAATATTAAAGGTAGGCAACCCTGTGTAGGGGACTTAGGCCCAGATTTATCAGGAGTGATATTCTTGTTATCACTTGTTACTAATCAAATGGTGCTCCAACCAATCATCTCCTAACTGTCATTTTCAAACACCTGACAGTTAGGAGCTGATTGGTTGGAGCACCATGCAAGATTAGTAACGAGTGATAACTAGAATAAAGCTGGGCCTAAAAGTGGATTTTTTCTTTGAGCTTCTTCAACATGGCAGCTGATGAGACAGAGGCTGCATTTTGCTCAACTCACTGGGGAGTTACAGTCTTGGAGAATAACTTGGCAGTCTCTGCCTTCTTAAACAAATAATTACTTATGGAACATGGAGTCTGCATCTCAGTGTTGATTAATAATATACTGTATACAGAACAGTGAGCTTGTCTTTTGGACCGACAAGCACAACTAACCTATATTTTACTCTGTCTGCAACAAGGTTTCACATATACAGTATGTATCCCTAGGGGTGCATCAGACACATTTAAGGTGTACTTATTTCAGTGGAATTAAGGTCAAATGTGTAGTTCAATAGGTAATGAATATGTAATGAGCTAAAGATGAAATTAGAAGGTTTTAAAACAACAACATTTAAAGACATAGGGGTATATTTACTAAAGTGTGGGTTTTTAGAAATGGAGATGTTGCCCACAGTAGCGCACGCAGGGGGGGTTTGCTGAGTACCCAGAAACCCCCCTTGAAGGGCCAAGTTTTCTTTTTGAGACAGAGACCACCAGCGGTGGATTGGGATGCCGGGCCAGTACCCTAGATGGCCTGCGGCCACCCAATCCACCCTTCAATAACTGAAACCCACTCCCATCCCACTGCGTGATCGGAGCTCTCCGATCGGGCAGCTGCATAGCGCAGCAGCTTAGTGATGGCGGCCACCCGGCCCACCCCATCAATAGCTTAGCTCCAATCGGGCAGCTCAGCAGCACAGCTTCCGCGGAAGTGCAGAAGCTTAGTGACATAAAAGAATAAATGGCCGACGGGAAAGCTGCTGCCCATGCCCAGCCACAGCAGCTACTCCCATAAGCCTTTGCGGAACCCGGGCCCGTCAGTCAACTGATGGCCCCGCCTCCAGCCCCTCCACGGCCCACCTTCAGCCTCCTACACACAGCACTTAATAAAGTAAGTAGTCTATTTTAATCTGTATTAGGTTAATATGATACTGTATATATTATATATATATACATACACACACAGACACATATATAACATCCTCTATCACATATCTGGAAACCCACCTTTGCTAATCCTGCGTTTGCCCCTGCATAGCAACCAGATTCTACTTATCATTTATCTAGCACCTTCTAGAAGATAAGATACTAGCTAGAATCTGATTGGTTGCTATGGCCAACATCTCCACTTCTATAAACCTGCACTTTAGTAAATATACCCCATAAAGGGTTATTTGGTAATATTCATATACTTTCAGGGGTAAGACGAATGAATGGACACACCTTTGGGGATACTTGGAATAAACTGATACACGGCAGGGGTTACTTGCTAAGCATTCACCATCATAAGGGGTAATTTGATACAAAAGGTCTAGAAACTTTGTCTATACAACAGGCAACAAAGTGTCATTTGGTCCTCTTAGTCTGTCTGGTGACATTAACTGACAGAATGCTGGCTCCTGAGTTACTGGAAAGGTAATGTGTAATGCCAGCAGACGCCTTCCCATGGAATCAAAGGGATTTTATTGGCCGAACCTCAGTGGGAGATGGCAATGAATGTCCTATCCTCATTACTGGCCAGGATCCCGTATAGATCTCAGTAGTCACATGCTATTATGTGGATGGCTGTACTGTCTTTAGCTGTCTCTTCTTCAGAGAGGCCTCAAGTTTACGGCCTGCGTATATAAATCACGCAGTTATTGGATTTTCCCATCAGAGATATTGCAAAAGGATGGATTCTTTAAAATCAAGTGTTATTTATTAGCAAACTTTCAGACCCCTTTTTTTCCAGGCAAAAAAACTGTTACAATATGCAGATAAGAGAAGCAAAAAACTCTTTCATTCACTGTGTCAAGTGTAGAGTCGCAGATCTCAAGGCTCACTTATGTGAACAAAGCATTCCAACCCATATGGCTCGGTGTCCACTGCTCCGGATACACATAACTTATAGGGGTCAATCCAATTAGGTGCAAGTTGGGTCCTGCAAGCGTTTATCCCAACTTTTTACAAACTTGTATAGAAATACTGTAAAATCACTGTACAAGCATTTCCCTGTACCCAAAAAGACTTTTGATTGGCAGAAAAACCCTTACTTCCTATCATTATTCAACCATTATTAAAAAGTGCACAAATCAGCCGTGTGACACCATGTAAGAACCTCCAGTACTTTCCTTATGTTCACTTATACCCCTTTCAGACATACAACCTGGGAAATTTCCTGCTCAGACCCGGGAATTTCTCCTGTGCTAATTCCCGGGTATTTGGTCGAGACCCCCCTTTCACACTACAGTGTCTACCCGGGAAATTCCCAGGTAGACCCCTTTCAGACAAGAGCAGGGTTTTCCTGCTTACCTGCCTCTTCTCTGCCATCTGCTCCTCCCAGCCAAAAGCCGGCCAATCGTAATGCAGTTTTTTTTTTTTATTATAATATTTTTAACATTTATTTTAATTCCCTGGTGGTCCAGCGGGAGTGCGGGCGGCCCGCTGTGGCACAGCCGGCCGGTGCTGGGGGTGGTGAGCAGCAGCGATGAGCGTCCTATAGGATGCTCTGCGCTGTCAGCTCAAACAAAGCAGCAGCGCTGAGCGTCCTATAGGACGCCCTGCGCTGTCAGCTCAAAGCAGCAGCGCTGAGCGTCCTATTGGATGCCCTGCGCTGCCAGCTCAAAGCAGCAGCGCTGAGCGTCCTATAGGACGCCCTGCGCTGTCAGCTCAAAGCAGCAGCGCTGAGCATCCTATAGGACGCCCTGCGCTGTCAGCTCAAAGCAGCAGCGCTGAGCATCCTATAGGACGCCCTGCGCTGTCAGCTCAAAGCAGCAGTGCTGAGCGTCCTATAGGACGCTCTGCGCTGTCAGCTACATGCAAAAGCTGCTTGGTGCTGCCCGGGAGTACTAAATTCCCGGGTAGCACCATTCAGACAGAAGCAGGGTAATTTAGTCCCGGGAAAAACCCTGGTCGATTGAAGGGACGGCTACCCGGGAACATGTTCCGGGTAGGCACCTTTCAGACAGACTCGGGTACCCGGGAATTTGGCCGAGGCAGGCCAAATTCCCGGGATTCTTGAGATGTCTGAAAGGGGTATTACAGCCTTCTCTATGGTCCTGCTATCTCAGTGGCCAATTTTTTGGGGTCCAGGATGGTTTCTCCACGTTTTCATTCTCTTCTCCCAGGTCACATTTTGTACAAAATTCGTACCCCCTTGCCACCAGTACCGCCAATTGGCATTTCTAATTGGATTGCGAGTTTCTCGGGAGTGTGCATTAGCTCGAAGTTTCATGAAACAAACTTGTATTCACAAACTCGCTCCTAATTGGACTTGCTCCTAATTGGATCGAACCCGTATTGTTGTTGTTGCTTCCTCAATTTTATAACATCTGAACCTCTATATAGAGTTACAGATCAGTGTATCAATGTTACGTAGTCCTTATCGTCATGTATCAAATTCCTTTTTTACCTATAGATTGTAAGCTTGCTCTTGGGGCCCTCTTATCTCTTTGACTGCCTATTGTTACCCAGTCTCATTTTATTATTGTTTTGTTCCCATTTGTATAGTGCAATGGAATATGTTGGCACTCTATAAGTAACTGTCACAGTAATAAATAATAATAGACAATAATTATATGACTTATCAATACAGGTTGTCTTAGGGCTGCAATGCATCAAAATGAGCACCCCTGGAGATGTGTTACAACTATCTCTGTCCCACTGTATGGCATCAACATAGTGCTGACACCATACATAATTGTTACGGAGTAGCGCGTTGTACTTTCTCTAGATTCAGAGAAAAATGCTAATTGGGTCGCTAAGTAAACATAACGCCATTCTCGGATGGCGCTTATGTTATGTGTCAGGTGATGAAAAATTGAGCTTTTCGTTGCTTGATAAGTTCCGGCGCGTTTTGCTGCCATGGATGGCTATAGTAGCGGCTTAAGAGAAAATAAAGGCTCTACTGGAGAAATCTCTGCATTTGAATACATATGGAGAAGTAGTAATAACACATTTTTGGGAGGGAAATGCCAAAAAAAGAGGTTAGCGCTGCTTGATACATTGACCCCATAGTCTGATAACGGCACCATATTGTGCATACAGTATTTCTACCAGTTTGTACAGTAATATATGTTATACAGAATTGTGGGGGCACATTTTTTTCTGGATAATGTTTTTATTTCACTAATTTGGAGCATCATGCCCAAATTTGTATTTTATCTTTCTGAATATTTGCTACTTTCGAAAAAATATAATTCCGTATTAAAGATCGCAACTGATACCTGCCCGTCACTCATTTATATCTTATAGCGCTGTGTACTAGGTGGCCACTGTTACTGTTTTCTTTTAGGAGTTATTTTCAAACACTATTTGTACATGATGCACGTGATGATGCACGGATGGCGGAGTGTATTGAATCGCCGGCGGTGTTACACCGCGCAGCAACGCTGTAAGTGGGCACACTAGTACATGAGGGGAAGGCAGAAAGTAGCATTTGTATAATAACACAGTCACAGCTCCGCAAAACAAAAAATGCACCCGTGGTGGTGTCTGCGCGCATCACTGAATCAGGCGCACAGTGTCCTTATCGTTATAGGTAAAGCATATATTTTGTGTATTATATTGGTACCCATTGCTGAATGAGCACCTTTTGCACAGGCAGATGGGTGGATCTTGGCAGATAGCAGGTATTTTGTTACTATACAGTGTTGGGAGTGAATTGCCCGTGCATCGCTGAACAGAAGCACGCTCGGTAACAAATATGTCCACTTGCGCATCTGCAGAGATGTACGCGTCTGTAGCACATGCATCTGGTTTGCCAATAATTGGCAGCTACCCCATATTAGGGGCAAAGGATATGCCCTCAAAATGCTCCAGCTAGGGCCGGATTAAGGCTTGTGGGGGCCCTGGTGCAACTAAGTTGTGGGGGCCCCCACCAAGTCACACAGAGCCTACCCCCTACCCCACCCTCCCTGATTACTTACCTTCTGGCTCTGTGTTGTGAATGCAGAAGCACAGTCAGCGCTGCTGCATAGAGCGCAGAGCGGCTCCTGAGGCCCGATATCAGTGATCAGCGTTGCGGATAGGATGTGTCACGTGATGCTGATGAGGGGACTCGGGAGCCGCTCTGCGCTCTATGTGGCAGCGCTGACTGAGCTGTTGCATTCAGAACACAGATCAGCGGTAGCTCAGCCCCCATCCGGGAACAGGGGACACTGGACACCTGCTCTCCGCAGGGTCACCCCGACTCTGTGTGGGCAGGGGCAAATACAGGATTTTTTTATTTTTTGGGGGGGGGGCTTACTTACATTATGTATATATATATATTTTTATTTTTTTATTTATTTTTTAATTTTATTTATGCACATTTGTATTAAACACGCATGCATATATATATATATATATATACAGTATGTATTTTTATATATATATATATATAATATATGTAGCAAACATCTGTAATATATATAAATTACACACATATACAGTATACACACACAAAGACATACATACACACTAACACATATACACACGAATACAGTATACACACACATAACACACACACAGGGTCAGTGCTATGATTACACGTGGTACGCGGCCGCGTAAGGCACCACATAGTGAAGGGCGCCGCGGCTGCGACCATGCAGATTTATTAATTTACTGAGCCAGGAGTGGAGAGGCTTACCGTGGTGCAGTGTCTCTGTGACACAGCTGCACCGCGTGTGTAGCGCTGACCGGACGGAGCGGTCAGCGCTACACAGTGCCAAACACACAGCCGTCGATGCCGGCAGCTGTGTGTTTGTTTCAGCAGCTGATGAGAGTCTATCAGACTCTCTTCGGCTGCTGCTGCTCCCACTGCGGGAGCCATCTTCCAGCTCCCGCAGTGAGTAATGGGAGAGACGACATGATGTCATGAAGTCTCTCCCATAATGCAAAGCGGCCCAGGAGGACGGACGGAGGAGCTGACAGCGGCAGCGGGAGCAGGAGCGGGGATTAAGGTAAGTGCTTTTTTTTATTTTTATTACGTGTGTCTCTACTGGGGGGTGGACTACCAGGTGGGGCTACTACTGGGGACACTAGAAGGGGGGATTACTACTGGGGCTACAAGGGGGGGCTTACTACTGGGGGCAATACAAGAGGGGGCTACTACTGGGGGCACTACAAGGGGAGACTACTACTGGAGGCACTACAAGGGGAGACTACTACTGGGGGCACTACAAGGGGGATTACTACTGGGGGCACTACAAGAGTGGATTACTACTGGGGGCATTACAAGGGGGGATTACTACTGGGGGCACTACAAGGGGGGACTACTACTGGGGGAACTACAAGGGGGGAATACTACTGGGGGCACTACATGGGGGGGTAACCTCCACTGGGGGCACAACAATGGGGGGACTACTAGGGGCATTACAAGAGGGGGGACTACTACTAGGGGCACTACAAGGGGGGAACCACTACTGGGGGCACTATATAAAGGGCAGTACTGGGGGTACTGCATAGGGGGGGACTACAACTGGGGCCACTGTTTAAAGGGCACTGCATAAGGGGTACCACTATTGGGGGCACTGCATAGGGGGACTACTACTGGGGGCACTATATAAGGGGCTTACTACTGGGGGCACAAGGGGCACTGCACAGGGGGGACCACTACCGGGGGCACTGCATAGGGGGGCACCAAAAAATATACTCGCTTACCAAAAAATTTGGGCTAGGGCCGGCCCTGTACACACACATAAACACACATATACAGTATACACACACATAAACACATACATACATGCATATACAGTATATACACACATATACAGTATACACACACATAAACACATACATACACGCATATACAGTATATACACACATATACAGTATACACACACATAAACACATACATACACACATTTACAGTAAATACATACATACACACATATACACACACAGCAGTATACACACACAGTAACACATATATACACAATTAAACAGTATATATACACACTTACTTTTTATGCAGTTGCTGCTCGCATCCTTAGGCTCCGCCCCTCGCGCCATAATGACGTGATTTGCGGATCATTTGAGGGCGGGGCTTGTATTGGCTCCGCCCCCTCTGGCCATGGTAACAGGGGGAATTGGTACGTCAGGGGAGTTTCTAGCTACTCAGAAACCCCCCCCCCTGCGTGCTCTAGAGGTGGGGGCCACCCCTGACGCCCCCCCTTAATCCAGCCCTGACTCCAGCACTGCATAGGATACATTTGTGTGAACACATCCTCACTGTCCTTTGCCTAATGAGGGAGGTTTATTAAACTTTGGAGAGAGATAAAGTGGAGTGAGATAAAGTACCAACCAATCAGCTTCAAACTGTCAATTTTCAAACCAAGCCTGCAAAGTGACATTCAGAAGCTGATTGGCTAGTGCTTTCTCTGTCTCTCCACTTTATCACTCGCCCATAGTGAGAATGCTGGTCCATGATGTTGACAATTGTACTGCCAGCACATGTCACATGCTTTAAGTAGCATTTCTCACATGCCAACATCCTGGCATTTTATTTGTCATCAAGCAGTATTCATCTGTACGTATAATGGGAGTTGCACTGCAGGTTCACCACTAACAGTTCTGTAAGCATTTTGTATCCTTAAGGAACAATAAAGCTAATGGTGGGTAGACATTGGCTGATATAACATGTGCCCGTCGGCCAGTGTGCAGTGGAGGTTTGGGGCAAGGGTCGCCTGGAGCACTGGCCCTGATTCAGAGCCGGACGATCTGACAGAGCGCACGCTCAGAATCAGGGCCGTCCTTATCTTTTTAAGAGCGGCCACCTGGCCGCTCGCATAGCTGTGGGTGACCATCCACAGCTATAGCGAGCGGCCAAAAAGATGGTCGCGATGGTCAAGACCATCGCGACCATCTGGCTTGCGACGAGACCCTTGTGGTAGGGTCTTGTTGCCGCAAGCCCTGGAGTGCTTTCGGCTCTATCAGAGCCAAAGGCACTCCCACTGACATCATTTGTAATGTCAGTGAGGCCGGCCCCAGACGGTAGGCGTTCCCATGGGAATGCCTCCGTCTGGGCAGCAACGCCCCCGGCACGCCCACCAAAGGGGGCGTGCTGTCAGTCACCATCGACAGCACGCCCCCTTTGTAGCGAGACCCGGAGCGACGGCTTGGCCGTTGCTATCCGGGTCTCGCGCATGCGCACGACGGATTCGGCTCCCTCGTGCGCATGCGCACTGGGCTAACATCAACCCGCTTGCAAGATCTCAGCGCTCGCGAGCAGGTCTGAATCAGGCCCACAGCCCTTCCTGAACTCACCATCACAGTTAAACCCTGCCCCCACCCTCCCACTGGCGTTATTTGATAAACACCCTGGAGGAGGGATGGGGCGCAGCAGTGAGGCACGGATGGCGCTTTGCGCAGGGAAGCCTAGCGCTGGTCCTGCCAGTGTGTACAGAAGATATGTCTGTGAATGACGTCGTTTACAGACATACCACGAGGGCTGTGCAGGGAGGTGGAATACTTCTCAGATGATCTAATTGTCAAGTGAGGGAATGTCGAAATATGTGGCATTTCCTTTTAAACACAGGATTTGTTAGTTGACCTCAAACATTTTGAATCTTTAATGTACTTCAGAGTCCTCAGAGAGGAGATAAACAAAATAGAGCAACACTGTGTTCAGTGACAAACTGACAAACAAAAGTTGTAGCTTTGTAAATATGCTCACAAACATGAGAACTGGAAGAGCATTTAGATAATTAAACAGTATAGGTTACTATTAGGTGGATATCCACTACACCATAAAAATGAACGATAACGACATTGCTATCGTTCATTAATCGTGCAGTAATTATGCCGGCAACAACCAGCGATGCGCGCTCCCACTGGTCGGTATAGACATCTGTCATCGCCTGAACATGCAGGTCAACCTGACAATATCGTGAGGTTGTGCATGTTCTGGGATGAGGGAGGATGCCTGCACTGAATGACATATTGTTCAGTGTGGGCACAATATCCACTGCACAGTATAAGGAATGACTGAACAATAACGATTATCTTTCAATCGTTCTTTCATCGTGTAGTGGATATGTTGATTTTCTTTTTAGGGATTATAAAACAGTTTTCTAAATACCGCACCTTTGCTTAGATTGGTCCCTCTGTACGGGTCTTCCTCCCTACCAGAGACCACCACCATTTGTTTATATCAGAACTCCGCAGGAAAGCTTTCAAAATAATTTCTTAGTAGGAAAGGAACCACTGCTGGGCTGCAAATTATATCTGGCTCCTGATTGGATGGCTTTTCTTCCAATGATTTGCCATGTGTCAGTAATAGTCCTGCGTCAGATCCTGGTCAGAAGAGGACCCCAGCAATCCTAAGTACTGGACCCTATTGAAGTTATCTGGTACCTTAAAGGGGATGCAGTCAGGAAGCTGACGGTCGAAATTCCGACCGCCCTCTTCCCAACTATCTAATCCTGGCAGGGGTCTAATGACAGGTGTCGAGAACCTGACGCCTATCATTTTACCTATACCTATTGAAGGTAACCCGGGCGCCATGGAGGGTTAGGTTAGGGGCTTCCGGGGGGTGGGGCACTCCCCCAGAAGGGTTAGGTTTAGGCTAGGGGAAGGGGGGGTTAGGGTTAGGCACCCCCGGGGAGAGGTTAGGGCAAGGCACCCACCCCCGGGAGACTTAGGTTTAGGCTGCGAGAAAGGGGGGGTTAGGTTTAGGCACTTACAGAGGGGGGTAGGCTTAGGCACTTGGGGGAAGGTTAGGGTTAGGGACCCCTAAGAAAGGATTAGGGTTAGGGGGGGTTAGGGTAGTAATAGAAAAAGTACCTGTCGAGATCTTCACTGCCAATCTTCTGCTGTCGGGATACATGTGTCCGGTGGGATTCAATACTGATCCCCCTTAAAGAAGGGGCCACAACCAAAAGACTAGTGTGGGTATTGGGAAGTTAGTATGAATGTAGATATGACCTTTATGACCTTTAATTGGACATAAATGAATATAAAGTCAACAAAATACATTAGCTATTCAGAATTATTTTTATATATAAATTATTTCTGTAATATTAGAATAGGAATATATATATTTTTTAAAATTTTAAAAACTTTTTCATTAAGATTTCCAACAATCAGGAAATGATGAATAATAATATAATAATAGAAAAATAGATGAGATGATATTTAAAAACAATAAATAAATATTCAAATTTAGGATACAGTATATATATATATAATTTTATATATATATATATATAAATATATACACACACACACTATATATATATATACGTATTTTTCACAAGTATTTCTATTCCACATTTCACTGTTCTCCTAATTTAAAAAAAATCTAGAAATATTTTAGTCCTCACGAAATGACAATGTGCTCTGTGGGTCTGAGCGGAGTTCTGGTCTATGTGGGAAGGTTTACATGTCCTGTAATCGAGGACAGGCTGTATGTAAATATTGGTGACTGCAGATTTATGAAAACAAAACACTGACGACTGTTCCTCATCTTTGCGTCCTGCGAGAAAGAGCTGCAACCCATTAAGTGCCAGACATGACGGTGCATTACCCCCATTGACAGCATTATGTTTTTAGCAGGAACAAGTCTTCTGTGGGGTTAAAGGAGAAAGAGCAATAGGAGATGGTAAAAGTAGAATAACAAGTTTGCATCTCTCCCTCCATCCATAATGCATCGTAATTAGTAATGTGCGCAGCCTCCTAAGTTTGTTTTCTTAAGTAGAATGAACTAACAGATGGTGCTATAGTATAAAGTAAGGTACACAAATCAAATCAGCCCAATTTGGAAAAAAATCAATAAATATATCCATAAAAGAGATAATATTATTATTATTATTATTATTATTATTATTATTATTATTATTATTATTATTATTATTATTATTATGTTACCAACAATCATACTTTCTGGATGAGAACTATATTATTCCAAATTATGGCTCCTTATTTTCTCCAACCGTATTTATTTCATGGAAAACAGAAGTGCTAAAAATTTATATATAGGGGGAGATTAATTCTTCTAAGGAGGACAAATGATGGTGTTGCTCATATCAACCAATCAGATCCTAGCTACCGTATGTACTCGAGTATAAGCCGAGTTTTTCAGCACATTTTTTTTGTGCTGAAAAAGCCCCCCCTTGGCTTATACTCGAGTGATGCCCGCATGGTACGCAGCTGAGTAGCGTACCATGTGGGCCGCGGTGCAGACTGTGTCTCTGTGACACAGCTGCACCGCGTGTGTAGCGTTGACCGGACGGAGTTCGGTCAGTACTACACACTGCCAAACACAAAGCCACCGGTGCCGGCAGCTGTGCATTTGTTGTAATCAGCAGCCGATGAGAGTCTGTCAGACTCTCATCGGCTGCTGCCGCTCCCACTGCGGGAGCCATCTTCCGGCTCCCGCAGTGGGTAATGGGAGAGACGTCGTCATGACGACGTCTCTCCCATAATGCAAAGCGGTCGGAGGAGCCAGTAGCAGCATCGGGACCAGGAGCGGGGTTTCAGGTAAGTGATTTTTTTTTTTTTTTATTACATCTCTCTCTACTGGGGGGGCTACTACTGGGGGCACTACCAGGGGGGATTACTACTGGGGGCACTACCAGGGGGGATATTGCTACTGGGGGTACTACCAGGGGGGATTACTACTGGGGCACTACCAGGGGGGATATTGCTACTGGGGGCACTACCAGGGGGGGATTACTACTGGGGGCACTACCAGGGGGGATATTGCTACTGGGGGCACTACCAGGGGGGATATTACTACTGGGGGCAGTACCAGGGGGGGATTACTACTGGGGCAGTACCAGGGGGTGATTAATACTGGGGGCACTACCGGGGGGGTTATTGCTACTGGGGGCACTACCAGGGGGGGTATTACTACTGGAGGCACTACCAGGGGGGGTATTACTACTGGGGGCACTACCAGAGGGGGAATATTACTACTGGGGGCAGTACCAGGGGAGGAATTACTATCAGTAGCTGCTGCATTTCCCACCCTAGGCTTATACTCGAGTCAATAAGTTTTCCCAGTTTTTTGTGGTAAAATTAGGTACCTCGGCTTATATTCGGGTTGACTTATACTCGAGTATATACGGTAATACTAGATGAATAATAGATTCTGATTGGTTAATATGATCAACGCCTCCATGTGTCACATGCATATACAGTAATTACATAACTATTAGACACTTTTGTGTGGATTATTATTGTTATTATTATAATTTATATATATATATTGCACCAGAAGTGTTCCGCAGCGCCTTACAAAGTACATAAACAGAAAGTTGACCAGCGACTTGCAGTACAATACAATACAATGCAGGACAAGGACATGGATAATATACATTGCTATATTAGTGACCATAACACCCACATAAGCAACAGAGCATAACCAGCCAAGTATTAGGTGCCCTAGTGTGTTTAACTTTACTTGAAATTAAATGAAGTACCAGAACCTGATTAAAACATCACATGAGGATACAGATACATTGCACACACTCCCGGAGATTCCCTTTATGTTTTCACTCTATTAAATTAAATCAATAAAATCATATACCGTATATACTCGAGTATAAGCCGAGTTTTTCAGCACAAAAAATGTGCTGAAAAAGTACCCCCTCGGCTTATACTCGAGTCAAGTGTAGCGCTGACCGGACGGAGTTCGGTCAGCGCTACACACTGCCAAACACACAGCCGCCGGAGCCGGCAGCTGCGTGTTTGGTGTAATCAGCAGCCGCTGAGAGTCTGTCAGACTCTCAGCGGCTGCTGCTGCTCCCACTGCGGGAGCCATCTTCCGGCTCCCGCAGTGGGTGATGGGAGACACGTCGTCATGACGACGTCTCTCCCATGCAAAGCGGCCGGAGCAGCGGACAGCGGCGGGACCAGGAGCGGGAGTTACAGGTAAGTGATATTTTTTTTTATTCTTGTCACGTCTCTCTCTACTGGGGGGTGGGGACTACAGGGGGCACTACCAGGGGGCGATTACTGCAGGGGGCACTAAAAGGGGTATTACC
The DNA here is from genome assembly GCA_031769625.1 of Taudactylus pleione. Classification (NCBI taxonomy): domain Eukaryota; kingdom Metazoa; phylum Chordata; class Amphibia; order Anura; family Myobatrachidae; genus Taudactylus; species Taudactylus pleione. Next base: position 1,006,617 of record JAUIMM010000073.1, read on the forward strand.
ACTGGGGGAACTACCAGGGGGGATTACTACAGGGGGCACTACCAGGGAGGAATTACTACAGGGGGGATTACTACAGGGGGCACTAAAAGGGGGGATTACCACTGGGGGAACTACCAGGGGGGGATTACTACAGGGGGCACTACCAGGGGGGGATTACTACAGGGGGGGATTACCACTGGGGGAACTACCAGGGGAGGATTACTACAGGGGGCACTACCAGTGGGGGATTACTACAGGGGGCACTAAAAGGGAGGATTACCACTGGGGGTACTACCAGGGGGGGATTACTACGGGAGGCACTGAAAGGGGGGATTACCACTGGGGGCACTACCAGGAGGGATTACTACTGGGGGCACAACCAGGGGGAATTACTACTGGGGGCACTACCAGCTCTTGCCATTTCCCACACTAGGCTTATACTCGAGTCAATAAGTTTTCCCAGTTTTTTGGGGTAAAAGTAGGTACCTCGGCTTATATTCGGGTCGGCTTATACTCGAGTATATACGGTACTCTATATTTAATGCAGCACTGTCAGGATCACCATCGATTTCAACCCACAGTGGAATATAGGAAGCTGGGCTTCTTCTCCATCCTCCTATCATTTATTTTCCAGACTTCATCTGCAGAGAAAAGTGCTTGTTGAAATTCCTGGGATAGGAAAAATTGCTAAAAATTGGTTTAATTTGCTTTAATTAAAGCAAACGCTTAGATTGCTAGTGGGATTATACTGTAGGTGTCTGTAATGTTCCTACATAAAAGAGAAAATTCTGCATTGGCCAGTAAGAAAATGCAATCAGTCTATGGGCAACTTCGCCACTTTATCTCTCTTGAAGGTTTGATACATCTCCCCCATAATATTTTAGGCAAACAGGTGTTACTTTTGTTATTCCTGTTTGCTTGTCACCTTTCATTATATTGTCAACGTATCTGTTAAATTGTCCTCAATAAAGCCAGGCTACAAGTATTTTTATATATTTTTTGTATTTTTGTGATACTTGCTGTCATTGTTTATTTTAGGCTTAACTTCATTTTGTAATTACTATTGTGTGTCCATTTAGCGGTGGATCTATAGTAGATACAGGATGGGCATGATGCACGGGCCCCAAAATATTCCTGCAGCAGGTGGTCACCCCTCCCCAACATTTTTCTGTGTGAGAAATTGAGAAAGATGGTGCTGGAGCCTTTCCTATCTTCTGCGCAAGCGTCATCTTCCGGAAAAAAAAATCACACAGAATATGGCGCCATAGGTCTACGTTACCATTCTTTACTGCATTTGAAGTTAAGCATCAATAAAAATGCTCTACGTATAATCACTCTACTTATCAAATAAATAAATTTTTGTTGCTGCTTTAAGACTAGTTCACACTTATAGTTTAAAGAATAGCCAGAATTTACCTACGTAAACATTTCTAATGCTGATTTGCTTGATAATTGTATTGAATTTGAGTGTGATAAAAATTTTAGTGAGCCCCAACATACCACAAAATAACCCACGGTGATTGCAGTAAAGGGTCCAGTTAGTGGGCGAGTTAGAGTGTGACTCCACGCATTTCACAGCCTGTGTGAAAGAAACGCGTGAGCCTGAGTGATGGATGGGATTACTCTCTTGTAATAAAAAGATACAACACAATCTGAGAGCATGTACGTGACAAATGAAAAGCTATATAAAATGAAATACAAATCAGAAAATTTTCCACTTGGCAACAATTTTCTCGGTAACAATCTAGTGGTCACCTTGTTCCTATGTAATCTCAGTGGCAAACGCAGGATTTCTAGATGGGGGTTTCCAAATGCCTGATTTTAGAGTGAGTGTGGCCAGTCCATGAAGAGGGTATAATTAGCACTTAACCAGCTTTAATATGCATCATACAAAGGGCTCTATTTATTACCATTATTTTTACTAAAATAAAGTGAAAAAGGGTGTTTTCACACCCTTTTCACATTATTTTAGTATCACCTATAGTTATTACAGGGCAATTAGAGTAGAATTCGTAAAATTCTACTCTAACCCCTAAGTATCACTTATTTTTAGTAATCAGATCGCATTTCCCATAATTGTAATGGGAAATGTGATCTGCCTGGTAGTTACTAAAAATAAATAGTGAAAAAAATACCTAGGGAGGCCCTGTGATAATAACGCCACCTTGAGGGGAGGGGAGTCCACGATCGTGGGGGTGGGGCTTAGCGCCAGGGGGGTAGCAGCGACGGTCGGTTTGCGCATGCGTCGGCACTTTGTCACCGTATTTTTTGCGAAAATACCGTGACTAGTGTGCAGAGGGGATTCACAGGGACAGAGCTTTATCGCAAGCTCTGTCCCTGCAAGGGATTTGTAGTAAATCCCTGTGATATTGCCTGAATTCGCAATGCGAATTCAGTCGATAATATCACACTACAATCTGCATTACAAATGCGGATTGTAGTAAATAGAGCCCAAAGTGTATTATGTGTCATAAGTCCAGCATATAGAGGACCAGCAATCACTGTAAGCCATTAAATGCAGCAGTAGGGCCATCCAGCCTGAGCTGAATGGTTTTATTTTAGATGTGGGCAACTTTTCAGAGCATTAGAGCAAGTCCGGGAGTCTGGTGGAAAAGCAGAGGAACCTAGCGCTGCCCTGGACATATATGTATTGGGCTCTATAGCAGCACATCCTTAACAGTGAATGTTTTCCAGATCTCCTAGTTGGTGCACAGGTTATTTATTACTGGCTGATACATGTTAAAAGATCCACAGGTGGTGCTTATTATTTCATTTGTGATACTGAGAAGAACATACAGCACTAGTAAAATTCTGTTATATTACTATTTCTATTGTGGTCATGGTGTGGGCTGGGGAGGGGGGTTTCCAGGCAGACAGAAACTCCCCCTGCGTTTGCCTATGAATCTTGTTGTATTTTCAATCCCATATGTACAGCACTATGGAACCTTGTGGTGCTCTATAAATAAACAATGATAAGAATAAATTATTACAACAGTGATTCATATCATTCTTCAGAGTTTATGCATATTTGTTAAAGAAATAAACCATTTTGAGGTTAAAGTCAAACATAAAATAATGATTAAATTGTGAGTAAAAAGTTATAATCTACTGCAGATAACTTACGTAGCATACGGTCCAGCACACGCACACACATGCACACTGGAGGTCTCTTCTCAGCATGTGCAAGGCCAGTCTAGTCTTCTCTGTCCAGGGCTGTAACTAGGGTTGTGTGACATGTGCCCTGGCACAGGGCACTGCAGGGCAGGGGGCGCTGCTTGGGCCTGTCAATTTTCTGTTTATAATCATTCTCACTTGAAGCCTCCTTTTCTTTTGGCCAACTCCCCCTCCGTCTGCAACTTCCTCAAGCACCTTCAGTCAATCCTCTTTTATTTAACATACACTTTTTAAAAATGCTGTCATACCCGGGACTCAAACCTATCACCTCTCACATGGCAGTCAGACACCTTACACATGGAGCTATCTGCCCCACAATTTCTGATGGCAGCCCTGAACACAGCCACCGATTCCCGACCCAGGTGTTACCAGCACAACTCTAGTACCTTTGCAGTAAGTTCAGCAGTCGGCGCAGAGTAGAAATCTCGCCTCCGCTGATATTTGCTGCATATGCACTACAAGCAGCACTCTTTCTATACCTTCAGTCAGTGATCTAATCTGCCGGCTCCAGGCTTGTGCACGGCTGTTCTGATGGACAAATCCTGCTGTAGGTGCAGCTTCACCAGCGCTCTCCTACCTCTAAAGCTGGTGAGTTATACTGCATAAGTATTGTGTGTCATCACTGCAGCCATGGGCTTCATACTGTAGTTGGCAGTGACACCTGGATAACAGTGGTACAGTGGGATCGGTGACCCTTCATCATCATATCGGACAAATCAGATTTGCCATGCCCCTTCTCCATGACACCACACCCTTTACAGGCATGCATCTTGTGTCCCTATTTAAATAATAGGAGGGGGCACCAATGCTATATCTGGCCCAGGGCACCAAAAAGTCTAGCTACGGCTCTGTTTCAGTCCATGCGCTGGACACATGCATTGTCCAAAAGGTTGACTACTGTACTCTCCCTAGATCAGAAGTAGGCACGTGTAAGTTCGGAAAGGCTGGAGCAGGAACATTTTACTATGGGGCCCCACAGTGCACTGTTACAACCAGTTGTCTGGGCGCCTTTTGCAAACACTAAAGAGCACCTATGGCACTCAAAAAAATCTGGCTGCTCGGGCTGGTCTATGGATGGCCAGAAGAACATCCTGACTGGTTTAGCTAAAAATTATTTAAAACAAAAGATGACTGGCTTTATACACTGAAAATGTTTGATGTTTTTAATATGTTTTATATTTTGTAACTATTTTTTATTGCATCCTTTTGTAGACTATTTAGAGAATATAAAAGGAAAAAAAAGGATAACTAAATAATAAACTTGCCACCAATAGGAAAAAACCTTAATCACTTCTGATTGTTTGGAGTATATATATTCATTTTTTTTTTTTTTTAAAGTAAATTAATTGAAATTCTAACCAAAATTTTGGTAAATAGACCATTTCTTCATCTCCATTTTACCTTAGAGACTAATTTCAAAGACAAACACTGAGTTGTCGCCCCAACTCCACTAAGTAAAATAATAGCACAACATTTTCACACGAATTTGAGAAATTAACTTGTGGGAACTAACACAGACTCCGGGATTATAGAAAATGTTGCAAAAACAGCCCAAATTATGTCCCTGCAATTTACCTAAAAAGAAAATATCTGACATGCAGTGATTGGGAACAATTATCCTAAAAAGATCTCAATTTATTCCTGAAGATTGCAGCGTGTGTTTGTTTATCTCATGTCACAAATGATTATTTGTCTCCAAAGAACTCAATTTTCCAATCACAAAACTCAATCCCAGCCGAGTGGCAGACAATGTTTAAAAAACTACAGTACATGGGATCCAGTGTTAGGAAGATTCGTTGGAATTCCTTCCTATCGTGTAAATTCTATAAACTTTTTTGTTCTCATGCGTGTTCCATTATGTATATGAAAGAAAACAGCTCTTAAAAAAATTAACTCTTCTAATGCCACGTAAGGCTTTGCTGATCCAGCTGCACACACAGTTTATTGGTAATTTTGATCCTAAGTGGTTAAACTCTTATTCTGGCCAATGTGAGGTCAGAGGGTTAAATCTATAGCTCAAGGCTGATGTGTTGTCCCTTAGGATTTAAAACTCCTCATAAAAGACTATTGTAATGTTTTTGCAGCTTGTAACTAGACCATCAGCTCATCCCGCAGACATTGCAGCCCCTTTGCTAGGCCATGGTATAAAGTCTACACAGAAATACCCAGTTCCTTGCTAGGACTGCACCGTAACAACACATTAAACTAGAGCTTGTCCATGATCTTAAAGCAAAAAAAGCAAAATAATTATTTTTTCACAGAATATTAATAAATATATATATATATTTATTTTTAAGAGTATAAAAAAAGTCTTTAGCAAGCTGAGAAAAATTCTGAATTGATATATGCATTACCTTTTGCACACTAATACAGAATGGTACACAATGGTGTATGTGGTATCAAGACATAGGTTTTCTCTCTTTATTCTTCATGTATTGTGATTAAAGCACAGGAGAAGTTGTAAACAAGAGCTATGTGTGCCCGAGATTCCCGGCTTCTGTCTGGTGGACAGCAGCTATTTTAAAACCTTGATTGTCAGAGCAGCTGTGTGAGGCTGATAAAAGGTGTGTCAGTTACTAGCTTCAGTCTCTCACTACCTGGGGAGCAAGCAGCAGGCCTGCCGGCCCCCTGTGATCAGCCTTATGGTCTAAATAGACCACAAGCTGATAATTTCAAAAAGAAGAATAGCTTAGTAGAAAAAAAAAGACTTACCTGCAGGCAGAGGTGCGCTGGTCGTCATAGCTGAGCTCTCTCCTCCGGGACTCTGAGGCTTACTCAGCTGGTCGGAGGCCCAGCGCCGCCCATCATCGTGACCTTCAACCGCCAATGGCCGCGATGGTGATCCCAACCCCCGTCGAAGTGCTGGGATCGCAAATGCAGCAGGGGGTGTCATACACCTTCCTATACATTTGCATAATAGCAAGGATCGCAATTGCAAAGCTGCCCCCCCCCAGTGTTTATGCAACTCCAGTTCCAGCAAGCCCCCTTCTGTCTCCCCAGCCAGCCCCCCTTCTGTGTCTCCCCTGCCAGCCCCTTATTAGAACTGCTTATGTAGTCATAGGCACAAACTTTAAATAATTTTGTGTCTCCTGCCCGGCTTTGTCGGCCCCTTGTCTACAGCCCCAAGCCAGCCCCATGCTTGATTTACCTTCCTCTTGCTGCTCCTCAAGGGACAGCGACCCGGTTCCTCTCAGCAGCGCGACACAGCGTGATGTCACACGAGCCGCACTGAGTCTCAAAAGATTAAATCCCTTATTGCAGGGCACCGGTGGATGGATCAGCAAGATGGATTGTGGATGGGATGGATTGTGGGTGGGCAACGGGATAGAATGCGGGCGGGCAGAAACCGGGATCGACTACGGGCGTGCGGGGAGCAGGGTGGATTGCGGGCAGGCTCTCCTTTCCGTCCGGGCCTGGGACTTCAATCCTGGCAGTCCCCCCCTGATGGCGGCCGTGAGTGTGACACTGACCAAGCTACAGAAATCAGTGGCTGCAATGGAAGATAATGTACAAGAGTCAACAATCTCCAAGGCATTCCCATAAAAGAACTTTTATGGAAAGGTAACAAGGAATAAGCTTTGGCTGAAAAATACTCAGACATTCTTGTTTGTACAGAGTTTGCAAAATGCAGAGAAGAAGTTAATGCAAAGATGTGCCAGCTTTATGGTCTGACAAAACTGAAGAGGAACCTTTTATCCTGAATTCCAAGAGTCACGGATGGCACAAATGAGACTGAGCACCAGCCATTTAACACTATACCCACCGCGAAGCATGGCAGTGCTAACATCAAACTATAGAGGAGCTGTTAGCTGCAGGGGATGGCAGTCTTCTATGGATGAATAGGAAGATGAATGGTGCACACTACAGACAAGTTCTGGACAAAAAACCTGCCACCCTCTGCCAAACAGCTCACACTTGAGAGGAAGTTTTTCTTTCAAAAGGAAAAAGATCCAAAGTACTCCACAAGAGCAACACAGGAATGGCTTAAAGTTAAGAAAATAGATGTCCTCGAGTGGCCTAGTCAGTCCTGACCTAAAACCATCAAAAATCCTTGGCAAGGCCTCAAATGTGCTTTACATTGTAGCTCCCCAACCGACCAGACCAAGCTAGAGCCATTTTGAGTGAAGAATGGGCAACTATTTCTCAGTCTCTGTAATGAAAACTAATAGAGACTTCATGAGGGCTGAATACTTTTTCAAGACACTGTGGGGCTCATGGTGAGTTGAATGGAATTCTAAATCACAAGGGCAAAATGCGCTCTGAGAAAGCGTTGGCTTGCTGAACAGGTCATACTTGGCAAGCCTGGCATATGCAACTGAAGCAAATTCACCAGGGTTATCACAGGAGGCTTGGCTCTACACTGATAGTAAAAAAATGCTCAAACATTTACACATAATACAATGTATGGCTGGACAGTTTAATTAATAACTAATAAAGGTGCAAGGAGCATGTATAATATAATAGTCAATAAGACACGAGTACAAAATGTAAGGCTCTTCTTAAGTATGTACATTAATAAATATATCAGTTAGGCTACCCTGTAAAAGCTGACTTCATTTAACTGTAACTATGCAAATAGATAGCAGTTGTAATATTATCAAAATATTAGCTTAAATGGGAGGGACAGATGCATTCAGCCAATCAGATATAGACACAAGTCATCATGATTATCAGTTTGTTTGAGCAACACCCATGATTTATCTCCGGACTGCCCCTTATACAGTGCCCACTATACAGTGCCCCAGTAGTAGTGCCCCTTATATAGTGTCCCCAGTAGTACCAATCTGTCTATTGGTTAGCATGGGGTGATTTTTGCATGACCAGGGCAAGTACCTTGGCCAAATCTACATGCCTCCTCCCAACCCAGTCCCGGCCTCAGTTGGCATGGCTAGAGAATTGTAAAGCTGGGTAGAGACTAGACGATATGTCGTCCGATCTGGCTGGATCGGATGACATATTGGGCACATCATCTAGTGTGTACCCGCTATGTCGCTGACGATGCGTGCCCCCCGTGTCGTCATCGACATTGCCCACCGGACCTGCATGCAGGTCCAGCAGGCAACATCGTTAGCGAGGGCCATGCTGCTGAATGCAGCATGACCCCCATCATCGTTTTGACGCAAGGTGAGCAAGGTTCGTAGGGAGAACAGCGGCAGGGAGGTAAGTGGTGGAGCCCAGACAGAGCATCTGCAGATAATTAAAAGACCCAGTGGATGGAAGATCCAGGATTCCAGAGGAGAGCAAACAGGACAGGAGCAGCTCTGCTCAGCTCAGTACTTTTATTGAGTTTGTGGATTTAATAAAAAAAAAAAAAAATTAACTAAACCCAATGGTTTGTAATTACTATGGGAGGACATAATTAGGGAACCCAGCTATGATTCCGATCTAGTGAGAGGGGCATTATTAAAATGAAGAAGCATGCTCTCTGTCACGGAATGCAACAATGTATCATGTTATTCTATAGAAGTGAACTAATAAATGAGCAGCATGGTTGGTGTAGTGGCTAGCATCATTTCCTCAAAGCCCTGAGTTCATGAGCTCAATTCCTGACCAAGGCACCATCAGTGTGGAGTTTATATGTTCTCCCAGTGTACGCGTGGGTTTCCTCTGGGTGCTCCAGTTTCCTCCCACACTCAAAAACGCAGCTGGTAGGTTATTTGGCTTCTGACCAAAAATTAACCCAATTTTGTATGTGTGTCGACATGATAGATTGTAAGCTCCCCTGGGGCAGGAACTGATGTGAATGACTGAAATATCCATTGTAAAGCGCTGCATAGTATGTGTGTGCTATATAATAACTTGTAATAATAAATAAATAAAGGGCAATCTTATCTAATTATCTAATAGTATAAAAACCACAATATTAAATGTCAGTGAATCTTAAATATCCAAATGATTATTTTGTTCATAATACTGAGTTTTGAATCCTACTTAATTTGGGTAATTTAGACAGATTGTTTCCATACCCAGAATAATAATAATTAAGTAAGCCAAATTAAATCCCATCCCATTCCGAGCTCCTCGGAAGTCTTTCATTTGATTTTGTATACCAAACAAGTACCTTCTGTTCTATTGAGTAAGGGGATTTGTACTGAAGCCTAGATAATGACAGCAGTTTGATTAGACTATTACTACTTGTTACAATGAATGTAAAATCGGATTAAAACTTAGTTATTCAAAGAAGGAATTTTCAATCAAAATTGTAATATCCTCCTCAAAACATTCTTCCAGCTAAATCCAATGTGTCACAAACATTGTTCATATGTTATATAAATGAAAAGCAGAAAATCATTATAAAGTAAATTTTTACTAAATTCAATAATCAAACACTCACGGATAAATTTACTAAAGTGAGAGTTTTTAGAAGTGAGTTTTAAAAGTGATGTTGCCCATAGCAACCAATCAGATTCTAGCTATTATCTTCTAGAAGGTGCTGGTTAAATGTTAAGTAGAATCTGATTGGTTGCTATGGGCAACATCACTTTTAAAAATCACTTGTAAAAACTCTCACTTTAGTAAATTTAACCCTCAGTGTTCAATTCCTAAATCCCACATGTCTCTCTGAGAATGTCTACGGGACATGAAATGTTTATTGTTTTCTACAAGCCAAGATTGTGTCTCATTTATATGTTGTTTAATTACTTTTAGGATCAAATGGTTCTCGAAACTAGGAACTTTTTGAAAATGATTTTAGGTTTGATTGGAAGAATCCTCTCCAAGAAAAGTTATGAAACAGAGCAGGGGTCCGGGACACATTTATATATGAAGTGAAAACTTTACATAATATTAGTTGATTAAATAAAGCAATAAGATAAATATAGAGGTAAAGACCACAATCCCCCCTTCCTTCCCCCTTATGTATTGCCCAATATACTGATCAAGCTACGCAGGTTCAATTAATTTTCCATTCACATTTAAAATACTTTTTTTTCCAGCTAAACCCAGTATCGTATATATGCTACTGTACATTAGACATTTCCAATTATACTGTGATATAACTTCTAATAGAACATGCATAGTTACACAGGGCCTCATTCAGAGATGGACGCCACGCCGCTGTCTACGCAGTTGAGCGATTATCGGAAGGATGCGCATGCCTCGGAGTAGCAATGTGCACGTGTCAGTTTCCACTACCATTGTCACTCGCATTGACGATTTATTCACAAAGGGATTGACAGGAAGAGACGTGTGTGGGCGGCAATTGGGGGTGGTGATGATTACGCAGACGTGTCCTGACCATTTTCGGGGCATGTCTCTGCCGGAGACTGTGATCCTGTATGCAGAAAAATTGGCTGCGCCGTCTCAGTACTGTCGACCATTCTGCGCCACCGTAGTGTTACTCAGCAGTCCGATAATCAGCTGATTTGAAACCGTCATTACGCAGTCATTATGATTTGCGCAGCCACTGGTGGGCATCTAAATACCAATCCCAGCAACTGCGATAGTTTCATATTTTCGCACAACCAATGGGTACAAACTCGCAGTTGCGGCAGCATTAGCATACATCTCTGAATCAGGCACTTAGTTTAAATGGGTTGATACATTTATTGAAACAAGCAGTGATGTCTAAATAAACTACTGTGTTTAGGTCCAGCACAGATCTCCTTACTCCATAGCATAGACAGTATTTGTTTAGTAGTTGCTTTCCATACAAAATCAAATTAAACTTTTGACCCTCTATTGACTTACACCTACGTACCTCCGCTGACTATTTCTTTGCTGCATTACCTGAACCATACCTGGACCTGCTACCACCATCTCCTCACCACTAACCTCCCCTCTTATTGGCTCTTAGTGTTATCTGGTCTCCAGTGCTGTAGTGAGCACCACTTATCCTTCCACTCTCTCCTCTTTTTAGGCTTCTCTGTCTTTTATCCCATCCCCAGATCCCCAGGTGCAAGGCCCCCCGGGTCAACCATAGACTATCCCTGATTTTCTCTCTCCTTGAATATATTTTGACCCCATTGTCGAGATCTATTCCCCCCTTCAGCTTCCATTATCTACTTGTTTATTTTACATCTATCTATCTATCTATCTATCTATCTATCTATCTATCTATCTATATCTATCTCTCATATCTGTGTATCTATCTATCTATATCTATCTATCTCTCATATCTGTCTGTCTGTCTATCTATCTATCTATCTATCTATCTATCTATCTATCTATCTATCTATCTATCTATCTATCTATCTATCTATCTCTCATATCGGTCTATCTATCTATCTATCTATCTATCTATCGCCTATCTATATATCTATCTATCCATCGCCTATCTATCTATCTATCTATCTATCTATCTATCTAGCTAGCTAGCTAGCTAGCTAATATCTATCTATCTCATATCTAATTATCTATCTATCTATCTATCTATCTATCTATATCTATCTCTCATATCTGTTAATCTATCTATCTATCTATCTATCTATCTATCTATATCTATCTATCTCATATCTGTTTATCTATCTATCTATCTATCTATCTATCTATATCTATCTATCTCTCATATCTGTTTATCTATCTATCTATCTCTCATATCTGTCTATCTATCTATCTATCTATCTATCGCCTATCTATATATCTATCTATCCATCGCCTATCTATCTATCTATCTATCTAGCTAATATCTATCTATCTCATATCTAATTATCTATCTATCGCCTATCTATATATCTATCTATCTATCTATCTAGCTAGCTAATATCTATCTATCTCATATCTAATTATCTATCTATCTATCTAGTTAGCTAGCTAATATCTATCTATCTCATATCTAATTATCTATCTATCTGTCTATCTATCTAGCTAGCTAATATCTATCTATCTAATATCTAATTATCTATCTATCTATCTACCTATCTATCTATCCATCTATCTATCTCATATCTTTCTCATATCTATCTATCTCATATCTATTTATCTATCTATCTATCTATCTATCTATCTATCTGTCTGTCTATCTATCTATCTATCTATCTATCCATCTATCTATCTCATATCTTTCTCATATCTATCTATCTCATATCTATTTATCTATCTATCTATCTATTTATCTATCTATCTATCTATCTATCTATCTGTCTGTCTATTTGTCTATCGATCTGTCTATCTATCTTTATTGCGCCATTATTTATGTTACTGTACTGACTCTTTTATACTGTATGGCTCTGAGCTGTAATGCCTCACTTGTAATGCCTCTTTTATACTGTATTTCTTTGCATGGTATCGCTCACCCATCTTTTGCTATACTACTCTATACCCACTCCTCCTCATGCATCAACACATTCATCATCATCCTTATTAGTGTTCTGCTGGGTACACATTTAACGATGTGTACCCAGCCGATCTATCGTGCGGCGGGTCCCGGTGGGGGTTCCAGCATCACATACAGCATCCGGCATACACACTTGCCGATGCCAGGAGTGACGGCGCGATAGTGGGGGCCATGCTGCATTCGGCTGCATGGCCCCCCTGATGATATTGCCTGTCGGACCTGCATTCCGATGTCGCTGACGACGCACAGGAGCACGCATCGTCAGCGACATAGCAGATACACTGCCCAATGTGAACAATGTGTCGTCCAATCCGGTGTTGCATGACAGGTTATAGAAGATGCCTGACTGTATTTGGTCCTGATTTCACAATAGGCATTCTAGTTTATGAAACATGAGTAGCAGGACCACCACTCACAAAGAAAGGCCATGGCCTGAGCCTTTCCTTGCCACTGTGTGTTGTGTAGGGAATGTTGGCAATTTTATGTTTTCCGCATTAACTTTTCGTTTCTTAGTAAAAGGTGATGTTTTCGTAAAGATTGTCAGACATTGCTTAGATGTAGAATGTCCTTTCTTACATCTTCTTACCCCTTTTAGGGTGCAACTGATGGGGGTACCACACCCAGTAAGTACAGTAACATATGGTGTCTCTCAAAAACACGCAATCTTCCCTTGAAATTAGGGATGTGCGCCGACCCCCGTGTTTTGGTTTTGTATCTGTATCTCCTCGTGTTTTGGATCTGGATTTGGTTTTACCAATACCGCCTCTTGCATGTTTTGGATCTGTATTTTTTCTTTAAAAAATCATAAAAAAGCTAAAATCACATAATTTGGGCTTGTTTTTTTTTTTACAGTATTATTAACCTCAATAACATTTATTTCCAGTCAATTTTTGACCACCTCACAGCTCACAATATTGATTTCAGCTAGTTTAGGGCCAAAAGGTTGCTTCCAGCTAGCTGGCTGACTAAGTTAAGCGACAGCAGTAGGCGGCACTAACATGTGGCAGTTCAGGTTCCAACATGGCACAGAGTGGCATTGCAGTGGTAGACTGGATGGCAGTTTATTAAACTATACGACCCCTAGGAATTTTAAAAACCAAAAATGTTTTCCTTAACTAGGTCAGAGGCCTGATAGTGTTGGAATATGTTTTTGGACTGAAGACAGGGAAATGACAGAAGGATTGATTAGTTTTTAATTTATTTATTTTAATGTTTTGAGTCTTAAAAACATTTATGAGGGAAGATCAATCTAGGATCAAGTTCTTCAATTCCTAAAAGACATGTTTAATCTGGAGGAGGTTTTTTAATTTTTAATCATCTAATAGAAATGAGGTGGCCTTGCTGGTGGAGGTGCTGCTAGACCACCTGCAGAGTCACAAATACTTGGATGATAAACTGCGGTCTGGCTAGCAGTGTCGCCAAACAATAAAAGCGCAGCTAAGTTGCTAACGCACACACACACAAAAAAAATATTTATTTTTTATTTTTGGTGGATTGATAATATTATTTTATTTTACTTTTATTTTCTTAACACTGGGGAAGAGCACCCCTGAACGAGGCAGCAGCCTCTTGATGAACAACACAGACAGCACCCCTTCTTTATGGACAACAAAGCACCCATGCCAAGTGCGGGCAGACCACCTGCAGAGTCACAAATACGTGGACAATAAACTGCAGTCTGGCCGGCAGTGTCACCAAACAATAATAGCGCAGCTAAGTTGTTAACGCACACACACATAAAAAAAATTATAATTTTTTTTTTTATTTTTTGTAGATTGATATTAATTTTATTTCACTTTTATTTTTTTTACACTGGGGAAGAGCACCCCTGAATGAGGCAGCAGTCCCTTGATGAACAACACAGACAGCACCCCTTTTTGATAGACATCAAAGCACCCCTGCCGAGTGCGGACAGACCACCTGCAGAGTCACAAATACGTGAATGATAAACTGCGGCAGTGTCACCGAACAATAATAGCGCAGCTAAGTTGCTAACGCACACACACAAAAAAAAAAGAAAAAAAGCACTTGTATTTTTTTTTACACTTGAGAAGAGCACCCCTAATTGACAGAGCACCCACCCCCTGGACAACACAGCACCCCTTTATGGACTGCAGCTCTAGCCTGATGAAAAGGATAACAACACAGCAGCAGCCATAGTTAATTGACAGGACAAGTGACACAGCAGCAGCACCCACTGAAGGAAGCCCCCCTTTATATACTGCAGCCTAAGCCCCTTTATGGACAACACAGCAGCAGCCTTCAGCCCAAGACCCCAACTGGACACACACACTGAGTGATTGTCAGTGACTACACATCTGCTAGCTTCTCTCTCCACAGCCGGAGTGAAAATGGCGCCGATCGCAGGGACCTTCAGTGGCAAACGCAGGATTTTTAGGGGGGGGGTTCCAAATCTCTCTCTATATATACAGACACACATATATATATATATATATATATATGTATATATACACACTTTATACATATATATATATATATATATATATGTGAGATACACTCCCATTTTTAGTTATGTGTATCTGTCTGTTTGTTACTCTTATGCAGTGCCCCTAATGCTGTGCCCCCAGTAGTTTTGTCCCATATGCATGGCTCCCTAAAGTGGCCCCCTTAAGTAGTGTCCCTTATGCATGGCCCCCTAAAGTGGCCCGCTTAAGTAGTGTCCCTTATGCATGGCCCCTTAACTAGTGCCCATTATACATGCCCCCCCCCTCTGCCCAGTACTTACCTCACCACCACGCTGTCTCCCGCTTCGCCGCTGCTTTGGCTGGATCAGGCTCTTAACATCGCGCGGGTGACGTCATGATGTCACCCGCGCAGTGCATCACTGGGAACGCTGGCCTCTGAAGCGATCGGAGGCTTCTTTAGCCTCTGGTCTCTTCAGAGGCCAGTGTTCACACTGCAGGGAGCCACAGAGGTCGGAGACGGATCGCTGTCTCCGTCTATGAAAAAAATAATTTTGGATCATCAGGGGGGGTTTCTGGGTACTCAGAAACCCCCCCTGCGTGTGCGGGTGACCTTTATATAATCCAAAACCCATGATAATCCGACAGCGGTAGGATGACGTTTTGCCTCATTTTGAGATCCGAGTCACGCGGGAAACCCCGAGCCAGTCTTGGATTCAACTCGGAATTGCAATGTTTGGGTGAGTCCGGTTCTCAGAGAACCGGACCCGCTCATTTCTTCTTGAAATATAATCTAAATAGAATTATAAAAGACATTAAAAAAATGTAAAACAAGAAAAGAAAGATGTCTTCTTTGGGGTGCAGCTCACTCAGACATAGCACAGTAGTTTCTGATCAGCTAAGCTTGAAATGTCTCTGCCCTCATACGCAATATGTATATATATATATATATATATATATATATATAGTGCATCCGGAAAGTATTCACAACGCTTAACTTTTTCCACATTTTGTTATGTTGCAGCCTTATTCCAAAATGGAATAAATTAAATTTTGTCCTCGAAATTCTACACACAATACCCCATAATGACAATGTGTAAAAAGTTTTTTTAAGATTTCTGCAAATTTAATAAAAAAAACAAAAACAACATGGACGTGCATAAATTAGACACTGCGATGATAAATTAGCCATTTCTGAGTAAGTATGCATGAGGCTGCGATGGTACTCGATGGCACCGATGGTTTCGCAGTCTTGCTAAAAATTACGGATGTGTGTAAGGTAAAGTGGGCGTCCTTATGTAGTGCTGCAGCGGCATAGCGATTGCAGTGGATTAGCATACTATCGCAGTTGAACTGCATGCGTAATCGCTATTGCATTCGCATTTGCGATCGGTAGTGAATCAGGCACAATGTCCAGAATTTTCTTTTGTTTAGTGACTGCAGCAATACCTACCATATTAATTACAATTCCTTTGCAAATAATCTTGCATCTGTGATCTGTGCACCTGGTCTTAAAAAAAACAGTTTCATCAAATTGCATTCTAACCTGACGGAAACATAATGGGTTCCCAGGTCTGGAGCTGGTTGAGCAAAGTCAATTTTGTATCAGCAGTTTCAATCCACTTTTTATTTGCATTTATTATGACTTCAATTCTCTTGTTATATATTTTGGATCTTCGTACTGAAGTTAGAAGTGATACAATTCTCTTACCACCTTTGATAGCTGGATCACTTATTTAAATGTCAGTGCCACTTTCCTGAGTTTCAGAATTTTGCCTTGCTGCTCAGACTTAGGGTGCATGTCCACTAGGCGATTAAAATGAGTGATTGAACGACAACGACATCGTTATTGTTCAATCGTTCATTAATCGTTCACAAATCGTGCATTAAAATGTCGATAACGACCAGCGATGAGCACTCCTGCTGGTTGTTTTCGACATCAATCATCGCCTGAACAGGCAGGCCAACCTGCCGATAACCACAGATTAGTCATGTTCGGGGATGAGGGAGGGTGCCTGCACTGAACGACTGATCGTTCAGTGCAGGCACATTATCCACTGCACAGGATGGAGAACGAATGCACGATTACAATGTTATAATTGTACAGTCGTTCCACTCTCCCCACTATATGTTATTTTCTTTCCCTCTCTTTCATACCATTCTCTTTAGGCTTATATGGTACTGTAGTCAGGGGTGCTGAGAGGGGGGCAGGTACTAATTACCCAGGCCTGGGCTTGTTGGAGGGGCCTGGGCCTGCCACCCACCCTCTTCTGACTTGTCAGCTTCTCTCCCCAGCCTAGCACATGCTGCTGAGCTGTAATGGTTCCAGCAAGGCTGCGGCTGCAGCAGATGACTCCTCAGCTTGCATGATGTGCAGGGGGGAAGCAATCACACTGATCTGCCCCTGGGGTGTACGGCATTCGCCTGTGCAGCGCACACCACCCATTTGCGGCGCAAAGTATTATATATATTTTTTTAGGGGTGAAGCCACGCCTCCACAATTAGGTCACACCCCCTACAGTACCTGGGCCTGGCACCACTCTCTACAGCCCTGACTGTTCCATTGCTTCTCTGTATGACTTTTGTCTTACCACTTGTACAGGACCATAACATGAGGCGTGAGGCCAGTTCCACCACCGACTGTCAAGCTTGCTGGGTGCTAAATCTTGATACCATTAGTTTTCTTAGAGCACCGGGATTCCTATGTCCTAGACTTGGGTGCCACGTATGGATGCAGTTTGGACCGTCCTGCATAGTTGTGTTCACTGCTTCTTGGCACTTGAGCTGGTACAGTTCATGAGTGAATTTTCCTTCCACAAGAATGAAGATGCCCATGTACAGTACCTTTACCTTATTAGCAGCATGTTAAAGTTCCATGACTGGTAGTTCTGATTTGTCCACTGTGGACATCACTGATGTCCAATTTGCGGCCATTTGTCTACGTGACTCCTGGAAGGACACTCTCTTGCATCATGCCCACTTTGCTGCAAATTGAATCATTATGGGCCCTCCCATTGTGTAAAGCCATAAATCACTGCATTGTGCAGCAGCGTGGGCCATGAAGATCCCATCCACGTTGTCACCTGCCCTGCACTTGTCATTTGGACCTCTTCTTTAGCAGGTTGAAAAAGTAGGCAGGTACACTTCTGATAAAGAGACTGCTGTGATGGGCAGTATTCAGGGCGCCAGACACAGGGCGAGCCCGTGGGCCAGCGTGGCGGCTTGGCCATGCCTGCAAATTGAAACTTAACAAAATGTATTGTTGCACATGCAAAGGAAGGGAGAATTGCTCCTCCTCTCTCCTCCTTCTCCTCTTCCTCTTCCTCCTCCTCCTCCTCCTCCTCTTCCTCTTCCTCCTCCTCCTCCTCATGTCTAGGCCCCATTCAGGAACTCCAGGCAACAATTAGTACCTGGCCCACTACACTCTAAGCACTTATGGTAGTGCTTGCTGGTGTAGGCAAATTGCTCCAAAAAATACCCAAGAACCACAAAAAAAAGATTTGTTTTAACATAACAAGTTGTTTAAATGAGAAATTTAGAAAGGGTAGAGATAGTGTATATTTGAATGTGTGATAGTTTATATATTTGACATATAAAATAAAGAAAGCCACCACGTGTCCATAAATTAATTAATTAATGTATTTATTAACAGTCATAGATTAGAGATGAGCTGTTCGGTTTTGCTGAAAACCAAACACACCTGAACTTTGGGGTTCCGAGTAGAAACAAGTTCCAACTCGGGTCTTCTCATCAAGTTCGGAACTTGGATGTTGAGGATTGCATTTAAGTTCCTTGGTCAGGATTTCAGGTGCTGGGAGGTGGTCAAAGTTGACTAGAAATGACTGAAAAGGAATGATATTGATGTTAGTACTATAGGAACAAAAACAGGCCCATGTTAAAGAATTTTAGCTGGTTTTTATAAATCTTTAAAGAAATGCAAAACTAAAACCGTAGCAAAACACTTGAGGGTTGTTTTACCAAAACCAAAACACAATGATGATTTAGAGCCAAAACACGGGGAACTGTGCACTTCTGTAATATTTATATAGCGCACACATATTCCGCAGCGCTTTACAGAGAATATTTGGCCATTCACGTCAGTCCCTGTCCCACGTGTAGTTTACAATCTATATTCCCTACCATTAATGCACCCACATATACACTCTGGTTAACCCAAAGCCTCAGTGCTGTGAGGTAGCAATGCTAACCATTACACCAACCGTGCTGCCCAAATGAGTTAAAATATAGTAAAAGTACAGTCTTTTAGAAGAAGAAAATGAAAATGTATGTGACATGCCAAATGTGATAATAGGTAGCTTAATACCGTTATGTTCTTATTATTCTAGACAATGTACATAGAAATACGCATGCATTGGGGGGTAAGGCTTCCTGCAAAACACAAGAGCAGATAGTTGCAGAAGTAGAGAACTTCTGAAAGGGGAAATCCATCAAAGTCTGCTCCACCGTGTACATTTTACTGCTACGAAGTGGTCTACAATAAAGGTAATGGCTCTCGATATTGGTGTAGTCCCTCAAAATTTGCTTTGCCATAAGTGCCTTGGTGAAATTATTTATGTTCTACTTTTTCCATTGGACTGCGCCAACTGGCAGATTTTCCCTGTGCCAACCATGACGCATTCCACCCCTTTACTGTTGGCACTGGCCTGATACCTCAGCACCATACTTCATGCAACCTGTACTTTGCGAAATGTGGCAACGCAATATTTGACTCATATCTACAATTAAATAGAGAAATATTGAAATGGCTAAACCAGATATCATGGAACTCAGTCCCTTCCCAAACGTCAGCAGAAGGACAAATTTCATGCAAGATGTGCCAGTAGATGGGAAAAGGTCATGAGATTTTAGTGTGTGTGGAAGGGGGGGGGTTCCTGATGTTAAACCCTACATCTCAATACATCTCAATAATTCAACGTAATACAAGGGTGAAGAAATAAATTATGTTTTCACCCCTGCAAAATAAGATGAAAGCTCATTGCTGTGCATTCCCCCCTTGTATGTGCAGGAATGTTAAACAGAATTCCAGAAAGTGCCTCTGTTGTGCGGAGCTGTGCGGAGCAGACTGTGTTTGTGCAGAGTTGCATTGTGTTTGCACGTTGTCTCTTTGTACTCTTGTCACTGGGAGTTTGCAAAATGCCAGGGGAACTATGAAAGAATGTGATTATATCGTCCCACGCTGTCTGCCCCCAGCATCACCTTGTGGCAGACTAGGATCAGGGAATGGGTACATGGAATCCAAATTAATCCCACTCTTTACGTTCAGAATGGATTCCATGAAGTATTTGAGAGCATTAAGGTCTCTAATTCGAAAATCAAGCACCAGGTCACTAACTGAGCCGAATAAAGGTATCATGAGGGCCCTTTATTATATTAATACTTCCCAAATACATAAAAGATCAGTCCTTCCTGTTCTACTATTACTTGGGAACATATTTGTTAGTAATTGTTGTCTGCCCCCGAAAATTAGGATTCCTTATAGCTAATGAATCTTTTTTCACTTAAATGTATTATGCTACAGTTGCTGGGAACTGGGCTCTGGTAAGGGAATACATACGATTTACTGCCGGCCACATGCTTAAAATCCCGACAGCGTGAGCCTGGCAGGGGTGAAAATCCCGATTGTCCTAGGTAAGTATTTTCTAACCTAATTTTACCCCCTAGCCCTAGCCCTCCCTTAGGGGTGCCTAACCCTAACCTCCCCCCCCCTCTGTGCCTAACCCAGTGGCATAAGTTCATCCCAGACGCCCGGAGGCAAGTTATAATTTGGTGCCCGCCCCCCCTTCCCCACCCTAAAAAAAAGGGAAAATAATTATGGTGCATGTCTATCTATCTATCTATCTATCTATCTATCTATCTATCCGCACAAAAACACTAATATAGAATATGTGAATTTGTTTGTATTATGCTTATTTACTAAAGTAAATTTGCAGGATATCCTCCCCTTTTTCGGCTATATACAGCTATGCGTTAGTCACAGATAAGATAGTGACCTGTATGGTGCAATTAGCATGAGGCTCAGAGTTCTCCTGATGGAGGCGAAAGCCAACTGATGTGGGGTGGGGAGCACTCCTCACACACCTGATGGAGGGGAAAACCAACTGATGTGAGGGCTTTGAGGATTGAGTTTGAGTCAAGATACTGTAAGACTGCTACTGTGGTGGAACTACAAATCATAAAATACCCAGTCTATTGCCAACTGCTTCACATGCCGGGAAGTTGCTCCACCAAAAGATCTTCCCCCCAGATTCAGTCACTGGTGTCCCAGGCCCTCCGCCTCCCATGCCCTCTTACCCGCAGTTCAGTTTGGTGCATCCTTGTTGACATCCACCTCCCGGAAGATCGGCAGCCACCCTTATGCTGGGGCCCACAGCACAGGTCCGCGGCTAGAGCTGCCACCAGGGAGGAGTGAGACGGGGAGTTGTGGGTGAGGGGGGTTGCCCGAGTCACACTGGCATGAGAAGCTGCAGAGGAGCAGCGACATTAATGAGTGGGGACAGGCTATAGATAGATGGAAGTGACATCTGATGGTCTGACATGGAACGCTCCACTAGTGTATGGTTATGATAGCTTCTCAGGTGCCGGAAAGAGGTGCCTTGTATTGGGTGGCCGTGACAGTACACTCCAGGTACATATTTACAACCCTAAGTGGGGTGAATATATTGTGGGCAATGGAGGAGGTGCCCCTTCAGTGCTGGCGCCCAGCGGCAGACGCCTCCATTGTCTCCCATAGTTCTGCCCCTGGCCTAACCCTAATCCCCCCTCTAAGTGCCTAAACCTAACCCCCTCCACCTTCCCCTAGCCTAAACCTAACCTCCCGGTGGGGTGCCTAACCCTAAGTCCCCCTCGGGAACCCTAAATCTAACCCTCCCCCCAGGGGCGTTTCTAGAGAGGAGGGGGCCCGTGTGCAGTCTTTGACACGGGCCCCCTCCTCTCCGCCCGGCAGCGCACTGAGCTGTGCGCAGCCAGCGCCGGAGTTATAGACTCTGGGCACTAGAGTGTGCCCAGAGTCTACAGCGTATGCACAGGTCACCAGGAAAATGGCCATGGCGGCCATTTGCCCTGCACTGCGCATGCGCAAAAGACGGGAAAATAGCCATCGTGGGCATTTTCCAGTCGTTTTACAGCGCTGGACATCTGCACCGACGTGGGACTCCGGAGAGGTAAGTAATATTATGGGTGCGGGGTGTGCGGTGCGGGGACCCCTGGACCCAGGGGCCCGTGTTCCCTGCACGCCCTACACCCATTAAAGATATACTCCTGCCTCCCACCTGCGCGGCTATCCCCACCCGGTGCCCAGCTTACCTTCGATCAATAGGCCGGGTGTCGGGCACCTGGCGTAGGTCTAATGACTGGCGTCGGGATCTCGACGCCGGTCATTAGACACCTGCTGGGATTAAACAGTCGGGATGCCGACGGACGGCATTTTGACCATCGGCATCCCGACTGCATCCCACGGTAAGAGCTTGTCCCGACAGCCAGTAAAGTGATCGTTTACGTAATCACTTTACTTCCTAGTTTGGAGTTGGCCGTGCTTGGACAAGCGGACATTACCGGATTAGGTTCCTTCATATCCCTCTCCTTAAAAATGTTGCAAAATGTGGCCCATAGATTAAATATGCCATTAGCGAACAGAGCCAAACTCCAGAAAACTTAGCTCTCTGGAGCTTGGTACATTTCATATTTTAGCATGCGTTTGTGAATGAAAACGGAGGACCTCAGCAGATATTTCTGCACCCCCTCATCACCTGTTTAAAACACTATTATTGCTGAAAAATTCTAGCTCTCCAGTATGATCTCATATTTATCCTCTGCAATAAACAAACATTGATTAAACAATATACAAAAAAGTAGTGGACAGCCCTAGATGTAGTCAGGATGCCGGCGGTCGAAAATGCTGACCACCAGAATCCCGAAACTGAAAACCCGACATGGGACTAAAGATAGGTGTCTAAATGCCAAAGCCTATCATTAGCCCCACGTCGAAATCCTGACACCCGGCATACCCGACGTAGGTTAGCCAGGCGTCGCGACGTGTTAGCCACAGGGGTGGAGGGTTAGGTTTAAGCGCTCCCGGGGGGACTTTGGGTTAGGTTTAGGCTAGGGGAAGGGGGGGTTAGGGTTAGGCACCAACGGGGAGGGGGTTAGGGTTAGGCAACCCCCGTTGGCATCAGGATTTTGATCTGTCGGGCTTCTCTCATCGGGATTTGAACCGGCAGCTTGTAAGCCGTCGGTATTTCATACCCAACCCAAATAGCCCACTAGACTTTTAGTGCCTCACGTGCAATCCCTACTCCAGGAGGATCTGATGATGGAGAAGTGCAATGGTTATACACCATCCTGGGAGCACTTCTGTTTGGCATAACATGAACAGAGCACTTCACTTTAGCATAATAGAAATTGGTGGCAATTTTTTAATGACATAATTTGAATTGGGGGCACAACTGTGTTGCATAATATTGGGTTCCAAAATTCAAATCCTGGGGAAGGGAATGTGAAGTTCTCTGAGAAGAAAGTTGCAGAGCATGCACAGCGCAAGCATGAGCTGGAGAAGAGAGCAGGAACCAGCTAGCCGGGTCAGAAGTAAGCGAGGAGGGAAATTAATGAATGATATGGGGGGAGATTGAGTGTGAAGTGAGATAGGAGGTTATTAGGAGGGATTAATGACATAAAAAATAGTGCTAGACCCCCCCCCTGGGAGGAGCTAGACACATATTCCTCTCTAGAGTTCCCTGGTAATATGCCAGTAGTACTATTAGTAGGGCCAGTAATGTGCCAGGAGTAGTAAAGTAAGCAAGATCCACTAAAGCCAGTGGTTCCCAAACTTTCCTATATCACATAGGCCCTAGAGTATCAGCATTTTTTCACAGCACCCCTAGGCCAAAAGTTTTTTATTGAAAAACTCAGCAAAACTTTATTTGATTCAGTAAATTCTATTTATCTGTCATCTTCAGGTGCAGTTATGTGGTGGTGGCCATATATGTTAGAATTGTCAGCCACCAGCACTGCACTGGTTTTGCCTATCACATTGTCAAAAATAATTTTATTTGGTACTGGAACACCAATCCGTGGAACCGCTGAAAGCGCCCCATGGCACCGCAGGGTGCCACGGCACCCAGTTTAGGAACCACTGTAGTAAAGTATCAGAAGTAGTAGCAGCATCCAGTAATCAGTGCCCAGTAATATGTTTCCTTATTTTTCTCACCACCGGCCACTGATGCCTTTTCAGCCTTGATTCAGCTCTGGTAATGTGCTCAATGCCAGCCAACTGGAAGGCATCAGAGCATGCAAAATGTAATTACAACTGGCATATAGCACAATGCAAGGCTCAGGCAGTGCCGTCATCTACTCTCACAAGCCTGAACTCTCCTCTGCCCATAAATGTGTCTGTCGTCAGAATCCCTGACCTCCTTCATTCAAAAGATGAAGGCAGAGCAGAGACAAATATATTATTATTATTATTATTATTATTAAAAAAAATAAGTTTGTGACATTCTTTCCACATAGCTCTCACTGGGAGGCAATCGGGAAGCCGACTACCTAAATACCGGCAGCCGGCTTCCCGACTGTCATTTCCCGGCAAGGGTGAAATGCCGGGCGTCTAGATGTAGACGCCCGCATTTCCCCGACGCCGGGAGACCAGCGCCCGGCATCCCGATCGTAGGGATGCCGGGCGCCGCGAGCGGACAGCCGCGGGGGGGAGGGTTAGGTTTAGGTCTCCCGGGGGGGACTTAGGGTTAGCCACCCCCCGGGAGGGTTCGGGTTAGGCCAGGGGGAGGGAGGGTTAGGCACCCCCGGGGGGGACTTAGGGTTAGGTACCCCCCCGGGGGACTTAGGTTTAGGCAGCAGGGAAGGGGGTGGTTAGGGTTAGGCACTTAGAGGGGGGATTAGGGTTAGGCACTTGGGGGGGAAGTTAGGGTTAGGCACCCCTAAGGAGGGTTAGGGTTAGGGGGGTTAGGTTAGATTAGTAAATACTTACCTATCCACGATCAGTATTTCCAGTGCTGTCGGGCTTCCGCTGCATCGCACTCTGCTCCTGTCGGGCCGCCGCTGATGCCGAATGGCCGGCGGTATTTCATACCAATTCCCTCTCACTGCCCCCCCCACATAGCTCTCACTGCCCACTCCACATAGCTCTCACTGCTCTATCCACAGTAAAGAAGTTTTCATCCTGCTGGGGCACCACCAAGGGGCTCATAAGCAAGGACAACAGATGCTCTTAAGCTATGACAGCAGTCACAGTGACTGCAGAAAATCCCTATCTTTGCTCAGAAGCTCCTTGGTGGTCCCCTGGCAAGCTGAGTTTAGCTGCAGTGAAAGAATCCAGGATTTTTTAATTACTATCCTGGGCTGTGGGACACTAGACAGTTATCTGGGAATCTCTCGCAGGATGTGGGAAGGTAGGTAACTATGCTCTACTCTGAGTCTGAATTTAGACATTGGAATTTATAGGGTGCCACAGGTGGTCCGCAGTGCTGTACAGAGGGCAAAACAATAAGACAGTACAGGGAATAATTTTACACTGCAATAAAGTAGACAAGTAACAAATAGCGCTACAAACCTCAACACAGCCACTGATGCAAGGGATGCAGTGCAAATATTCAGCATAAGCTGAAACGTGTAGCTGTTTGAGTGGGTGCAGACTATGCTAAGTCTCACCAGATTGAGTCCAAAGCAACCAATCAGCATCTCTCATTTTGTAGACTGTGCTAGATAAATGATAGCGGAAGCTGTTCGAGCAACTTCTCCACCTGATCTCTTTCAAGTGTTTGATACATCTCCCCTTCAGTGACTACAGGCGAGATGCACTATACAACACTCAGGTCTGTGGTTAGTGCTGCTTATCTGTTAGGGAATTTCAGTTCACTGCTGAACTCTCTTATCACCTAGGACACCATAGTGTGGCCGTGGATGTATAGCCGGATTTACATTTCTTAAAGTGCATCTTGATCAGTAGAGAGCAGGTTAACCTGCTCCGTTCAAGGTCAGGAGGAGATTTGGGGAGACATGTTGATGAATGCCAGATACAGGAGATTCAGATCTTATCTCCTGAATGTGTTTATACAGGTCGGATAGGAGTCATTTAGCAGTCATCCCTTTTCCATAGAATTTCATAGGCCTGAGGGGGAATTTTGTGTGTTCCAGCCTGACACAGTTCCCCTGGTTACTCCTCAGCGCTGTCTCTGACCTTAATGCTGTAGGAGTAAGTGATCTAACCTTCACATGACACCATCAGGTTCACAACATTAAGGGGCTGATGCTCCCTTTGAACTCATTTGTGTCCAAATTCACAGGGGCAAAATGCGTGCACTACACCAGTGGTTCTCAAACTCGGTCCTCAGGACCCCACACAGGTCACGTTTTGCAGGTCACCCAGCAGTAGCACAGGTGTATTCATTACTCATTGGCACATTTTAAAAGATCCACAGGTAGAGCTAATATCTCACTTGTGATTCTGTGAGGAGACCTGGAAAACATGCACTGTTTGGGGTCCAGAGGACCGACTTTGAGAGCCTGTGCTCTACACAAAACACCATTGCATGAATATTCAATTCTACAAAACTTGCAATATACGTGAAAGTCAGTAGGATGTGCGCCAGGATTACGTCAGTCATACATCACAAAACCCCTCTAGAATACAGCAGGAGTAAAGTTGCCCATCCACTAGAAGACATGAAAATGACTGCACGATTACGACATTGTAATTGTGGAGTCATTTGTCAGTCTGTGTCTGTGATGTGCCTACACTGAACGAGCAGTCATTCAGTGCAGGCTCATCAATCATCTGCAAACATACTGAACCTGACGTTATCGTCAGGTTGTCCAGCATGTTTGCCCGATGATATATGTCTAAACAAACAGCGGGAGCGCGCATCACTGGTCATATTAGACATTTTTGCAAACGAGTTATGAAGGATAACGATATTGTTATCGTTCAATCGCTCAATTGAATCGTCTAGTGGATGGGCACCTTAACTCTCTTCAGTGTAGGGGAAAAAAAATATAGCAAAAAGTATGCTTACAGATCAATGTAGAATGCTCCTATCAGCACAGCACATCATCAGTCCACAATCAGCCAAGAGGAAATGGCTGTCTAGTGCTGGGGACTGTCATGATTATCACTGTGTATTTACACCTGCTGTCAGGCACCTGCAATTGATAGGGCTTCAGCAGGCATATAAGCGTCTCTTGTGTGTGTCTGCATCTGTGCACAATTACATACGCTCGCCCTTATCATACACGCCGTACATGAGACCACGTCCCCATACATGCACCCCTTCCCTCCTTAACACCATGGCACCTGATTAGTGCTTATAGTGAGCTTATATATTCCAAACCTGATCTGAAATTAGGGCCTCATTCAGAGGCGGTCGGAGGATGCAAGCGGTCACTCAGAAACTGGGCGGCCACTTGCATCCTGACCGCCCGCCTCTGTTGCGGTCGTTAGGCTGTGGGTTAACACCCACAGCTCTAATGACCGCTCGGGTGATGGTCGTGATGGTCAGAGACCATCGCGACCATCGGGGCTTACGACGAGACCCTAGGGTAGGGTCTCACTTGTCGTAAGCCCCGTAGAGCTTCTGGCTCTGTCAGAGCCGGAAGCTCTCCACTGACATCATGTCAGTGGGGCCTCCCCCAAATGGTAGGCGTTCCCATGGGAACGCCTCCGTTTGGGCTGCCACCCCCCCGGCCCGCCTTCCAAACGGGGCGAGCTGTCAATCAACATCGACAGCTCGCCCCCTTTTGGATCGAGACCCGCCGGCGCCGTCGTGCGCATGCTCTGTAGGGGCCATCGACCCGGTCCGAGCGCATCGGCGCTAACGACCGGGTCTGAATGACCCCCTTAGTGCCAGGGCGACGTCACCACCTAGCGCTTGTCCCTCTAACAGCCTATTTCTTTATTATAGTTTACCCTGCTGCCCCCTATACTACCCACAGTAATGCACCCTTACTACTGTCCCAATCTCTACTCTTAAGCCACGCATCCACTAGCCGATATAGTGATATCGTTATCGTTCAATCGTTCATTATATCAGCCAGTAGATAAACCGTCAACGACCAGCGATGCGTGCTCCCGCTGGTCGTTGATGACGTCGCTCATCGTCCGAACCTGCATCGTCAGGTTGTGCAGGTTTGAGGATGAGGGAGGGTGCCGGCACCGAACGATATACGATATACCGTTCAGTGTGTGTGCTCAATGTTATTAAGGACATTGAGCACACCACTGCCGGGAACACACTACACAATATCGCTCATGAAGCGATATCTTGTAGTGGATATGAGGCATTAGCCACACTCGCTCCTCTTGATTCAGACGTGCCCAGTCTAATTAGAATGGAAGCTCTCTCCTGAGCAGGGCCCTCCTTACTCTTTGTCTTCATGTCTACATATAATTTGTCTGTCTGTTATGCCCATATTTTATGTGTATAATGTTTTCCCCATTGGCCAGCGCTGTGGAGCACCGTGTCAAATATCTGGCTATGAACAATTTTTGTGGACATACATAGTCATGATGATGGCCCAAAAGCATTATAGTGGCTTGTAGGGTTATAAAGTATAGAGCCACACCTGCTGGATCATCTATGGAAGTTCATTTGTTACGTTTGATTAGCTATACTATATACAGATTTGTTCATTTAAAAAGACAACCGTGCATTTTTATCTTCCAAAAACATATAATTGTTTTTTTATTTCAGAAAATGACAGCAGAACCCACAAAGCTGCCACAACAGCAGTAGCTCTAACTGAGCATGCTTTCGCCATTGTGTCCATAATCCACAGCTTGGCCGGGTTCTCAGAAATGTTTGTGTCATCTTATAGGACCATCATCTATCTGCTGGCCCATCTACATGGCTTCCGAGGTCTCCTTAGGAAGCACAGGCGACTTTGGTTCATTCAAAAATGTCCCATGGGCGATGTAGCCCTCCTTCTGCCAGGCACTTGGTGAGTATCTGTGTCATCTTGTAGGACCATCATCTATCTGCTGGCCCTTCTACAAGGCTTCTGAGGCCTCCTTAGGAACCACAGGCGACTTTGGTTCAATCACAAAGGTCCCATGGGCGATGTAGTCCTCCTTCTGCCCAGGCACTCGGTGAGTATCTGTGTCTTCTTGTAGGACCATCATCCATCTGCTGGCCCATCTACAAGGCTTCTGAGGCCTCCTTAGGAAGCACAGGCGACTTTGGTTCATTCAGAAAGGTCCCATGGGCGATGTAATCATCCTTCTGCCCAGGCACTCGGTGAGTATCTGTAATTTTGAAATGCAAACAATTTTTTAAATCATATATACAGTGATTTCACATCCGAGGTCTATTTCAAACTTTTAATGTTACATTTATACAATATGAAAGCTTAACACGAGGTACATGGCAATGCTTGATTCTGTTGCTGCCTTCTACAATATACATATGTAAATCCCCTGCATATTTCAAGTTAAATTCCAGGCCAAGGTCTTCTTATAAAGATGTTTAGGGGGATATATCCAACCTTGGTGATCAATAAAATTCTGATAGATAAAGTACCCGCCAATCAGCTCCTAATTGTAATTTTTTTAAAAACACAACCTGTAAAATGTAATGTGGACCATACATCGAGGTGCAATTTCTCCAATGCTGATCAGACTCACCAATCAGCTATAACATGATAATTGTCAATCCATTTGTAAAATCAGGGAAATTCTGAATGTTAAAAAAAATCCCGATTTGCCGTTCCTGATGAAATTTTTTGGTCCGGATTGGCGAAGCAGGGAAATCCATCATGTTGGATTTCCCCAATCCCCTGACTGAGACAGACATCTCTCACAATTTTATCTTTCTCGAAACTTTAATAAAAGCTACCAGTGGCTCAAAGGTTGTAAAAGAGAAAACAAACAAAAAACTGGTGAGTGTGAAAATAATGGACGTCACCCACTAGAGCCAAATGTTGGACCTGTGGAATCAGATGACAAAATGATAACTCTGGAATTGTTTGAATCATCGCCAACCAAGGCCTCAAGTCCAAACCAGGTCTCAAGTTGAAGACCTAGCTCCCACTCATGCAGCAGATCTGGCAGGAACCTTCATGCAAGGTATGGCTGCACTTGAAGAGGAGCACATTGGACTCATGGCCACACACATCAGACATCTACCCATTGTGTTTGTATAAATCTCTGAATTAGGCCCAAAGTCCATTTCCATTAGTGCAGCATCTAACTTTATGTACCAACAACGGCTATTCTTCTTCAAACCGTACAATGCTTTCTTTAATAAACACACTTTTCTCTCTTAGACTATGTCATCAGGAAAATGCTCAGGGGGTTCCATATATATCTCTTCAATCAAGTCTCCGCTCAATAAAGTGGAGTCAAAATCCAAATGGTACAGCAATAAATCATACATGTCAGATATGGCAATTACTAAACGCTGTATACTGTACCTTGCCACAGGCGAGAAGATTTCATTGTAGTCAATCCCAGATTTCTGCGTATATCCTTTTGCAACAAGACAAGCTTTGTAACTGGCAACTGTTCCATCTGCATTTAACTTCTTACAGAAGACAAACTTGTTTTTAATTGTCTTTCTGTGATTCAGCCTGTCAACAAGAGTCTATGAATTGTTGTAATGTAAAGATGCCATATCTCTATCCTTTGCCAATTTCCATTCATGCCAAAGAGTAAAGGTGGCAGCCTGCACATGTGCAGTAGCACATGAAATCGGAGGTCAGACCTCCCTGTGGACTCTAGGTCCTTGTGCCCAACATGTAGGCACAGACAGGAGACAGCGCTTGAGCACACTGCTCTGTAACATGATGTTAGCTGTACCCTGACAGCATACTGTATGCCTCTCTTCCAGTTATAAGTTGCCATTCTGCAATCAAATGGTAGACGGATCGCCTGTGGGGTTGGCTGCAGACTGGCAGCACGATGGGTATTCCCTCCTGATGTTAAATATGGCGTCCTGTCTCCTTGACGATGTTATAGCTGTGATAAATAAAAAGGAAAGCTGAGCTATGAAATTAAAGAAAAGCACATCTGTGATAGTAAGGAGAAGCAGAGCTGGGACAGTAAGGAAGAGCACATCTGTGATAGTAAGGTGAAGCAGAGCTGGGACAGTAAGGAAGAGCACATCTGTAATAGTAAGGAGAAGCAGAGCTGGGACAGTAAGGAAGAGCACATTAGTGATAGTAAGGAGAAGCAGAGCTGGGACAGTAAGGAAGAGCACATCTGTGATAGTAAGGTGAAGCGGAGATGGGACAGTAAGGAAGAGCACATCTGTAATAGTAAGGAGAAGCAGAGCTGGGACAGTAAGGAAGAGCACATCTGTGATAGTAAGGAGAAGCAGAGCTGGGACAGTAAGGAAGAGCACATCTGTGATAGTAAGGAGAAGCAGAGCTGGGACAGTAAGGAAGAGCACATGTGTGATAGTAAGGAGAAGCAGAGCTGGGACAGTAAGGAAGAGCACATCTGTGATAGTAAGGAGAAGCAAAGCTGGGACAGTAAGGAAGAGCACATCTGTGATAGTAAGGAGAAGCAGAGCTGGGACAGTAAGGAAGAGCACATGTGTGATAGTAAGGAGAAGCAGAGCTGGGACAGTAAGGAAGAGCACATCTGTGATAGTAAGGAGAAGCAGAGCTGGGACAGTAAGGAAGAGCACATCTGTGATAGTAAGGAGAAGCAGAGCTGGGGCAGTAAGGAAGAGCACATCTGTGATAGTAAGGAGAAGCAGAGCTGGGACAGTAAGGAAAAGCACATGTGTGATAGTAAGGAGAAGCAGAGCTGGGACAGTAAGGAAGAGCACATCTGTGATAGTAAGGAGAAGCAGAGCTGGGAGAGTAAGGAATAACACACACACAGACACACACATATATTTATTTAATTTGAAAGATGGGTTTGAAAGCCTAAATCCTGGCTTCCAATTCCACTGCACATGATCCAGCTGGCAGGGTCAAGTGTTTCCACCACGACTGGCTTGGCAAAACATAAGTTTACTCCTACTGCTGTCAGCCAATGATGCCGGGCAGCGCAGTATCACTACCACAGCGCTATAGTCCTAGTAAATCATGGCGATAGGAGCTTTTCTATCACTACTATAAGTGGAGATAGAAAACCAAACCAAATGCCACTTATAGTAAATAGTCCTGCAAATGTGCTATCCCGCATCCCTAGCCTAGATACAGTATTAATGTAGCGCTTGTTACCTCTGATTGCTCATGGCTGTTCTGACCCAGCATGTGTTGTTTCCCTCAGACATATCCAATCTGCTAGTAAGGTCTTGGGCCATTGTATGCACAATTGCTGTCAAAGGAGGAGGAAAAAAACATATATTACTATTAAAGAACAGAATATTTATTTCAGCAAATCAATAGAAATCTGATTTCAGTATGTAAATATAATATATACAAATGCAAAGTTGTGTAATTATTATATGAAGAAGTAGTGACAGGGCCACTGAGACAGTCACGGGGTCGAGGTACTGAATGGGGTGTGGTCAAATCTGGGAGGTTTGACCACTCCCCCTCAGCAGCTGGCCCAGGCCGTCGCTAGGCCCCTCCAATAGACCCAGGCCCAGGTAACTAGTACCCACTCCCCTCTCTCGGCGTCCGTGCCCAGTGATAGCACCACGTGTTACCAGAGCCTAAAGAGGTCATCAGTATGGAATTATTAGACCCCTCCTTGCAGATATATATATATATATATATATACACATAAGATTGACGTCTATACACCTTTCCAGTCCCATAATATAGGTTATCCTTTACAGAGAGGTTTGTGGGTCATATCCCTGTTAGTAGAACCCTTATGGTCCAGTAAGGAGCAATGTTGCACTGAGTGATACTGGCCCAAAGCAAAACAGTTAAATTAAGAATTTGAGGGTCCTGTCTTAGGGAATTTGCGCATAGCTAGACGGTTCATACGTCTGCAGTATAACTGTACCCCCAGAGGTGGTCTTTCAGTTCTACTGTGTAAGCAATAAATAAATAAATATGAATATATATATATATATATATATATATATATATATATATATATATATATAAGAAATACAAAATAATTATATATATATATTTTGAATCATCCAAAGGTGGTAGACGTGGGGAACCTGTTCAGTGCTGGGGTTGTAGGATCCCCCCTCCAGAAGACTAAAAAGTAGAATGAGCACACCTATGGTGGGCTGCCAGCTGAGGAGAGAGCGGAAATACAGCCAGGCCCGCAAGGTGCAGGCAGGTTACAGAAGGACCAGTTGGAGGCAGACAAGGAGATCTATCCCAAGAGCACTGGAGTCCACCAGGGAGTGCTGAGGAGGGAGGTGAGTGGAGAGCCCAGTGAGGCCCCGTGTACGTCAGGCTGGGGACTGTGTAATAAAAGCTGTTAAGGCAGACCAGCTGCACAATTGTAGGGAGGGATCAATAAGTGAGAGAGGGCTCTATTAAGTTACTACAATCCGCATTTAGAATGCAGATTGTAGTGTGATATTTCTGACTGAATTCGCATTGTGAATTCAGGCAATATCACAGGGATTTACTACAAATCCCTTGCAGGTACAGAGCTTGCGATAAAGCTCTGTCCCTGTGAATCCCCTCCGCAGCCTTATCACTGCATTTTTGGGAAAAAATACAGTGACAAGGTGCTGCACACGTGCCGACCGGCCGCCGCTACACCTGCCCCTACGCGATCACGCCCCCCCCTTAATTTCACTTACCGCTGGTCATCGCTGCTACTGTGATGTCCTCCCTCCGGGACTATGGTCTAGCTTTTCTAGGCAGCAGCTGACCAGGGTCACAGTGCAGGAGCCGGAAACCAGCTTACCGGAGCCCCGGAGGGAGGACATAACTGGAGCACCGATCACCAGCCCTGGACTCAGGTAAGTTTTTTTTTTTACTATTTGTTTTTTTTTTTAGCTGTAATCAGTTTGTGGTCTGTTCACAGCTGATCACTGGGGCCGGCTCCAGGCTCTGCTCTGCCTGTTAGAGCAGAGCAGGAGTCCACTAACCGGGGGAAAGCCTGATGGCGTTATTATCACAGGGCTTCAACCGGTATTTTTTTTCACATTCAGGAAATCTCAGGCAGATCACATTTCCTATTACAATTATGGGAAATGCGATCTGCTTACTAAAAATAAGTGATAATTAGGGCTTGGAGTAGAATTTTACGAATTCTGTTCCAATTGCCCTTTAGTAAATTTAGGTGAAACTAAATAAAGTGAAAAGGGTATGAAAACATAATTTTTTACTTTATTTTAGTAAAAATAATGTTAATAAGTAAAGCCCTTAGTGCCCTGTATGGGGACGAGGCTGTTTGTTATTGTCTTTGCTTCATTTAGGCAGACAGCAAAGCATTATTTATGTTACTCTCTCAGGGGTCTATTTATGTAAATGTGTGGATCCCGTGTGATATGTTTAGAGCTGTGAGCGGACCTCGTGTTTTGGTTTCGCCAAAACAACTCTCAAAAGGTTTAATTTTGCCAAAACTACCCTCAAATGTTTTGGTTCTCTTTGGTTTTGGTTTTCTCTGAATAGCCCCCTGCGTTGCTGGCTGGAAACCCTTATTAGGAACCACAAACACTGCACCAATGCAATGTATCATATGTTACAGTATTATATAATGACTGGAGAATACAGAGGAACGATGGCACCAGCAATGTTGATCCCTGTAGGAGTTGCCGCATCTGTCTAATATTGTAAATAATTTACAAACCAATCGCAGTAAATATATACATTTGTATATGTACGCTTTCCATACCTGAAAATATGGCATATAGGTCAGGATGTTAAGCTGGTCAGTATATGCCAGTGTCCACTCAGCAGCTATGGCAACGATGTTGATCTTAAAAGAAAAAGAGCATGTAATAAGTTACCTTCTATTCATTCTATTATTGCACGCTGAGCTTTATTTCCTCTGATACTTCATTCGCCAGGGTCACTGGATGCTCGGATACTGCTCTCCCGCTTACTAGTTACACTCAGCTCAGGGACCCATGCATAGGTGTCAGTGCCGATGTCGGTATCTTCATCCTCTTCAGGATGCCAGCATCGGCATTCTGAAGGGCCTCAGGATTCTGGAGTCGGAATATTGACATCCAGGAACCCATCCACCGGCATCCTGATTCATCCCCCTACTCCCATTACTGCTCAGTGCTTACAAATGGGAGTTACACAGGGGAGCAATAGAGCAGTAAATGTCCTGCACTGTTACTATCTCAAGAAACTATTTATTACTGCAGCCAGTGAGGGACCAGGGGTGCCGAGAGGTGTGTGTGTGTGGGGGGGGGGGGGGGGGGGTACTAATTACAAGGGCCCAGGCTTGCTGGAGGGGCCTGGCGGATGCCCGGCGCCACCACCCCCCCTTCCCTCCATCTCACATCAAAGCAGACCAGCACACGCTGCTGTGTGCTGGGCTGCACCGGGAGACTGCTAGCAGCTGCTAAGTAGCAGCCACAGCAGTCTCCTATGCCTGTGGAGAAAGTGATCACACTGACCGCGCCTCCCCCCCTGACTATGCGCCGGGCTGAGGGGCTCACAGCGCACTGCAAAAATTGGGCGTGGCCATGCCTCCCGCACTTAGGCCATGTCCCCTTCTTCCCCCAGGTCCGGCGCGGTTGTCGGCGCCCCTGTGAGGGACTGAGGTATAATGGGCCCACAGGGGAATGCAGTGATAGGTGGTCATGCTAAAGGGGTGTGGTCTTCCATCAGAAGGGGTGTTGCCAGCCAGCACAGTTTCTTGGCTACCATTAGGCAAATCTTGTTGTAGTTTCTATAGAAGCAAGCCAAGAAACAATGCTTATCATTGGTCCTGCGTCACATGGTAACTGACCCTCTAATAGTGTAACAATGTACAATTCAGTGCACAGTCTGGAACATGAGGAGGAGGTGGGCACCCAAGCAGTGGGGCCTACCAGGGATTTCCCTTGTACCCCTGTGTACCAGTCCAAACCTGGCTGCAGCTTACCATTGTCTCCAACACCACACATATAACAGAATAGTAAACTATATTATTGTAAATATTAATTCTATTTTTATTTACAAAAATATTAATATATTTTATTTTTTCTCCTTATTTTTCTTCACATTACAAAATTATTTAGATTTTTTCCTTGTACATGTTCTGAATTTTACCTTCTTTTATTTCTGTAACATTTCCTGTTATACCATGTCACAGGTATTCATTTGCCCTCACTGCCATGCTGTCTCCCACTCATGGGCGTAACTACCATAGGTGCAAGGGGTGCAGAGCTGAGGGGGCCTATTATCCTTGTCAAAGTTAAATATATTTATCACCATTGGGTGGTACATAGGGGCCCTTACAAACTTTTGCTATGGGGCCTTCAAATACCTAGTTACGCCCCTGCTCCCACTAAACGTAAAACACGTAAATAAGGGTGTTCTGGCACTTCAAGTTTACGCTGTTTGTCTAATTTACTATCATTATCTCTGTCACAATTATTCCTTTTCCTCATTGCCAACCATCCCCTCTCATCCCAAGAGGGGCAGCAGCCCAGAGAGGAGGGCAGTCAGCAAAGTGGTTGGTTGCAAACACTTACTAGGTGCAGAGCATAGGTCTTTGCTTGGTGTAAGCTGGGTAGTGCACTGAGAGGGCGGCTATGAGAGCTCTATGACTGTCTGCAGGAAGAGGAGCCAGGGATGTGCTATCTATATTAGTCCCTGTGACTAGTCCCTATAAAGGGTGGAAGTGCAGAGTAAGCTTGGGGAAAGCTTCGCTCAGGCCCCCTGGTGTACATACCTGCAGGTACCCCTCCACATCCAGCACCCAGGGCACATACTATACCCATCCTCCCTAGCTTTGTAACTGTCTCCCTCTCCCTTATATACTATGGCAGTGGAGCTATATATTCCTTTTTTCTACAAATAAAAACTAATCTGGATGTTGTCAGACCTAGGAGCTCTCACCCCTACAGCGGGCACCCTGATGTCATCACCACTGGCACATGGTGATGCGGAAGCCCCCGGCCTGCAGACAATCTGTCTGTGAACAGGGAGTGAGGAGTGGAGCAGGCACCAGGTTATTGGCCATGTTTGTGGGGCCTGGAGCTGCCATACTGAGTGGATGTAAATATACCTTCACTAGGGAGAAAGTCTGCCAAGGTCAGTGTAAGTGCACAGGCAGAGAGGTGATAAACTATACATGTGTACTGGGTACAAATCTATTACACACATGTACAATGCAAAATCTCCCAAGGATTAATAGTGAATTGAACGTACCGTTTTATAATGTCCTCCATGACACACATATATCAGATATATCTTGCATGCAATGACTGAGAGGTGGATTAAGGAAATCATTATTATACTTTTACAAAATCAAGATAAAAGTAGTCATACCAACCCTACTGGGAAGAAGCCATACAATATATGGTATACAATCGGCTTCCCGATTGCTTTATCCCGCCGTGGGATAAATGGCCGGCGTCTATATCTAGATGCTGCTCATTTCCCCAACGCCGGGAGACAGGCGCCCGGCATCCCGATCGAGCGGATGCGGGGCACCACGAGCGGACAGCCGCGGGGGGGGGGGGGAGGGTTAGGTTTAGGGCACCCGGGGAGGACTTAGGGAAATGCACCCCCCCCCGGGAGGGTTAGCGTTAGGCACCCCCGGGGGGGACTTAGGTTTAGGCAGCGGGGAAGGGGGGCTAGGGTTAGGTACTTACAGGGGGGATTAGGTTTAGGCACTTGGGGGGGAGGTTAGGGTTAGGCACCCCTAAGGAGGGCTAGGGTTAGGTTAGATTAGTTCATACTTACCTCATCACAATCGGGATTTCCATCGCTGTCGGGCTTCCGCTGCCGGGCTCTGCTGTTTTATCGGGCTGCTGCTGCCGGGATTCGAACTCCCGGCCATACGGCAGCTGGGATATCATACCAATTCCCAATATATAGTTTTCCCAAGTCCTGTAGTTTTCTCCTACCATTCTTATGGGCAAACTTACTATACAGCGCTTTTCAAAGCCGGTGCAGCTATGGATGATTTGGACGCTGGCATGAAAGAGTTAATAACATTAAACACAAAACACGCCAGGTTTGGTATGTAATATTAATTATATTATTACACCTTTAAATCCAGCTGCCAAAACCGTGGTGACTCTGAAAAGCACGGCATAGTAAGTGTGCCCCTTAGATGTGTCCTGTGGATTCAAGTTACTGTGTGCGGCATCTACACAGCTCAGTCTCCGAGATCAGAGTAGTGTGTGCGGGGGGGGCAGCTTCCGTGATGCTACAGTATCTCCTCAGGGTCAGGCAGCCAAGGAGACTTCTTGTTCCCTACATCAGGGAACCCAGAATGATATACATGCACAGTAGCGTTGCGGAGGCCCCATAGCATACATGCCTAACCTCCCGTTTTGGCCATGAGCCTCCCGAAAATCGGGTGCCGTTCCAGGCCCCCCGGAAAGGCAAGCAAGCCTACCGGTGACCGCCAACCCATCCAGACCCCCCATCGATTACAATAAAACCCCCGCAGCGGGGGATGGGGGGGATGGTCACATGATTGCAATAAATCGCGTCATTGTAGCCTTGCGCTCTGCTTCACAATGGCGAAAATCTCGGCATTGTGTAGCGGGGTGGGGCCAAAATGATGTGATTCTGTGTCCACGCCCCCGTCCCCATTGCGGGGTAGTATCCCTGGCCGTGCCCCCCTCTCTGACGCGCCATGCACCCCTGTGTGGCCGACCTGGCTGCCCCCTCCCGGAGGGAGCTACCAGGATGACGGCAAGCCTGTCCCATAGATGAATGAAGATACCGCTGATGCGATCACTGCACACCTAACACATCACAGGGACGGGCTCCTTCCTGTGCCTCTGTTTCTGCATGTGACTGTGGGGTTTAGTTACTAAGCAGCTGAGCGCTCACAAGCGGGTCGATGTTGGGCCAGTGCGCATGTGCACGACGGACCCGGCTCCAGATAGCAAGCCGTTGCTATGGGTCTCACTACAAAAGGGGCGTGCTGTCAATGGTGAGTAATGGCACGCCCCCTTTGGTGGGCGTGCCAGAGGCGTGGCTGGCCAGATGGAGGCGTGACAAGTGATGTCAGTGGGAGTGCTTTTGGCTCTGATAGAGCCAAAAGCACTCCAGGGCTTGCGGCAGACGAGACCCTACCACAAGGGTCTCGTCGCAAGCCCGATGGTCACCCACAGCTATGCGAGCGGCCGGGAGGCCGCTATAAAATCAGGAAGGACGGCCCTGATTCAGAGCGAGCACTCTGTCAGAGCGTCCGGCTCTGAATCAGGGCCTCTGTCTCCATGAGCCTGAAGGCAGAGGGAACTACTATACCTACTACATGTTGGCTCCTTTAGGGAGGCTTCAATGCCTAACCAAGATGGCTGCCATCTGTACTTCTGCGCAGGGCCGGCTCCAGGGTTCGGAGCACCCTGTGCCGGCCCACTAAAAGGCACCCAAACATCGCGCACGGCTTTGCATCTGAATTTGGGGCGTGGTCTAATTACAATAGGCCACGCCCCCTGTGTGACGTTATTTGGAGGCGTGCCCGCATGGCATGCCTCCAAATAACGTCAGGCTGGGGGTAAAGCCCAGCACTCCGTCAGTCACTGGGCTTCCCCCAGCCCTCTCCTGTCAGCGCGCAGCATCCATTCACACTCCGGGGGTCCGGCACCGCTGCACAGCTGCAGCGGTGGGGGTCCCCAACCTCCCGATTTGACCACCCGTGGGCCACTTCGGCCCACGGGTGGAACAGCGGGACAGTACTGTCCCGCTGAAATCGGGATGCTGGGGAGGGGTGCCACCCCTCTACGGGTAGCGCCCCTGTGCGACCACACTGGTCGAACACCCCTAGAGCCGGCCCTGCTTCTGCGCATGTGTGGTGCCATCTTGTCACTGTGTTAGAGTGCTGCAGTGGGACGTAGACATGTCCCACTTAGCTCCAGAGAGACTCTGCTATTACAGCACGTACCATCCTGCTACAACAACTGATACCGCTTGCATCCTGCACCAATACCCACATACAGTCACCCGCTGGTGATCTGTATACTCCAACCCAAGCTCCTCTCCCTGTAGAGGCAGTCTAAGAGAGGAGGGGCCCATGTGTAGACTGCCCCATGCAGGTCTCCTCCTATCTGTGGTGTAGTAGACTCTTGCATAGTGCCAGAGTCTGCAGCGGATGCACAGGTCTCCTGTAACATGGCGCCCACCACATTGTCTCGGGGACACCTCAGCAGAGCATGTACATATCTCCAGGTAAAGGGCCGCCAAGTAATATTCCCAGTGATTTACACTGCTGCAGCAGCAGCGCCGGCAGCGGCCTCCGGAACGGTAAGTATTAAACATGGGTGCGGAGTGTGCGGTATAGGCCCGTGTGCATTACACACCCTGCAGTCATTATAGATACACCAATGAGAGTCTGTATATGTATAACTGAGTGTACGGCTCTGGTACTAATCACATTACTGCTGAATAAACCACCACATCTATCACATGGAAAGGATACCGGTAATAAAACTGGATAATGCCACCAGACAGACAGCAATCTTAAGTTGACTAGCAAGTCTGTTTGTGTTGGGCATTCTGTAAAGGTATGCAGCCTGGCAGATGTGGTATATAAGCCCACATCCAAATACCAGCATTGCACCTGCAGCATGCCAATATGGATGGGGTCGCTCCTGAAATAAAAACACAAACAGTCTATGTTAGCTTATAATTCACTGTACTGTGCTCATTCATTATACACAATAATCCCTTTATAGACAGGTCATCATAGCATATAATCATTTTCAATTTAACTCCAAACTATAGAAAAAAAATATAAGTAACATGTTCAGATACAGCAAAGATATTCCCACAGTTGCTTATACTGCCTGTGTGTCACATGGTCTCTGGGTTCTGTTTATCTGAGGAAGCCGCTGATAGCGATTGAAGATGGAGAAACGCGTTATCCTGTGTTCTCCGCTGCTGAAAGGATCCTCTGACCATGGCGATCAGGGGGGTTGCATGCTGAATTTTTGATTAAGGTACTGGGTACCTGGGAAAATAATAACTGCACATAAGATATATGGTTTGTTAACAGCCGCAGGTGAAAGAGTGTGCAGCGGATCTAAAGTGGGATGACCATGTAAATGAGCCCGTCACGTGATATTAATGAGTGTTACTAACCAAGTCCTCCTACTAAAAATACTAAGGGCTCTATTTATTATCATTATTTTACTAAAATAAAGTGAAAAAGGTGTTAGTCTCACCTAAAGTTACTAAAGGGCAATTGGAGTAAAATTCTACTCCAACCCCTAATTATCACTTATTTTTAGTAATCAGATCGCATTTCCCATAATTGCAATGGGAAATGCGATCTACCTGCTAGTTACTAAAAATAAATTGTGAAAAAAATACCGGGGACAGCTCTGTGATAATAACGCCACCTAGAGGTGGCGTTATCCAGGGTCTCCCCCAGTTACCGGACTCCTGCTCCGCTCTAACAGGCAGAGCAGAGCCCGTAGCCGACCCCAGCGATCAGCTGTGTGGTCTAAACACACGCTGATACACTGCAAAAAAAAAAAGTAAAA
Organism: Taudactylus pleione; assembly: GCA_031769625.1. Lineage (NCBI taxonomy): Eukaryota > Metazoa > Chordata > Amphibia > Anura > Myobatrachidae > Taudactylus > Taudactylus pleione. The sequence goes on from JAUIMM010000073.1 coordinate 1,047,977, forward strand.
AAAAAAAAAAACTTACCTGAGTCCATGGACCGGAGATTGGGGCTCCGCTGATGTCCTCCCTCCGGTCAGCTGGTCTCCCATCCTGCACTGGGACCCGGTCATCAGGTGCAGCATGGGATGTCAGCTGACCGGAGCCATGAAGGACATCGCCGGAGTCCCGATCACTGCAGGTAAGTGCAATTAAGTGAGGGGGGGTCGCGATCGTGGGGGCGGGGCTTAGCAATGGCTTAATGGCGGCCGGTCGGCGCATGCGTCGGCACTTGTCACAGTATTTTTTTTTTTTTTGATAAGTGTGTGGAGGGGATTCGCAGGGACAGAGCTTTATCGCAAGCTCTGTCCCTGCAAGGGATTTTTAGTAAATCCCTGTGATATTGGCTGAATTCGCAATGCGAATTCAGGGCCTCATTCAGACCCACTCGCAAGCGGCTGTCCGCTCGCAAGTGGGTCGATGGTGTGCACTGCGCATGCGCACGACGGAGGGAGCTCCGTCGTGCGCATGCGCCAGACGCGACGAGCGAAGGACTTTCCTTCGCTCGTTGTGTCTGATCAAAGGGGGCGTGCTGTCGATGTTGATTGACAGCACGCCCCCTTTGGTGGGCGTGCCGGGGGCGTGCCTCCCAGACGGAGGCGTTCCCAAGGGAACGCCTACCGTCTGAAGCCGGCCCCACTGACATCACTAGTGATGTCAGTGGGAGTGATTTTGGCTCTGATAGAGCCAAAATCACTCCTGGCCTTGCGGTTCAAAAACCCAACTGCAGGCTTTTACTCGCAGTTCCGATGGTCGCGATGGTCAAGACCATCGCGACCATCATTTTGCACGCTCGTATATGCTGTGGGTGGTGACCCACAGCTATACGAGCGTCCAGGAGGACGCTCCATATTAATGGAGGTGGACCCTGATTCAGAGCGAGCGCTCTGGTCAGAGCGTCCGGCTCTGAATCAGGCCCATAGCTCCCCGGTGAAATTGCACTAGTACTCTTCAATGGGACTCAACAAATCACTACGTTTTAGATTTTAGTTATTGTGGATCCACCACTTACTGTTGTCATTTAATTTTTCTTTCCATGTTTTATATGGTTTATATATTATGTGATTAAATTCATTGTTGATTTAGCAGCTCTTCCATGGTGAAAGGATTTTTTCTTTTCCACTTGTGTTGTCATATTGTATTATTGGAGGGGAGCAGTTCCTCCTGGAGGGAGCAGCAGCCTAATCAACTATAAAATCATTACTTAACTTTTTTTTTTTCTCATGTGCGGTAAAGGAAAAACCTCTTTCCTTAATGCGCATGCGTGGCCTTATCTGCTCGCACATTGGCAGTTGGAAAACCGTGACGATGTTTCCTGCACGGTCTTATCGGCATGTTGGAGGTACCACTAGTGCCTCTGTGACGGCCAATTCTTTAGTCAGAGGAGGAAAAACTTTGAACTGCACAATTCATAGACCTCTTGTGTTGAAAGTTATGATGTAATGGCTGCCCAGCCCCAATCACACAGTGATCTCCACACGAGAGACCAGTAAGGTGCTGGGAAATTAAAATGTCAAGACAACCGCCAGTGAGGTGACTTTCTGAGATATAAGGTCCCAGATACTCAGAGGCGTCACTTGGCTGGTTGGTGTTCTTCTGCGCGCCACAGCGCTAAAGTGAAAGGGGTGTGGCTTAATGGAATGACACAGCCACGCCCCCTTATGTGTGCCGATCTTGTGGGCGTTCCTGCCCCCTGTTCTCAGCACACAGTGGGCTTACCCAGCGCTCCAGCAGCTGCTGGGGCAGCCCACACAGCCTCTCCCCTGCCTCTCTCCGGGTACTGTCTTCTCAGTGACTCCATTCAATAGCAGAGCAGCTCTACTATTTTGGTGTCGCCCCCTCGGATGGCGTCACCCGGAGTGGCCCGCACCCTTGGCACCCCCCTAGTAACACCAGTGCAGATACTAGATACCTGCTGTAAGATTGGGGGGGTTGTCATTATTTCCTTATATGCTGCTGCTCGGAGAACCTTGTCCCTAACACGTCTGCTTAAGTTTCCCGCATACAGACACTACCCTGCAGCGACATTACCTGATTATTCCTTCCTGTTATTCAATCTACCTAGAGCCACAATGTTCCATCTACTGTCAGTGGTCCATTATTTATTATAAACATGTCTAACCCATTCTTACCCATTGGGCTAGCAGGGTGCGGATTGAAAGATAGACAGTAAAAAGGTCAACAGTGTCTAGATAGACACCAGATATTAGACAGTCAATAAGTCGACAGGGACAAAAGGTTGACATACTAAAAGTCGACATGTAAGAAGGTCAACGGGTACAAATGGTCGGCATTGTCAAAATGTCGACACAAAAAAAATGGTTGATACATTATTTTTTTTCTAACTCTCCCCTTGGGCCTAATCCTAACTTTCCCTCCTGGTGCCTAAAGCTAATGCTCTGCCAGGGTGTTTGTGATATTAAGGGGTCTATTTACTAAGCAGTGTTAGGAGACAGAGTGAAAAGTGATAAGGTGCCAGCCAATCAGCTCCCAACTGTCATTTTTCAAACACAGCCTGTGAGATGGCAGTTGGGAGCTGATTGGCTGGCACCTTATCACAGACTTATCACTTTTCACTCTGTCTCCTAACACTGCTTAGTACATAGACCCCTAAGATACTTAAACTCTGTGACTTTGGGCTCTATTTATCAACATTATTTTTACTAAAATAATGTGAAAAGGGGTGTTTTCACACCCTTTTCACATTATTTTAGTATCACCTATAGTTATTACAGGGCAATTGGAGTAGAATTCGTAAAATTCTACTCCAACCCCTAAGTATCACTTATTTTTAGTAAAGCAGATCGCATTTCCCATAACTGTAATGGGAAATGTGATCTGACCATAGTTACTAAAAATAAATGTGAAAAAATATCGGGGGAAGCCCTGTGATAATAACATCACCTGGAGGTGGCGTTATCCAGGGTCTCCCCCGGTTACCGGCCTCCTGCCCTGCTCTAACGGGGAGAGCAGAGCCGGGAGTCGGTCCCTGTAATCAGCTGTGTGGTCTAAACAGACCGCAAGCTGATTACTGTAAAAAAAAAAGAAAAAAAAAATAGTAAAAAAAAAATGTACTTACCTGACTCCAGGGACCGGTGATCGGGTCTCCGGTGATGTCTCCCCTCAGGTCAGCTGGTCTCCCACAGTGCACTGCTGCCCGGTCATCAGGTGATCGGGCCCCAGTGCAGTATGGGAGATCACCTGACCAGAGGAATGGAGATCATCACCGGAGGCCAGGAGCATGCAGGTAAGTGTAAGTAAGGGAGGGGGGGTCGCGGGGGGGGGAGGGGGGTCCGCGATTGCAGGGGGTGGGGCTTAGAGCCGGGGCTTAGCGCCAGAGGGGGGGTAGCAGCGGCGAGCGGTCGGCGCATGCGCAGGCACTTAATCACGGTATTTTTTGTGAAAATACCGTGATAAGGCTCCGAAGGGGATTAGCAGGGACAGAGCTTTATCGCAAGCTCTGTCCCTGCAAGGGATTTGTAGTAAATCCCTGTGATATTGCCTGAATTCGCAATGCGAATTCACTCGGTAATATCACACTACAATCTGCATTACCAATGCGGATTGTAGTAAATAGAGCCCTTTGTATGAGATGTTTCACAGTGTTACAAACCTGACAGAAAGCAATGAGCACTAATCCCGCACAGGACGCCCATCCAATCAGGAGCAGGATAATGTGGGCAGCATGATGTGTCACCTGCATGTCACTGCTCCGGAGTCTCGTGTATCTATAATGCACATATAATGTGCCTGCCCCTGAAACGACAGCAATAACTTATATTAGCCCATCAGCTTTACATGTGACCAAGAATAAAAATACCATCGGCTTGTCATATTATCATTGGTAGAACTATGTATATAATATAAACATTTGTATAAAAAAAAGCTTGATGATGTCATCTAATACCAAGTAAAGAGCTGTATTTCTATCCCTCCACGTCCCCCAGCTGTCACAGCGCGCATGAACTGACCTATGCTTGGTAACACTGCCAGGGCAGGACCCAGCAGTGTGCACTGTCACCAGCCCCAATATCTCCACAAGTAAAGATTTTATGATTCGCTTATCACAGCATGAAAACATGATTAATAGCTGAGAGGCTCCTTCCAAACAGCTGCAAATAAGCAGTCTTAGTTTTTGGAGTATAGGGGGGTCATTCAGACCCGGACGTTAGCGCCGATGCGCTCGGACCGGGTCGATGGCCCCCCACAGAGCATGTGCACGACGTAGCCGGCGCCGTCGTGCGCATGCGTGAGACCCGCTACGACCGACAGCGCCGGTCGTAGCAGGTCTCGATCCAAAGGAGGCGAGCTGTCGATGTTGATTGACAGCTCGCCCCGTTTGGAAGGCGGGCCGGCAGCCCAAACGGGGGCGTTCCCATGGGAACGCCTACCGTTTGGGGGCGGCCCCACTGACATCACTAGTGATGTCAGTGGAGAGCTTCCGGCTCACACAGAGCCGAAAGCTCTCCGGGGCTTACGACAAGGGAGACCCTTCCCTAGGGTCTCGTCGTAAGCCCCGACCTTAGGCGGTCGTAAGGCTGTGGGTGTTAACCCACAGCCTTACCACCAGAAAGGAGGACGTCTTGAAAATTCAAGACGTCCTCCCCTCATTCAGACCGACCGCACGCTCTGTGCGACCGGCTCTGAATGAGGTCCTATATGTGAATGTTAATAAATAATAAATGTTAATATTATATAATATAGTCGTTAGGACAATCTGCTGGGAGCTGGCATGAAGGTGTACTGTTAGGAGCCAGAACTGGTGAGGAGACGAATACAGTATTAGTCAGGGCTGGAGGGTGGTTACAAAGTACAGTCAGTATAGAAAGTCACCAGTTGGAAAGGGGGTGAGAGGGAGAAAGTGTAAAATTATGGGCCTATTTATAATAAAAGCTTTTTAGTAAAAATAAATCTATTTCCTACACCATATATATGAGACACTTACCAAGAAGAGCAGATATAGACAGCACCACAGTGAACACTGTTGACTCTGGAGTGTTGGCTCCTGTATCACTGTGGAAACAAAAGAACATATAACTGTGAATGACAAACTATCTGACTTTTGCATTTCCCCATTACCCAGGTCTAGCCTACCTGCCCGGTCTGGGAGATAGGCTAGATATTGTACCTAGTGTAGCTAGATATCTTACCTGATGTATGGAATAGTGGCCATAACATGACCTCCAATTATGGTCATCACTAAGGTGATGGCGATACCCACACAGGTCCACATAGCCCAGAGGCATGGCAGGAACGCCAAACCCTGGAAAGCCATAATAATAATAACTAATACACAGCAAAAAAAACACTCCTTCTCTCTTCCTCTCACTCTACCCTCAAAGAGATATTGTGTTATCACCACTAAGGCTCACAGCAGTGATGTCATAAGAGCTCAGTGATGTCATTGCTTTGTCACAATAAAGGACTTTGAATAATTAAAGGTATATGCTAATATTTAGTGTAGCTATTTTTTGTTATATGTCTGTCAAGTAAATGTTATTGTACTTTCTTACATATATTTTCTTGGTACATAACCATATGTGGCGGTCATTGTTACCTACATGGCCAGTGCACGTCACAGTTGGTTAAACCGAGAACAATTTCTCTTGAACAATATTGTGTACCCAAGTGAACATTCATGACCACATTTTTAAGATATAGATTATTTTACTTGTAAGTAACATTGGCTGGAGGTAACGTCCAGGTACCAGTTATATAAATCTAGAGATGACAATAAGTAAGGTGATGAATTATAAACGTAACGCTTCTAAATAAACTCATCTACAATTGGGCTGATTGCTCCACTGTCCTGTAAGAGGAATCATTTAAATAAAATGTTCAGCTGCAAATGATGTCCGATATATCTGACTCAGCATTCAGATACTATAATCTAACAATCACTCCACATATGACATTCATCTTCTTTTGACTTATATTATTATAGTAGAATGACCATTGCGCCAGTATTATCTTAATAATATTACTTTGCTGGTTATGTATGTGGCTGTTCACATTCCTTAGCCGCATTATATTTCAATTGACAGTGCCCTAGCAATGCTCAAAGGGGTGACATCATGACGACACAGAACAAGCGCCAGGAGCAGGAAGATGGGCACCAGGCCTGCCCTAACGGTCTGCCCCTCGCCTTTTTATGCTGTAGAAAATATAGTTCATTGACAATGTCCTCTAGAATCAGTCAGGCATTTGGTACTTCTGATTTTCTGGTTAGGCATACATGCCTACCCTCATAGTTTTTGTGGGAGGCTCTCTATTATTTGGGTAAACCCCCCGCACCCCCGGAAAGGTAGGCACGTCTCCCGCATTCTGCCCACTTCCTAGTGAAGTGGGTAGAATTTCCATGTTGATCACCCGTGCAGTGAATCGCGTCATTTAGCCCTGCCCCCTATTTAAATGTAAGCCAATTACGGCAATTTTTTTCGAAGGGGCGGGGCTTAATTTCATGACCCATCAGGCCCCGCCCCCGTCACAGCCCATCTGCTTCACCTACCAAGGCTTCACCCGGGGAGGAGAAGCCAAAGGTAGGACTATGTGGTTAGGCCCTAATGCCATTATTACTGTAAATAAAAGGACATATTAGGCTATTACACAAACGTGTGTTTTTTCTCCACGAAGAATATTTTCAATCTAGAATGTTGTTTTTTTCTTTCAAAATTTACTCTCTTCATGCTGTACATAAATGTTAACAACAAAATGCTGTTGGAAAAATCATATGTCATAGATCTTGCCAGATCTGGGGGTGTGGTGGGTTCACACAGCGGTAAAGTGATGCACCTTTTATGCTTACTATAGATTGCAGCAGAGAAGGAGCCAGTGTGGGACTGCAGCATGAAAGGCCCACCGGGGAATACAGTGGTAGGGGCCCATGCTTAAGGGGTGTGGCCAGGCACCATAGGGGGTGTGGCCTGCCACCACAGAGGACATAGGGCCCGATTCATTAAATATCGCAATTGCGAACGCAGCTTCGTAATCGCACGCAGGTCTGCTGCGAAAATATGCTAATGATTGCAATCGCAATGCTGTCTTACTGTCAGCATAGAGACACCCACTGCCTCCCACTACCACTATCTCACATCGGTAATACCATCAGCCCTTCATGCACAATTTAATCAGCACTGACCTTACTAAGAAATTTCTAACCTCGTTGCACGCTGTAAGTACTCAGGCTGCGTATACAATTGCACTGGCTAATTTAAGCACGCCCATGCAATGGCGTTCAAACGGACAATCACGCCTGCATTTTGACGACCGCCCCTCCTCCCCATCACCACCCCCAAACGCTCAGTGCCTTTCAATCACTCTGCGATGGCTCTCCATGCTCTGGGTGATCGCAGTGGTGCCTTCGCACAAGCAGGTGGGGAGTGTGGCCAGTGGCGGTTCTAGGTACGAGCTTGCAGGCCCTGCCTGAATGCACCATAGCACTGCCAGCTCCAGAGGAAAATCCCGCCCCCCACCCTCCCGCTAGCGTTATTGGGTTAAGGGGGAGGGAAGGGGCGCGCCCGTGCCTCACAGGGCGCAGGGAAGCCTAGCACCGGCCCTGACTGGGGCGGTACACCTGTCAAACCATAACGCAATTGTCCTAAGGCGAGCTCAAGGAGGACAGAAAACCTCCCGTGGAGCAGAAGGGCATAATCGGCAATCTGCGTACGCTTTAGCAGTTGCGATCCTTAATAAATCGGTCCCATAGCTTGCAGACAACATGGATACTACAGTGCATGGCCTGCTCAGAATTGAAGAACACAGGGCCTGATTCTGATGTAGGAGTAACTTGACAAACCACGGTGCAATGCAAGGGTGCAAATACTTTTTTTTATTTTTTTGCATGCGTGCTAAATACTGGCGGCTGTTGCATGTGGCCCACAAATGCTGGACAGCTTTATTTTTACTCTGCAATTTAGATTTGAGTTAGAACATGCCCCTCCCAAATCTAAATTTCTCTGCACATTTGAACTCAACCCCACCTGCAGTGCAGCATGGTTTTATCACAATGCAAAGTAATGCTGGTACAAACTGGAAGATATATATTGGCCGATCAATTGATCGGCTAATATATCTTGTGTGCGTCAGCCAGTGTGTACCAGCGACATGTCTGAACGATGTCGTTAACAGACCTATTGCGTCGGTTGTGCTGCACAGCCGATGCCCAAAATATCTGCAGATATATTGGGGCATCGTGCTGTGTGTACTGGCGATCAGCCATAAATCATTTGCAAATCGTTTGTAAATCGTTTGCAAAAATGTCTAAAACGACCAGCGATGCGCGTGCCCATGCTGGATAACCTCACGATAACGTCAGGTTGAGCATGTTTGCAGATGATTGATGAGCCTGCACTGAATGACTGCTCGTTCAGTGCAGGCTGATCACAGACTGACAAACGACAATGTCGTAATCGTGCAGTCGTTTTCATGTCTGCTAGTGGATGGGCACCTTCAGACTGTCAGTGAGTAATGACTACACCTAAGCACCTGCTGGGTGACCTGGAAAATGTAAACTGTGTGGGGTCCGAGGACCAAGTTTGAAAACCACTCCACTAACTGTGGAACTTTTAACAGACAGGTGTATTTGTTTAGAAATCAATGCCTGTATTGAACGCAAGTGGAATCCAATTAATTATGTGACCTCTGCAGACAAGTGTAGTCACCAGGCTTTGCTTAGCTGTAACATAATTAAAGCAGGTATTACTAATGTAATGGATTTTTGTCTGTTTTTAGTTGTAATGAACAAAAAAAAAACTATAGAGTTGTTTTATTTGACAAAACAGAGTATTTTATGTTGGTAGTTTGCAACAATTCCCATAACCCTTTTAATTTGCAAATGTCGGAATACAGAAAATATATGTATATGTAGGCTTACCATACTATCCCTTTAAACCGGGACACTAATGAATTAAATACAGTAGGTTCTGTGGCTGACTGACTTCACCTGGTTACCTGTGTAATTCATGAGTGTCCCAGTTTGATACTTTTGGGGAAATGTAATAGCCTGCACCAGAGATAGGCAACCTGTGGTACGTCAGCCGCCGTGGAACTACACATCCCCAACCTGTTTACATGTAATCCAAAACCCGAGTTCGGCATTTAAATCCGAGCTCCGAACTGACTGCAGAACCGGTTCGACTCGGAACCCTGAAGCAATTACGAACATTGACTCGATTCGACTCACTTTCAGGAAATCCGAACCACACAACTCTATTTGAAAGGTTGTCAGCTAATTCATTGTCCCTAAATATATATTATTATTATATTATTATCCTTTATGCAGATTTTAGTTCCCCCTAATGCACCATTCTGTCAGGTCTTACTGTAGCCCCTAGGCAGGTGGACCCTATGGGATGTAATAAAGTGATGCAAAGTCTCCAAATCTGGACATCTTAATGGGGTATACACATTAGACGATATGAACAATATCGTTCAACGATATATCGTTCATATCGTCCGGTGTGTATGCACCAAGCAACTAACGATGCGTGCTCCCACGGGTCGTTAATGATGTTTGCTGTCGTGCAAACATGCAGGCCAATCTGACGATATCGTCAGAAAGTGCCTGTTTAGGGATGCGGCAGGATGACGTTACTGAACGATATCGTTAACGATATCGTTCAGTGTGTACACCCAATATCATGTGTCCTGCACTCTGGCAAGTTCAAGGGAAATCTTTCATCAATGTCGCTCACAACACACATCGTCTAGTGCAGGGGTTCTCAAACTCGGTCCTCAGGACCCCACACAGGTCACGTTTTCCAGGTCACCCAGCAGGGGCACAGGTGTACTCATTACTCACTAACACATTTTAAAAGAGCAGCAGGTGGAGATAATTATTTCACTTGTGATTCTGTGAGGAGACCTGCAAAACATGCACTGTTTGGGGTCCTGAGGACCGAGTTTGAGAACCTGTGGTCTAGTGTGTATGAGCCTTAAATGCCCCAACCTAGGTCTGTCTAGCATAATCTTGCAGCACTTATTGGACTTGCGTTCGCCCACCAGGAGTTTTCCTGGTGATAAATGTTCTTCATTGGGCGTTTCAGTGCCTTGTAATATGTGCAGCCAGTGGCGGTTCTAGGGGTGGGATAACAGGGCCGTCGCCCGGGGCGCTGGCTCCTAGAGGGCGCCACTGAGTCCCCAGAAGGTAAAAAAAAAAATCCCATAATAAAAAAAAACCCCAGCGCCGGTCCCCCCCGCATAGCCGGGCACCCGCTGATATTTGTTATCAGCGGGCACCCGGCTCCCTCCCTGCAGCGGCAGCCGAAGCTCACTTCAGAGCTTCGGCTCCAGCAGAGAGCACTATGGGAGGGACATCATGACGTCTCTCCAATAGATCCGTGGTGAAGCCGTGGCCGGATGGCAGCGGACGCAGGAGCGGGGCCTAATGTAAGTATTGTGTTTGTATTTTTTATTTTTCAGAATGGAGGCATGGGGGCATTACTACTGGAGACATGCTCCCAGTGGGCATTACTACTGGGAGCATGTCTAAAAGGGACATTACTACTGGGGCAAGTCGATAAGGGGCATTACTACTGGGGGCATGTCTATAGGGGGGCATTACTAATGGGATAATGTCTATAAGGGGGCATTACTACTGGGGGCATGTCTATAAGGGACATTACTACTGGGGGCATGTCTATATGGGGGCATTACTACTGGGATAATGTGTTATACAGGGCATTACTGCATGTAGCATAATGTGTTATACAGGGCATTACTGCATGTGACATAATGTGTTATAAAAGCCATTACTGCATGTGGCATAATGTGTTATACAGGGCATTACTGCGTGTGGCATAATGTGTTATACAGGCCATTACTGCATGTGGCATAATGTGTTATAAAAGCCATTACTGCATGTGGCATAATGTGTTATACAGGGCATTACTGCGTGTGGCATAATGTGTTATACAGGGCATTACTGCATGTGGCATAATGTGTTTATAAAGGGCATTACTGCATGTGGCATAATGTATTTATAAAGGGCATTACTGTGTAAGGCGCATTACTGCACATGGCAATTATTCGCCACGAGGGGACAGCTTGGGGGGAGCCCAGCACCTTCATAAGTGCTGGGCACGCCCCACAGTGTGATGAATTGGGGGTGTTCCGCAAGGACACGCCCCCTTTCCGGAAGTGTGTGTGCTTTCAGCGCGTGTAGAGGAACGTCATCTACAAAAAGTTGTTGTTTTTTTTTTGGGGGGGGGGGGCGCAACTGTGACCTTTCGCCCTGAGCTCCACAATGTCTAGAACCGGCCCTGTGTGCAGCTGAATAGAGTAAGAATATGCTAAAGTGTATGCACATGACTGTGAAATCACAACAATATGTTTATTTTTATAATACATATTCAGTGTTGCTCTCTTGCCGCTGTAAATGGCGGGATTTATGCACCCCTTGGCTGTAAGGTATTTGATAGCTTCAGGAATAAAGATAAATTTGTATTTTAAATGGGAAAACATAATGCTTTCCAGAAGTGAGACGTACATGCTTCACATTGTATAGGATCATACTAAACAGTGCTATAAAAGCTAAAAATGAATGTTAGGACACTAACAGCCTATTTCAGCCGATTTGAGCGGCATATTTGCTGTTCAGATGCAATTGTATAAAGACGGGGAAAAGAACCGATAAAGGGGGAATTCAATAAGCCACTTTTTTGTGAAAAACCGCTTATTGCGCAAATTTCTACTAATTGCGCAATCCTATTAGCCACTGGTATCGCGGATGCAAATGTTGACGTGCAGTTTTCGCGAAATAGTTTTCACTACGTCCTGAGAAGGTGAAAAGTTGGAGAAAATCCCTATTTCAAGGTAACAATGTCAGGACTTGGGGCCCGATTCAGACCCGCTCGCTAGATGCGTTCGCACGTAGCCTGTCGATGTTTGCAATCTGCATCATAAGATGCAGTGCGCGTGTGGGAACCAGTCCATGCGATTGCAAAGCGATCGCCCCTTGTACATAGATGCCTCGCTAGAATGAGTGACAGGACGAGCCGTTTGTGGGTGGGGATGGGGTGGTCGATGAAAACAGGGGAGTGGTGGTGTGAACGCAGGCGTGTCTGTGCGTCTGAACACCGTTTCAAAGGCGTACCTAATTAAGACGCAGCGTCATAGTACACGTCACATGGCTGAATTACACACAGCAGCACTCGCAGTGCTTGTGGTAGGGTATGGTCAGCCACAAGTGCTGCGTATGGTCCGATGTTACTCGATGTTACCGATTGTTGCATATACTTCCTGGAGATGACGTGCATCACTAAGGGAAAGTGGGCATCTTAAGACAGGCTGGTGGGTGTCTAAATACACACCACGATCGCATGGCAAGACATAGTGGACTCGCTAATGCCTTGCGGTGCGATCGCGGGATTTGCATATGTTGGCAGCGTGCGAACGCATCTAGCGAGCGGGTCTGAATCGGGCCCTTGGTTCAGAACCACTGGGACACCCTCCTTAATGACTAGGCAAGAATATTTTTTTAATTAGCTTAATGTGGCCAATAATGATGTCATTGTTGGGGTGATAAATAGCAAAGTGCAGGAAAATGGGTTAATTGATGTTGGTCAGGTATATAGGGGTGCTGTATGAATGAGACAGGTGTAAGATTGCAGGTGGGTGTTAGAGGCATGTTTTGAAGGTTTTAAAATTATACAAATATGTACTTATAGGCATTTGTATGCACCCACAATTTAAAAAGAACATTTATTTTGCAAAACAACTTGTTTTTCTTATCATTATTTGACTATTTTAAAAATATGCACAAAACAGCCAGTTGACATAATTTAAGAACCCCAAATACTTTTATTGGGGCCACTAATACACTTCGATTTTGTTATCCTATAACACTTTGCTTTTTTAGGGGTACAGGTAGATTTCTCTCCTTGTCACCTATACTTATCGCAAGTAAAACGGAAGAATTTTCGTGCGACTGCCATATCACAACTTTTGGAATTGGATTGCTCTAAAAACAGGAGCGCGCAAAGATGCGATAAGTGAAATTGCACGCAAACGGTGCAAAAACGTAAGCATGCGAAAAGTTAGCGCATTATTGCAGCTATTTAAATTCCCCACGAAGGGACTGATTCAGAGTCGGACACAGCGGCGATGTCGGACACAGCGGCAATGTTTTTTGCATGCGGTGCATACGAGTCACACCGCCGCGCATGTATTCTCATTATGCACCTGCCATCTGCTCCTTTCGTGTGGTTGTCCCGATTCTGAGAAGACTGTTGTTGGGTGATATAGTACATTGAATAGCACTGACATGTTCTCCCTTCCCTGTAAAGTTTACAGTCTAAAATCTTCTGAAGAGGACAAGTGGAGAAATTGCCCATAGCAACCAATCAGCTTACAACTATCATTTAACCAATACATTCTATAATAATGATAGCAAGGATCTGATTGGTTGTTTAAGGTAACACCTCCACTGGTCCTCTTTAGACGGTTTGATAAATGTCTCCCTAATTGGTAAAACCTGGAACACAGTGTCTTAATCAATGGGATCTGAACCAGAGTCAGCAGTGTCGGCTTTTGTGATTATTTTAGCACTCCTACCTGCTGACCCATCTCATTCATATTACACCAGGCGGTTTGATTCATTGTCCCCGAAATCTTAACCTCTGGCTCTGAACCCTCACCTTTATTCACATCATTCATTCCGTGTATTCTGTAATATAGCAGAGAATGCAAACAATCCCTAACACAAGGGAAACAAATATCTAAGGATATTTAGAGAAGTATAAGTGGAAATGATAAATCAGCAAAATGTAAGGATGAGGAGAAGATGGGAGAAGAAAACGGCAATGGGGTTAAAAAAGGAGTAGTCTCCTCAGGAATAGGGAATAAATCACTAGACAGGTCCACAGGTCTCACATCTGGAGCTGCTTTCTGAGATCTGGGGGGGGGGGGGGGGTGAGATCCACACTGTGGTGTGTGAGCATGTGTGGAGTAAACTCATTGTTCCCTCATTAACACCTTCTCTTCTATCCTGGCGATAAAGCTGAACAGCCGACAAGTAAACACATCACAGCGAAAATCCTGCATCTAGATCTTACATAGAATTTAGTAATGTTTCCCTTACAAACTACAATGCTAGGAGAAGGTCTTACAGTTACACATTCACACAGGAGAGTCTAACATATGAGAACAGCCAGAGTACAGAGCCTGCACTGCGCTTACACATAGCGATCACTGATGAGGTCAGCGATGATGCATTCACTGACCAAGATTCGCCCAGGCTCAGCGCCAGGATTTTAGAAAGTCAAGAACTTAGCTTGAAGGTTCAGAGTTAGGCCGTTTTTATAATTTTTACGTACAATATGATTTCCATACTGCGCAGGTGGGCAGAAAATGTGCGATCAGAAGTCTGTATGCAGATTATTTAGCATTTTACGTCTTCTTATGCTTGAAGAGGTGGAATGATAGTGAGGAGCAAATGTAGGCCTGGTTGCGCAATTGTGTCTGAGGTAAACCTAGACACATACACGCCTATAGAATTGTATCTCTTGCAGGTGATAGATGGCTGAGCGCAATGAGACACTCTGATGATAATGACTATAAGCAGCACTAATTAGCCATTTCTGATTGGCTGATTGCATCTTGAATCCTCCCACTGATAGTACTTAATTCATTAGTGTGATTGCTATAATATTGTATGAAGTTGTGGCTATCTATTCACTTAATCGGTATTTCCATTTGTACTGCAACAAAATAGGTTTTCCAATAGTTGTTTTGTGTTTAATCCATATTGTATTTATGTACGTATTTAATAAATGTGCAAGCACAATGGACACCATACATATGGATGCCCCCTGCTGACAGCTCCCTGGAACTTGTAGGGGAAATGCCATGTAGAGCCTTGAACCAGTGACAGAGGTCCGAGGTAGAAAGGCAAATTTGTGTATGGTCGGCATAAATGTGATAACTACATCCAAAGGAACTGATAAGCTTGTGCAGAGGAAGAAGAGAAGGGGGCCGAGGACAGAACCTTGAGGAACCCCAACAGAAGAAGAAGTGGTGAGGAGGTGGAGGTGGGTGCAGATATGAAGAAGGAGCAGTTTAAGAAGTAACAGGTGGCCCAGGAGAGAGTTAAGAGTTTGGAGGAGGAAGGGGGTTGTCAACAGTGTCAATTTTTGCTGCGAGGTCAAGGAGTATAAGGATAGAGAAATGACCTTTGGATTTAGCCATGAGGATGTCCTCATTGGTAATTGTGGTTTTAGTGGCATGGAGATCGGAATGGATCTAGGAGGGACAGGAAGAATTATGTACATCAGTTGTCTGGGGAGCTTGAAGGCAAAAGGGAGAAGAGAGAGGGGATGGTAGTTAGTGAGGGCGAAGGGGTGAAGAAAGTTTTTTAAAGAATGAGGAAGACCAGTGCATGCTGGATGAAGGGAAGGTGTCAGAGGACAGAGAGAAGTTGGCCAGATGGGAACATTAGAGCATGCTTAAGGAGGAACTGGATCAGAAGAGATTGGAGAAAATGGGGTCATAGGAATGGGATGCGGTTAATATCCAGACGATCGGGATGTCGACTGCCTGACATGACTGGGGATGCCATCATCGGAATCCTGGCAGCCGGCATCCCGATCATAAGGACACCGGAGCAAGGTAAGTATTAGACGCGGGGGGGAGGTCGGTTAGGTTTAGGCAACCCAGGGGGACTTAGGGTTAGGCTGCGGGAGGGGGGAGGTTAGGGTTAGGCTCCAGACAGGGGAGGTTAGGTTCAGGCACCACCTCGGGGGAGGTTAGGTACTAAGGAGGATTAGGGTTAGGCACTTACCGGGAGGGTTAGGGTGCGGGGTAGGGAGGGTTAGTATGAGGGTACAAAAAGGGAGGATTAGGGGGTAAATAGGACAGGGGACCAGTACTCACCATTCCCCTGTTGGGATTCCAACCAATTCATTTAGAGATGCTCAGCAGAGCAAGAGTACTTTAGGAGAGAGTTATTCAGAGTAGAGTACTAGTTTCGGGGAGAGCACTTTGGAATATTAATGGTAACAGCTGAGGCATCAGGGTAAAGAGCTGTAGTGACGGTATGGTTATAGAAGGAAACACCTTAGTCAGGCGAAGTGAGGGTAGTAATGGGAAGAGAAGGAAGTATAGAAAGAATAAGAAGTGGAGGGATCAAATTGTCAAGATTTCACCTGTTAAGAGTGGCCTTAGGGGAGCAGTTGGAGCAGGGAGGAGTGTAATGCTGAAGAAGAGTAAGTGGTTGTCAGGGAAAGTGAAGGAGAGTCAATGAAGTTGGAAATAGTAATGATATAAGAGAAGACCAGGGCAAGGGAGTGACCATTGCAGTGAGATGGTAGAGAAAATCCACTAGGGCAAGATAAATTAGGAAGTGAGGAAGAGAAGTTTGGTGGTAGCATTTTGAAAAGATAATTTTAAAGTCTCAGAGGATGAGGTCAGAGGAAAGAAAGTGAGGGAAAGCAAGGCAAAGAGATTGGGACACCAGACCAGGGGAATGATAATTGGTAGTAATGCAAAGGTGGATAGGATGGAAGAGGTGCATCAAGTGGACCACAGAGAAGGTTAATGAGAGAGATGGTCCAGGGGAAAGACATGGAAGTTGCAATTGGGGTATAGTAGGGTATAGTAGGGCCCCGACAAAGCCAGTATGATGACCAATTGGTCTGGCGGTGTGGGAGAAGGAGAGGACCCCATGGGATATGCCAGCTTGAGAGGCAGTATCATTAGGAGATAGTCAGGTTTCCATGATTGCTAAGATGGATGAGGTAGATAGAGATGAAGAGGTTATGGGTAAGGGGCAGCTTGTTGCAAATAGACTTATTATTCCAGAAGGCACCTGAGGGGGGATGTGTGAGAAAGGCAGGGATTCTTAACCAGTAGAGGTGACGCCAAAATTGTATTACACACATTGGCAGTAATGACCAGAGAGGCACTAAGGGTTGAAGGTATATAAATCATAATATTCACAGTATGAGGCAGAAAAGCAAAATAGTCAATAAGAAAGCAAATGGCAATAGAATAAAGAGACAGGAATGCAGTATCCAGGCATAGATTAAACATTTTTAATAGCTGGGCTGGACAATGAGATCACAAAGTACATGTTGTCCAATTATTGCACACAGGCTGTTACAATTATCTGACGTCAGGATTTTCTGTCTATTCTGAAGCTTATCAGATCCGTTGATCATTTTGAAACCAGATGTGCGATAATCAGCCGTCATAATTTCTGCATATGTCGGCAGCTTGAAGAGAAACAACTTCAAGGCTCATTGTGTACATCAGCAATGAGTAATGCAATGTTTTTGTGTGCACACCTGTGTGTAACTGAATCCAATCTAAGAGAAGCAAATATAGCACAGTCTTCAAGTTTCCTAAGTCACAACCATTCTACTTCATTTAAACTGAGGTTAGGCACATTCAGCAAATTGTTCTTGGGATCTCAATGTTTACACAGCACCAATGATGGACTATGGGTTTATTTACCAATGGGAGATAAGCTGTATGAAAAGTGGAAATTAAATTTTTGGCGATGTGCAGTCGCAGTGCGTGACTGTGTCTATCACCAACAATTACAGTCGCAGCTACATCTCTCATCTTACCTCTATGGGGCACAAGGGAATATTGGTGACGTCGGTGACTGCATTCCAACCTTTTCCGCATTGTCCTGTTGACCCTATGCAGAAAACGGTTCTAATTGAATCCTTCTAGGTGTTTTTGCCAGTGACAAGGCTCATTAGTTACTATATTGCCCTATTTCTAAAAGGGGTAAGCACCCCATGGCATCAAAGTTCTCTCAGTTATCTTTGAAGTTGCTTGTTACGGTAACATCTCAGGAGAGATATACCAGAACAGTATTTAGAAAATGCTTTATGATTACTTAGAATATTATTAGAATATTTCAATAATGTTTAGTTATTACAGTTATTAAATGTCAATGGGGACAGTGGGCTCCAACACAGGTAGACTGTCTGAAATTTTCTTTTCTTGAAATGGCCACTGGGATCTAACAAATGGTTCCTGTTGTTGGCATGTCACCAGAATGACGGGGACGCCCTCACTCCTGTGCACAACCGCATGCTGCCTACTGCCATATAAATGCATTTAAATTTAGCCCATACTGCCCTCCTCCTCTTCTTCTGAAGTCACTGAATTCCTGCTGGCTTCCATCACACAGAACGGCAGGATGGCAGGCAAGCGTAATCTTCTGATTTAAATAGCTATTGCCCTATACTGCTGGCGATATCCATGAATGCATGGGAACTGCTCAAATATTATTGCTTTACTTGTAAAAAAAACTATTTTTTAAATGTCTAAAGGTTTTTAAATAGTTTAACTTTGTTTTAGTTCATTTTCTCTATTTTCAAACTTTTATTTTATTCCAACTTAGTAGAAATGAACCCCCAAAGTTAGCAAACCAGCTGGTCTGGCAAAAGTGGTAAGGTAACCCTCAATGCTTTGGGTTATTATTACTGGGCCAGCTGAGTATCGCTGAACTGCCCTGGGAATATGTTGCATTTTTTAAGTCCTCCTCCTTTTCATCAACTATTACTTGCCGACATTTCAGTTATCTGTATCGTCAAAGAGTTAAAATTGGTGATGTACAGTTCTATGTCTTTGACAGTTGTTGTTTTGTTCACCTTCTACAGTAACCTCTTCCTGATGTTCCACCTCCAAAAATTGACATTGGCTCAGAACCAGACCATTGTATTATAGGCCATATTGAAATTGAGGACACCGCTTCAGATGTTTGCTGAAGAAAAATGATTGAAGTCAATAATCAACCAGACTTCAATCGAAGCCATATTACAATAAACAATTCTTCGCACAGTTCATCATCTTCAAGAAGTCTTAAATGTTAATAAACATTCAATCAAACGCTAACACCACTCCATCCGAACGACTTGTCTCTCCTGGAGCTTGTGCTCTTAGTTTTAAGAGCTCGAAGAAGAGACTGGTTAAAAAAATGACCAAAGAATCCATGCTGCTTCCTAGGGAAAGCATTCACCAGCAATAATGAACTGTATGACACCTGTTTGATGTTATATTGCTGCAGATTACCTCCAATATGTAGAGGATTGTGACATCTTATCTGTGCTAAAAATTATAAAATGATTGGTGATCCCAACACTGTGAGTCTCAGAGGACATGCCTATATACATGGAATGTTAGGGAGGAAAGACATACCAACAGGGTGGGCATGCTCAGTAACCCATGTCGGAGGTCAGGCCTCCTGCTGAGCCATGGTGGGTTCTCTAGCTCAGTTGTTCCTTGGATGAAGACAGTGCTGAGCACTCCTTATCCAACAGATGAAGCTGATAATGGGCTTGATAAGAAATAGTTTTTTGGTGACGAAAAGAAACTCAAAACAGACTTGCCAGAGACATCGGCTCCAGTGGCTACAGAGACAGCATCCTCTCCAAACCTTCTCTCCCAGCTCAATTCATTATCCCTACTACTGGCTTCAGAGGAGCTTGGGAAATATTCAGAAAGCCAACTTTTTGAAATGTCGGAGACGTTTGGAACAATGTCAAACTGCATCCTTTGGCATCTGCAGTCACGACAGAAGTCCCCAGACCCCACCTCACAGTTCTTCAGCTTAACCCCAGTTTACAGTGCTTCAATGACTAAGTATTTTCCTGTGCTAGGACACTTTTATTAAAATTTTTGGAAGGACTTTCTTTTTAATAACAGAGCAGTTTGCTTTCTTTTTAAGCTATCCATCATATGCTTTTTCTTCCCTGGCCTTCTAACTCCAAGCTGCTATATACAGTGCTTAACGTACTAGGATAAAATATTGACTCTGTAAAGGTAAGTTGTACAAGTCACCTAACTGAGCTTCCATTTAAAGGCTTGGAGGTAGCTATATCTGTAGCATACTTGCCAACTCTCCCTGATTGTCAGGGAGACTCCCTGAAATAGTAGCAATCTCCCTGTCTCCCTGAAGGGCCTAGCAATCTCCCTGATTGCACCATACCCCCATTATTTAGCTGTTATATAAAAAAAAACCCAGAGATTTAAACATTCAAATTGAGCATTAGTATAATATCCCTGCATTGGTTATAAGGCACAATGATCCCTATGGCTACATGCATTTTTTGAAAAGTATCAGTGTGTTTTCATCAACAAGTAGATTGTACTAACTGCTTTGGGGCTTGTGTACATACGTCCACTTTACCGCCGCGCTCATTGGTGCTGCTTTCACAATCTCCTTAAAATGCATTTCGAAAAGTAGGCAAATATGATCTGTAGACTGAATTCAGACCCAATCAATTCACTAGAATCTAGTGAATTCATAGGCTGTACTCATTAATATTCACCTCTAACAATGGCTATCTCATTTTTAAGAAGTTAAGTGAAAATGTAATAAAACCCTTTCCTGGATTTCAACTTTTTTTTTAAATAAATTAAGAACATCAGTACTGCTATGAGACACATAACTGGATTGCTAATATAATCTTATACTCCTTTCACACAGAGAGCCTGATTCAGAGCCGGACGCTGAATCAGGGCGTCCCTTTTTTTTTTTTTAAAGACGGCCTCCTGGACACTCGCATAGCTGTGGGTGACCACCCACAGCTTATGCGAGCGGCTAGGTGATGGTCAAGACTATCGCGACCATCGGGCTTGCGACGAGACCCTTGTGGTAGGGTCTCGTGGCCGCAAGCCCCAGTGGACTTCCTGCTCTAATAGAGCAGGAAGTCCACCTACTGACATCACGAGTGATGTCAGTAGGGCCGCCCACAAACGGCAGGCGTTCCTTCGGGAACGCCACCGTTTGTGTAACCACCCCCCGCCTGCCTACAAAACGGGGCGAACTGTCGATCAACATCGACAGCCGCCCCTTTTGTAGCGAGCCCCGGAGCCGGCGTGCTGTGCGCTTGCGAGCGGGTCTGAATCAGGCCCACAGTGTGTGAAAAATCCCTGCTTTTACCCGGCATTTAAATGCAGGGTGGGTTTGCCGGTTCTAGTCCTATACTCCTATACCACTGAAAATCAAATTACCGGGTAAAGAACTTTTACCCGCTAATTTGCTGAACAACACAGGTATTTTTTTCAGTGTGAAAGGGTCATCCCAGGACCAATGCAGCTCCAGGCACGTTCGATCTGCGCGACCCCCTGTCCGTGACAGCGAGGAGAAATATCCTGCCCTCCACCCACTGGCAGCAGATAATTTATGGCCAGGGGGAGGGCGCAGGGACGGCGCTGTGTGCAGAGGCACCTAAGGCCGGCTCTCTGCCCGGGACATAATTCCTGGGTCTCCAACCCTGCAAAAAAACAGGGTAGGAGACCCGGGAATTATGTCCCGGAATGACCCTTTCACACAGAAAAGTGCTTTACCTGGTAATTTGATTTTCAGTGTGAAAGGGGGTATAATTTACTTTCTTGGTAGAGACAAAGCTTAATTGCTGCTATACTCGTTATTTGTGTGATCTTGTTTTTCCTGGTAGAGATGAAATGTAACTGGCTGTGCAATTTAAAGAAAAGGTGAATTCACATCAGGCAACCCTGAAAAGTAAACCTCGCTTTCGCAATTGTTCCCACTATTGGATGTGTTATTTTGATTACCTAGAACACACTGCAGGCTTTTTTTTATGTACTTTATTGAAACCAACAAATATCATACAACAGTAGTAAAGTTTTATTTTTAAAAGAAAGTGACAAATGTATCTGCTTGTGTGTTAAGCTGGGTACACACTTAAGAGATATATCTGTAGAAGATGGTCATTCGTACACACTGAACAACCATCATCTGTCTTCTGGCCGCGGGTCCCACTGGTCGGGGGTTGTGTCGTGCCCCCCTCCCTGCGGCTTCTGCAGCAGACCGCTCGTACACACAGCACAATGCCCCAATATATCTGCAGATATACTGGGTATCGGCTGCGCAGCAGAGCCGACGCGATATGTCTGTGAACAGCATTGGTACACACTGGCCGACGGGCACCCGATATATTGGCCAATATATCTGCCAGTGTGTACCCAGCATTAGTCGTGTTCTGAATTCTGTCAATATCAGACCTCACGCTGCCTGGCAAGTCTTTTGCAGTTTTGCCTTTTAATCTTTCACTATAGTTTAATTTTTCATGTGCTTCACCATGAATATCACAGAATTCTACTTTTTTTTTCTTTTATGTTAAGATCGTGCACTATGTTGCGCCATAATTGCCTACTCTCCCGCAAGATGCGGTAGACTCACGATCTTCCTGTTGGACCCCCAGAACAGTGGGTGTATCCAGAGCCGGCCCTAGACATAGGCAATCTAAGCAAATGCCTAGGGGCGACTGGAATGACTAGGGGCATTCCAGGGCTCTGTCGCTGCCCCCCTCCGTGAAGCTGCCTGGTGCCTGTAATGCAGTAGTCAGGAACATTTTCATTCCTGCTACACAGCCTGCCTCCGATGCCTTGTACAATGTCCACTTAATCTCCGGCGGGGCCCATCCAGCCACAAGTAAAACACACCCGGATCCATAACAGGAGTGCAAAAGGGGTTTTTCCAAAAAGGGGGCGTGGCCATGTCTACCGCGAATAGGCCACGCCCCTCTACACAGCCGGACTCTACACAGAGACAAGTGGTTATGTGTCAGGTGCTTGGGAGGAAGAGCTTGAGGAGCAGGCAGGCCATGGCTGGAGCAGCAGAATGAAAAAGGAGCCGTCTGGCTGCCAAAAAGAAGGTAATTTGGAGAGAATTACCCGGGAAGCCCGGGAAGTTGGTGGGTTGTTGAGGTTACTCAGGGGGCTGGAGGGGAGACAGGAAGCTGGAATGTTGGGAGGCTGGAGGGGACACGGGGCTGAAGGCTGGAATGACAGGTGGCTGGAGTTGACAGAGGGCTGAAGGCTGGAATGATGAGGGGCTGGAGGGGACAGGAGGCTGGAAGGGGCACAGATGGCTGAAGGCTGGAATGATGAGAGGCTGGAGGGGACAGGAAGCTGGAATGATAGGTGGCTGGAGGGGACACAGGGGGCTGAAGGCTGGAATGATGGAGAGGACAGAGGGGGCTGGAGGCTGAAATGACAAGACTGGAGGGGCCACAGAGGGCTGGAGGGGACACAGGTGGCTGAAGGCTGGAATGAGATGGGGCTGGAGGGAACACTGGGCTGGAGGCTGGAATGACAAGGGGTTGACATGCTGGGGGGCTGGGCAGGGCACAGGGGGCTGAAGGCTGGAATGACAGGGGTCGGGTGGCTGGAATAATGTGGGATTGGAGGGGAAAGGGGGGGCTGGAATGACGGGGCTGGAGCGTATATATATATATATATATATATATATACTGTATGTATGTGTATATATATATATATATAGTATAGCAAGGTGCGGCACTCTGGGCGGCATAGTAGTGAACACACAACTCTCGGCTGGTTCAATCAACGTTTCAGTTCTAGCAGAACTTTTATCAAGACAAAACAATGAATAAACGTACAAACCTTTATACAGCAACCACACCACAAGTGAGGCCAAGTTCCGGCGCCGGGACCGCTCACCCGCCCTGTCAGCTCATTACGATGACGTCATGACGCTAACAGCGTAGAGACGGCGCCCTCTCACGTGTCACCATCACCATGACTACAGTATACAAAACAAACAGCACGTACATTAAGGATAAGAACAGACTATTACATAATACATTACTCAGGAAATGGCAAATAGATGAAGATATACCTTATATTATTTTAAATGCCTAACATATATACTAAACCTATAGGGACCCTCCTTGAAACCAACTGCTTATAATCATAAGAAGATTATTTAGTAAAGCCACAAAAACAGAGACATAAGTCCTATATTAAATTATATTATATTAAAATACATACAGCAGGTGGTCTATAGGAAGCTAGAGTATAAAATGCTTTCATTAAGCCCACGAGGGAAAATGACATCTAGACGGGCAATCCAGCGAGCCTCGCATTGCAACAGTTTGGAAGCACGATCCCCACCACGCAATAGAGGGGGAATGTGGTCTATCATTCTATATCGGATACTTGTTAAAGGATGATTAAATTCCGCGAAGTGCTGGGCGACTGGCTGTTCGCTGGTTCCACTTAACCGCTGGTTCCACCTCAGTCTCTGACCCTTCCCCCCCCTGCTCTGCTCTACCTTTCCTCTGGCTAATCCCACCTTCTCTCTGCTGTCCTCTTCCTCCACACCCCCCCTCCCTTGGCAGCCACGGCCTCACCACCATCCCATCATGGCTATGTCTCAACACCCCCTTTCACCCCACCACTCCTATACTTACCCTGGTGTCCTGTCTTCTTCTACAAAGGCTGTTAGTCTCTCTCACAGTTGGAGCCATTGTGGTGCGCACATTGAGGAGACATTACACAATTATGTTGTGTGTGTGTGTGTGTGTGTGTGTGTGTGTGTGTATATATATATATATATATGTATATCTTTATAGATATGTTTGTGTGTGTTATAGCTGTTGTGCACCCCACTGCTGTGAAGAATGATGATGAGTGCGGTATAGCCAAGACTATATTATACTCAATATACTGCTAGTTGTCAGCGACATCGCTCCTCGGACCTGAATGCAGGTCTGATGGGCGACATCGTTAGCAAGGGCTATACTTCCAAATGCAGTATGGCTCCCACCGTCACTACTTTGCTGCTGGCATCGGCAAGTGTGTAAGCACTTGCCGATGCCTGCACCCAGTTGGGTCCTTTCGATAACTAGGTCGGGACACACACAACATCGTTTACCGGCCATAAATTTGGTGGTGACAGTATCTGCTAGGGGGCACCAGTCAAAATTTTGCCTAGGGCACCAAATTAGCTAGGGCCGGCTCTGGGTGTATCTCCCCCATCACTCCCACTTCCTAGTGAGGTGGGCAGGATGGGGAGATAACATAGGGAATTGAGGGTCCGTAGGGTCAGGGCAGGGCTAAAGTGATGCAAATGGAATCATTTTAGCCTTGCCCCCTCCCGTAATTTGATGCAGTTTGCAGTGACTGGGTGGGGCCTAATAAAGTGAAGAGCCCGGCCCCGCTCCCGAAAATGTCAGCTGCAGCTCCTCCTTGGGCTTCTCCCAGAGAGGAGAAAGGAAAAGTAGGAAAGTATGTGTTGCACCCACTTATTTTCTCATTTTAGATAAAAATATATGTCTATAACTGCTCCCTTAGGGTTGATCATGGGTTGATTTCCGGTCTCTGACTTTACGTGGGAGAAAAGGCCACGATATATTATACAGGTAATTGGGTAATTGTGAGGTCTTCCAGTGACTGAACCACCTGTGATTCTTTGTGAAAATCCACAAATCATACACTGCTGGGGGGTCTCCAAAGGACAGGATTGAGACAGCAAATAGCAATTGATATTACTCTATGAGAGAATTTTAGGTAAGAACGGCAAGGGCCACTAGGAACTGTCCTAAGATATATAACAAAACACACACTGCCTGGTTCAAAGGCGGACATAGTGCTAATGTCAGACGTAGGTGAGCCGTTTCTTGCTGCTGCGTCCCAATTGTGTCTGTGCAGAATCGCAGTTGAGATTTCAGGTGCACGCCATGAGAAATGTATTGAAAATTTAGTGGCTGTTCCTGGGAGTTGACAGGGAGGTGACTTAGCACACGCATGGAGATGATCTGTGTTATTGGTGTTAGGGGCAAATGCAGGATTTTTATGGGGGGTATATATACAGTCAGGTCCATAAATATTAGGACATTGACAGAATTTTCAGATTTTGGCCTCTATTCACCACCACAATAGTTTTGAAATGTAACAAACAAGATGTGCTTTAACTGCAGACTTTCAGATTTAATTTGAGGGTAATTACATCCAAATCGGGTGAACGGTGTAGGAATTACAACAGTTTCAATATGTGCCTCCCACTTTTTAAGGGGCCAAAAGTAATGGGACTATCAACTCAAAAGCTATTTCATGGACAGGTGTGGGCTATTCCCTCGTTATTTCATTATCAATTAAGCAGGTAAAAGGTCTGGAGTTGATTCTAGGTGTGACATTTGCATTTGGAATCAGTTGCTGTCGACTCTCAATATGAGATCCAAAGAGCTGTCACTATCAGTGAAGCAAGCCATCATTAGGCTGAAAAATCAAAACAAACCCATCAGAGAGATAGCAAAAACATTAGGTGTGGCCAAATCAACTGTTTGGAACATTCTTAAAAAGAAAGAACGCACCGGAGAGCTCAGCATCACCAAAAGACCCGGAAAACCACGGAAAACAACTGTGGTGGATGACAAAAGAATTATTATCCTGGTGAAGAAAAACCCCTTCACAACAGTTGCCCAAATCAAGAACACTCTCCAGGAGGTAGATGTATATGTGTCAAAGTCAACAATCAAGAGAAGACTTCACAAGAGTGAATATAGAGGGTTCACCACGAGATGCAAACCATTGGTGAGCCACAAAAACAGGAAGACCAGATTAGAGTTTGCCAAACAACATCTAAAAAAGCCATTACAGTTCTGGAACAACATCCTATTGACAGATGAGACAAACTTGTACCAGAGTGATGAGAAGAGAAGGAAAGGAACTGCTCATGATCCAAAACATACCACCTCATCAGTGAAGCATGGTGGTGGTAGTGTCATGGCGTGGGCATGTATGGCTGCCAATGGAACTGGTTCCCTTGTATTTATTGATGATGTGACTGCTGACAAAAACAGCAGAATGAATTCTGAAGTGTTTCGGGCAATATTATATGCTCATATTCAATCAAATGCTTCAGAACTCATTGGACAGCGCTTCACAGTGCAGATGGACAATAACCCGAAGCATACTGTAAAAGCACCCAAAGAGTTTTTTAAGGTTAAAAACTGGAATGTAATGCAATGGCCAAGTCAATCCCCTGACCTGAATCCGATTGAGCATGCATTTCACTTGATGAAGACAAAACTGAAGGGAAAATGCCCCAAGAAAAAGCAGGAACTGAAGACATTTGCAGTAGAGGCCTGGCAGAGCATCACCAGGGATGAAACCCAGCGTCTGGTGATGTCTATGCGTTCCAGACTTCAGGCTGTAATTGCCTGCAAAGGATTTGCAACAAAGTATTAAAAAGTGAAAGTTAGATTTAGGATTGTTTAGTTTGTCCCATTACTTTTGGCCCCTTAAAAAGTGGGAGGCACATATAGAAACCGTTGTAATTCATTCACCGTTCACCTGATTTGGATGTAATTACCCTCAAATTAAATCTGAAAGTCTGCAGTTAAATCACATCTTGTTTGTTTCATTTCAAAGCCATTGTGGTGGTGAATAAAGGACAAAATATGAATATTCTGTCAATGTCCCAATATTTATGGACCTGACTGTATATATATATATATATATATAGATTTATATATATATATGACAGTAGAAACAGGATGGCACTCCAAAGACTGAAAGTATGCTGGTTAAAACGGTCCTTTGAAAGGACCGTTTTAACCAGCATACTTTCAGTCTATGGAGTGCCATCCGGTTTCTACTGTCATATATATATATATATATATATATATATATATATATATATATATATAGAGGTAGCGTCCTGCACCTCCGGAGAGGCACACTAGCAAGTATTTCTTTTTATCCCCAGTCTGTGAGTGCCGGGTTTTCTGGTTTTTGTATATATATGTAATATATATATATATAATAAGCCCCTTGTAGCCGGCACTCTCCAATGATGCACAAAATAGCCACGGTGCTCACCCCCAGGAAATTAACAAGAGGGCAATTAGATCGGCACTCGCTGGTCTTAATCAATATCAATAAATAAGGACACACAGTCCGTGATGCTGCAACGTTTCGAGGTTTAAGCCTCGTCCTCAGGCAGTAGATACAAATATGAGAAAATGAAAAGCTTACCTACATAGATACCTCGTGCAGGTAGAAACGCTGGTCATCTGCCCGCATCCTGTGTTGGTGTCAGACGGATTTCTGGCTAGCATCCAGCCCCGTCCAGTCAAAGACACTCCCACCGTTGCTATGGCATCGCGGTGTATACAAACAGTGACAGGAACCACCACCAACAATAGATCTAAAAGAGCTAAGACGTAAATGGAATATATTGTACACTCCAAACATATTAATAACTATATCATAATCAATAATATGATAGATACTGTAATCAAAAAACTATAAGCTACAATGAAGAGAGATAATCAAAATGACTCTAAAATTAGATATGACGACATAATTTTGAAGAGATATTACTAAAATATCCAATAATTCAAAGAAAAATATTACAATTGAGATGGTCATTCAGTCCTCGTGGTTTCAATGTATCCAAAGTGTAAATCCATTTGGATTCCATTCTGAGAAGTTTTTTATGCCTATCACCCCCTCTAATATCCTCCGGGACATGATCAATAATTATGTGTTTAAAGCTAGATAAACTGTGCCGAAATTCAGAGAAATGTCGCGCTACTGGTTGCTCAGATGTCTTGCCACCCAGTGCGGCTCTGATAGAGGACCTGTGTAACGCCATACGCTTTTTAAAAGAGCGTATGGTTTTCCCCACGTAACATAATCTGCAGGGGCAATTTATTAAGTACACTACAAAATGTACTAGTGCACGTCAGCACAAGCCGTATATAATATTTACGCCCATTATGGGGATGGTAAAAAATGTTGTCAATCATGTGACGACATGTGGTACACCCCGTGTATTTATAACAGCCACCTGCTTTTTTCTGTTTCCCACCATCAAGACTTAGATGTTCCGTTATATCCGGGTGCACAGTCCAATCTCGTATATTTTTTCCTCTTTTGTAGCAAGGTCTTATCACGGTATTCTTAAGACATTTTATCTCTTTGTCTGTTTGTATAATCGGCCACAAGGTTTTAGTTATTGAACGTACAGTTCCTGATGAGGTGTTGTACTGCTGAACCCAATTTAATTTATCCTCTTTATATTCTGCCGAGTTCTTCTTAATTAGAGTATTCTCTAATCTTATCCACCTTACTCCTGGCTGTCAATAATGTTGAATTTTTATAACCCCGTGCCTTGAATTTCTGAGTCATTTCATCTAGACTTAATTCCAATTGATCTTTCTCACTAGTTATTCACTTTACTCTTAAATATTGTGAAAAAGGAAGTCCTGTCTTAGTTGTCACTGGGTGATGGCTTTCCACTCTCAAAAGGGTATTTCTGTCTGTTGACTTTGAAAACAAAGATGTAATGATCTTATTATTTTGATTAGTAATTTTTACATCTAAATATGTGTTAGATTCCACACTCAGGGAGTAAGTAAATTTAATGGGACAGTCCCGTTTATTGATTCATTCCATCATATCCTGGAATTCTCCAAAACTACCACTCCAGAACAGGATCACATCATCGATGTATCGTTTGTAGAAAAAAATGTTGTCCCTAGGGGTTACATGAGAGCCCATTGCACATCCATTACACTGTAAATAATATTCTCCATTATAATAAAAATAATTTCTTGTAAGACCCATCTTCAAAAGTGTAAGAAAAAGATCAACATCCGGCCCAGTATATAATGGATTGTTCACTATCAAATTTTTAGTGGCCCAAATACCCCCCTGGTGTGGTATATTTGTGTATAGGCTAATGATGTCTAATGTGCACATCCAAATATTATCCGGCAGCTCTCCCAGTGCTTTCAATTGATTAATTAAATCTGTAGTGTCCTTAAGATACACAGATTCGGCCTGTACACATGGCTGTAAATGAAAATCAAGAAATTTTGAGATATTACTGAACAATGAGCCACGAGCCGACATTATGGGCCTCCCAGGCGGATTAATGGTGTTTCTTATGGATTTTCGGCAAACTGTAGAGGAGGGAAACAATCGGAAAATCACTTTTCAGGAAATCACACGTATCTGAATCCAGTAAACCTTCACGTACTGACATATCCAAAATCTCATCTAATTCAGTTTTGAAATTGATGGTCGAATCAGATGTTAATTTACTGTAAACCTTGATATCATTTAATTGTGATAAGATCTCCGTATGGTATTGGGTTATATCCTGAACCACCACTCCCCCTCCCTTGTCCGCCGGACGAATCACAACATCCTTATAATCTCTTAGATTTTTTAAAGCATCCCATTCGTCTTTAGATAAATTATTGTGAAAGGATTTAGAATTTTTTTGTTTGTGAATTACTTGTGCATCCAAAGCCTTCATAAAACCAGTAATGGAAGGATTGTTTGTCACTGGGTCAAAATTCGATTTCTTTCTAAATATCTTATTAATTCCCATTCGCTGATTTGTATCATCCTTGTTTCTAAAATAATCCCTCAATTTTAACTGTCGAAACGTTGCAGCATCACAGACTGTGTGTCCTTATTTATTGATATTGATTAAGACCAGCGAGTGCCGCTCTATTTGCCTTCATACATATATATATATATATATATATATATATATATACATATATATACACATACACACATATATACATACACACGCATATAGAGATGCACATATATATATACAGTACATGCACAAACATATATACATACACACATACAGTACCTTACACACATACGTATGTCACATATACATTACAAACTTACCTTGCAGTAGATCAGATCAGTACAGGAACAAGCAGGCTGGCACCATTTAATTAAGCCCCACCCCCTCACTGCAAAATGCAGCAACTCGCAAGTCAATCTGGAGGGGGCGGAGCCAAATGACTTGATTCTAATAAAATGGCTTCATATTGGCTCCGCCTCCTCCATATTGACCAGTGAATCACTGCAATTTGCCACAAGGGGGCAGGGCTTAAGAACATGGTGCCTGCACTCCAGTCTGTCAGGGGGGGTTTCTGGGTACTCAGAAACCCCCCCTGCATGCGCTACTGGGTGTGTTGCAGGTGTGTTAGTGAAAGTGGTTGCATATACAGACGCTTGAACACGCACATAGGAGGCCATACACGGATGCAGAAACTGCACTCGCCATAGGGCTGGTGCATGATTCTATGGCGCGGCTGATGAACACGCCGATTGATATTGCATCGTCTACATATGCTGGCGGCGGGTGTCTCAGGCCTTGCACATTTGCATATAATCGCAGATGGGTCACCGCTAGTAGATGCAGGTGTCCTACAGACGGCTTATTATTTATTACTGCCTTGCGAAACAGAAATTGAGCAGAGACTGTTATACTGATGTTTATGTTCATAACATCAAACAGAAACGTGTTTCTGTAGCAGAATCCTCTCCCTGCCGGGTCCTAGGTCTTCACTGGTTCTTACAAATGATATCATCAAATTGTTATTATCCAAGTTAAAACTGATTTTTATCAGTCATGTTATTCTATTCCGGACGGTAAGGGTCTTTTTAGAGGGACCATGCACCATTTAAAAGGTCAGGAAAGTTTAAAGTGGTGGGGGGGGGGTGACTGCAAAGAATGTAGAAGGGTGAACTTTGTAAAGGTAACAAAAACAAAATAACTTTTTTTATTATTATTATTTAAAGCAAAATGGCCCCAATCTGTAACCCACTCATCAAACTCAAAATTTCTCTGTTGATTTACATCTGACAAGCGCTGAACACACAAATACTTTTCATGAGAGCGAGATCCTGACCTAGATTATGAGCAGCCAGTTATGGGGTTAAAACCATAGTGGTCTTCTCACTCAACTCCTGAAAGCCAACATTTGACTTTCGGATAAAACATGCCATGTGCCTTATTAATCAGTGTTTGTTGACCCTGCCTCACCCTGTTAAGAATCACAGACAAGTCATGTTTGGTATCCGCAGAAGAAGGACAGCGAGAGTGGGCGAGGAGAACAAAAACTATATGTCAGGGAGAGGTAACAGGGAGAATGATCGTTTAAACAAAACATGTCCTGGTCCTGGGAAGATAAGGAGATAAATATGTATTTAGGAAGTCATCCCATGCTGAGAATCTTAATAATAGGCTTTATAGAACTAAAATTGAGGAATGTCCAGTTATGGTTCCATAACTGCTTTCTCCAACACAGATGCAGCATAGGTTGTTTTGTAAGGGCTGGATTAAGGACCACATGGGCCTGGTGTTGAAAGTGGAGTGTGCTACAGGGAGGGTTCATTCCCTTTTTCAAGATGGATGCTGAAGTACTGCACATGCACAGTGCCATTTTATAACTGGTAGAGTGCCACAGTGGGAGACAGTAGTCTTCCACTTAGCTCCAGTGTGATTACATGCATCCAATGTGTTTTCCAACATCCTGCACTGCTACCTGCAAGTTGTATACACTCACTGGCTGGTGAGCTATATGACATCCTGCTCCGCTCAAGCTCCAGTCCATGGCCAGATTGTGTATAACAGTGAGTACCACTGTACACTGTTTAACACCAATAAACCAATCCACTGGTTAAGTAATTGGGCTGTTCATAGTTATAAGGCATCCACTGATGTGTACAGAAACTCTGCTATATCATCAAGCCAGTACACACATATTTCCAATACCTGGGGCTCAAATGTTCAAAGGATTAATGTGAGAAGCAGGGGAGCTGGGACCAGTGCTGTGTGGGTGGGGCCAATATCATGTGGGCATGACCAGTGCTGTGTGGGTGTGCCAGTGCCATGTGGGCAGGTATCCCACTAACGATACTGCCTTTGAACCTTATGAATATCCCTGCCTATACCTTCTAATATCCTTCCTATAAACCTCTAAGGATGACGCTATTTTGCGTACGCAGTCATACAGTAAATAAAGACTCCAGACCTAGAACCTGTGGTTCCAAAGCACAAAGTATTATTCAAGTAAATGTACAGCAGTTACATTCTATGATCCTCATATAATCTTTAGCACAAAGAAATTATACAGACCCAAGTACAGTTATACATACGCAGCGCTCTCTGGTACAGATGTAGGCATCAGCAAGAAACTCCCGTCTATCAGCATTCGGCACGAAGACTAGGAACCCAGGGTCAGAGCACACATATTTATACCCCCCAGAAATAAACAACACAATAGAGAAGTTTGTTGCTAATACCATTGGTCCTAAAGGAGAGGGCATATGTTACAAGGCATTTAACAGGTTGGTTCAAATAGACACAATCCAGCCTCTAACAACTGGGGTCTCTGGTTTCCCGCCTCATGCAAATCCTAACAGTTGTTCATATAATGTACATTTTGTTGCTTGAAGTCTCTGCTGTCCATAAGTTAAGAATGCATGTTGCGATCTCTCCATCGATATTACCGGAATACTGTTGAGAGAGTACGCATCAGTGTAATACCAAACATGGCTTACTTATCACATATAAAACCTTAGTTACGAAATAATCTTTATGTCCTAACAATTATAATAAATGTGCATACTTGAATCTTATACCTTAAAGCTTATGGAACCTTGTATGTGAATATGTAATGTGTGAGTATGTGGGGTTTGATGTAAAGACGCTAGTTAACTTGGGGCAGATGCGTGTGCATGAAGCTAATATTTGGCGTTTTCATACAGAATCTTATGCATTCGCTAATATGCGACTAGTTAACAGCGCTATTGTGCATATTAATGTGTGTATGAGAAATGGTGAAAGATGCAATCGCATGATGCTAATAGTAATATCGCCACATGTACTAAAGTGTGAGTTTCTCTAAAATGGCGCTTAGGCGGCCATTCGCAAAATGGCGTCTTGCGATCTCATTTCCAAGATGGCGTCTTGTGGCCAGTCGCAAGATGGCGTCGCTGTGATCCAATTTTAAACTGATCTTGTCTCAGCCAATTATCCAGCTTCGACACCTCTTACACTATCAGCCACAATTTCTACCTAAATACATAATGGTAAAAAAACATAATTGTGAGAAAAACAGCAATACAATTTACATTTTTATAACTTATGGTCGACCATGTGGCCAGTTGATGACTGACCACATGGTGCTGTCACTTCCTTGGTGACTTCTCTAGAGCTGCACATTTTCTTTGGAGTAGCCTGTCTGAAACTCATCAGGAACTCTCAACGTTTTCTATACTTCAATTGATACCTTTCATTTATTAAGGGAAACCTATGCTCAGTAATCTTAGCTTTATTTCCTAATTAAAGCTTAACCATTTCATATACCTACCACAGACATCCTGATGTTACAGAAGTGGCTTAAATTCTCTGACCTAACTAACTAACTAACTTGTTCGCTTCCTTTCTTTAGATCATTCACGAGTAAACTGGTAAGTTATATAAGCCTCACATATGGCAATTGGCTCCTCAAAAAATGTTGTAGAATCATAGGTTCATGAAGACTCCTTTGCAACTACATTGTATTGTTAGATTTATGCAATGAACAATTATACTGAACAATAAAACAATAGGATAGCAACAATAACAATAGTAAGCTCTGCCATACTGAGTCTTATCTGTGGGTCTTAGGATAAATGGTATTTTTGGCACTGCCTGGCCTACACAGTGTATGTGTGTGTGTGTGTGTGTGTGTGTGTGGTGTGTGTGTGTGTGTGTGTGTGTGTGTGTGTGTGTGTGTGTGTGGTGTCTTCTACAGCCTTCAGGCTCATTTATGACCATGCAAGAGTGTAAACACACAGATCAAATGTTGTTCTGTAATGCTATGTTGGAAATGTGTGTACAGGTGGTGGTTTTAGCAGAGTTAAATGCTCACACCAGCAGATTACAAGATTACCCAATATCCAATGTAATGTAGCTGAACCAGGCAGTGTGGTTTATTATGCAAGGGGTAGTACAGCTGTACTCACTGTTACACTGGTAGAGGAGGACCATGAAGCGGAGCAGGGTTTAGACAGATCACAAGCTGGTGACTGTCTCAGATACGTGGTAGCAGTGCAGGTGATGGAACAGTGGTCAATGCGGGTGAAAGGTCGCAGGTCTCTGGAGCTAATGAGAGAGTCCATCTTCCACTATGTCACTCATACACAGTCAGTAAGATGGCGCCACGCATGAGCAGTAATATTACTGGCAGCCACCTCGGTAAGCATCATCCCCGGAGAAGCCATATTGGAGACTGCGCAGTAGTGCTGTACACATCTAACATGTTACGTGTCTGATACCATTGGAGCAGAGGTCCCAGTGCAAGCCTTAATCACAGAACTGTGTGATTCTGTCTGTTCTCTATGCCCTTATCTTCTGGTGAGCTAAGAAACATGTGTGGCAACAATCCCCAACCATCCAACGACATAGTATAATGTGAAAGCCACCTAGCTCAGCCCCATATATGGCTTCTAATGGTAAGTACTGTCAAAGCCGTATAATCAGCTGAGACAGAATCTGTTTACAATCGGAATCTGCGCGATGCCATCTCATGAATGGCGACAAGACTCCATCTTAGAAATAGATCACACAACGCCATTTTGTCAAAAACACAGAGTAACAATCTTCCCCAAACACATACCGACAGTGTTTAACATACATAAAAAATGACTTATTAGCATTAGAACACTTTTTAGTAATCCTTCCAGAAATCATGCCCTGATGTACACAAAGCCCATTCTGGGGACAACAAACACAGTATACTAGGAAAACAACTAACAATACACCAGAATACTGTGAGCATTTTACATATAGAGTGTATGAGCTGTGGCCATTGTAATATAACCCAGACATTGATCTACACAATTGAATTTGTCTGAATCCTAAACAGGTTTTAGTCTCACTATCAGACAGAATGGCCTCAGCTTCACAGCTGGGGGTCTCCACCCTGTTTGAGAGTGAAGCTCACTGCCCATAACACATTTACATTGCAGTTTGTAAATGTTAGTAAGAAGTGATATATATATATATATATATATATATATATTAAATCCATCATAAATAGAATCTCATGCATAAACACCGCACATTACGTACAGTTGCACTGCTAACTTGATGCACATTAGCGAATGCACAATATCCTGCATGCGAACGCTGTTTATTAGCTGCATGCATGCACATCTGCCCCAAATCAGATAAACCTAACTAGCGTCTTTTCCCAAACCCCTAATACTTAAATAATGCACACTCACATAAAAGGTTCCATGGCTTTAAAGTATAAGATCCAAGTTTTATTCATTTATTACAAATGCTGTGAAATAAAGACTATTTTGGTATCTAAGGTTTAGTACGTGATAAGTAAGCCGTGTTTGGTATTATACTGATCTGCACTTTCTCAACAGCTTCCCGGTATCATCGGTGTGAAGATCGCAACATGCATTCCCAAGTTATGGACCGTAGAGATATAAAGCACCAAAATGTATTTTGTGAAACCAACAGCCTAGATTTGCATGCATGGGGAATAGAGGAGGCAACAAGCTGCTAGAGGCTGTTCTGTGTCCATTTGAATCAACCTGTTAAATATCCTGTAACAGATGCACCCGCACTGGGAACCAATGGGATAAGCAACACACCTCTCTATTGTGTTGTCTGTTTCTGTAAGGGTATAAATGTGTGTGTTGTGACCCCAGTCTGGAGTCTTCTCGCTGATTGCTGATTGATGGAGGTTTCTTGCCGATGCCGGTATCTGGTCCAGAGCGCGTGCGTATGTATGACTGTATCTTGGGTCTGTATAATTCTTTGCGCTATATTGTACTTAGATAACAGCGTGTAACTGATTGTACTTTACTTGAATAATACATTGTGCTTTGGAAACACATGTTCAAGGTCTAAAGTCTTTATTTTACTGTATGACTGCGTACGCAAATAACGTCAATTTTAGAGGTTTATAGGCAGGATTTAGAAGGTATAGGTAGGTGAATATAGAGGTTGAAATTCAGTATCCTTAGATGGGGCTCATAGTGTGAGGTCACATACCTGTTCACACGATAAAATACAGTTATCGATATCTCACCAAAGGGTGGATAGTGGCCACACGCAGTTTTCCCTGCAACCACTCTATGCTGAGAGATCGCTATCCGTTATCGTGTGAGTCAAGGTACGCTGACTAGAATCCAGGGACAAGAAAGGAAAAAGTTTGTTTTCCTTTGTTGATAGTATTTTACGCTAAAAAGGCGCCGCAGTATTGCGCACACGGCTGAGTCACATTTTTGCACGCGTAATAGAGACACACTTTTGCATACGCAGCTAACGTTAAGTCTTACGGTTGTGTAGTACTTGCATTATTGTGTATGCGACTAGTCGCACAATAGCGTATACGTACTTTCGGTAGTGCTTCCACAAGGTTTAAAGCCGTTGAGTTTACATGTTTCAATTGTTGCCAATAACTGGGTTAACGTGTGTTTTTCTGCGCAGGAAAAAAGTGTGTAACTGTGAGTGTTTGTTTAGGGTGTAACACGGGACCTAACTGTTAAGGGTATTGTAGAACCCTTAAGTGCTGGCGCAAGAGTTGGCCTAGTGACTCGGTAGCAGCTTACCATTTACTTTACACAAAGCAGGTGTATGGGTTGTTATTTTTGTTAGGGTTCGGCTCCCAGCGTGATTATAGTGTTCAGTAATCAATGTGTGTAATCTGTTAGGCTTATTTGAAAATTATAATTGAACCGCATAATTTTGGTTAAATTATGATTGTGAGCTGGTGAGAGGGTGGATGAAATCAACTGGAAAATAAAGGGTACTTTGCTACCCCCTAGCAGTTGAAAGGTAGTCAAAAAGGGATTTTCTGCGTGGGAGCAGCTTTTCTCCCATAGGTGAGTGGAGACATCTAGAAGTCCTCCATAGGGTTCATGGATACACCCTTTTTCAAAGGCATCCGCAGGTAAGTGAAAGTATCTTGATTGTCTTTCACCAGTTTAAATTTTTATTGAAAAACGTAGGAGTTGTCCCAAGATGGGAACCACGCAAACAATAGAGATGTTAGACAATGATGTGCTGCTAATGGAAGCGCCGCTTGGTTCGGCCCGTCGTATTATGCATACTAGTAAATACGGTACTTATGCAATAAGGTAGTGTGACGTATGGTTTAAAATAACGATGAAGAGTGTTAGACCGTTTCCCAGAATTGGTAGTTTTGATAAAATGTATTAGATAATGTCTGGGATCACATCAGTCTGATGCACTCTCGACAGAA
Organism: Taudactylus pleione; assembly: GCA_031769625.1. NCBI lineage: Eukaryota > Metazoa > Chordata > Amphibia > Anura > Myobatrachidae > Taudactylus > Taudactylus pleione. The sequence continues at coordinate 1,085,828 of JAUIMM010000073.1, forward strand.
AAGGTAATATATTATGAATGTTTAAAGTTGTGGCAGCATGAAGGGGAAGCGTGGCTTAAAAATGTGCAAGCGACGCAAACTAGCGTTGCGAACGCATTGCCAGAAAATACACCCGCAGCGCTAAATTGTAATGCGTGCGAACCACAAAATGGCGCGCACGTGCGGCGAGGTAGCCTTGCGGAAGGTATTGCCAGTAGTTCACGCGCACCAACGCCACCTTATGTGGATGGGTTTGCAGGTACAGTTATTGAAAAAAACTCATAAAAATGTAACAAGGAATTTGTACCCTCTCTTAAGTAACCATAAAGAAAATGTTTATGATGTGGTTGATGAGCCTATTGTCATGTCTGCTGTTTCCCATGCTGTACACATGTTAGATGCGGCACCACGACAAGCCCAAGTGGTGCCACCATCTCCATCAGTAACAGCACGGGAAGTGTTAAACTCCTCTGCGCCTGTGGAGGAAGTTGTTAATACTATACGTTGTAGCAACAGACTAAACCCCCAGCCAGGTAATAAGGTCAAAGGTAGCAATGCGGCCGGTCTGCATCCCATCCGGACAATAACTGTTCTGAATGGGAATGCGGATGCGAACGGAGTTGTACCTAAAAGGGATGTGGTAATGCATTGTCCTTGGATAAGAGCAGAACTAAATTCCATCATAAATGATTTCCCTGATCCCAAGATGGAATTAGCCAAATGTCAAAGATTTTTGAGAAATTTGGGTAGTTCTCACGAGCCAACTAACAAAGATTGACGTGTGGTGTTAAGGGCTTGTCTACCACGCAATATCGACGTGATAAAATTTATCACGGATTGTGTATTGGATGGTGACATTCCCTTAACAGACCAAGTGATCCAAGGTAACATTACCTGTATTATAATTCAATTGGGTGTATATTTTCCAGTAGTAGTTAACTGGAACAAAATTTTCACTATAAAACAAAATGAGAGTGAATCTGCAGAAGACTATTGCGACTGGGCTCTGCAGGCTATCACCCAGTACACTGGGTTAGAAGATATTAAAGATAGCACTCACCACAGGGGAATGATTGTCACTTTACTCATAGATGGCCTTAAAGAAGACCTAAAGACCCGGGTTCAGACCTCACAGCCTGGCTGAAGGGGAGTCACAATAGATACCCTCATAGAATCCGCCATAGAACATGACAAAAACATCTCAAAGAAGAGATCCAGAGCGAGAAACTAATGGCTGTCAGTATTCAAGCTCTAGAAGGAATGACGGTAACATCACAGCCAGCAGACACACCTGCACCCACACCTGCATCTGAACAGTCACACATCCTCACCAATCCCACACCACTGCACAAACAGCCCTACCCCACTTATCACACACAGCCACAAGTCCCATACTACCCACAAACTCCATACCCCTCACAATATCCTTTCCCTCAATATCCTTACCCATACCCACCACCTTTCCCTCTTGCTCAACTCCCACAACAATCCTTTCATCCACCCCGCTCACAAAAATGTTTTAACTGCAACCAAATGGGACACCTAAGTATGTACTGCAAAGTGAAGAATGTAGGACTCCCAAACCAGATAGTAACAGGAAACCTCCAACAGGCACCAGCTCCAATTGTGGCCATTAATGCTTTATTGGAGAGTGGGAGTCAATGCTAGGAGTTGTCCATCTGCAGATAGACAGGTTGACGGGAAGTACTAGGGAAAAACTAGTAATGGTAATTGATGTAACTGATACCCAATCTCTGTTCTGCTTTCTTCCCTGTGCCCTAACACCCTGACTGTCCCATGGGTTCATAGAAAACCCCAGTATCTTCTCCCAGGCCTTATATGACTGTTTACAATCTTTTCAACCTGCCAATGGATCTGTTCTAATGTAAAATTTGGACAATTTATTGTTGTATTTAGGTCATGTTTAAATTATATTAAACTGTTGTGCTTTATCTCTCACACACAGGACACAAGGTCACTAAGGACAAATGGCAGCTATGCCAGGCTAAGGTCAAATACTCGGAATACTGTCTAACCCAGGGGCCCAGGCAATATTTAGAGCAGTAGATATTGATAACAGAATTAAAATTGCTGCAATTTGTGTACAAATACAGTATCCCTAGAATAATTGATATAGGAGGGATACTCATTTCACAAGTAATGTCTTTTATAACCTGTGTAAGGTGATGGGTATTAATATCAAGATCATCCCAGACCATCTGTCTACCTGTCCCCCTTTGAGATACTGTTTAACAGGCAGTCTCATGTGAAAATATGATAATGAGGTTACTGTGCAGTGTCTCACGAAGATGAGTAAGAACAACAGGAATTGAAAGTGTTATTAACTAACATGACTAAAGCAACCTCTCATGATGTTAAACCTGGAGAATCCGTTATGATCCAATAATTTCTTATGTTCAGGTTGCCTGACTGATCGGTGGAAAGGTCCGTATCTGACGTTGTTGACAAAGTACCACATCCTCAAAGGGTGGCCGGGGAAGATACGTGGGTCCATTCCACTCACTATAGGGAGGTTAACCAACTGGTGGAGATACAAGGCGAAGACGAGGCCGATAACGTGGACCTGTCGATCGCGAGCTTGTGCCGGGAGGATTAAAAAGGTGACAGTGAGAAACCTGAGCTAAAAGAAAACTGTAGATCAGTGTCGCAGCAAGGGATTGTTCTGCTGTGTTCATTTTTGTATTCTTCCAGAGTTCCCGTCATCTTGGTTTGTCTGGGGATTTCCGGTTTCTGTGACGGAGGATAGATAGAGAAGATGGGAGCTGATGCTGTTGTTAATGGAGTGGAACCGAGAGGAGGAGTGTTATACCAAATCAGGGGAGTGTCTGACCAATTTTAGTACAGTAAATTGTTGTTAGAAATGGATACCAATAATAAGGAAGAACTGTATTACAATCCTGAGTTATAATGTAATGTATGACAATGTAATCTGAATTTGAATAGTTGTGCATAAATATATCGTTTAGGTTATTTTAAGTCATCTTAGGTAATGCAATCCCAATCTCCTTTCCAAACTTCCTTTATAGGCTAGATGAGTTACCACATCCTGCCAATGATCCCTTGAGGATCCGCAGATGGCGTATAAGGGTTGTTTTACCTTTCTTGGAGACGCATTATCTAAATGGTTCAAATGACCAAACTGTGTCATACCATAGTAACATTAAACGGTATATTCTCATGCATGGCTAAACAGATTCAAAATAGTTTGTGATAGCATCTGATTGGCTATCAAAGGGGGGAACTGTCAAAGCCGGATAATCAGCTGAGACAGAATCTGTTTACAATCGGAATCTGCGCCACGCCATCTCAAGAATGGTGACACGACTCCATCTTAGAAATAGATCACACAGCTCCATTTTGTCAAAAACACAGAGTAACAATCTTCCCCAAACACATACCGACAGTGTTTAACATACATAAAAAATGACTTATTAGCATTAGAACACTTTTTAGTAATCCTTCCAGAAATCATGCCCTGATGTACACAAAGCCCATTCTGGGGACAACCTTGAAACCATAACAAACACAGTATACTAAGAAAACAACTAACAATACACCAGAATACTGTGAGCATTTTACATATAGAGTGTATGAGCTGTGGCAATTGTAATATAACCCAGACTTTGATCTACACAACTGAATTTGTCTGAATCCTAAACAGGTTTTAGTCTCACTATCAGACAGTTTGGCCTCAGCTTCACAGCTGGGGGTCTCCACCCTATTTGAGAGTGAAGCTCACTGCAGATAACACATTTACATTGCAGTTTGAAAATGTTAGTAAGAAATTATATATATATTATATATATATATTAAATCCATCATAAATAGAATTTCATACATAAACACCGCACATTAAGCACAGTTGTACTGCTAACATGACGCACATTAGCTAATGCACAATATCCTGCATGCGAACGCTGTTTATTAGCTGCATGCGTGCACATCTGCCCCAAATCAGATAAACCTAACTAGCGTCTTTTCCCAAACCCCTAATACTTACATGATGCACACTCACATAAAAGGTTCCATAGCTTTAAAGTATAAGATCCAAGTTTTATTCATTTATTACAAATGCTGTGAAATAAAGACTATTTTGGTATCTAAGGTTTAATACGTGATAAGTAAGCCGTGTTTGATATTATACTGATCTGCACTTTCTCAACAGCTTCATCGGTGTGAAGATCGCAACATGTATTCTCAACTTATGGACCGTATGGAGATATAAATTACCAAAATGTATTTTGTGAAACCAACAGCCTAGATTTGCATGCAGGGGGAATAGAGGAGGCAACAAGCTGTTAGAGGCTGTTCTGTGTCCATTTGAATCAACCTGTTAAATATCCTGTAGCAGATGCACCCGCACTGGGAACCAATGGGATCAGCAACACACCTCTCTATTGTGTTGTCTGTTTCTGTAAGGGTATAAATGTGTGTGTTGTGACCCCAGTCTGGAGTCTGGCTGCTTGCTGATTGATGGAGGTTTCTTGCTGATGCCGGTATCTAGTCCAGAGCGCGTGCATATGTATGACTATATCTTGGGTCTGTATAATTCTTTGCGCTAAATTGTTCTTAGATCACACCGTGTAACTGACTTGAATAATACTTTGTAACTTTACTTGAATAATATTTTGTGCTTTGGAAACACATGTTCAAGGTCTAAAGTCTTTATTTTACTGTATGACTGCGTACGCAAATAGCGTCAGTTTTAGAAGTTTATAGGCAGGGTTTAGAAGGTATAAGTAGGTGCATATAGAGGTTGAAATTCAGTATCCTTAGTACACACTACACACTATACAGATATATCTGCAGATCGAGTGATCTGCAGATATATCTGCAGATGATAGTTGTTCGTACACACTGAACAACCCTCATCTGTGTCTGCCTGCAGGTCCCGGCGACCAGGGGGGGTGTCGGGGGTGTGTCCCGGTGGGTGGAGGGCATGTCCCACCCCCCTCCTCGCGGCTGCCGCTGTGTGTATCCAGCTCATCTTCAATATTCCAGTATTAGTTTATATACTATTTATTTATTCTAGTTCCGCTCTTTCTTCCATTCCCAGATACCCGTCCAGAGGGCCGCGAACTGCCCACTTGGTGCAGCAAAACCCAAATCCCGATTGGAGGGGTCACTGGTGAAGACCACCAAGTGGGTTAGACTCCGCGCCTCTGGGCAGGTCTAGCCAAACTTGGTTTTGGCTGCAATAGGGAGACCTAGCTGTTACTCACCTTCTTGTTGCCTAGTCACCCTACCCCCTGGCTTCTTCTCTATGGCTCATGACAACTAGTAACTTACCAAAAAGCAAAGGTACAATAACAAAACAAGATAAGTAACAGAATGCAGGTAATACCTAAAAACTAGATGACATGATAAAGAGCAAACGACACAAAAACATAAAGCAGGACATGGAGTAGATCTCAATGAAGGAGAATAACAGAGAGTGTTCAAGGAGAATAACATGGAAACAGAATAGGGAGAGAGATGAATGTCTACATCACCACTTGGTCGGTAGCCGGTTCTGGTGGTGTGGGTGAAGGAAATAACCAGTAGGAAAGAGCAGCAGAATAAGTGGAATTAGAAGAGGAGCACCAGTGCTGGCAAGGAGGATCAGAGAGTTGAAGATGAAGAGATTGTATATGGAGGTCAGTTTACTGCAGATGGATCTGACATTCCAGATAGTGCAGGAAAAATGGAGAGAGTTATGAGGTTGGAAGGGTTATTTGTATGCAAGGGAGGCATAGTTTTGGATGGGAGATGTGTCTGGCAGTCAGGAGAAGGAGACATATTAGGAGAGGTTGTGGGTGGAGGAAGTATAGGTGAACAGGTTGTTAAGATAGGAACTGTAGAGAGGAGGGAGAATGAGACCTGGGCATAGATATAGGGAAGGTAAGGCATCAGAAAAAGAAAATGGTGTCTCTATGCCTAATTTATAAACTTTGTTAGAGGGCTAGGTAGACAATAATACTTAAACCCGTTATCAATCTGCCCCTGACAATGAACTATCTCCCATATTCATGTAAACGTCTGCCCTAGCCATCCACTCCTTTATGCTTGGGGAGAGGGAGACCTCCAGTGGAGAGGGATTACCTAATTTGCAGCATTGGTTGGAAGTTTGAGCGAAGAATTTCTGCATCGAGGTACAGTATTGGGAAGGGTGAGTAGACAAATTCCTGATCTGGGACAGCTCCTCCCAAAATCTCAGCACCTAGCCTTCTACCGAAATTGGGGGGATCTTAGCTATGGAGTGGGGAGCCCAACTCTGCACCACACCTCCAGCAGGTACTGGACACACCCGGTTACATTTTACCCAACTACCTAGAGAATCTGCACTACATGGAAAGCAATTCGAACTGCGTGTCCACTACTGAGAGGCCAGTAACGCTGGCTACTATGCTGTGTAGCATTTGCGCCCATTACTTTTTTTCCCCGATTCCCCCAAAATCCCTTTCCCACAATTTCATGCATACCATTAATGGATCATAGAAGTCTACAATTGCCAACTATTTTATTATGAATATTACATGTTTATGGTCCTGTGGCACTGCGCAAACTGCTTCGAAAACCGTTCACTTCATTCCCGCAGAGAGCCCAATGTTTGGAGGTAGCAGCTGACTTGCAGGTAAGACCAATCTTCAGATGCCAGGAGAGCCAGCCCCACCTGTAGAGCAGAGAAGGAGAACATACGATGAACATCCAGCAGCTGGCCACTCCGACTGATTCATCTGTTTTTGAGTCTAGTCCAAGTTTCCTGTTCCTAACAATGCATTTCCTTGATTTTCTCCTTGGTGACTATGAATATTGAGTTTTTGCTTCCGCTATATATTTGCACAGCCTAATTACTGTACCTGTATTGTGCAATAATCAACCACGGTTTAGCGAACTGTAGGGATTTTTATCTGAAAAGAGTGTGTTCTAGATCATCGTGACAGCTGATGTAAGTCACCATAAAACCCTAGCGATCACATATACAGTGCATCCGGAAAGTATTCACAGTGCTTCACTTTTTCCACATTTTGTTATGTTACAGCCTTATTCCAAAATTGAATAAATTCATATTTGTCCTCAAAATTCTACACACAATACCCCATAATGAGAACATGCAAAAAGTTTTTTTGAGATTATTGCAAATTTAATTAAATAAAAAAAAAATAACAAATCACATGTACATAATTATTCACAGCCTTTGCTGAATACTTTGTTGATGCATCTTTGCAATTACAGCCTCAAGTCTTTTTGAATATGATGACACAAGCTTGGCACACCTATTTTTGGGCAGTTTCACCCATTCCTCTTTGCAGCACCTCTTAAGCTCCATCAGGTTGGATGAGAAGCGTCGGTGCACAGCCATTTTCAAATCTCTCCAGAGATGTTCAATCGGATTCAAGTCTGAGCGCTGGCTGGGCCACTCAATGACATTCACAGAGTTGTCCTGAAGCCACTCATTTGATATCTTGGCTGTGTGCTTAGGGTCTTTGTCCTGCTGAAAGATGAACCGTCGGCCCAGTCTGAGGTTAAGAGCGCTCTGGAACAGGTTTTCATCGAGGATGTCTCTGTAGATTGCTGCATGTTTCTCATGGTCTGAGAGTCCTTCAGGTGCATTTTTGTCAAACTCCAGATGGGCTGCCATGTGCTTTTTACTAAGGAGTGGCTTCTGTCTGGAAACTCTACCATACAGACCTAATTGGTGGATTGCTGCATAGAAGGTTCTCCACTCTCCACAGAGGAATTCTGTAGCTCTGACAGAGTGACCATTGGGTTCTTGGTCACCTCCCTGACTAGGACCCTTCTCCCCCAATTGCTCAGTTTAGACAGCCGGCCAACTCTAGGAAGAGTCCTGGTGGTTCCAAACTTCTTCCATTTATGGATGATGGAGGCCACTGTGCTCATTGGGACCTTCAAAGCAGAAGATATTTTTCTGTACCCTTCCCCAGATTTGTGTCTCGAGACAATCCTGTCTCGGAGGTCTACAGACAATTCCTTGGACTTCATGCTTGGTTTGTGCTCTGACATGCACTGTCAAGTGTGGGACCTTATATAGACAGGTGTATGCCTTTCAAAATCATGTCCAGTCAACTGAATTTACCACAGGTGGACTCCAATTAAGCTGTAGGAACATCTCAAGGATGATCAGTGGAAACACCTGAGCTCAATTTTGAGCTTCATGGAAAAGGCTGTGAATATTTATGTACATGTGATTTGTTAGTTGTTTTTTTTAATCAAATTTGCAAAAATCTCAAAACAACTTTTTACACGTTGTCATTATGGGGTATTGTGTTTAGAATTTTGAGGACAAAAATGAATTTATTCTATTTTCGAATAAGGCTGTAACATAACAAAATGTGGAAATAGTGAAGCGCTGTGAATACCTTCCGGAGGCACTGTAAGAGTCTGAGGGGTATATTTACTAGTGAGAGTTTTTAGAAGTGGAGATGTTGCCCATAGCTACCAATGAGATTCTACTTAACATTTAACTCGCACCTTCTAGAAGATAATAGCTAGAATCTGATAGCTGCTATGGGCAACATCTCCACTTCTAAAAGCTCTCACTTTAATAAATATACCCCTGAGTGTAAGATTTTATCGTTTATATTAAAAAAAACAGCAGTTTTAATTTATCTTTTTTAAAATGTAGTCTTACTTTAAAGCACAGTGGACCTCAACCTGAGACTGAGGCATCAGCGGTCCCTCTCTTGTACGGCCTCCTTACTTCCTTAGGTTATTGCGAGAATCCGTACAAAAAGACATGCGTCTGCATCCGGAAGTCCATCGCGCCCACTGCTTATACATCCGCAGCCATTATCATTAGTATAGGGCCTTGCCCCCACCTCATGCTGGGTGCAAAAGATCACCCAGAAACAGGCGTCCCATCTGCGTCTGCCTGCTACGAGCGAGCACACAAGTTGGCTTACACACCTGCAGGGGCGTTTCTAGAGAGGGGGGACCGTGTGCAGTCTCCAACACGGGCCACCTCCTCTCCACCCAGCGGCCAGCAGCGCACTGAGCTGTGCACGGCCAGCGCCGAAGTTATAGACTCTGGGCACTAGAGTGTGCCCAGAGTCTATAATGAATGCTCAGGGCACCGGGAAAATGGCCGCGGCAGCCATTTTGCAGTCGTTTTACAGCGCCGGACCCCCGCGCCGACATGGGACTCCAGAGAGGTAAGTAATATTATGGGTGCAGGGTGTGCAGTGCGGGGCCCCCCTGGACCCAGGGGCCCGTGTTCCCCGCACACCCTGCACCTATTATATATAGGCCCCTGCACACCTGCGATACTCCCATGACGATCCCACGATATGAATCAGTTCCGAGCATTAGCATGGTCGTCGCCCAGTTACCAGACCAGAAACGCCCATTTCACTGAAAGAATGCTCCAATGGACGAATCAATACATCTGCAATTGCAATCTCCATCCACATGGGTACAATTTGCCAGGCAAATGCTCGATCGCCTATTTTTTTTTTTACAGCACATGCGCCTTATGCGGATATCTATGAGGTCCATCCGCATTTCCACCAGCGTTCAACTCAAAATTGGGTCTAGTGTCTCTAAAATAGGGTCCCCATTTCCTCTTGCATCCCTAGGAATCTACAAAACATTACAGCTGTTTTCTACCCTTACAAGTGATTCAAGTTCACCCTGTAGGCCCGGCCAGATGCCTTCTGTTGTATGCAGTTTGAATGCCTGCCTCCACTGTGAGTACATTAATGAATGCAGGTCTCATCTGATTCATCCATTTGGGTGGGAGAAGATCAGAATATAATTATATTCAGTGATAAATTAGTGTGGAAGCTTACAATGAGGAATGCAGAAAATGTTTTCGTCTATATTTGCATAAGATGTGTATAGCTTCTTCTGATGAGAGAGAGAGAGAGAAAGAGAGAGAGAGAGAAAGAGAGAGAGAGAAAGAGACAGAGAGAGAGAGAGAAAGATTGGCAAAGAACCTCATTCAGGAACCTGGGGCTGATTCCTCAATCAGCTTTTTAATAAACAGACATTCTTGGCAACACTATCCAGGTGAAATCCGTAATAAAGAAAGGTTTACAAGTGCGCGATTTTAAGGTTTCGGAAATTAAATCTTCATATTTGATCCCTACTGGTAATAAAACCGAAATGGTGTTTAATCTGTCTTTTCCATTAATACTGCTAAAAATTCTTAAAGGAAAATAAATATTAAAAAAAAAAAAACTATAGAAAATAAATACTTTCACATTTAAAAATTCTCTGCTAAAATATTTAGAATTCTTCATTTTATTTCTGCTCTTAAAATAATACTATGCAGTATATTATAATTTATTTATTGGTGCACAAAATGTTGCTATAATGATTTATTTATTTATTTGGAAGGATTTGTACCATGTGTGCTTAATACTCTTTGTTTGCCAAGTATCCTGTTTTCTAATAACATTCTTTATATATATATATATATATATATATATAAATCTCATAAGTAACAGGGCTGGATTCCATGCCTGGGGGGGACTGGGTACGGTATTGCATTGTGCGTGGATGTTGTACGTACAGGAACCCTGCAGGAAGCTATCTAAGAGAGGGAGCTATTGTCTTTTTTCTCTCATATTATCAGAGAATAATTACAAATGTGAAGCTTTCGCAAGTCTGGAGTTTTTAATCCCGTAACTTCAATACTTCCCTGTTCAGGTCTAAATGCTGTGAATGGGACTTCGGGTTGCCTCTCTTGAATCACAAGCAGGTGTTCAAACAATAAAAGAACGTCCGTCCCCCCTCCCTCCCCTTTCCTACATCTGCCACACAAAAGCTTCCCCTATGTTTACCAGAAACTGGAACAATCCCCCTAAAAACATCCTGTCTCCGGCACCTGACACTAGATGTGTTCCTTTTAATTTTTCTCACAGTCAATTTGTTTTATTTATAAACAATAACAATAATAAAGTCTACAATGCAACAAGCATGAAAACAAACACGGAATCCTTTCATAATGTTACTGGGGATCTACAGCAAAAATCAGGGTCAGTTCCAAATGACCTTGGTGATGAACTTGATCAGGCTCTAGATGCTTTGACCTCTTTGATCTAGAACTCATTGCCTGTTTTGTTTTTAAATGAGACCTTTAGGTGGATCTTCAACCGCTTTTGGAATTTAATTGTCCTAACATTCTTAAACCAATGTCACCTTCTCCAGGATGACCAAGTACTTCTCCCATAAGATCTGTATTAGAACGCAAGTTTAACGGTTGTTGATCAGTTTGCGGTTATCAGAGTTTGTAGGTAGAAGTCATATATCAAACATAGTGATTGTTTAGTGACATCAGCAAGGACACTGATGTGCAGTAAGTGATGACATCACTTTACATATAGGGACTGATAATGAGTAAGAAGCAAAGCAAAAAAAAGCAACTTTGCAAGCAGGGTAAAAACTGGCTGCGTAATGTAGCCCATACTTGCCTACCCTCCCGATTTGGTTGGGAGCCTCCCGAAAATCGGGTGGGGCTCCGACCTCCCGGGAAGGCAGGCAATCCTCCGGGCTGCAGCCCACCCCTCCTATCCCCCCGCAATTACCTTTGAAACCCACACAGTGGGGGGGCGGTGACGCGATTCACGCTGAATCGCATCATTTTGGCCCCGCCCCCTGCTTCACAATGCCTGTAATATTGGCATTGTGTAGCGGGGGCGGGGCCAAAATGACACGATCATGTGACCCCACCCCCAAATACTCGTAGTCTGGCTGGCCCCGCCTCCTTGTGCTGGCCACGCCCCCTGTCGTGCCGATCTTGCTGCTCCCTCCCGGATGGGGCAGCCAGGAAATCGGCAAGCCTGATGTAGCCCCAGGATCGGATTAACGGCCACATGGGCCTGGGACTGAAAATGTTTAAAGGCCTATTATAAGAAGCAGAGTGGGGCCTATCCATTAGCAGATGTTTTTCTGAGAGATGAAAGACAGAAGATATCTATTGAAAATTCCGGGTGGCTGTGCTGAAAGATATCTGTCATGTACATGACAGATTTTGGCAAAAGACGAACGATGAACGATATCGCATGACAACATTCAGGGAGTGGATTTTTTTCTCTGCAGCGCTCTGTAGCTGCTGCTAATATCTTTCGTCGTTCGTCGTTTACCGCATATAAACTGCCAGATATTTCTAATATCTGGCAGCGATATGCCATAATTGACCAACATGTTGGAGAGATGAAAGATTCAATTTATCGGCCGCGGGAGTGTGCAACTGTCATCGTTCAGGGCCTATCCATAGCAGATAAATTGAATGATTGAACGATATATCGTTCAGTCGTTCAATTTATCTGCTAATAGATAGGCCCCTTTACAGTGACCAGTGCTGTGTGGGTTTGACCAGTGCCTGGTAAGCGTGTAATAATATATAATAATAATAATAATAATAATAATAATAATAATAATAATAATAATATAATAATGTCTCCTTAAATATGTAAAAGTATAAAAATGGTATCACTTTGTCCGGAAAATAGAAAAACAATTATAATACTTATGATTCATGGCCTACTGTGTGGCCAGTTGGTGACTGATCATGCTGTCATGATGATAAACCTATTTTTAGGTGAAGGCCTGGAGCTGGAGCTCCATCCGCCCCATTGTTAATCTGGCCCTGTGTAGCCCACAAATGCTGGACAGCTTTATTTTGACAGTGCAATTAAGATTTGCGCTAAGACACGCCCCCTCACATCTAAATCTCTCTGCACGTTACATCTGTCCCATCTGCAGTTCAGCATAGTTTTACCAAAGTGTAATGTTCCTTTTTTTTAGCTTTGCTCCCGACTCTAAATCAGATCCATAAACTGCAAGAAGGAATTATCAATTATAAGCAGAGGTTAATCGACAGATCACTGGGGAACAAGAATTTGGGGTTTTTTTTGTGTCCTAAGCAGTAGTGGCTCCAGAGGTGGGTCTGCAGCACAGTCCAAAGTCCAAATAGGGGAGCCAAACCATGCCCCGGCCGGAGATGTTTGGCAGCTTTTGAAAGGGCAGTTGGTGTGGCTCCCCTATTTGAATTTTGGACTGTGCTGCAGACCCACCTCTGGAGCCACCCCTGGTCCCAAGGATGAAATCACCTGATGACCACCCACAGCTTTTGCGGGCTTGCAAGGAGACCCTGTGGTAGGGTCTCAGCTCTCGCAAGCCTCTATTAGAGCAGGAAGTCCACTACTGACATCACGAGTGATGTCAGTAGGGCCGCCCACAAACGCCAGGCGTTCCTAAGGGAACGCCTGCGTTTGTGCAGCCACCCCCCCTCCCCGCCTACAAAACGGGGCGAGCCATCAATCAACATCAACAGCCATCCCATCTTGTAGCGAGACTCACTGCGATGGAGCTGCCGCCGCAGTCCTGGTCTCACGCATGCGCACGGCGGAGGCGGCGCATGCGCAGTTGGGGCCAATCGACCCGCTTGCGAGCGCTGTGCATTTGCGAGCGGGTCTGAATCGGGCCCTTCATCTATGACAGCTGCTTTTCCCAGGTGAAGTAAGTCTGTCCAGTACCGGGATGCCACCAGGACTTAAAGCGGGGACAAGGTACTAGTGTGGAAAACTAGTTGAGCACAGGAGTGAGCAGAAGTGAGAAACAGGGGACAGACAAAATAAAAAAAAATAACCAGAAGACACAAGGGAACAAGAGGCACAGGTCTGGACTAGGCTGGGTGCAGGCTGAATATCCAAGGCAGGAACAAGGATCTGGAAACTGGCGAGCAGATTCTGCTAGGGTTTCCACAGGGTATCAGTAGCAGGGCCAGTAACTAATGCAGAGCAAAAAGCTATGGGCCAATTACAACCCAAGTAAACAGAGAGAGACCCCTTGTAATAATTGCACTGCAGCTGAGTAGCTGCACATACAGAGACAGGCCCCTAGCAATCAAAGTGCAGCTGAGTAGCTGCAGAAACAAAAGGAAGCATCCTGGCTGCTTAGTTACAGCTGGGACCAACAGGCTGTAAATCCACAGAGAGTCCTGACTGCCTAGCAACCGTTGGTAACCGTCGCCGGAGAGAGCTACTGTGGCGGCTAATAACAGTAACTCCCCTTGAAGAGGGGTTAAGGAATCCCTAGATCCACGTTTACATGGAAATGCCTTGAAGAAGACCCTTTTGACCTTATGCGCATGTAAATGACTTCCGGAAATCCACAAGCTCTCTTCTGACTTGGCCTTGGACATTCTTGGCCATCAATCATAATCTGAGGTTGCTCTTTACTATGAAAGAACTTGGATTTCTTGGAAACGATAACTGGTTTGAAGAGAGAGAGCAATGAGAAGTGTTGGGAATTCTTAAGGACCTAGGAAGTTTCAGACGGAAGGCAACGGCGTTCACTAGTTTAATAATCAGGAATGGGCAGGCAGATATTTTATATTAGTTGGGAAATTAGATGATAGAGGAATGACCTTAGTTTCCCTGTATGCCCCTAACACAAGACAAATTCCTTTTCTAAAAAAGATGTTAGAGGCCCTTCGAAAAGTTCAAAGAGATAGTTTAGTGATCATGGGTGACTTCAATCTCGTACCAGATATCAAAATGGACAAGTCCAATGCAGTGGGCACCTCCAGATCTGGTCCGGACACATCCTCTTTGTTACGTAAAGGAGTTTGATCTATATGATGTGTGGTGAATACATTCCCCAAGGGTTAAGGATTTTACACATTTCTCACATGTACATAATTCCTATTCTCGGATAGATCTAATACTCTTAGATAAATGGACTCTACAACATACCAGACAATCCAAAATTGTCCCTGTAGTTTGGTCTGACCACTCGGCTGTGACATGGTCGTGGGAATGCGAGGGCTCTCAAATTCCCCCTAGACAATGGAGATTTCCTGAGTATCTGTTGCACTCACCTGAAGCAGCCACTCCTCTACTGGATACCTTCTCAACTTATAAGGCTACCAATGCCTCAGAAGAAACATCAATAAATACATATTGGTGTGCTCTTAAAGCAGCCCTACGGGGAGTGGCTATTCAGAGAGGTTCTAGACTACGTAAAAAATACCTACAACAACAGACTGACCTGGAACTCCGCCTGACGCAGGTAGAATCTTTAAATCGTGCTCGTCCTTCTTTTCTTCTTAAAAGAGAGTTGGTTTCCATTAGAAATAAACTCCAAAAATTGTTTATGGAATGTATGAAAGGTGCCCTGTCTAAACTACAACAGAAATTTTATACTCTAGGCAACAAAGCGGGCAAATTTTTAGCGCGTAAATTACGTCTACGCCAAACAAGAAATAGAATAAAAGCCATCAATACGCCAGACGGCCAGAGATTGCTTAATCCCTCGTCTATCGCAGACGCATTTGCTAAATACTATGAAAAATTATATAATTTATATAATGATCCCAATACTCCCCAACCTACCCATAACCTTATCTCATCTTTTTTGGAAAAACTACATTTACCTAATTTGTCGACTGACGAGTTGGAGTTCTTAATGCCCCTTGGTTGGAGACAGAGATTGCAGATGTCATTAAGGCCCAGATGGAGTTTCCAACTTTTTTATAAACACTTTTCACTTGAGGCTGCCCCTGTTCTTACTATTCTTTTTAATTCAGCTACTGAACATGGGTCTCTTCCAACTGAGATGTTGGAGGCACGGATCATCACTATACCTAAGCCTGGGAAAGACCCCTCTTTATGTCAGAGTTACAGACCAATTGCCCTCCTTAATTCTGATGTGAAGATTTTTGCTAAACTAATTGCCAATCGCCTCTCCCCATTGATTCCTCAGCTCATATATCCGGACCAGGTGGGTTTTGTTAGGGGGTGTCAAGCCTCAGTACAATACTCGCAGGGTTTTTGATTTGGCTGAAATGCTAGTTAAAAGGAAAAGGGAAGCCCTTTTGCTTCCATTAGACGCCGAAAAGGCGTTTGATCGTCTGCATTGGGAATTTGTTATAGCTACCTTAACGAAATCGGATTTCGAGGAGCAATACTCGAGGAGCAATACTCTCTTCTATATTAGCTCTATACAGCAACCCAACTGCCAAAGTATTGAGTATTGGTTTCTTATCTTTTCCATTTACTATCTCTAACGGTACAAGACAGGGTTGCCCCCCTTCACCATTAATGTATGTGCTAGCCTTCGAGCCTTTATCCACTTCTATCAGAGAAATGCCATGTTTTCCAGGAATTACTGTGGCCTCCACATCTCACAAATTATGTTTATTTGCGACAATGTTTTACTATTGTTACCAGCCCGGAGACCTCTTTGCCTGTTCTACATGAGGTTATAGATAGATACAGCAATGCGTCTTTCTACAAACTAAATACCACCAAGACAGAGGTATTACCCTTCCATCTATCTCAGAAGACACTTTTATATCTTCAAAATAAGTATAAATATCAATGGAAGAAAGAATCCCTTTTATATCTTGGTATTTGTATTCCAAATAATGTCTCTAAATTTGCTGAGATACATTTTTCACCCATTATAATAATACAAGTCGCTGACCTTTTAAAGAGGTGGATGGGCTTTGAGGTATCCTGGCTGGGTAGATTGGCTGCATTCAAGATGATGGTTCTACCCAAGTTAATGTATCTGTTCCACACAATTCCTTACTTAGTACCACAGCGCTACACAGCTCAAATACAAAGACTTATTCTTCAGTATATTTGGAAAGGTAAAACTCCAAGAATAGCCTACAGCCGTTTAACACGCCATAGACATCGAGGCGGCCTAGATGTCCTGGATCTATTAGCCTATCATCATGCATGCCTAGTAGCCCAGATAAGCGACTGGGCGCTACCTGCCAACTCAAAACCTTGGGTTGATTTGGAGAGAGCTTTGTTTCCTCAGTTCCCCTTACAAGGAATGATTTGGACTCCTAGCCAATTTCGTCCATCTGCGACAGACTCCCCTAGAGCAATATTGGATTCCCTTACAGCATGGGATGCTACTATAGGAGTCTCTCGTTGCATGATTCTACCTACCCGTAATATCTCTCTTTTGGCCCTATCTCGCTTAATTCCAGATTTGCACATTTCACAATGGCGCTCTAGAGGTATAAACACAATAGCTGACGTATTATGTAATAATTCTATGTGTTCCTTTTCGTATGTACAGACACAATATAATTTACCATCAAGTGAACTCTTTACATATACATGTATTAGTCATTGGGTTTCTGATATGTTTTGAACCACGGGTTCACTTGCTTTACCCCCCTCTAATATTTTAGCCAAAATGTCGTCAGGAAATGTTAGAGGTGCTATAAGATTTATGTATTCCCTGTATATAGAGGACAAGACCCTTACTAAATCCCCGGCACAATTACGGTGGGAAACGGATTTATAAATTGTACTCACCCCCCAACAATGGGAAGAAATTTATTTAATGGCTCACAAATTCTCTAGATGTTCTAACCATTTAGAGATGTAATTCAAGCTACTACATAGCTTGTATTTTACATCTGAAAAACTACATAAAATATGTCCCTCTCAGTCAAAATACTGTTGGCGGCAATGTTCAGAACAGGGAGATATCTTTCATATATCATATATGTCCAATTATCCGAAATCTATGGCATGAAGTATTTGTATTAGCACACAAAGGGCCTGATTCAGAGCCGCTCGCTCTGACAGAGCGCCCGCCGCTCTGAATCAGGGCCGGGCTTTTTTTTTTGGATCGGCCGGATTCCATAAGGGCGAAAAGCCGTAATCGGCAACTAAATTTCGCCTATTGCAGCGTTTCGCCTGTTCAGAACTTATCTCTAAATTCGATTCCAGGCAGAATTCACCTAAGCGGAAACTCAATGCAATGTAATAGGCGAAAAAGTTTCTCCAATGAACAGCAGGTGAAAAGAAGTTCAAAATCTTTATTTTGGGGTGCAAACATGGGGAAACGACCCAGAACCCTTAGGACAGTCCTCCAAAGGACAAATCTGGCAAACAAAAATAAAAAAAAACTAAGAACACCCCAAAAAAGTACTTTCATTTTTGGGGCGAAAAAGTAAAATGTGGGGGGACAAGCATAAAAACTAGCGAAATAGACTTCTTGGGGGTCTGCAAGGATGGGTCAGGTGCTTTTAGGATTACAGGTGCATGCCACAGGTGCGTTTTTTTAAGTTTTTTAAAAGTTCACTTTAGACACGTAAAAATATGCTAGCACCCCCCAAATTTGACTGGAGTTCTTGTTTTCACCAAAAAAAACTGCTTTATGCCATTCTTCACCACTTATGCAAAGATGCTAATAAGAAGCAATTTAAACAACTTAAGTACCCCAAACAATTTTATTAGGGCTATTAGTACACATCTACATTGACTCCCTATGTTAGTGTATCTTTTTTTGGGGTACAGACTGATTTCCCCAATTGTGACAGTACTTTCCGCCTGTTCTGCAATCTTCTGCATTCGCTGCTTTCCGTTTTCGCCTGTTTAGGAATTGAATAGGGCGAAAAGCGGGGACGCGCGGGTAAAGTTTTCGCCAAGGAGGCGGAAAGTCGGACAGGCAAAACTTTTCTGACTTTTCGCCTCTAATTGAATACGGGCCTAAGTCTAATAATTTAAGACCAGAGGGCCTTAATAAAGGGACAAGTCAATATTAAATTAAAGATGGCCTCTTGCTGTACCTAGCAACGGGAGCAGTCGCCATCATTTGGGCAACTTAGGGATAGAGCAATATGCCCTGCGGAGACCTGCAACAATAACTCAGACAGGGTAGTTTGGTGAGACATGTCCTCATCATTTATGTCCTAACATTCTCCTTACATTTCTTTTAATGGAAAGTAACTATGTAATATTCACCTTCTAAAGAAATTGTGGGGTTATTCCACAACGAAACGCGTTAAGGAATTTCATTAAACACTTTGGGATATACCCCAACTATCTCTCCCGACCAGCTTCACCTGTGTTTACTGTCAGTCATTGACCACTCTGCCCATTTCTTAATATTTTATGTATATTGAGTATTATATATGTTTAAAGACCAGCTATGAACCCTTAGGGTAGTATTGGGCAGTAGAGAAGGAATATAAAAGCCCGGGAATTGTGGTGCCTGAAGGCAATGAGTAAGATGCAGGAAACTAAAGTGACAATGATGACAGGCACCAAACTGTCCCCTAAATTGGGGAAAATATTCCAAACTCCAATAGTCATAAAGTTGGCACAGATGACAAACACCAAACGCTGCCCTGTGCAATGCAAAATATCTACCTACTCATGAGATCCGTGAGTTTTAACATTTATTAAGAGCCAACTGGTTTGTAAATAAAATGAATACTGTCTGGCACAATCTTTGTTAGTGTCATATGTAATGCAGACAAATCTGTTGACATTTTAGGGGGTTGAATACATTTACAAGCCACTGTATATACAGGTGTATAAAGCACAGTGACATGTTGAGTTGTAAACAAACCAACACAACTCATTACTCTTCTACTCTCACTATCCCAACACAGCCTTTTACCCAGGACAAATAACTGCCAAACAACCTAGGTGAATGCTTCAAGTTCCTAACTAGTTTGCAAATAAGGACACCTGTGTTAGTATAGAGCAAGTATAATAGTATCACTATGTTAGGTCCCCAGTGTAAAGCAGGTCAAAAATTTGAAGTCTGTAGTGGCAACTAGTTTGTTACTTCTATTCCAAGTTGGGTCATGTATGGTGGAGTACCAAAAATATTCAGGATATCGAGCAGCACATGAAATGAGGCCCCCAGTGGTGGCTGAATTAAAGTACATTATGTAATCATTCACCATTAACGAGTAGAGAATAACACACACAGTAATATATAAAACTTCCCTGATTACTTAGGGTCAATAGGTATGCCAGCAACCTTTAGAATAGTGAGCTTGGGGGGTCATTCAGACCCACTCGCGAGTGGCAGTACGCTCGCAAGTGGGTTGATGTTCCTCACTGCGCATACGCATGACGGAGGGAGCTCCGTCGTGCGCATGCGCGAGACCTGGCGAGCGAAGGACTTTCCATCGCTCCGGGTCTCGCACCAAAGGGGGCGTGCTGTCGATGTTGATTGACAGCACGCCCCCTTTGGTGGGCGTTTCGGGGGCGTGCCTGCCAGACGGAGGCGTTCCTATGGGATAGAGCCAAAATCACTCCTGGCCTTGCGGTTGAGAAACCCGACCACAGGGTTTCACTTGCAAGTCCGATGGTCAAGACCATCGCGACCATCTTGTTGGACGCTCGTATATGCTGTGGGTGGTGACCCACAGCTATACGAGCGTCCAGGAGGACGCTCCATTTTAATGGAGGTGGGCCCTGATTCAGAGCGAGCACTCTGGTCAGAGCGTCCGGCTCTGAATCAGGGCCTTGATTCAGACCCGGACGCTAAGCTGCAAACGCATGCTATGGCCGATAATCGCACGTTTGCGCATGCGTATGCAGCAATATGAGAATGTGCGAGTCACTCATTGCGCTTGGGTATTGTGCGCTCATAGTACACAGACTGGACGTTAATTTGAGTGACAGATAGCGCCGTTTGTGGGTGGTAA
Organism: Taudactylus pleione; assembly: GCA_031769625.1. Lineage (NCBI taxonomy): Eukaryota > Metazoa > Chordata > Amphibia > Anura > Myobatrachidae > Taudactylus > Taudactylus pleione. Next base: position 1,106,256 of record JAUIMM010000073.1, read on the forward strand.
CGGGAAGTTGGTTGTGAACGGGGGAGTGGATGTGCGAACGCAGGCGTGTCTGGGCGTCTAAACGGCGATTTAGGGTGTGTATTATTAGCAAAGAAGCGTCATTGGACACGTCACTTTGTTGTATTTCAGTCTGTAGTGATCGCAGTGCTTGCAGTGGGGTAGGGTCTACCTCAAGCGCTGCGTGCAGCTCCGATGGCTCTCGATGTTACCGATTAATCACACACTTCCTAGAGATGACGTGTGCTAAGAAAGAAAGGTGGGCGGCATGCATTCACTCTGCCGTCGCTCTCTAAGATATAGAGGGCATCCTTCCACCAGATAGTGCGATCGCAGCATTTGCATACCCGACCCTTTTAGCTGCGTGAGAGCGCAGCTTAGCGTCCGGGTCTGAATGAGCTCCAGTGTTCTGAAGAAACATAAAATCAGGATTCCCACATCCAGTATCTGTGATGCAGAGCTGACAATCCGATCCCCAGTAAATACGCATTTAGAGACCTTCTTGCTCCTCCTCTCATTTGGCTCCACCCATCTGCTCTGACAGTGTTGAGGCGTCATCAGAAGACATCTCCGACTTCTTAAAGTGACAGCGTGGGCCCCCCTCCCAGACACACAAATTAATTTATGGGGCTATGAGTCAGCGGGTCTCTAAGACACTGGGGCCCGCCAGGGATTTCCCTGGCCCCCCGCCAGGCCAGTCTGACACTGGGGCCCTTGGAAACTCTTGTAATGAAAATGAGTTTGGGAGTAAGAGAATGATTAGAGAGCTTCTAATGCAGTGATTCTTTTTTGTTTGTTTTTACTTTTACGTGTGGTGGAAATAGGTGATATAAACATATGGGTGACATAGGGAGTTTGGGATTTGTCATCAGGATTGCATGTGTGAGAAATTATGGCTATGACCTAGATGGTGATGTAGTTGAGGAACTGAATGGTCCACATGCTAAAAAGCTGAGGGAGTCATAATGGATAGAGAAGACAATGTGGCTATTTTAACAGTAAGACCAAGTTGGACAAAAACTTAAATGCCTCGCAAATGCGCTCTTAATTGTAGCTTGAGACTGCCGATGACAAATTATTCTCTCAATAACAAGTTCTTGAATGAGCAGGAGTCCATAGATGTTTGATATGGGCAGAATTACAATCCACCCAAACTGGTCCCCAGGATAGAAGGCATATTGAAGTGACTCATATCTGTAACTGTGAGTTCCATATGCAACAAACCCTTGTGCAGAAGGCATTGGAGACAGCTCTGGGAGTGCAGTGGTGTCCAGGATAAATTGTTAAATGAATTTACAGAGACATCTCTGAAAGGCCTCAATTTTTTAAATAAATAAACAGCTGTGAGAGCATCTTCATTTTTATGGCTCAGATATTGCCCAGTCCATAAGTCTGTTCCATATAAGTAGTTCTAATAGGGGAAGATTGCTGCAAAGAGATCTGCATAACATGTTGTGAATTGTACTCCCAAATTGTGCGCTAATCTTTCTTTATTTCTGTAAAATGAAGGTGACTCTTTAAGCACTGCACCTGCGGTTTTCATGGATTTGACAATTTTGACCAATCAGACATCATTATCAACTTCACACTTACACCAGGGTCAGAGAGTTCTCGGCCCCCACCAGGAGCCTGCACTTGAGACTTTCCGGCAGCCATTTCAGCCGCACTTAGAGGCCGCATTCCCACACCCTTGCTGTACTTTTGCTGCGCATCCACTTCTCTTGATTGCACATGATTGCATGCCCATTCTAGTCCACGTCTCGGCCACTAGTCATACACAATCGCAAGTCATACAACAGAATATAGTGAGAACCGACGGTCTCTAGGACCCCCCGCAGCTCTGTCAGGAGGCCTGACCTCCGACATGTGCAGTAACGTATGCGCGGCATCTCTGCGTGTCTTTCTCCACTGACGTTCTCTGTGCATGGACGTGCATGAGACTCTCTCCACAGTTAATGCCATAAAAGGCCTCCACCGGTCTCCCAGTTACCCTGCACTGCCCCCACTTGTACTGGGGAGCGCACCACTTCATACCACCAGTGTGTATGCTCAGTTATTATCTGGCACACTACAAGGCCCAGCATATCCAATTGCTCCAGGCTGTATTTTTTTTTAATTCAAAAGTTTTTATTTGTTTTCAAGAAAAAAACATTAATATAAACAATAATAAAAATAAAAATTGTTTTACATCACAGTAAACAGTCTATGTGTGGTCATTTACATAGATTATATACAATAGTATAAATCAAACAGGACATACTACAATGCGGGTTCTCATTCAGGACATACACCCTAGGTATAAATTATATAGCGAGATTGAAGCAATTACACAACTTCTTTATGCAAATATATATCCCTGTTCACATACATATCACCTCGACTACATCACATTAATACGAGGAATCTCAGTACTACGTGCAGCTCTATCCCCAGTGGTTATCTGCATCATATCAAGTCTAGTCTCACCCAGTCTCCGCACATATGATGAATCCAGCCATATACCCCAAATAAGATGAAATTTATTTTCAGCTTTTCTAGCTAAATACACACATTTCTCATGCGCCAAGGTCTCATTTACCAGTGCTATCCATTGTCCTATCGTTGGACCTTCAGGGGCCATCCATGTTCTAGCTATGCAAACCTTGGCAAGCATACATAAATTAACAACATATTGTGCAAAATATTTATCTAATGTATCTTCTCCAATAACAGCTAGAGTGCACATCATTGGAGTTAGCACATCCCGGGGAACACCAGTGGACACCAATATACAATTAACCTCTTCCCAAAAGGAACTGACAGTAGAGCATGTCCATAATAAGTGCCAAAAACTACCATTTGGGGAATTACATTTTGGACATTTGAATCAGAGCTACCACCGAATTTAAACAAGCGATCTGGTGTTAAATATATTCTATGTAACAGGAACAACTGAATTTGTTGAAACCGAATTGTTGTAGTAGCCATTTTTGGACTACCCAGTGCTCCTTTCCACACATCATCTGGCAATAGTCCAAGGTCAGCTTCCCATTTTTGCCTAATGGATGGTAAATCAGTAACATGATATTCTCGCATTAAGGCTGCATACTTAACAGACACCAAATGCCTTGGTTCAGCAGCCTGTAATAAAATTTTAACAGGGGAATCTCGGAACACTGGAGGGGCATCCACAAATTGTGCGTCTATAGCATGACGAAGCTGAAGATATCTATAAAAATATTGTCTTGGGATATTAAACTCACTTTGCAGCTGTTCAAACGTCTTAAACACCCCAGACGTATATAATTGTCCTAACGCGTTCACCCCCCATTTCCCCCAGGCCTTATTAATCTGCAGCAAAGCAAGTTCCTCAAGCCCCCTGGTATTAAGTAGGGGGTATCAGGATTCCATCCCTGTCCCTGAAAAATCTGCGTGACCTGTCTCCAAATCAAAACCACTTGTCTAACCAATGGAGCTCTAACACCCTTCAGGTTGCTACAATGTAGTATTTGAAGTGGAGTATGCCCCCTAGATTCCTGTCCCACCAGAAGAGCAGATAATTCATCTACCTCCGAAACCTGTGTCCACGTCCACAATTGCGCCAATTGTGGCGCATAGTAATAAAACTTAAAATGGTGTAGTGCCAGTCCCCAGTATCTCGTGATCAAGTAAATGTATTCAATTTAATACGGGCTCTACATTTAACCCAAATCAGGGAAATAACAATCCATCTAATTGTCTGAACACACTCTGAGGGAGATAAGTTGGGGAATGTTGCAAAGGAGTTTGGGTTGTAGAACCATTTTTATAAGATTTACTCTGCCAGTGAGCGTTAATGGCAATTTCCCCCATGTATCTACCCGGGATCTTAAATATTCTATTTGCGGCTTAATATTTAAAGACACATAACTATGAGGATCATTAGTTATCCATACACCTAAATATTTGAACGAGTCTACCCATTTTAATGGGAGTGGTATAAGCGGAACAACAGGACACGCTCCTCTAATGGGAAGTACACATGATTTGTCCCAATTTATCGACAGATCCGAATACTTTCCAAAAGAATTAATAATTGCAAGAGCATTAGGCATGGAAGTGTCATACTCTGAGACAAAGAGCAGGATATCATCAGCATATAATGCTATTTTATCCAATCTAGTTCCCATGGAAAATCCCTGAACAGCAGGACTAGCCATAATCAAACAAGCCAATGGTTCAATGGCCATGGCAAATAAAATTGGTGACAAGGGGCAGCCCTGCCGTGTACCCCTCGAAAGAGGGAAGGGGGATGAAGTATATCCATTGACCGATACCCTGGCCATCAGGCGCCGAGTACAGCAATTTAACCCATTTAATAAAACCAGAGCCTATCCCAAAGCCACTCATTGTCTCCCATAGAAATGGCCATTCTACAGAGTCAAACGCCTTAGCGGCATCTATTGACACTATTATTTTAGAAGAGGGGTCCTCATGTGAGATCTGCAATTGGGTAAAAAGGCATCGAAGATTAAGTGAGGTTGACTTTCCTGGCATAAATCCAGTTTGATCCGGATGTATCAACTGGGCAATCACCTGATTTAACCTAATGGACAGAACTTTAGCAAGGATTTTAATGTCTGTAGGGAGGAGAGAAATAGGTCAATATGACTCCGTCTGTTTAGGGTCTTTTCCCAGCTTTGGTAACACTACTATAAGGGCTTCTGACATGGACTGAGGGAGAGAATTACATTCATACAATTGATTGAATAGCTCGAGTAGGCGGAGCACATAAAACTGGCTATGTTTTTTATATAACTCCAAGGGGATCCCGTCTAACCACGGGGCCTTGCCGTTTGGGAAGGATCTTATAGCTAGATCGATTTCCTCCATAGTCAAAGGAGAATCGAGGAAATCTTTAGCCTCAGAGGATAATTTAGGAAGAACTATAGTCATAAGATAGTGGCGCAGTTCTTCAATACTATATGACACTCCAGAACTATATAGTCGCTGATAGTATCTAACAAACTCCTGTGTAATATCTGGTGTTTGGTCATAAATTATACCCCCTGGACCCACAATCTCTACTATAGTTATTGAAGGACGTTCCAATCTTGCCAAATTGGCCAAATAGCTACCAGGTCTGCCACCTGTTGCATATCTAGAGTGCGAATTGAATAGCAATTTATATCTAGCCTTATCTGTCAAACAGTCGTTCCATGCCTTCTGTGCAGACAGCCATGCAACCTTGGACAACTCTAATCCATCAGCAAGGTAAGTAAGCTCTAATGATTGACAGGAAGCCTCCAACTCTAATTCCTTTTTTTTTGTAAAAAGTCCTTAAATCAGAAACACGTTTAATCAAAGTCCCCCTAAGAAAAGACTTAAAAGTGTCCCATATTATCTGATCTGGGGCCGTACCACGGTTCAGTTCAAAATATCCCTTCCACATTTCTTCCAAATCAGAGCCCTCCCCCATACAGGTCAACCACAATGAATTAAGTTTCCAAAACGATTGGCCTCTTTGACATCCCAGATCTAAGTGTCAATGGAGAATGGTCCGAGATTCCCCTGGTCTCATAACGCACAGACTCAATCCTAGGCAGCATATCCCGCGTGAGCAGCGCCAGGTCAATCCGGGAGAACGTGAGGTGAGAATACGAAAAACAGGAAAACTGCCTTGCAGTAGGGTTTTTCGTCCTCCACGCATCGACCAAGCCCAGCCCAGACACATGCTGAAAACCTGTTGCCGTGTGATGAGGGACTCCTCTGAGTTGTACCCCTTCTATCCAAATCCTGATCCAAAACATTATTGAAATCCCCAACACATATTGTAGCCGTTCCCGGATACAGGGCCATAAACTCCGCCACTCTCTTTAAAACTACAGGAGAATAAGGAGTCGGTATATATAATGCCAACAATAAAAGTGTTAGATTATTAATCCTACATTTCAAAAAAACATAACGACCCCCTGGGTCAATCTGCACCGACTCCATTACAAAAGGGACCGATTTGCGAACAAGAATGGAAGCCCCCCTAGAAGCGGACGTGTGTGACGCATGATAAGCCCAACCCACCCACGGCTTTTTAAGGGAGAGCAATTTACCACCTATCAGGTGCGTTTCCATAAGGCAGTCTATATCTGCCCCATAATGTTTAAGTTGTCGCAGCACTAGGGAATGTTTTATTTTGTCATTAAGACCTCGTACTTTCCAAGTGAGAACATTGATATTAGCCTGCGTCATAATATTCCAGCTAGTATAGCATCTCCTCCCAAGATATATATCCAGAGGGCAATCCTGTATAGACCCACAACATAAGCACACCCTGAATTAAACACACAATATTGCAATATATAATAATTTGTGACCACATAAAAAATCAAACAAAAAAAAGAGAAAAAATAATAAAACTACAACCCTTATCCCTTCTGTCCCCCCTCCCTGTATACCCAACCCTCAACAGATAAACAATAGAAAAATAAGTTTACCAAATAACATATAACAATTTATCCCGTATACAGGGTGAGGCAAAATATATAATGACCCCAAAACACAGGGAACCCCCCAATATTTCACACCCCGGGAATAAAAATTAAAACAAAATACTGTCCTGACCCAAAATAGAATACTACTAGGCTAGGGAGCATAGACATTATACAGATATTGGAGAAAATAGTTATTATATCAAACCGCACTATCCCACAGCAATTAAAATAACCATATACATAATCTCAGAAAAAAATATTGGAATACAGTGACAAAATTCACATACCATCTAAAATAACATTTCTAGATCAATATTAGTAAGACCTAAAAAAAAAAAAAACATTTAACCATCATGTTGGCAGTCACATATATAGCATAGTTACGTGCTACGCAATTCAGGAGCTATAATCCATGTTCAGTCATTAACTAACGGCCTCCTGGCCGGGACACGGCGATCCAGCCACAAAGCAGCCTCTCTTGGGGTGAAAAAGAATTTTGTTTCACCATCCGCAACCACTCGTAATTTAGAAGGGAACAGCATGGCGTATGGAAGATTGAGATCCCGCAGGCGACGCTTGACAGGAAGAAACTGTGCCCTCTCCTTTTGAACCTCGACGGAGAAGTCAGGGAACACCGAAATCCAAGAGCCATTACGTTCCATAGGACCTTTAGTGCGAGCCAGCCTTATCACAGTATCCCGATCCTGATAGTGTAGGAATTTGGCAATAAAAGTATGCGGGGGTGCTCCAGGAGGAAGTGGTCTGGTCGGCACACGGTGAGCCCGCTCTACTGCAAAGTGTGAAGTAAAGGCCTCCTGGCCATATGTTTCCAGCAGCCATTTTTCAAGAAATTCCTCAGGGCTCGAGCCTTCCACTTTTTCCGGTAGCCCCACAAATCTGACGTTATTACGCCGAAGGCGCCCCTCCATATCCAACATCTTCTTATGTACCACAGCCATCTGAGAATCCAAAGCAGCCACTTTCTCTTTTAATGGAGATACTGTATCCTCAAGCGTAGAAGTACGTGTTTCCACCTCTCCCACTCTCTCCCGGGCTCGTTGTAGATCATGATGAATTATAGATAAGTCAGACTGAACTTTGCCAATTTTATCAGCGAGCCTTTTCTCACTGGCCGTGACCACATCCAGCACACTCTGCAAAGTGGCCGCAGAGGAGTCCTCCGGTATAGTATCGGCAAGAGGAGACGCAGGAGGAGATCCGACATCCCGTTCATCGCGGGGCGGGGGCTGCGGCGTTGATGAGCGAGAATAACGCTCCAGCTTCGCTGCTGCAGCAGCATGATGAGTTTTCCCCATATTAAAGAGGTGAGGCAGTATAGCAATATAAAGTAATAAATATCAGGAGCACCAACACTGCAGTTGTTGTAACAGAGGAGGTCACAGATTCAGCACACAGTCCAGGAAGCAAAATGGCGGCCAGCAGCACTTCCAGCACTCAGGAGAGAGAGGCACCCAGGCAGAGGATCAGGGCAGCAGCAAGGGCTTCCAGGGGCTTCCAGTAGGAGGTAGGATTAAATGCTAGAGCCAGCGGTAAGGAGAGCAGGGTTAATGCAAGCAGAGCTGTGTGTGGCAGCGCTGCGCGGAGACACGGAGCCCGCCGGCGTCCCACGTGACCCGCCGCGGCTATTATACCCTCCGAGGAGACTGCTTCTTATGAGGCTCAGAAGGCTGCAAAATGCTCCTGAAGCTGGCGCAACAGGTGCTCCAGGACCTCCGATGGCTACCCAGTGCACTGTGTCCCCGGGGCGCTGTAGCAGGAGGTGATGCAGGATAAAAGTATTGAAGAGCTCACAACTGCGTGTGCTACTCCATAGATGCCGTGGCCACGCCCCCGCTCCAGGCTGTATTTTACCTAGTTAACAAACCTTGTTAAGTTGCCTCTTGCATGGACTTACCGCTGCACCCACATCCGCTATGAGCCGGCGGCACTTGCGAGGACACCTTATTACTGTATTTAGTTAAAAATACAATGAGAAGTGTACGGAGGGGATTAGCAGGGATATAGCTTTATCGCAAGCTCTGTCCCTGCAAAGGATTTTTGATACATTCCTGTGATATTTCCTAAATTCGCAATGTGAATTTAGAAAATATCACAGGAATGTATCGAGAATCACTTGTTTTAAATGGCTTTTGATTAATACTCAGAGATAAAATTGTAGCCAGCATAAGAGCATGTCGGCAGTGGATCCTACCACTATAAGAAATCTGGCATTGGGTTAGGCAATGGTAAAGGGGAGGTTAGGGTTCATGAGGACCATAACCTTCCTATGTTTGCTGACTGGCGATATAAAGTAAGATTGGCTCTACTGATTACAGGGGGTGTTGAAGTGGGCTTGCTGTAGAAATTCAACGTTGTCCTCTTCCTAGGGTGGGATAAAACCATTTACTGTTTTAGGGATGTTTAGGCATTAACAATGATGGAAAAGACCTTCAGTCTCATGGCTGATGAATACTCCAAGAAAACAGGATGTAGGGTGGCGGCCTAGCTGATCTTTCCAAGGGGGGAGGAAAAAAGTGGGAGGAGGATTTAGGAGGCCTACTTGGTCAATTTAGGTCCCAGGCCTAAAAAAACAATTGTGTATAGAGATTTTGAGTGCTAAATATTAATCAGAACAACAAGAAACAAATAGTGTAAACCAGACTATTAGATAAAGCACAAAATGTTGGAGGTAACTCTATGCTTAGAGAAGATATATTGATGTACCCCAGGTAACAAAGGACTTGGCTATGAAGTGGAGAATGGAGTAAAGCCAGGCTGAATTGGAACCTGTCCTACTCAGATGGCTTCTTGAGTTAGGAGGTGGAGAGAAGCTATTAACAGTCACCGACAGTCACCGACTGTTCCTCAAGTCCTTGACTTCACAAAGCACTCTGGCGGTGGGAGTGTGAGCCTGGCTAGTGCTGGGCTCAACCACGAGCCAGGCAGAGGATCGGCGCCATAACTTTGCCTACCGTAATCAAAACTGGATTTTACCCACTTGGGAACAGTGGATGGAGCCCATTTCATGTATGTTTGTAAGTCCAAAGTTGTTGTAGGAAGGCTCCCACATGGTCAGTCAAGTCACCCAAACTCCAACATTTGTCCAGGTGCAATTAAATTTGTGTTCAATTTCTGTTACCAGAAAAGCTGCTTTCAATTCAGTTGTATAATATTGATATTTGTGATCTATTTGCACATAACGCAGAATTAGCCTCTAATGGGTTAAAGTTATGCTCAGCACTGTTCGTAGAATAGGCACATTTCCAGACTAGGCTTTTTACAATCTATTAAAACAGTGTCTTCTATTACAAGTTATCAAGAACATCTTATAATGTGATGACATTTTTAAATAGTCCGAGGGAGTACAAGTACTAAACTGGTGAGATGGATTTAAATATAACCACATACAAGTTGGCCAGCGATCTCGTTTTCCCCTCCAAGCTAACCAATTCCCACATTCCAGATGTTGTGGGTCTGATACAGCTGCCGAAGTTCTCTGACTGCGAGTCTGGTTAACAACACAGTCCAAAGGTGGAAATAGAACTGAGCAGGTCCTGGAAAACCCCAAACTAAACATGGTCAAATACCACAAGTGTTCTCCTTCTAATAGCCAATCTCTTATCTTATAAAGGATATGTGGGGGGGTTCAGCTATTGCCCTGGATTTCATTAAATTCTTATGTTGATCCAACCTGCACGCTAATAATGTAAATTGTCATCTACAATATCATTTATTATACACTGTACTCTGGGTTATTTGTTTAAGAATTTGACATTCAGCTTTGCAGATAAATTTCTTGGATTAATTTTTTGTACTCCCAAACTGAAATTGCTGTTTATTATCCTTTATAAAAATCTCAGTGATCCTCACTTGTTGAAACATTACTATTTGTAAATATTCACTTTGTAAAAAAAAATAATGAGGTCACGTGGGAAACAAACAAATACGGACAGGGCCATAACTAGGGGTGTACGTGCAGTGCCGCTGCACAGAGCGCAGAGCTTTCACGTCGCTGCCTCACGGCACCTACATCTGGCTAGCAGGGTGCCTGGAAAGGGGATGTAGTTATTATCCCGGATGTCAGGATGCTGGTGTCCAGGGCAGGTCACTGTATGACGAAAATAATTATTTCCGTACATATGGTAGTAAATTGATGCACAAAAGAGTTTTAGTTTGCAACACAGTGACAATTAGGCAATAGGCAATAACTCTCTTGGATAGTGAAATAGACTTCTTTATCTTTACTCATGCAGGACCTCTGGCTCTGACTAGGAAAAATGCAGTTTCTCAAAGTAGCAGGATTAGCATTTAATGTTGATCTTTCCTGATTCCAGAGAAACAATAGAATTGGTTTTCCAATGACAATAAACATCTTAAGATTCTCTCACAAAATGGCGTCCTCCCTTTACACGGTCATTGATTCATCTCAAACAAGGTATATATTACACTTTCAGCATATTCAGATCTTTAGCTCAGTATCATGCATACGATAGTGTTACACAGTACTTTCAATATGCTTCTTAATATACTTTCAATATCTCTCAATATATTCCCAATAGTTTTCAATGGTTATCAGTATCTCTTAATGGTTCTCAGTATCTCTCAATAGGGCTAATTATCTCTCAATGCGTCTCAGTATCTCTCAATAGCACTTAACAGTTTTTAGTATCTCAGTAGGGGCATCTCCCTTTACTCACATGCAGCCTCCATGAATCTTAGCTGCAGATCCAAGTGCTGACACACTGTCTCCGAATGTCAGCCTCACTTTGCTGGTGCGCTACAGCGGTCCCTAGCGCACCAACAGATGGTATTCAGTGGCACTTGTCACTCTGTACCACTTCAGCATTGTCACTTGCTCAATCTCTCTCTTCAGACCTGCGACACATCACTCCACACTGCTACTTTGCTCCTTGGCGCCTCTACAACTCTACTGTGCATGTCCAACCAGTAACTCCTTGTTCTGTTGCTGGTTTGTCTCTTTTTAGCGCATTGCAGCTCCACCTAGTGGAGGCCTCCTAAACTACAACATCCATTGGCTTCTATAGAGCAAGGGGTATCACACCTATGCTGTTGACCCAAAGAATATTAATTGGAGAGAGCAAAGTTTCTCTAGATAAGAATGAATTAGCAAAACTGCTTTGTTGCGGAACTATAGCAGGAGCAGATTTCTTATAATAGCTAGCTGTGAATCCTTCTACGCCTGGGGCTTTAAAAAAGACAGATTTATTTTAATAATCTTAAGTATCTCTCATGTAGGAAGATTACATGTTTGTTGAAATAAGGTTATGGCAGTTCTTAACAAAAATCAGTCTTGAGGCGGACATATAATTTACTGTAGTATTCTTTAAATTCCTGCAGTTTATCTGAGGGTGCGAGTGTAAAGATTACGTGCACTCATATCTAGGGATTAATAGTATCCAGTTTGTTATTAATAATCATAAAATGAGATTTGAGTTCTTCTCAAAGAGTTTTCTGCTTTATCCATCAAAAGGGACATTCATTTTCCGGGAACAGTTATAAAATGTTCTCCAGTGTTAAGGCCCCCATACACGGTGCGATATAGCAGCCGAGCCGACGGATTGGTACGATAAAGCTGCTATATCGTACCGTGTGTAGGCATGATATTGGCCGATGTGCACCCCCGTGGGTCGTACATCGCACCTCCAGATCTTACTGCATTTTCACTTGTTCTGGGAATGCAATGTGAGATCCCATGCAGCGCTATACGGGTGGGAGAGGGGTGGTGGCGGCATATCGGGTGGTCGGCCACCCGTTCGCTCCGTGTGTGGAGACCGCCCGATATGTTGGCCGTCGGATCGCAGGTCGTATCGCAAGGTGCATATCATGGGGGTCTTTAGGATAGAAAGACATGGGGGCCTTTAGGATAGAATGACCAGGGGCTGACTAAAGGTTTAGGCCACTATAGGCTAATACGTAACTCCAAAACATATGGGAGTATGGAAGCGGTTTTTAGCACACGCCGTTGGCGAGCACCCGAAAAGGGTTCTGGCTTTACTGCGCACCCACATTTATTTGTCACTCTGGGGCCTCGTCCAGCGCTTCCTGAGCAGCTGGGCTGCCCAAGGCTCTCCTCTGCCCCACCAGGATTATGTGTGGATGGGTGATATGCAGGATATAGTCACCACCAGGATTGTGGGTGGGTGGTATGCAGGAGATGGTCACCACCAGGATTGCGGCTGGGTGGGTGATACACAGGAGATGGGCACCACCAGGAAAGTAGGGGGGGGATGGAAGAGATGGGCACTACCAGGAGTGTGTGTGTGTGTGTTTGTATGTGTGGGAGGTATAAGCAGCGATAGTCACAACTTGGAGCGTGTTTAGGGAAGGTGGCAGGGAGGGGAGATTGCAGGAATGGACATTACCAGGAGTGGGCTGTTGATAATGAATAAGTGGGGTGCTAGGTTACTGCTGGAGTGCTAGTATTGAATGAGATGCTACTTGGGTGTTGCCAGTGAATGGGTTCCTGACCAATTCATGGCCAACATCCCAGCATCACCCAGACATCCCCCCTCATTCACTACTAGCACCCCAGCAGTACTCTGCCGAACCCCCCTTCTCCCCTGTTGGAGGGTATGGCTAATAAACTCGTAGTACTCCCCCCCCCACACACACACACACACCAAAGTTATTATTATTCCCAAACCGGGAGCTCTCTGTGCAGAGTTTGTATGTTCTCAATGTGTTGTGTTGGTTTGCTCCAGGTATTCTGTTTCCCTCTACTGTAAGCTCCAATGTAACAGAGACTCATGTGAATTACAAAGTCCTCTGTACAAGCTGCTGCAGCATTATTGGTGGTTCTATATCAATAAACAATAGTAATGTCCGGGGGTGTAACTAGATATATCTGGGCCCCATAGCACTTGTTGGTAAGGTCCCTTATGTACCATCCAATGGGGAAAAGTCTATATAACATATGGATCTTTAACAGGGATGGGCCCCTCTCATCGGCTTCACCACCTGCACCTATGCTAGTTACGTCCTTGGTAATATCCCTACACTGCGTTAGTGGTCTTTCCAAACCCCTTCTCATTCCTTCAACCCTGTGTTTTATTCCCCTTCCCCAATTCACGGCTCTTTTATTGAAAAACAGAGAAATAATGCTTCTATCATATCACATATGGCAGGAGCTAGATAATATATTTTTGGTTAATGTCATTGATTTGGTTGATTGTGTAACTATTATACTTTGAGATGTATTATACTTTGGTATTTCAATAATTATAATAATGTTGCTCTTAGTTAATTTTGAAAACTGTTTTGCTTTTGCTTGCTTAGTTTTTACTGGACTGACGTCCACTGTGCTGTAATTTGCACTACTGTGGGTATAGTATTATATGAACTGTTGGCAGTGGCAAACGCAGGATTTCTAAAGGGGGGGTTCCAAATGCATGATTTTACAAGTGTAGCCAGTCCATGTAGAGAGCATAATTAGCACTTATCCAGCTTTAATATGCATCAAAGTGTTTTGAGTCTCATAATTCTCACATATTCTTACCTCCCAACTGTCCCGCTTCCAGCGGGACAGTCCCGTTTTTCTGGGACTGTCCCGCACACGGGCCGCAGTGTCCCGCGGTGGGGGGGAAGTTGGTGAAAGCACAAACCGCTGCCCTGCATAGCAGAGCAGCGGGTGTGCAGGAGGAGAACAGATGCCGTACGCATGTGCACGACGTCTGTTCTCTTGTGTACAAGCTGCCTGGGGGCTGCCCAGCAACTCGGAGAGTACTGGGCACGCCCCCAAAGTGACGAAAACGGGGGAAGCTGAGAGACTCCTCCCCATTTTCAATTAACTCTGCCCTTTTCCCAGAAGCCACGCCCCCTTTCGGGGCGCTTTCCCTCCTCCCTTCATTCGAATGTTGAGAGGTTTCCATATACAGGACCAGTGATCACAGTAATGGTGCATACATGCGGTCAGATTTGCTAGATCATTGATAACGATGAACGATATTAACGATTTCATGAACGATTTCTGACATTATGTAAATGAATGATATCGTCCAAATCTGACTGCAAACACAGTCGTTTTCAGATATCGTTATCTGACATGCGGGCACGCGCATCGTTCGTCAATGCATGCCAACGATATGAACGACGTAACGATTTTTACAATCGTTATCGTTCATTTCTTCCAGCATATCTGACTGTGTATACCCTCCATTAGCTATTAAATCTGTCAGTAGAGCCATCCTGCCTGAGCTGAATGTTTTTGTTTCAGATACATTCCAGAGTATGGGAGCAAGTCCGGGAGTCTGGGGGAGCAGCAGAAGAACCTAGCACTGCCCTGGACATATATGTATATATTAGTCTCCTAATGCACTGAATACTGTATTATTATATGGTATTAATGATTAAGCCTATTGATGGTCTATAGCAATGCACCCCTAACAGTGCATGTTTTGCAGATCTCCTAGTTGATGCACAGGTGTATTTATTTATGGCTGACGCATGTTAAAAAATCCACAGGCATACCTCCCAACATTTGAGGAAGGCTGATCGGGACATGTGCGCTCTCTCCGAAAAGGGGGTGTGGCCTATCACAAAAGGGGCATGGCCTAGCAACACCCCCCCCCCCCCTTTCATCACTAAGGGGATTGCCCAGCATCTCCGAGATGCTGGGCTCCCCCCCGTACTGTGAATAGATGCTGTGCGCATGTGCACAGCTTCTATTCTCGCTATGCTTCCCCCCCACCACAGGACACTGCGGCCCGCGGGCGGGACAGTCCCAAAAAAACTGGACTGACCCGCTGAATGCGGGACAGTTGGGAGGTATGCACAGGTGCTGCAGATTATTTAATTTGTGATACTAAGACGAACATGCAGCATTAGTAATATTCTATTTAGGGGTGTGCACCGGCCACTTTTCGTGTTTTGGTTTTGGATCTTTCTTCGTGTTTTGGATCTGGGTTGGTTTTGCCAAAACCACCCTTCCGTGTTTTGGGTTCTGGGTTTTGTGTTTTGGATCTGTATTTTTTTAAAAAAAAGCATAAAAACAGCTAAAATCACAGAATTTGTAGGTTTTTCTGCTCCTATGCTATTATTAACCTCAATAACCTTAATTTCCACTCATTTCCAGTCTATTCTGAACACCTCACAATAGTGTTTTTATGTCCAAAAGGTTGCACCGAGGTAGCTGGATGACTATGCTAAGCGACACGAGTGGGCGGCACAAACACGTGACCCATCTAGGCGTGAAACTGCAGTGGCAGACAGGATGGCAGTTTGAAAAACTAGGCCCCAAACTGTACATAATGCAAAGAAAAAAAAGAGGTGCAAGATGGAATTGTCCTTGGGCCCTCCCACCCACCCTTATGTTGTATAAACAGGACATGCACACTTTAACAAACCAATCATTTCAGCGCCAGGGTCTGCCACACAACTGTGGCTGAAATGATTGGTTCGTTTGGGCCCCCACAAAACAAGCTGGCAATTAATCTGTCCCTGCACAAACTGGCTCTACGGAGGCAAGATGTCATCCTCATCCTCCACATCCACCGATTCCTCACCCTCTTCAGTGTGTACATCCTCATCCTCACAGAGTATTAATTCGTCCCCACTGGAATCCACAACCACAGATCCCTCTGTACGTTCTGGAGGCTGGTCTCCCTGGAAGAGTTGATAATTCATTTTATGAACATCATCTTCTCCACATTTTGTGGAAGCAACCTCCTACGCCTTTCGCTGACAAGGTTCCCGGCTGCACTAAACACTCTTTCGGAGTACACACTGGAGGGGGGGCAACTCAGGTAAAATAGAGCCAGTTTGTACAGGGACCTCCAAATTGCTTCTTTTTCCTGCCAGTACAGGTACGGACTGTCTGACATGCCTACTTGGATGCTGTCACCGATGTAATCCTTTAACAGACAGACGCACGCTTGTCGCTGCTGCTTTGAGGATGCAAGTGCGGCTACAGCCCACACAATTCACAAAGACAGAAAAAAAAAGAAGAATATTTTTATTGTTTGTGGAGCGCACTTTGAGGGTTACACCACCCTTTAACAGACAGACGCACGCTTGTCGCTGCTGCTTTGAGGATGCAAGTGCGGCTACAGCCCACACAATTCACAAAGACAGAAAAAAGAAGAATATTTTTATTGTTTGTGTAGCACACTTTGAGGGTGTCACCACCCTTTAACAGACAGACGCACGCTTGTCGCTGCTGCTTTGAAGATGCAAGTGCGGCTACATCGCACACAAGTCACAAACACATTCAAAAAATAGTTTTTTATTTTTTGGAGCACTTTGAGAGTTACACCACCCTTTAACAGACAGACGCACGCTTGTCGCTGCTGCTTTGAGGATGCAAGTGCGGCTACAGCCCACACAATTCACAAAGACAGAAAAAAAAGAACAATATTTTTATTGTTTGTGTAGCACACTTTGAGGGTGTCACCACCCTTTAACAGACAGACGCACGCTTGTCGCTGCTGCTTTGAGGACAGTATCATATGCAGTGACAGTAGACTTGTCAGAAATTGTTGGCACGTCCTTCAGTCCGGACCAGATGTCCAAACCAGCCCTTGACTTATGACACAGGCGCATGCTTGGCACTGCTACTATGTTGATGCATGTGCGGCTACATCGCACACAAGTCACAAACACATTAAAAAAATTGTTTATTTTTTGGAGCACTTTGAGGGTTACACCACCCTTTAACAGACAGACGCACGCTTGTCGCTGCTGCTTTGAGGATGCAAGTGCGGTTACAGCCCACACAATTCACAAAGACAGAAAAAAGAATATTTTTATTGTTTGTGTAGCACACTTTGAGGGTGTCACCACCCTTTAACAGACAGACGCACGCTTGTCGCTGCTGCTTTAAGGATGCAGGTGCGGCTACAGCCCACACATTTCACAAAGACCGAAAAAAAAAGAACAAAATTTTTATTTTTTGTGTAGCACACTTTGAGGGTGTCACCACCCTTTAACAGACAGAGGCACGCTTGTCGCTGCTGCTTTGAGGATGCAGGTGGAATCTAGACGGGATTTGGAACCGGGGACACACTACCTCCATCAATTGTCTAAATCCCACTGCACTAATGGCGGATACCGGACGCACGTCTAACACCAACATAGCAGTCAAGGCCTCAGTTATACGTTTTGCTTCAGGATGACTGCTGTCGTACTTCATCCTCATCGCTAGGGACTGTTGGAGGGTCAATTGTTTAGTAAAAGTAGTGATGTTCCTACTTCCTCTCTGGGATGATGAACAACTCCCAGCAGCAGCAACAGCACTAGGAGGAAGTGGTTCTTGATCTTTCCCTATTTTATTTTTATCGGAGAAAGTTTGGTCCTCCATTTATGTTATATTGATATATACGTGCGGCTAAAGCGCACACAAACACAGAAAATATTTTTTATTTTTGCTGGAGAGTAGTGCACTTTGTGGGTTACACCACCCTTTAAGAAATGAGCCAGCTGGCTCTTTACTTATGGGACACAGGCGCACGCTTCGCGCTGCTCCTTTGTTGATGCACGTGCAGCCACAGTGCACACAAGTCACAAACACAGAAAATATATGTTTTTTTGGTTTGGACTGGAGTGTACTTTGGGGGTTACAGCACCCTTTAACGGTCAAGCCAGCCGGCCCTTTACTTATGACACAGGCGCACGCTTGGCACTACTTTGTTGATGCACGTGCGGCTACTGCGCACACAATTCACAAACACAGAAAATATATATTTTTTTGGTTTGAAGTGTACTTTGGGGGTTACAGCACCCTTTAACGGTCAAGCCAGCCGGCCCTTTACTTATGACACAGGCGCACGCTTGGCACTACTTTGTTGATGCACGTGCGGCTACTGCGCACACAATTCACAAACACAGAAAATAATTTTTTTTTTGGTTTGGACTGGAGTGTACTTTGGGGGTTACAGCACCCTTTAACGGTCAAGCCAGCCGGCCCTTTACTTATGACACAGGCGCACGCTTGGCACTACTTTGTTGATGCACGTGCGGCTACTGCGCACACAATTCACAAACACAGAAAATAATTTTTTTTTTGGTTTGGACTGGAGTGTACTTTGGGGGTTACAGCACCCTTTAACGGTCAAGCCAGCCGGCCCTTTACTTATGACACAGGCGCACGCTTGGCACTACTTTGTTGATGTACGTGCGGCTACTGCGCACACAATTCACAAACACAGAAAATATATTATTTTTTTAGCACTTGGGGGGAGCACCCCTGATGGACAGAGCACCCCCTGGACAACACTACAGCACCCCTTTAGGACTGGGACACTGCACAGGACTTTGGAGTGGACACAGCCCCTATGGAGAACTGACTGCACAACACAGTCCAGCCAGCCCCTATGGACTTTGAAGTAGTGGACACAGCCCCTATTAACAACAGCAGCACAGCACAACACAGCCCCTATGGACTTTGAAGTAGTGGACAACAGCAGCACTACACTACACTACACAGCCCTAACTCCCACCCTCCCTCTTCACTGTCCACAGCCGAGTGACAAAATGGCGCCGACGCAGGTACCTTATATAGGATCCAAAACCCGCGAGACTCGGAAGGCGGGATGATGACGTTTTGCCTCGATTTCAGATCCGAGTCAGGCGGGAAAAGTCGAGCCTGACTCGGATCGGGGGGGCTCGGATTTCAGAAATCCGAACTCGCTCACCCCTAATTCTATTATATTACGATTTCTATTGTGGTCATGGTGTGGGCTGGGAAGGGGGGCTTCCAGGAAACCGGAACCCCCCTCCCCTCCCCTGCGTTTGCCTAAGGTTGGCAGTGGCATATTGGTAATGTCTAAATCCCCTTCACGGAGAGGACCCAGGTCGGCATAGAGGTGGTTGCTCCCTGCTGCTGCTACCTGGTCAAACTTGAACTCATCCAATGGCATAGTAATGGGCAGAGCTTCTAGTACACAGTCAGCCATTTGTGCTGGCATATAAATAAGTGGTTGATATCTATGTAGGTAGTTGATATGATAGATAAATGCATTATAAGATGCTTTAAGACCAGCCAGCACCATCATCAGTGCTCGCTCCCGTAGGCTGCTGCCGTGCACCGCTCTGTACTATCCTGAGCGCGCGGCAGCCGCCTCTCCTTAGTAACGGCCGGGGAGCGTAGTGCAATAGCGCATGCGCAGCGTCTGGTGGCACAAAGCTGTGTTGCACAGTGCACGCTCCCTGTACATAAACTGTAACCAAGGGGCGAACTCTGCCTGCAGTGCAAACCTTACCGAACCCGGGGACCCTCCTCCTGCTCTGGATCGACACTGGCACCCAATCTCATATACCACACCTACTGCAGTCTGCATTATCTCACATTATATTACACTCTGCTGCTTATCTATAGCACATAGCCTCCCTGTGAGAGGTATGACACGACATGATTACCCCGTATCTGCATCACACTCTACATGATGTAGTGCATCTGCCACATAAATATCTGCCTGTCACATGTGCATCCCCTCTAGGTCACCCTCCTCCTAGTTATCACACCACCCCCACTCACAATTCATGTATGACTTTAATTTCACCTTCACCCCCCACAAATTATCTACACTTAGAAAATAAAAGTTAGTAGAAAATCAGCCAAAGCTAGCTAATGGCATGATGGCCTTAATGTAATCATTTCACATTTACTGACACTGTCAATGTAAATATCATTCAGCATTGTCAGCTGTATATAATGCAAGTACCATCTACTGTTTACAAACTTTCAAACTGCCTAGGTTTGATGTGCATGCAATGTCCTGTGTACCTGCAGAGGGTACTGTAACTCATCTCCCGTAGCAACCAAACAAACAGGCTGCACAGACCCAAGCATCACATAACATCTCTTGCTGTATTCTAATCAATGAAGGAATGGCTGCAATCCTCCCCACAGGATAGGGGGGTAGGCGCACACCCCTGTTTTGATTTTTTTTTTTTATGTTCTTTTGTCCATTTCCAGAAATCAGAGGGTATTTTTTATAGCAGGAAATAAAGGTATTATATCGCAGCAGTGATGTCTCACACGTAAGTACATGTTTTGCTTATTGCTCTTTTCTAACAGAAAACCTAAATCTTTCATTTGTTTTGATATACGTAGACTAGAAAACTATTTAACAGTAAGTTAGGTTCTGATGATCATATTTTGCTGAACAATTCTTAGCACATTATTTAGCATTACAGTGTTTCATAACTTTGCACTTTTATGTGAGCCAAGGATTTGTTTGAGGCACTAATGCTACAGTAAGTACACGCCTGAGCAATTTCACCCACGATCCGACCGGCATTACGACTTTCAGAGCGAGTATACAATCTTGACGACATCCGATTTCTAGTGATTTATCTGTCCTAGATCGTCACAGGGGTGAAGTTTTTAAATAAAATATGGGCAGGGCAGAAATGTGGTATAGACGATTGGATATTCATACACACTACAAAATGTACCGATTATTGTATGGTGTGCAGCTACCTTAACATAGAACACCACTTGTAAAGGTGCGTATCCACTAGGCGATTAAACAGGCCTATTGAACGATAACGTTATCGTTCAAACGCTTGCTAATCGTCCACAAATTGGCCATGTAAATGTCAAAAACGACCAGCGATGTACGTGCTCGCTGGTCGTTTTTGACATCTGTCATCGCCCGTACATGCTGGTCAACCTGATGATCACGTCAGGTTCAGCATGTATGGGGATGATGGATGTGCCTACACTGAATGACTGAACGATCAGTGTAGGCACATCACAGACTGTGAAACGATAGCACGATTACAATGTCATAATCATGCTCTCGTTTCACAGTTGGGAAGTGGATAGCTTAACTAATTATCTAATTCAATATGGCCTATTGCAGCAGTCATGGCAGATCCTTAATTACAGTTTGGGAAAACTGAGATCAGGGCCGTAACTAGGGGTGTGCAGCATGTGCCGTCACACAGGGCCCTGGAATGGCCACCCTAAGGCAATATTGCTGCAACTTTGCCTGGAGTATCTTTTGGATGCACCAGGCAGGCATCTTATAGTCTGTGCAGCAGCTCAGAGCATCCTCAGGATGGTCCGGGCAGTGCTGCACTTCCTGTTGCTGGAGGCCCCGCCCCCTCTGTGCGACATCATGATTGAATGCGCTCCGGGGGAGGGGCCGGCACAGGGTGCCCGGTACTGATTGAGATTATATACTGTACATTCATAAATTTTGTCCCAGTTTTAGTCTATTCTCTGGGCCAAATGGTATTGTAAATATAGTATAGTGTCTATGCATTTTGTCTGAGATGCAGCTAACCACAAAAGGGCACGTTCTAACGGCTGGACAAACTTGGAATAAGTATTAATTGTGTGAAATTCTTTTTTTTTTATTTCCTATATTTTATATCGTATACAGCTATGTGACTATGGTAATTTTATACTGTTTTGTCATTATCTGACTCCTCAGACTGTAAAGTGGTGACGTATATTTTCTATTCATTATAATGACCCAATTAGAGCAGTTACACTAAAAACACCGTAACAACTGAAATTCTTGTTTGGGATGTAATAGAAATTTAATAGTAATTGCTGGTTGTTTTATTAGGGATCGCTGGTTGTTTTCGGGTCACAGATTGATGACGGCAATTTCGTCAAAAACCTAACATGACCAACAAAATCACCATGGGCATAATTCAGGGGCTTATTTATCATCGGGGCTGTATGGCCATCTATGACGAAGTACTCACCTTACCACGGGGGGGGGGGGATACTTAACACCGGAGCAATTCATCATTGCTCCGCTGCGGGGACAGCTGCTCCGAAAAGCAGCTGTCCCCATGATTAGTAGCGCAGCTACAGAGGTAGCAGAGCTACTTACTTCCACCCGTGCCAGCTTCTGCACACGCGTGACTTGCGGTCATGAATGCACAAAGCCGCTTGGGAGGGAGTGAGGAGGCGGCGAATGGATCCGCTCAGATCCCTCTTCGCATCCCCGGAACTCCTTCCCATAGGAAGGAGCAGGGCTACGAGCACAAGCGCCATCCGTTTGTTCTAACAGGCAAACTCTGAAAACTTTACGTTTTCGGAATTTGCTGAATATCAGGTGGTCCTAGCGGACCCCTGATGATGAATGGCCCGTTACCTTAAATAGGCAGAAACTAGCGTTTCTGCATGTTTAATGGGACATTTAAGTTATGATGAATAGGCCCCTTAGTGCTAGACACAAATTGGCGTATGTCCTACTCTAAATGAGGCCCAAAGGGTAAAAATTTGCACCTGGACTAACCATGTTGCGATGCAAGAGGTGCTCAGAAACAATGACTCATGTTGCCCATACCTGGAGGCTTTATATACAGTACACTTTGTATTTGTCAGTCGCATTGTAATGTTTGTGTGTGGAGGAGGGTCACACTTTATTTCATCTAAATTGTGTTGAATCCAATCTTTATCTGATTCTGAGGTGGAGGCATCCATGGCCGGTTTTCTGTACAACTGCAGCAGGGTACTTACTGTACGATTACAGAATCCGCGAGGAGTAAGTGCAAAGTACCTGGGCTGCCAAGGAGTCATAACCATGCCCTCAAGATGGCGTCACCACAGACACTTCAACTGCCAGCTCAGCATGTAAACAAGGCTTCGTTATTCTCAATGGTGCATGCCCATGCTGAACAAGGTCCCCTAGCATCGGGTCCAGAGAGATCTCGCGGTGGCCCTGTATGCATGAGCGCCGTGAGGAGGGGGGCGGGAACAGTTTGCCCGGGCTTGCTAGAGGGACCCGGCGTCGCCCCCTCACAGCAGCTCGACACACAGCTTGTGCTGGGCTGCAGTGCGAGACTGCCCGCGGCTGCTGCAGCAGCCGGAGTAGTCTCCTATTGCTGTGGGGGGGAGCAATCACACTGATCGCACCCCCGCTTAGCGCCGGGCTGGGGGGGCTTACAGCGCCCCCCTCCCCAGCACGCGCTGCAAAAGTGGTTTGTTTATTTTTTGCCAAGGGAGCATGGCCATACCTCTCGCGATTAGGTCACGTCCCCTCCTTTACCGGTGCCCGGCCAGGCTCTCTACGGCCCTGCCTGTATGGGTATGGGGACCTTAAAGTACGTTATGATTATGTTATAAATATAACCAAGCAACAAGCAGACACTGATTAACTAAAAGCTGTATGATACTATAATTATCATGGTCTAAATCAGGGATGGGGAACCTCAGGCCCAGGGGCTGTATAAGGCCCCCGGAATCATTTGGTCTGGCCCTCAGAGCTTTTTTCTGCTAGCCTCATCTGGCCAGCAGAGTGCCTAGAATGGCATCCTGCAGCCTGATTCTATGCAGCAGTGCCGCCTGGGGCGTCTTTAGGACGCTTCAGACGGTCACACCACTGCCCTTACAGCTCCCCGAAGCATCTTCAGGATGCTCCGGGCATTGCTGTAATCACCAGCGATTTTGGCCTGCTCCAGTGTGACATCACACGGAGAGGTCATGGCCTGCACCGGGCCCGTGAATAATGTAATATATATCAAAATGGCCCTCGGCAGAAAAAAGGTTCCCCACCCCTGTTCTAAATAATCAGCTTATACTTGTATGTATTGCTATTGTCCTGCCTCTGTCACTCAGACCTGTCAGGCCTGGCTGACCAGAAAAACTCCAGTCACTAGGCCTTGCTGGCTGAGCATAATGCCAAATAACAGAGATTTCATTTTGTGTATGAGCAGATTGCATCAAACGCAAGACCTGCGTTTAACAGGTTGGTTACATTCATGTCAGGAAATAAAATAGCATATAATTTATCACATTATATCTTCCACATGACTGCAGCCGGCGAGTGTATTCACTGTCAGAGCGCGATCAGCCAGCCCGGTGTGCCCTGCTTGTGTGATTTATAGAGTCACACTGACAGATTCTCACTTCTCTCACTATCTGATCCACTTTATCCGGCCATCTAAAAACATTATGTTCCCGGCGAGCAAAAGCGCCCAATAGACTCTCTGGGCATTTGAGGATCTAATGTGCTGCAGCCGGGCTCCTCAATGGGGCTTTTAATAAGTTCATTGCCCTTCATGCTGGTTATATCTCCGTAAGACTTGCCTGTTCTCCCATCTTTCACGGGAATGAGGAGATTTGAACACGGGACGCACGCTGCACCCATTAATTCAGCGAGGACCGAGAGAGATTTGCCAGAGTTATTTTTAAAGGTGAAATGTGTGTAGCGATAAGGAGCGTTCTGCCTCATTATATCGCAGCCATTCCTCGATACGCCAGATTTGTTTAATAGGTGAGAATCAGTAGATTAAGCATTTATGACTAATCTTCCCTGGCTATAAGCCTTGTATTATGTCTAACCTGGATAAATTATGGATCGTTAGGGCACTCACTGTTAAACAGCTTCTTTCTGCGGGTTATAACAGGCAGCGATGCAGAGGTACTTATTATTCCTTTATTGCTGTAGGGGCCAGAGATGAATACATAAGATATACATACATATCTTATATACATAGTGATTACATTTGGCTTATTGTGGTCGTTGAGCTCATTAAATGTTAATATACGTCGATTGTAGCATCCTTGCGTAGTGGTCAGTAGCACAACAATGTCACTATAATATTATAATATCTTTTCATCTTTTCACATGTCAGGTTAAAGGCGCACTAACCCCATCATATTCGGAAGCTTTCTCAAATAATTTATGTAATGGCGTTATAAAGAAATATGTTTATATGGAAAATGTGGATTGAAAGTATTTCAGCACATTCTGTTGCAGTGCCAAGCAGTATTGGGGGTTCAGTTTATTGCTAGCCGTCTCACAATTAATTTTAACGCGGTTGAAGTGCCCAGACCAATTGCAAAATAGTCCTGCGATGAGCATGTCTGTAATAGGGTTTAATAGTCCTCGTTTCGCTTGTACCTCCATTAATAAAGTCATCAGGAACCCGGATCACCCACTTCTGTAGGATAGTGGGCGGATTTGGGAGGCTGGCCTATTCCCCGGGGAGTCTGGGAGAACTCCCTGAAATTTGTGCTAGGCATGTAATCCCTGTCCAGCTATGGTACAGTGCATATCTTTTAATTAGTCACTGGTTTCTGTGGACTCCCCTCCTATTCTGAGACGTGATACTGTCTGCCACTGAAACATCTCCAAAACTGGCAGGGCTGCAGGGTTCTCATCCCCAAAATATCAGCGCTGGTACTGGAAGGGAAATGGGTACCAGGGAGTGCCACTTAGGGTCTATGTAACAAGATACTGCAATGCCAGTCATTATGCTTATACTATATTGTACACAAACCGAGCTACAGGCGCACACTTTTCACACTAAGGACCTGATTCAGCTGATGCGATCGCAGCTGGGATTTTGGACGCAACGCAGCTGCGAAAATATGCTGATGGCTGCAAAGATCACCCGAGCATAGGGACGCCCACTTCTGCCTTCTCATCTGCGTACGACGTTGCTTACCTGGGTAAATATGGGTAACATCAGTGCACATGGATGGAGCAGCCATTATGCCCTTGCGGAAGGTCCAATCAGCTGCAACCACTGCAGCTCTCTTTGCACGCTGAGAGCTCTCATGCTGCGAATGCAATTGCAGGGGCTAATCTATGCACTCCCATGCAACAGCGTTCAAACTGTCTGACACACCTGCTTTTTTCCAAACGCTGACTACCTGTCACTCACTTTGTGAGTGAATTCTCTGTGTGAACGTAATCGCACGTATGCGCACTGACATATAACCGCTCGATCTGCGGAGCTATCGCCATTGGGTCTGTCTCTGAATCAGGGCCTGATTCAGACCCGCTCGCGAGCGCACAGCGCTCACAAGCTGGGCGATATTCCTGCACTGCGCATGCGGCCACCTCCAGCGTGCACATGCGCAAACCCCAGCGAGCGACGGCAACTCCGTTGCTCCGGGGCTCACTACAAGACGGGGCGGTTGTCGATGTTGATTGACAGCTCATCCCGTTTTGTAGGTTTAGAGGAGGGGTGGCTGAACAAATGCAGGCGTTAGGAACGCCTGCCGTTTCTGGGCGGCCCTACAGACATCACTTGTGATGTCAGTAGTGGACTTCCTGCTCTATTAGAGCAGGAAGTCCACTCAGGCTTGCGGGAGCTGAGACCCTCCCACAGGGTCTCACCGCAACCCCGATGGTCGCGATAATCGCGACCATTGCCAGGCCGCTCGCACTAGCTGTGGGCGGTAACCCACAGTTTTGCGAGCGGCCTGGAGGCCGAAACAAAAAAAAATCTGAAACGCCCTGATTCAGAGCGAGCGCACGCAAACAGCGTGCGCCTCTGAATCAGGCCCTCAGACCCTAAGACAATAATACAATGGCTGTTAAACTCCAAAAATATAGATATAAACTGACTTTTAGAATAAACATGATGAAATTGTGGACACCCATCTACCACAGTGACCTCCTTTCACATGGGAAGCTACACTAACGCTTTATAATGTTGATGTGGGACTTGCCATACTTTGTGCTTGTGCTGTGTAATGATGTACCACTGCAATTTAAGAAGCCGAGGGTCCTTAAGAAGTATCAGCAAATACCCAAATCCTTATTGAAGGTTTTCTTCTTCTCACCACCAGCCTAGCGCTAAAGGGATATGTGTACACACAGCTAATATCTGAGATTATACTCTCCTGCTTTACTGGGTCCCCATTGCTTTGTATAGCTAACACCAGTCTGTTAAATTAGTCAGGCCACTTCCCATAGACGTATATGGGGATGGCGTTATGCGGCAGACAGAGGTAAAGATGGAGAAATATGAGAAAGGGTTATCGCAGCTTCATAATGACTAGAGATGGAGCAGAATCGGGAGAAGACAAGGTCAAGGTGAGTGACCATCACAGTGGGTCTGAATTTAAATCCATTGGGAAAGACCAGAGGAGGAATTAAGTTGGATCGCAATGCTGCGTTCGCACGCAACCAGCCACTGTGAAAATATGCTAATGAATTCATTTGCACTTCCTTCGCAGCACAAGATGTAGACGCCCAGCACTACATAATGCCGCCCCCTTTCCCTCTCCTCACATCCGTACTAATGTGCAAGTATGCAAAATCATCGGTAATATCGAGTAACATCGGAGCTGCACGCACACTTGTGGTTGACATGACCCTACCGCAGAAGTTGCTAAACTTCCTGCACGCAGTGAGTACTCAGGCTGCAAATGGGTTCGCTGTGAATAATTTATGCACGCCCGTGCAACAGCGTTTGAACGCACTGACATGCCTGCGTTCACATGACCACCGGCCCCGTCACCACCCACAAATGGTACTTCCTGTCAATCACCGAGTGATGGGACGATCGCAGCGTCTGGTTCGCGCACGCATACTGCGTCATACGCATGCGAAGATTGCAGACATCGGCCGGCTGCGTGCGAATGCAGCATTGTGATCCAACCTGAATCAGGCCCTAGCTTTTTTGTCAGGAGAGACAATGATGTTGTCAATGGGAATTTAAAAATCAGCTAGTGTGAGAGTAGGCAGATCAAAGGATAGGTAATAATTAAGCCATTGTCAAGGAATTTGGAAACTGGACATGGGGGAAGTAAATGACAGCAATACGAAGATGGAGAGCAGGGAATATTATTATTATCGTTAATTTATATGGCGCCACAAGTGTTCCGCAGCGCCTTACAAGGTACATAACCAAAAAGTGACTTACAGTAAAAAACAATACAATGAAGGACAAGGACATGGATAATATACATTGATACATAGGTGGCCATAACACCCACATAAGTAACAAAACATAGGCACCAAGTGTTAGGTGTCCTAGTGGTGAGTAAGAAGTAGATGAACATAAAGTAAGGAGAAGCACAAGAGGGTAGAGGGCCCTGCTCGCAAGAGCTTACATTCTGAAGGGGAGGGGCAGACAGATGGGCATGATACAGATGGGGAAGAAAGGGAGGAGGGAGCGTGTGGTAGCAAGTTAGGATGAGAGCTGGAAAGCAGTGATGAAGTAGTGGGTCTTGAGAGCCCGTTTGAAGGATTATAGAGAGGTGGAGAGTCTGATGGGGAGAGGGAGAGAGTTCCAGAGGTGGGGAGCAACACGGGCAAAGTCTTGGAGGCGGGAGTGGGAGGAAGTAATCAGTTGGCATGAAAGGCGGCATGCATTTGTTGAACGAAGAGGTCGGACAGGAAAGTGAAGGGAGATGAGGTCAGAGATGTAAATGGGAGAGGAGTGTGTGAGGGCTTTGTAAGCGAGTGTGAGAACCTTGAATTGGGTTCTGAAGGGGAAGGGGAGCCAGTGGAGGGCTTGTAGGAGAGGGGAGGCAGATATAGAGCGTTTGGAGAGGAAGATAAGCCGTGCAGCAGCATTATGGATAGACTGGAGAGGAGAGAGATGGGATTTGGGGAGGCCAGATAGGAGAAGGTTACAGTAATCCAATCTTGAGATGACCAGTGAGTGTATTAGAGTCTTAGTAGTATCCTGGGTGAGAAAGGGTCTGATCCTGGAAATGTTTTTAAGATGGAAATTACAGGACTGTGAGAGGTTCTGGATATGTGGTTTAAAGGAGATGGAGGAGTCCAGGATAACTCCAAGACAGCGCACTTTGGGGCTAGAGGAGATAGTTGTGCCATCAATTGATAAATAAATAGTGGGAGGTGAGGTTATGTGGGAGGGTGGGAAGTTGATCATCTCAGTCTAGACATATTAAGTTTAAGAAATCGCTGGGACATCCAGGAAGATATAGCAGAAAGACAGTTGGAGATACGAGTGAGGAGAGAGGGAGGGATGTCAGGGGAGGAAAGGTAGATCTGAGTGTCGTCAGCATAGAGATGATAATGGAGGTCAAAAGAGCTGATGAGTTCACCTAGAGAGGATGTATAGAGGGAGAAAAGGAGAGGTCCAAGAACAGAACCTTGGGGAACACCTACTGTGAGAGGATGTGGGGGGGAAGATAGGCCATGAGAGGAGACAGAGAAGGATCGATCAGAGAGGTAGGAGGATAGCCAGGAGAGGGCAGTGTCACGTAGACCACGGTAGTGAAGGATTTGCAGCAGGAGAGGGTGGTCAACAGTGTCGAAAGCAGCAGAAAGGTCAAGGAGAATGAGTAGAGAGTAGTGGCCTTTGGATTTTGCAGCAAGGAGGTCGTTGCTGACTTTAGTGAGGGCAGTTTCTGTGGAGTGGAGAGAACGGAAGCCAGACTGAAAAGGGTCAAGGAGGGAGTGGGAGGAAGAAAGCTGGTAAGGCGGTTGTAAACAATACGCTCAAGGAGTTTGGATGCAAAAGGGAGGAGAGAGATGGGTCGGTAGTTGGCGAGAGTGTTAGGATCAAGAGTAGGTTTTTTAAGAATGGGGGAGACAAGGGCATGTTTGAATGCAGAAGGGACAGTGCCAGATGAGAGGGAGACATTGAGGAGGTGGGCAAGATGGGAACAGGCAAAGGGAGAGAGGTAGCGGAGGAGTCGTGAAGGGATAGGGTCAAGGGGGGAGGTGGAAGGGGGAAAGGACTGGATAAGGGCCATGACTTCCTCTCCAGATACAGGGGAGAAGGATGTTAGTGTAGGTAAAATGGAAGGGGAGGGATGACCCAGGAAAGGAGGAGGTGTAGTGATTGGGGACTGGTGGGATATGATATCCTGACATATGGAGTCAATTTTAGATGTGAAGTAGGAAGGAAAGTCAAGGGCAGAGAGCAAGGAGGGAATAGATGAAGAGTGTGGACTTCTAAGGAAGAGAAGGAGGGTTCCGGAGTATGACTAGTTACAGCATTATGTCTACTCCACCATCTTTTCTGCTACAGGATCTGGGATTATTGCTGAGGAAGAGTCCCCCCCCCCCATAGGAGAGAACTGCAGGGAATTGCTATTACAGTTTCTTGTAATAAGAAACAGGTTGATGGAGTTGACATTGAATAGTTCATAGATTGGTTTGAGTTTATTACAACTTGAACTTTCATTTCAAGTTTGGAGCGGTTGGAAGTATGAGATTGATGGACATTTTGGGATGAAACAAGGAGCGTTATCAGATTGCTGGGTTTGCATGATCCAGGGTTGGGTGGGGATGTCACCAGTAGCCATAAGGATTAGGATGGAAAATAGTACATGCAAGGATGATTTCTGGGTATGAGGCCTGTATTTGTTATGTAGGCCAGTAAATGTGGTGGGTACAGGACATATAACAGTTGATGGGTTCATACTAGCGAGGAGGAACGTAGTGAGGGAGAAATAGGATGATGGCGGGAGAAGAGGAATTTGGAGAGAAGTGGTGAAATTGAGTAGGACAGAGAGAAGATAAATTAAGTAGGTGCATGATGGGAGGATGTGACAGTTGTGGATGAGTGTGGTTTAGCTTTGGTAGGTAATGAGAGAGTGGGAAATAACAGGGCACTGGTGGATATTGAGGCTACAATAGAGGTCATTCACAGAGTGCACCACACAACACATTGGTTTTATATTGGTGAACATGTAGCGTCAGAGCACAATCGGTGCAGGTCTCCCCTCTGCCCTGGGGAGCCATCTATGCGGCGTTACAGCTCGATGCCATGTACAGTGAGGCTCACTGAGCTAAAGTGCAAACGTCACATTAGAGATTTTCTGTTTGGCTCCTACAATAAGGCTCAGCTTATCCTCTTCTTAATTAATCATGAGAGTGAGGGGCATTAACAGTGTCTTTATTGTGTCTGGCAGTCTTGTATGTGAATCTATTGATTACATTGCTTGATTGCACATCTCAGTATATGGCAACATGGAATAGACTTTTTATTCCTTAGAAAGCGAAATTGATTCAACCTTCTTAAAATAAAAAGTCATTAGTATTTTGGAGAGGGGCTTACTGTACTACCCATTCTTGATTCATATATTTACCTTTACTTTTCATATCTACTAAGCTGCATTGCCACCTATGGTGCCCCTCCCTTTAGCCTATAATTCAGAACCAGCAAGCAAAGATCAGCATTTTAAAATGATGGAGGAAGGAGTGTGCGAGGGTCAGTCTCTTGTTTGTGGGTAGTGATTAGGCTCCCGATAACCCAACACCCCTTCTTGCAGAATGGTCAAAGGAACAGAGGAGCTCTTGAAAAAGGGCTGCATGTACTAGTCATTGGTGTTCTATCACAGGGGGAGGGGTCAAATATGCTAAAATATGTGATACATGCAGATGCAAAGCCCCATTAAAAGTATAGGCTGGGACCAGATCGCCGCTGGCTCCGGTACATGTAAGTCCCTTTGTAGTGTGAAAATTAACTTAAGGTGCGTACACACTGGGCGATAAAGTGGACGACTGAACGATAACGATATCGTTATCGTTCAGTCGTCCACTTTATCGGCCATTTTTAACCCCAAAACAATGAACGATAATGACGACGCGCGTTCCCGCGGGTCGTTCGTCATCATCATTCATCGGGCTGACATGCAGGCCAACCTGACGATCTCGTCAGGTTGCTGCTTGTTGGGGAATGGGGGAGAGAGCCCGGCGCTGAACGATATTGTTAATGATATCGTTCAGCGGCTGTGCTCAATGTAATGAACGACATTGAGCACAGCCTGCCGGGGACACACTACACGACATCGCTCAGGGAGCATATCGTGTAGTGTGTACGCACCATTACTCCTGTTCAGTGGTGGCTCCAGAGGCGGGGCTGCATAAGAGTTAAAAATTCAAATAGGGGAGCCACACCAACTGCCCTTTCACACGCCAAACATCACCAGCCAGGACTCACTGGCAGTGGGTGTGGTTCCCCTAATAGAATTTTGGACTGTGCTACAGCCCCACCTTTGTAGCCTCCACGGCTCCTATCTGCACCTGCATACACCTTTATACAATCTTGCTTCGGAAACCTACATCCGGTTACTGACCTTCTTAGCAAATTATGGCGTAGCCTTGGAGGAAATCTAGGAACCCTTCTATTGTTATTAATGTCCTTGATTTGAAAGGTTCCAGGGCATTCAAAAAACAGGGACATAGAAGTTACACAAAATAAATGCTAATGTGCAAACAAACCATTGAGGTTGACAGCGCACAAGAGAAGCTTACTATCTAGTAGGGAAGGGGGGCAGCAGCGAGGGCGTACCATTGTGAGTTGTACAGGGGGGGAGTTTGCTAGGCTGTAATAAAGAGCAGGCTTCTTAGCAAGATTTTATTTTTTAATTTTTTAAGGTTTGTGGAGAGTCTGATTGGACATGGTAGGAGATTCCATAAAAGGAACGCGGCACAGGGGGAGTCTCGGAAACAACAATTCAAGGTGGCTTTATCCGAGAGGAGGCAAAGTGCAAATCAGAGAAAGATCTAAGATTGAGGGGTCCATGTATCAAAGTGTATTTGAGGTAAAATCCCCGAAAATACCAGTTTTCGGGGGTTTACCTCAAATACTAAGTATCCCCCGGATGCATTAAGGAGGGACCGCAGCAGGTATCTCTGATACCTGCTGTGATCCCTCCCATGCCGCTGGCAGCCGCCTCCCCCATAGATTTCTATGGGGGATGTGATGCTGCCAAATGTATCAATATCCGGAATGCGAAGCATTCCAGAAATTGGCCCCGGCAGCTAACGCCCCCTGCTCTCTGAATACGCCCCTACATTGAGAGAATAGTGAATATATATTTTGGGGGGTTTTATTTGATTGGTCGAGATACTTGTTTAAATATCGCCCTCTGACGGGATCAATTACTTTTTGGAGCAGCAGCATAGCAGAGATCACTACTTCACAGGGTTATGTGAGAGCAGGTGCATTCATAAAAGAATTAGAGGAGGCTGCACATTCCCGGCCTGGCTGGGAATCCCACATCTGAGGCTCATTCCTGCCCACCCTGTGGTTTTTTCATCACTTCACTTTAAGTCGGGCTTTTCTGAATGCCTTTGTGTTCTGTCAGAAATCAGAGATGTGGGGGGGGGGATCATTAACCTGCTAGTGCTTAGTTCTGCTCATAAAATCCATCTGAGCTCAGTAAAAGGCGCAGTGCGAGGTTGTCTCGCCATTAATAAGATTTATTTCTGACTGCAAAAACAAAAATCAGACCTGCCCTGCTTCTTTCTCGCACATGTGCGTCTTGTTGTCTGCCCAGCATGTTTTCATGGTGCATGCTCACGGAAACCCTCTGTAAGGGGGATCTGCGGGCATTTGTAGGGTTGTGAATGATATGGAAAACAGGCAAACCTACGTGCACTTTAGGATGAACTTGTCCATTATAAAGTGCATTTTGCAGTAAAAGTCCGCTTCACGCCCCTATGAACTGCCCCAGATAATCAGGTTTGTGGGTTTGCTGATACACTGATGCGCATGCAATAGCTGGAAAGTACCAAACATCACTAGTCTAAAGTCTGACCTGCTACCCATTTAGCTCCCATCCCATTATTTCCTAAAAACATGTCTGATCTTCTTCTAATATATTGCTCGGTTTAGTCTTATGTTATTTAGTTAATTATGAGTGTGAAGGGACATCAGAAGTGTCCTCACTATATATATATATATATATATATATATATATATGTGTGTGTGTGGCATTTTAGTGAATGTAAGGTGTCTTTAACACTGCTTGGAGTACACTTGTCAATTCAGTTGGCCACCAAAGTGCGACATGGAGGTAACATGGTATTGTGTCGTTTGCAACTCTTACTTCATCATTATCTTTTCTCCCCCAATGAGACATGTATCACCTCCACCTGCTGGTCTGCTTACCTCAGGCCAAGTTTCCTCAATGTTTTATTATCGCTGGCCTTAAAAATCTGTCGATGTTAGAATTGTAATGGGTGACATCTGGGTTCTTTCCCATTCGTGAAGTACCACTCCCTCCTTTTGTGCCGTTGTATGTCTTCATTTTAGTTTGTAACATGTAATAATGCAACAGCCGCGGGTCAGGAGATGGAGCAAAATTGCTCTTTGCAAAGGTGACACCGATAGCTACTGGGGGCAGAAGTATATGGTGGGGAATGTTAATAGAGCTAAATCATCCAGTGGGTGATCCAGTGAAGGGAAGTAGTCCTTTCATCGGGAGAATAGAGAAAAGCTTAGAGCGGTTAACCTTCTGATGCAGAAATGATGGGGATATAGGGCCTGATTCAGAGCCGGACGCTATTTGCGCTCGCTCGTTCAGAAAAAGGGGCCAGCTATTTAAATTGAGCGCTCGCTCTTTGCGGTCTGTTGACGTCTCTATGTCTGAGCGAGCGAACGAAACATGCGCTCGCTATTTTGTAAAGACGCCCCCTGGCCGCTCGCATCATACGTCATCTCCGCTATTTATTAGATTAATCGAGTACATCGAAAGAGGTCTGAACTGCTCGCAGTGCTTGTGGTAGGTTTATCCTACCGCAATCATGCGAACAGTTCAGGGTAAGAAACAACCAAGTGACGTGGTCGATGACGCTGCTTTGTTAATTATGCACACCCTTAAAACGCCCGTTTTGACCGTTTGGCACGCCTGCGTTCGGATCTCCACTTCCCGTTTTCAAGCACCTTCCCCTGTTACCACCCACAAACGCCTCATCCTGTCACTCAAATTAGCAGGCACTCGCAATTTTGCGAACACGCCATTTCCGACCGCACTGACTGGTTGGCGCATGCGCATTACGACCCATGCGCAGATGTGCGAACATCGCTCGGAGCGAACGAGCGGCCGCTTACGAGCGCCTCTGAATCAGGCCCATAATCAGGATCTCGGCGGTGACCATCACGGCAGACACAATACCGGCAGCAGAATCCCAATGATCAAAATACAGACGAATCCTGATGGTGAGTATTAGGGTTGGGATTAGACACTAAGGGGAGGGTTAGGTTTAGGGATAGGATTAGGCTCTGGTAGGGGACGGTTAGGGATAGGCTGCCGAAAAGGGATGGTTAGGGTTAGGCTGCACACGGGGTGGGTTAGGGTTAGAATACTCACCAAAATTTTTCAGGATTTTGACCGTCGGGAGTCTGCTGCTGCTATTGTGACCGTCGGGACGTTCACTGCTGGGATATTGTACCCAACCCAAATTGTGATTTGGTCACACACATGGTTGGCCAAAATGGATGAGCAGCAGGATCATTCTCTCTATCACTAGAGCTTGTTACATTGGTTGGAAGGTGATCTGACAAAAACAAAAAGGGATAACCTTGTAATAGCATCTACCAACATGCCCAATAATGATCTGATCAAATAGCTGCCATTTTCATGCACTATTGTAGCATTTATTTCCAGCCTTACAATATATGTGTATTACCACCATACTAATGTGGCAGAATAATTAGACAATTACGTATATCACATTAGGCAGACCCGCAAAGGACTTCCTTATGTCCGTAGGTGCTCTTAGTTGTCCGCTAAACAGATTTGAAGCTACATGTCCATTTTTGCCTTTGGGAGCTTCCTATGACATTAATCACTGCCTAGTAATGTTGGCAGATGCTTTGAGAAATGTACATGGTGCAACAGTAGTGAATCAGTCCAGCCCACTAGCACTTTACCACCACCTCCACCTATAATCAATTCAGTTAGTATTTCTCCTAACATTCTGTCTGTTTAACTTAATTTATGTCTTAAATGATTCATGCAAATAAGGACTGTATTAGAGACGCATGTAGCTTCACACATTCGCATTGGTGGAAATGTGCGTACACATGCGATTTCCCGCAGACGTACAATTGGAAGATTCGTAATGCATACTATTTTAAGTATAGGGACAATACCTGGATCCAGGGCCTCTGAAGTGGCACACAGAGTAAATACCTGTGATCCTTCCTGCAAAGCAGGAAACACCCCTGTAAAATGTGCCCTCCACCCTTTTATATAATTTAACCCAATAGCTGCTGAGAGTTTTTCCATCCCCGGTGCTGAGCCCATTTTTCTACGTTTGCACTCGTCACATTCCAACCATTCATAGTAACCACACAAATGAAACCTTGATGTTTTTTTCAGAATACTTTGCATCTTCAGATATTACCGTTGATCTTTTTTCTAACTTGTCAAATACAATTTTACAAAAATTGGCAAAGCAGTGTTTTTTTTTTTTTTAGAGAACTTTCAAAAAAGTGAACTAAAAAAAAATACCCTTTGGTTCTTGCGTCGGCATTAATAGACCCTTTCCCAATAACGAATAGCAGGATGCTACATGTAGGTTTTGAAATAAAATCTACATTTGAAGATGATAATCAATTTTTTTTTTTTATAATTTTTACCATCTCGTTTTAACCACTTACAATATGTAAGAAAATTATAATGGCCCAACAAGGTCTATCAATGGTTTAAACTAGAAAACATTCTATATGTACAGTTACACTTATGTAGGTTATAAATTGGTTTCTGGAAGTATATCAATTTTAGTATTGCATTTTCTATACAATTGTTGCTTAATATTTTGTTGCAAATGCTTTTTTGATTTATATGTGTGTGTTTTTAAGAATTAATGTTTTTTTTTATTGAATTGTTATCTGTGTAATCCACAGGTGTATAATTTTTACTTATACGATTCAGATCTAATATGTATTGTATTCAGCCCTGATAACTCTGCACTGTATTATGTAATTCAATGTCTCATGATCATACTGATCACCAGTCTTTTATGGGGCACCTAGTTTGAAAGAGTAGACTTATGGGGGGCATCAACTAGACGATTTTATCCCTGTCCAACCTCTTAACGATTTTCCCTTGAAGTCTCCCTTGAAATATGATCTTCCACTCTGAACAATTTGCAAAAGATTTGCAAAAGATTTGCAAACGATTTGCAAAAGATCTAACAATAAACTATGTTGCTTTAATCTGTGATTGAGATCTTTCAGCTATAGTGGGCAGATAGTGGTTCATCGTTTGATCGTTCAGCGTGAACGATGTGTAAACGATGTGTAAACGATTTGTAAGCAATCAAGTGAAATTGACCTGCATGTTCAGTCGATGGAGGAGACGATCAAACGACCAGCGGGAGCGTGCATCGTACATCGTT
Source organism: Taudactylus pleione (assembly GCA_031769625.1). NCBI lineage: Eukaryota > Metazoa > Chordata > Amphibia > Anura > Myobatrachidae > Taudactylus > Taudactylus pleione. The sequence goes on from JAUIMM010000073.1 coordinate 1,143,478, forward strand.
AGAAACAATTACTGCACGATGTTCGAACGATGTTCGAACGATGTTTGAACGATTATCGAACGATTTTATCATTATCGTTCAATCGTTCAACTCCCCTTTACTTCCTTCAAGAGAGGGGTCCCCCCATCTGTGTAGGTACAATGATAGGGAAGATAGAGGTAAGGGTGCTGAGAGGGGGAAAGGGAAGTGGGTACTAATTACCAGGACCCAGGCTCATTGAAGGGCCAAGGCTCATTAGAGGGACCTGGGTCCACTGCCCCTCCCTCGTCCCCTTTTAGCCTCTCTCCCCAGCACAGCACATGCTGCTGAGTGCTGGGCTGTGGTAAGGCCAGGGAGGCTGCTGATACTGAGATCAGCAGCAGTCTCCTGTGCTTGCCCTCCACCCGATGTGCGAAGAGGGGGAAGCAATCTACCCCTGGCATACTTGTATCTTTTTTTATATGGATTGTGGCCACACCTACAGGATTACGCCAGGCCCCCATACAGTACACCGGCACCGCTCCTTGCAGTACTTTAACCTTTTTTGTTGTTGTTATGAGTGACATCATGCAGCAGTGGGGTGAGATAATACATACCCAAAAGTGAAATCTCCTTTATGCACTGTAGTGCAGTGACGTGCGGTGAGGTCAATAGCTGGGGAGGCACACGTGTATAAAAATACAGTTTTTATATCAATACTCTGGATTATGACAGGTAGTATGATAGGGGAGGCAGTATGACAGGGCCTACCATGATTTGTACGTCCCTGCTGTAGTGTAAAAATAAGGAAGTCTTAGGTGGCCACACACATGGCGATCTGCACACGTTCAGCCGATGTGTACGATTTCCCTTGAAACTCTCCCCGGCAACTCTGCACACGATCTGCACACGATTTGGTGTCCAATCTTCAAACGATCCCCCCTGCATCCAGACTTTCACAGTGCCTCGTGTCCTAGATTGTCAGATCTGTCCTACTGCACGGCAGATCTGAAGATGCGATGTGTGACCAGTGGGGGACGCGCATAGCATCGTGATCGTGAGTGGGGACTCACGATTTACTCAGGATTTGGCCATATTTTACACGATCTGTTGTTCCAATGTGTTGGAATCGGCCAGATCGGGTAAAATATCGCTATGTGTGTGTCCAGCATTAGGTCCCTCTAGCTTCTTCAAACTTTTGAACCCCTACCTTGCTTCCCCTTCCCCACTGTAGATGCTGCCATCTTGGCCCTCAAATTCATGTGCTTACCTGGTGCAACCTCTCCAGAATAGGTGCATGTCGCCAAGAAAGATTATTTCCATTGAGGTTTCCAACTTTGAAAGTTTTTTTTTGTAAGCATTGTGTATTTATATACATTAGTAATAAAATGCCTGCTGGAGCTAGAGATCACAAATGTTTTTCATTACCATAGTCTGTGTATTCTGTTATTCAGTTACACTTGTAATATACCTGATTATATTGAATTAAGTCATTTGTAACAGTAATTTGTAACAGATATAATAAGCAACGTGGCACAGTAGTGGCTCTGATGAGACAGGAATCTCGTAGGCAGAGGGTTGTCTGTCTTGCCTGGCAAGCACAGGGAAAGATTTACCGAGCCGCTGATGAAGAACCTGCATCTGCCAGGGTGCGTTAAGGTGAAACGAACGCGAGTCTTAACCTCACAGCACAAATACCAAGGAATTTGGCAGGGTGAGCGGTCTGCCCATAGAAGCTGCCCAAAGACCTTCTAAGCTGAACTTGTGCCAACAGTACTATTATCCCTGAACAAAAGCGGGCACCATGGTGATTAGAAGCCCATTGCACATATGCATTGGTAGCTCCACCTCAGTACAGGATGCCTGGCACCCCTAACCCTTCCACCCACCCCCTCTATTCAGCGCAGAGATTTGCAGCTGCCGTGTGCTCCCAGTGATCTCAATAGCACAATGCCCTAATATTACCGTATTGTTCTCTGTACTGAGCCTTTAGAAACAAAATACAACATTCACTTATCTATAGGATAAGTGGGGACATTGTGTGAAATATGGGCCTACATTGCACAGATTTACTTTTTGCAAAAACATAAATACTCGGTTGCATAGGCGTTGATGGCGACCGTTTTTATTTGTATAATCTGCCATTGCAGATGCTATATTTGTACACAATGGCTGATGTGGTTTGAATCATAGTTTACTGGATTGTCCGGGAGGCTCCTGAAAATTAGGAGGCGCTCTCGGATGCCCGGAAGATGCAGTCGTTTTTACAGCGTTGGACCCCAGCACCGACGTGGGACTCCGCAGAGGTAAGTAATACTATGGGTGCAGGGTGTGCGGTGCGGGTCCCCCCTGGCCCGGGCCCCGTTTGCCCCGCACACCCTGCTCCCATTATAGATACGCCCCTGCATCTAGGGAAGGACTCAGCGTAGGTGTTCCGTATACTGTAACGATGGTGAGTACTCTCACGTTGCTGAGCCGATGCTCAGAACCTTGAATCTGCAGTGTCCCCCGGCCGCTCAATTGTTGTGCTGAGGAAGAGTCATAGGACCTGATTCAGACCCGCTCGCTAGATGCGTTCGCAAGACAGGCGATCGCACGGCAAGGCATTAGCACGCCCTCTATGTCTTAGCGTCCGATCGCCCTGTGTATGCAGGCGCCCACCAGCCTGTCTTAAGACGCCCACTTGCGCACGTCATCTCCAGGAAGTGTATGCAACCATCAGTAACATCGGATGCGATCGCAGCACTTGTGGTTAACCATACCCTTCCGCAAGCACTGCGAGTGAATACTACTAAGTGACGTGTACAATGACGCTGTCTGTTAATTATGCGCGCCTCTGAAAACAGCGTTTCGTTGCTCAGGCACGCCTGCGTTCGCACCTCCACTCCCCCGTTTCTATCAGCCAGCCCCTGCCACCACCCACAAACGGCTTCTCCTGTCACTCATTCTTCCGGGCAGTCTATGCGCAGCGAGCGGAACGCTTTCTGATCGCTCGCACTGTTTCGCGCACACGCATTGCGATGCGTAAGCATGCAAACAATTGGCTGGCTACGTGCGAACGCATCCTAGCGAGCGGGTCTGAATCAGGTCCATAATGTCTATTTGCCACTATGTGGAGAATGCTGCAGGCAAAGTAAATGTGCCTGTAAGGTAGGTGAGCTCCAGTGTTTAATTAAAGCTGCGTGTGCGGCAGAGCGGGCAGCATGACATCTCTGGAGCCATGGGGCAATGCAGTGTGTGTGGTTGTTATGGGAGCAGGGTAACATCGCAATTTCTTCTCTGTGTTCTTATTGGTTCAGTGTTTACTGAAAGCATCTCACATCCGCCGCTCACGGACAAAACCGGAGACATGGAACGGAGATCAGGCGGCCATCAGCTTACTAAGAAAGTCTAAGCTGTCGCAGACATAGCGGGTATCCAGAAGCGCAAAAGGGCTCTCCTGCTGCGATTAGGCTAATTTATGCACGAACAGAGAACCGTGTTTAAATGGTCTGACACACGGCTGCGTGTCTATAACCACCACCTTACCTCCCCTAAACGCTGACTACCTGCCACTCACATTGCGAATGAATCCTCTGTGCGAGCGTAATTGTAAAACAGTCGCTGTGCATACGCAGTGCTGCTTTCACACCTGTGCAATGGCTGACAATCGCTCAATCTGCATAAATATCGGCATTGCATTCACCTCTGAATCATGCCCATTGCTCCATGCAGATGACAAATGACCTGCCGGCTTCTCCCTCAGCAGCAGGGCGTCTGGTATAGGTGGGACGGGGAGGAATGGCTGGTCTCTGATAAGAATTATGGCTCCTTTCTCTCTCCCAATGTCCCTGGAGACCAGATGTTTCATCTCCTCTGCTCACTGGAGGCCTCTGGAGTTGTCTCCTTGCACCAGTTACTGAGGGTGGTCTCATCCGTCCTGACCTCAGCCAGGCCTCCATGATGTTTGGTGCACCTGAAAAGACATTTCATATATTGTAAATAGAATAAAAAGCCATAGGTAACAAGTAAAGATCAAATATTACTGCTTTACAGCAATAATGTTAGTTACGGCAATAATGTGATTTATAAATAGTATCTTAAGATAACTTATATACAACTGAAAATAGCTGCAGTAGTGTAATTGCATGGACACGATTTTACTTTTCTGCAAAATTCTGCAAAGCAACAAACAATATGGTGCTGATTGTTTGGTCTATGTGGTGATCTAGATTAAACAATCAGCACACACTCATTATTTCCATCTAGCATAAAACAGTACAAGCAAAGGGAGTATTTATAATGGATGCAGGATGTACGGTGCACACGGGCCCCTGGGTCCAGGGGGGCCCACACCGCACACCCTGCACCCATTTACTCTTTATACTTACCTGTCCGTTGTCTGCAGAGTGCTGCTCTGCAGTGCCTGCCCGGTGACTCGCGCATGCACAGTCTTCTGTCCCTAGAAAAACGGTGCAGGCGCCATTTTCCTGGAGACCTGCGCATGCGCAGTAGATTCTAGCACTAAGCCAGAATCTACTGCTGTAGGCACCGGCCGCTGCGGCAGTGGCACCGCTAGAGAAAGGAGGGGGCCCGCACTGAGTCTGCACGCGGGTGCTCCTCTCTTAAAATGCTCTTAGTCTTTATTCAGCAGAAGCCAACTCGTTTCTGTACGTTGCAGCTGTAGTTGGTGCACTTGTTGTTTATCAACACTGTTAAAGAATCACAAATGAAGTTTTACACCACAGAACTGACTTTAATACAGAACATTCAGAGTTTATCTGTAGCTATATTTCTGAGTTACAATAACCTTATCCTAACATTACAATCTTAAAAACCTACTTTCGGAACTACCTTTAAGGTACTATGGTCTACTATCTACAGAACAATTAATGCCTGCGATCGCAAGTGCAAATACTTACGCAGAACGATTGATTGTTTGCCATTGCGTGTGCATATAAGCCGCAATGCGCGTACGCTGCGATTGCGCACACACAGAAGAATCCATCGCAGAATGAGTGACAGGCTGTGAGCATTTTGGGTAGTGACGGGGAAGTGGTCTGAAATACACAGACGTGCCTGTCCATTTGGACGCTGTTGCTTGGGCGTGCGTAAATTAGCCACTACGTGCGAAGAGACTTGCAGCGTCTGTGGCAGGTCAGACCTGCTGTAAATGCTGCCTGAGGGGTCCATGTGCATTTATTGTACTGATGTTTATGCAGAAGAGCGAGAGTGGACGGATGTGACAAAGCAGTAGTGGGCGTATTTATGCCGGCTGAGCTTTGACAAGCATTAGCATATTTTCGCAGCTGCGTTGTATTCGGTTTCGCAGCTTCGATTGCAATTGCGATCACTGCTGAATCAGAAACCAACTCATTTGTGTACGTTGCAGCTGTAGTTGGTGCACTTGTTTCCTTAGGAGATTAAACTTGCTCCTGTAACTAAATAGGTGACCTGTGAGTTTATCAAACCTGTTGCAGCTGAATGTTCATCAGATAAGGAGGTAGTTGACAGTGGGCCTGATTCAGCAAGGATCGCAATTGCGATTACGCACGCAATCGGGCAATTGTTGCATTCTGAGCACGCGTGTGCATCTTAGTGCGCGGATACTCCACTGCGATCGGGACTGCGATCAGTGTGGCTACGCAGACCCATTGCGGAGTGATAGGTGCGTGCATAAATTATCCACTGTGATGCCATAGGTGAGCAATTTAGTAAGGTCTGACCTTGTGCATGTGTGCGTGAGGCTGCGATGGTACTCTGTTATCTATTGATAGGTTTTACGGATGTGTGTAAGGTAAAGTGGGCGTCCATATGTTGTGCTGCGACGGCATAGCAATCGCAGTGGATTAACATATGATCGCAGTGAGACTGCGAGCGTAATCGCTATTGCAATCGCATCTGCGATCCTTGCTGAATCAGGCCCAGTGTCCCTTTTTTAAGTTTATTTGTACGCTTTGTTAAATAAGACAATCCCTGCTGGAACTGGATTAACTTGGTTTCTTGCGAATGAAAATAAGCGCTTTAGAAACATAGGCTGACAAATACATCTTTCTTTTCAGCCTAATTAACTGCCTGCACCTCTCAGGTATTGTCCCTATGTGCCCAGGTAAGGAGAGAAAGGGAGGGCTGGATTGGGGAGAGTCCGCCTCCCACTCTGGTATATCCTTCACTCAGAGACCAAGGGGCAGCCCCTGAAATTTTATCCGTACCACTCTGAATAGTATTGTGTGTACCCAGCTTAAGTGTACACTACACGTGCCCATCTCTATGCACTGCCCCAGAGCATCCTGGGGTGCACAGTTTCAGACAGCCATGGCTCCCGCACTTTCAATAGTGGCAGCTGCATTGGGGCACAGGTTAAGTGATGCCTTGCAACTGCAGGGTATCACAGAGGCATCTCCCAAAATTGGAGTCGTCATACACTTTGTTGTGTGCCTGGCAGCACACCCAGGCTCAGCCTGCTTTGCAGATCTGTTCTCCTTTACACCACACCTCCTACAGAATCTAGCTGTCATTTGTCAGCTAACTTTAGCTTCAGATAAGATTTGATCTAAAATTGCTGACACGGCAAAAACCCAAAATGTCAGAAATGGGAAAACTAAATAAGGAAAAAGACCTTGCCTGGCCTTCTGTACTATTTTTATTTATTAACAGTTATATAGTGCAGACACATATAGCGCAGCACTTTACAGATAATATGTCATTAAAAATAGTCCCTGACTCAGTGGCCCTACCAAGTAATCGCTATGAACAGCCGCCGGTTCAAATACTGACGCTGGAAGCCCGAATGGTGGAGAATCCCGACAGGCGCAGGTAAGTACCCTAACCTTCCCCTCTTCCCCCCCTAACCCTCCCTAAGTGGTGCCTAACCCTAACCTCCCCAGGGGTGCCTAACCTTAACCTACCCCCGGTTGTGCCTAACCCTCCCTTCCCGAACCCTAATCCTAACCCACCCCAGGGGTGGGCGGGGGTTGTCTGTCCCTAACCTCCCCCAGTGGTGCCTAACCCTAACCCCCTCCCATAGCCTGACCCTACCCTTACCCGGGGCGTGCCTAACCCTAGTCTCCTTTCCCAGGGGTGCCTAATCCTAACCCCCCCATCCCTGGCTAATCGCTCATACTTCTCGCCATCTGGACATTCGGGATTCCAGCGGTCGGGATAGCGACGCCAGTTTCCTGATGTCCTTCGGGATATCAGCTTCGGCATTATGCCGGGCGGCAGAATTTCAGCGTCTGTATTTTGACTGCTGGCATCCCGAATCCAATTAACGTACTAGTATGTTTTTGGGGTGTGAGACGAAGTCTGAGCAACCAGGGAAACCCATGCAAACTCAGGGAGAAAATACAAACTCCACACATAAAGTGTCCTGGGCGGGAAGTCAACTCATGACCTCAGGGCTGTGAGGTAGTAAACGAACATGCTGCCCCAGTGTGTACACCTCTAATGCAAGAATATGGTGCTAGCCCCGAGCCTTCTATAATTGTTTATCTCACCTACTGCCTTGTATACTGTACAGTCAAAGTATACTGTTACCAGCAGAATGGATGGGTACATTACTGGTTTATCAATCCCTTAGACACTCTCTGAAACTAATCACCTCTTCTTTCTATAGGTTCTACAACAAGATGTGGGTGGAAGCCCAACAAGATCTGAGCCAACTGCTTCAACAGGAGATGCCCCATGTTCCTCCCAAACCCGAGAAGGATCGCATGATAGCTGCCCAGCAGCTTGGGACCTTCTATATCAGATACCTGCAGATCTTCCACAACCTGGAGTCAGCATATGATCAGATAACACATCCTCAGAAGAGACGGGTGATCAGGCTGGTTCTGGATGGAGTAATGGGGCGGATTTTAGAGTTGAAGAATGAGCTGGTAGAGCTGGAAATCTCCGAATTTCAGTACTTCGATGACATCCTGCAAGACCTGAAGATGGGACCTGTGAGTATTAGTTACTTAAACCGCATACACACTTAACGATATGCTCCATGAGCGATATCGTTAAGTGTTTCCCCTGCACTGCCGGGCTGTTGTTAACGACATTGAACATACACACTGAATTATATTGTTAACGATATCGTTTAGTGACGGCACCCTCCCTCATCCCCGTACTTGCAGAACCTGACAATATCGTTAGGTTGCCCTGCAAGTACGGGAGATGAAAGACATCGTTAACGATCCGCGGGAGCGTGAATCGTTAACGATGTCTTGCATACACACTGGACGATATTGAATACAATGAACGATAACGATATCGTTATCGTTCATATTGTCCAACTTATAGTCTAGTGCAGTGGTTCCCAAACTTTTTTGAATCATGGCGCCCTCGAGTATCAGTATTGTTTGCAAGGCACCCCTAGGCCAAAAGTTGACTAACCTAACCTCGCCCCCCTAACCCTCCTTAGGGGTGCCTAACCCTAACCTTCGGCCCAGTGCCTAACCCTAATCCCCCCTCTAAGTGCCTAAACCTAACCCTTTCTTCCCCGCCGCCTAAGTCCCCCTGGAGGGGCCTAACCCTAAGTCCCCACCTGGGGTGCCTAACCCTAACCCTCCCTCCCCCTAGCCTGACCTTAACCTCCCAGGGGGTGCCTAACTCTAAGTCCCCCCCGGGAGCCCTAAACCTAACCCCCCCGCCCCCGTGGCTGTCCGCGCTCGGCGCCCAGCATCCCTTCGATTGGGATGCCGGGCGCCGGTCTCCCGGTGTCGGTAAAATGTCAGGCATCTAGATTTAGACGCCTGTCATTTAACCATCACCGGGATAAAGCAGTCGGGATTACGTCCGCCGGCTTCCCGACTGCATACCGTTTTATTGCTATACATCTGTTTCTTTTTACTGCTACTGTTCACTAATCCAGATATCTGGCAACACAAGTATACATCAAGAATGCAAGCTAATACTTTCCTACAATTTAAATGGTGCCGTATGGCTACACTTTAATATTTCTTTCAGGTCAATAGATAAACTTTAACATATGTAGCAATAAGAGAATCATTCACATAAGAAACAATTCTAATGAAAAATTATTTGAAAAATACAAGTGATCTCGCACTGTTGTGTTACTTCTACAACGTATTAAAGCAAATTATTAGATCATCCTCATAAGCGTGGCATGCTAATATCAGTTCACGCTAACTGCAATAAGTCATCACTGCTTCCCTCTTGTCTATGCCGAGGAAGTCCGTCTGGCTTTAAAAATGTTCTAAATTATTTATGATTTAAATATGACATTACAGGACCAACAATAACACAGGCGTTTAACACCGTCAGAAGGTGGCTACATCTGGAATAGTGAACCTGTCGATCTACGACAGCTGACGAGCCCCATTGTGTCCATCCCCTGGATGCATGCGTAGGACAGTCACCTACAACAGGAATATTCATCCTGATGATCAGTAATCAGAGTCCCACAGTCTGCAGACTTATCATTCTTATGTTTATAAAGCAGAATACACAATTATAATGTACAGACCTGGGTGATAAGAGCAAGTTTTAATGCCTATTCGTCTGCGTTAGTGAGACATACACAGTAAAGTATGGAAACTATCAGGTACCGGGATAGACACAAAGGAGTAATAAATTGTTTCCCAGACCTGGCAGGAAAACTTGTCATAATCCGCTGCCAACAATGTCTACATTTCTGTGTTAATGTCTTCAGCAGCTTTAGTGCAGGACGTCTTTCCTATATAACTATATAAATGTGCAGTCATAGTAGAATAGTATAGCATGCAAATAGTACTGTAGTAATATGAAATAATAATAGCTTACTATTGCCTTCCTATGTTATTACAACAGTATACTGTTTTGCTAGTAGGGTACTGAATCTATATATCATTATAACAGTGCACTATTATCATAATATATTATTACATATATTGTGAGAGCAATGTACAACTATAATAGTACTATGCGGCATCTCAGTATAACTTTACAGGGTTAGTAAAAAAAACAACAAAACATTATAGCACCCCTACATCATTAGAATGTTATAATAGTGCAACACTATAGCTTTTTAATATTGTAACTGCGGGTTGGGTATGGGAGACAGGTAGTTGGGATGCTGGCCGTCAAAAGACCCGACAGCAGCATCCCGATGCTCAGAAGCTGATGGGCTACGTTTTCTAACCCCCCCCCCCCTTCACCCTCTAACCCTCTCTTCCTGCATCCTAACCCTAACCCTCCCTGTTAGTGCCTAAACCTAACCCTCCTCCCTTAGTGCCTAACCCTTAAACCCCCCCCCCGGTGGTGCCTAAACCTAACCCCCCCTGTCTGCAGCCTAACCCTAATGTCCCCCCTCCTGCAGCCTAACAATAAATCCCCCCGTGGTGCCTAATCGCAGCTAGACGCTAACCTGGCCCGCTATACTTACATTTCCGGCACCAGTGTTCTAGCCGTGGGTCGGAATATCGGTGCCGGGATTTCGGCCGCTGGCATCCTGTGTGGCGGTAAATGAACTGCATCCCGTAACTGCATAGGTAGTAGTATAGCATTGCATTTTGATATTTTTGCATTTTTCTAATGTAAATTCCAAAGTGTGCATGTATAAAAGAATACATATTATAAGCAACCAATCAGAACCTAGCTAACATTTTATTGAGTGTACTAGATAACTGATAGCTAGAATCTGATTGGCTGATATGGGTAACACCTCCACTGGTGCTGGCCGTATCTGGGAAAGACAACAAACGATGACAGAGCAATAAAATAAGTAACATACACAACAATCACCTGACCTGAGGTGCGCATAGCCTACACAGAGGAGTAACGTACATATACACGTAGAATGTTCATTCCTCCGTGCTATGCACAATCAGTCAAAAACACATTTTCGCTGATCTGACGCATCTGTGGCCACTTTTCCATACCGGGTACAAAAGATCCGGTTGAAACAGGCATCGTATCTCATCCGCACGCCGCAAATGAGCACGGAAATTGCGATATGCCCAGGACACCCCCATTATCGCAGCCCAGTTACTGCTAAGAAACGCCCATTTCACGGATAGTGCGGTCCGTTGACAGACGAATCAATCCATACGCACTAGCTAACTGACTGTGTGCAGATACCTCATCCGCCGCTTGCGCAGAAGCAGCTTTCTTTGGCGCATGCGCAGTATGCTAACGTTCACGAAATCCATGCGCTTTGCCACTGGCGACAGATTCTCAGCATCATTGCGGTTGCAAAGTAATAAAATAAAGTGTCTGCGCTATTAAATGGCACACAAGTATCCCAAGAGCTGCTGCTTATTACATATGAAAACTGACTGACTGCAGTCATACCTGTTACTCTAAAAACAGACATAAAATAGATACATTGGATTCCAATAGGTAATATACAAATAGAAACAATTGAAATAGTATTAAAATTAACCTCAGCATGTCAAGGCAAAGTAACTAGCAAAACTGGATAGTATGAAAAAACCCTTAATACTTGAACAGCAATAAACATGAAATACTTGTCTGGTATTATATTAGAAGATCTAATAATCTTATAGGGAATCGTCTCAAAGTTCTCCAGTAGGTACACAGCCAAACACTGCCTGGTGCGGAAGGAGCAAGATGGTATATAGCCTCCTGTGGGGGAGAAGCTCTCAGTCACGTCCGCTCACGATGGTGACAGCACTGGCTGCACCGTAGCCGTTACACACACCCACGCTGTCTGTGAGTAGTAAGCCCCATGTCCTGGCAATACTGTTAGCTCCTGCAATTGGCTTGGTGTCTGATCCTGTGCTGTATGGCGTCTGTGAGAAATGTGTGAAGCCCGCCGTGCACAATAGCAGAGGTTTTTTCATATCCGTACCATATCCGTACAACCGTGTTTGGTTGTAAGAGACACCGAGCAAATCAGCCAGTTCCACGGCAGGGTCTAGGAGTTGTATTTACAATACCGCTAACAGGTCGGCCCTTATGGAGAACTTCCTAGGCTCTCTACACAGTGCACTATTGCCAGCAAGTGTCTGACTTTCTTTGGTACAGCATAAATATATAATATACTGATCAGTGTACCTACTGGAGAAATTTGAGACAATTCCCTATAGGAGTATTGGATCTTCTAATATAAAACCAGTCAAGTATAAATATATATATATATGAACATATTTTTTTTTTTTTTAAATATTGAAATTTCACAATTTTACACAATGCAACAAAATAAACAAATTAACATGTTGAAAATAAAAATTAAATTAGAAAAAAATCTAACACAAAATGTAATATAAAATTAAGTAAAATATTAAAAGGGGAAGGGGAAAAGGATGCAGTATACAAAGGGGGTAGGTACACAAATCACTCAATGTCCAAAAAATATCCAGTCATCACAATAGAACTAACCATAGCCGTAATAAGGGACACTTATCACAGAACATTAGCCTGGATTCTACAGTAGTTGTACTTGGAATAACTGCCGAACGCCAGTGTTGAGCAATAAGCAATTTGGTCGTGATAAGTATATGCCCCAATATATAGCAATCATTACTAGAAATGTCCCCATGGCATATGTGAAATACAGCTAGCAAGGGGTTTGGGGACATAGAGACATATAAAACCATAGAAATTAGGTCAAATACTAAATTCCATAAATTAGATAGAACTGGGCAAGAGCAGAATATATGTAGTAAGGTACCAACTTGACCACAGTTACGCCAACATTGGGCCAAATGATATGCAATTTCTCCGGAGTTGAATATAATCTATGGAGAAGTTTATAGAATTGTTCGATATGAGAGACACATTTGGATACCCGAAAACAGGTTCGGAAAACCGAATTCCAATCTTCTTCAGTAAGTGAACAAAAACAGATCTGTCTCCCATTTCACTAATGAAAGTAGTGTAGAAGGTTTTTGTGAGCTTACAATAAAAGAATACCGCCAAGTTATGCCTCCTCTATAGGAGACTAGAACAACTCTTTCATAAATATATCTAGGAACTGTAACACTGAATGGGGAGCTTGTATAGACCTATACAGCCAGTGACGCAATGGAAGATATTTATAAAAATCCCTGGTCAGTATAGAAAAAGATTCCCGAATCTGAGTGATGGGACGTAGAATTCCGTCTGTTGTAACATCATTTAAGGAAAGAACCCCCTTAGCTTTCCAATTATCAAATGGTAATTTGGAATAAGTAGTGCAATACCCTCTAAGGAGAGGATAGATGAAGGTAGGGTAACAGCCTCCAATCTGGAAACAAACTCGTGCCACGTTTTGCGAGTGGCAGAGACTGCCACCAAGCTCGAAACGTATTGTGGTTTGCAAGATTGGGGTAACCATAGCAGATCGGACAAGTGGAACGGTGAAATCATGCCTTGCTCCAAAAGGACCCACGATTTGAGGTTATCCCGAACAAACCAGTCTCCCATTTGACATAATAAACACGCTAGCTGGTACTGGTTGGACTGTAAGTCGGGAAATGAAAGCCCTTCTTCAGATTTAGGGAGCGATAAAGCCCTTCTAGCCAGTCTCTGCTTCTTAGTTTTCCCAAAATATTTAATAAATAATGCATTGAATTTGTTGAGCAGGGATTTCTGGACAAGAACGGGAATAGTTCTAAATAAATAAGGCAATTAAAGTTAGAATAACCATTTCAAAAGGGCTATCCGCCCCAACCATGAAACTTCCTGCATCATCCAGTCCTTAAGCCTCTGAAATTTAGCTTAATAGGGGAAGAAAAGTTGCATGGGATTAGGTCATTAACTCTTGGAGTGATCTGGAACCCCAAATATTTGAGGCTTCCATCCTGCCAGACAAATGAGTAAGATACTCGAAGAGTAGTCAAAAGATCTGGGGGGAAATTAATCGCAAGGGCTTCAAGGCCTGATTCAGAGGCACTCGCTATTTGCGAGCGCACGCTCTGAATCAGGGCGTTTTTATTTTTTTAAGTTTTGGCCTCCAGGCCGCTCGCAAAGCTGTGAGTGACCACCCACAGCTACTGCGAGCGGCCTGGCGATGGTCGCGATTAACGCGACATTCGGGCTTGCGTCGAGACCCTGCGGGAGGGTCTCGGCTCCTGCCAGCCCAAGTGGACTTCCTGCTCTAATAGAGCAGGAATTCCACTACTGACATCACGAGTGATATCAGTAGGGCCGCCCACAAACGGCAGGCGTTCCTAAGGGAACGCCTGCGTTTGTGCAGCCACCCCCCCTCCCCGCCTAGAAACGGGGCGAGCTGTCAATCAACATCGACAGCTGCCCCGTCTTGTAGTGAGCACTGGAGTGACGGAGATGCCGTTGCTCGCTGGGGCTCGCGCATGCGTACACCGGAGGCGGCGCATGTGCAGGGGCCAAACATCGACCCGCTTGCGAGCGCTATGCGCTCGCGAGCGGGTCTGAATCAGGCCCTCAGTTTTAGAAGTATTCAAATTATAATAAGACACTTTAGAACATTCCTCTAATACTTGTATGTAAGTGTGGCAAGCTTGATATAGGGTCAGTAAGTGTCAACAGCAGGTCGTCACCAAACAGACAAATTGTATGACTCAAACCTGCAAGAACTGGACCCTGAAGAAAAATACCTATGCTGGAAGCAGAGGTGGGGGAAAAGACAAATAACGTCTATTTTGGGGCACTCTTAAATGAAATGTGGAAGGTCATGTAGTAATAATAGGAAGGGGTTAAAACTTAACCTTTAATCAAGAACCTTAAAAGAAAAGGACATAAACAGAGACACTAGAAATATACTGGATATACATATAGATAGTCAATTATATAAGTGAAAAATGAACAAATTTATCATAACAATATATCCAGTAAAATTAAAGGACAATTGACGTACAAAAATGTCCACATGTAAACATTTAAGTCATCTAATCAGAAAAGATGACAATCAGACCCATGGTACCCAAAGGCATACCAGTACATTTTAGTCACATGAGAACATCTACTGTGACATATGTAGTGACTCTGAAAATATCACAATATATCATATAGCGTCACAAAAGGACATCTATCGTGACACATGTATTAATTCTGTAACATAACAAAAACAAAAATTATATGTCATAAGGCGAAAAGTATTTTTATTTATCTGATGCTGCCCTCAATAGACAAATTATTTTAATCAATTAAAATGATACCACACACCAAAGTAGTATGGAGAGTGCTGATTATAGGGATCATCCGGTTATCTGTGTTCCCTTAATATATATAAATGACAGATACCAAGAGAAGAAGAAGAAAGTAAGACCTGGGATGGAGTTACGCCCATACACTTCTGCTGTCACCTGTCTATATCAGACAGGAGATGAGAGAGTGTATCTGATGCGTCATTCCCAGGTGAAGAGTAAGGCAACGCTTCTGCTTTCTGGGACAACTATAAATTAATCTCCTCTGATACAAAGAGCATTGCAGAGGGAGTAATAAGAAATTAACCCAGATGAGAGAGCTTGTTGGAGGGATACAAAAGATAGGGGGACGTATATTATAGTGAATTCAGGCCCTCATTCAGAGCCGTACGCTCTGAGCAGAGCGCACGCTCTGAATGAGGGCCGGCCTCCATGAAAATGGAGCGTCCTCCTGGACGCTCGTATAGCTGTGGGTCACCACCCACAGGCTATACGAGCGTGCAGTTTGATGGCCGCGATGGTCTTGACCATCGCGACCATCGAAACAGCGAGCAGGAGCCTGCAGTTGAGGTTTTCAACCGCAAGCTCTGGAGTGATTTTGGCTCTATCAGAGCCAAAATCACTCCCACTGACATCACTAGTGATGTCAGTGGGCCGGCTTCTGACGGGAGGCGTTCCCGTGGGAACGCCCCCGTCAGGGAGGCACGCCCCCGGCACGCCTACCAAAGGGGGCGTGCTGTCAATCAACATCGACAGCACGCCCCCTTTGATCAGACACAACAAGCGAAGGACTTTCCTTCGCTCGTCGCGTCTGGCGCATGCGCACGACGGAGCTCCCTCCGTTGTGCGCATGCTCAGTCCAGAACATCGACCCACTTGCGAGCGGACAGCCGCTCACGAGTGGGTCTGAATCAGGCCCTCAGTCCACAATTGAAATTTCAAAAGTTAAGCATCAGGTCAGTGATGGTAAATAGAAGCATTTAGTATACCGCAAAGTAAAATTAAATACTAATATAAATCTGGTGCTGAAAATGACATTGATACATATAAGTATTTGCTTAGCTTTTGAAATTTCAATTGTGGACTGAATTCACTATAATATACGTAATATTAATTAGTAATATTAGTAATATTAATTAGTAATAATCCAGTCAAGTATTTTATGTTTATTGCTGTTTAAGTATTAAGGGATTTTTCATACTATCCAGTTTTGCTAGTTACTCTGCCTTGACAGGCTGAGGTTAATTGTAACACTATTTCATTTGTTTCTATTTGTATATTACCTATTGGAATTTAATGTATCTATTTTATGTCTGTTTTAGAGTAATGGTGCATACACACGGCCAGATCTGATAACGATATCGTTGTCTGATCGTCCTGCATGTGCTGGATGATCGATATCAACCATCCAGCACACCACCAACCCCTAAACGACTAAACGACCCTTCCCTATAGTAAACTGGTCGATATCGACCAGGTTGGACCGCATGCACGGGCGATGGACGTTATCGTTATCGACCATCCGTGCCCGTGCATCGTCCGTCGTTTGGGGGTTGGAAGGGTCAAAAAATGGACGATATCAATGATATAACGATAAACGATATTGTTATCGTTGATATCGTCCTGCTAAATCTGACCGTGTGTATGCACCATAACAAGTATGACTGCAGTTAGTTTTTATATGTAATAAGAAATGTATTTACATGCTACAAATTACAGCTCTTGGGATATATATTTATTATATGCCATTTAATAGCGCCTACACTATTATTTTGCCTTTTCTTTATTAAGGATTATGCAGGATCCCTCATAAGTGTCAGCTGCTTCAATGGGGTTCATCTGTGTGCAAGCCAAGCGCATCTCTTTGTTTTTTTCTCCATTGCGGTTGCAGTCCATCTAAGTGACTTGTGTGATCAAAGAAGACAAAGGGTTAACATATTGGGGCTGATGAAGAGTTGAATGCAAATCTGTCTTCGTATTTGGCATATTATAATGTAGAATGGTTGCCGTCTATTGCAATCTCTAAATTTTTTTGTTTTCTGTTACCCCCAGGAGAGCCTGGAGATTCCAATTCCAAGATACTTCATCAAGGAAAAAATGAAAGTTCTGAAGGATCGAGAGCGGATCCTGTCCCAGATTTTGGAGCGCATTGGATCCAAGGATGCAGAAGAGGTAAGTTGGATGGAGGTGCAAGGGTTAATCACAAGTACCCCATCCCCACACTCAGGGTCTAGTTTGGTGGTGGCTTCACCCTTGTTTAGTAGGCAACAGAACTTATATTCAGTTATAATAGATGTCTTTACTGCCTGATTTAATCCAGGGCAAGAACAATCTTATACAGAACCAAGCTAGCTCTATAATTACCGCAGTCTTTCCTGCCACCAGGCACTGCCTGTTTATCCAATCTTTCATAGTTATACATTGGATTAAGCAGGAGTGAGAGAGATGCGTGGGATCCTCTGGAGCCTTTTCAGGTACAAAGTGTTGCACATTCCCATGAGAACACAACAAAAACCTTCTCCCTGCTGAGTCCTCAGCACTATAAATCCCCTGGCTGTAAAAAGCTTAGCGAATGGCTAGGAAAGGTACAGTGACCTGGTGAGACAGCGTAATGCGGTACAGAGACACATGCAGGGTTCTCCCACATTCCATCATTGTACGTCTGGTGCTCCCATAGACTGCCCTGTGTATATCTAGTGCTACCAAAGTAAAAACCAGACTGCCGTGTCATCTTAACTTTGCTCAGACCAGAAGAGAATCCTTTTATTTCTCAAATACATTAAACCAGTTTTAGTCATCTTTTTTCACATGATCTATTCATTTGGTTGTATCAGAAGCCAGAAGTATGGAAAAATAAACATTGTGAGTCAATGATTTAGTACGCAAAAAAAGAGGGACAACTCTGAGTGGTCGATTAAATTGCGGCCATGCCTGTGGGCTCCTGTCTTAGTGGTGTTGTATTGACAGCAACGGGATTCTAGATCACTCCCAATTCAGACTGATTTTGCACTGAAATTGCATATTTTTGATTGCAGATCCATAATGATGCATACAAAAATACATGATCTAGGACAATGGTCTCCAACCTGTAGCTCGCAAGCTACTGGTAGCTCGCAGTCTTAATTTTGGTAGCTCACCTAGCTGCAGTACTGCTGAGTCAACTAGGAGGAAGCGACCTCTGACTAGCGAGCCACAGGGAAGCAGGTCAGGTGATTGCCGCAGCATCTACAGCAATCACCTGATGTGCTTCCACCCACGGCGGCTATGCTACGATGGAGCGAGTGACTCCCACCCAGCCTTGCCTGGAAAATCACACAGCAGCCCTGCCTAAATCTTTTGCTCCTCTACTGCATGTACCTCCTTGGAGCCGGATTGGTTGCTATGGGCGACAACTCCACTTCTAAAAACCCACACTTTAATAAATATACCCTTTGTGTCTTACTCTGATCTTCCAGTTGTTGGCGGATCACAAACCAACTGGCCAGTCTTGTCTTTCTGCGGCAAATGCTGTTTTCATTACACAAGATGGAGTAACAAATTGCATACACACTCTTTATATCAACCACAATGTTATAGAATTGTTGATCCCTGTTTCTGAGATGTATTAAATTAATAATGAGCATATTCTGCGGTATGAGCGTTATCCCGGCAGATCTAGGATTCCATATTAATTGCGGTCACCCGGATAGTTGCTTTCTTTTGCCAGTTAAAATAATTTAAACACAAATATGGCTACAATTTATACTTACAGAAAAATAGACATGAAGCCAAACAAGAGCAGCAATCGGCCAACACAACGTATGTCACACCAGAAAGAAATGTGGTCGAGTGAAGCTGCTACCGCACCCTATGAACCATAAATAGTCCTGCTTAATAGCTCACACAAGTGGATAGGTCATAAAATATCCAATCCTCACCATAAATCATTAAGTCTAAATATAAACATTAGCCAGACTTAATGTTTAGAAAAGAGGCTGGGGAGGCTAAAGCAGATATACTACAGAATAAATGTCAGGACATGAGAGGGGTCACAATAACTCTAAAAGGTGGTGACCTGGGAGGAGTAAGGTCACAGGGTTTTCCTTTGCTGAAATGTCAGGCCATGCTTGGACCCGCTTGCTCCTCTTTGGAAGAATAGTGCTGCATATATAAAATAATTATAAGAATAATATGTATTTATATAGCACCTTTCTCCCAGTGGGATTCAGTGCACTTTATTTAATTGCAGAAGGTGTAGCAGCCAACCAGGGTGCACTCATATTATGTACTATGTAATCAATCATGGTTGTATCTGCCCCTATTGGAGCTTACAGCTTAAGGCCCGTATCCAAATAGAGCCGAAAAGCCGTGATCGGCGTAAAACATTAGCCGATGCAATGTTTTCGCCACTTTCCAAAGTATCGCCCTATTCAATTCCAGGATGTTTTTCGCATGTGCAAAAACTCCATAGGCAAAAACAGGCGAAGAAATATTTCCAGCCAAAGGCAGGAGAAAAGATGTGCAAAATCCCTATTTTTGAGTAAAAATGTGGGGACTTGGGGCCTGATTCAGCAGTGCACGCTAGTGCACCATAGAACTCAGTTTCCCGATGTTCAGCACATGTGCGTAATCTTTTCTGTGCATGTACCGAACGGGTATGCGAACCCGCTCACAGACTGTCAGCGGACTGTCAGTGATTGACAGTCTGCTGCCGTTTGTGGGCGGGGAGGGAGGGCGATGGCCTCCTTTTCCTGAAACGGAGGCGTGTCGCCGCCGTTGGGGGGGAGGGAAGAGGCCTGGATCTCCGTCAGCTGACGGAGATTTCCTGGCCTCTTGCTCTCAACTGCGGCGGCCGGCTGTGTGACCCCATGGGTCACCTTATCTGGCCGATATTACGCAGATTATCCAATGCTGCGTTGGACAACACAGCTTGGATAAGTAATGCACAACAGGCGTGTTGCCTCCTGCTGCATTTCCATATCTGCAAGGATTGCAATTGCAAAACTGCCTGCGTGCATACATCATATATCTATAGCCTGCGTACATACATCATATATCTATAGCCTGCGTGCATACATCATATATCTATAGCCTGCGTGCATACATCATATATCTATAGCCTGCGTGCATACATCATATATCTATAGCCTGTGTGCATACATCATATATCTATAGCCTGCGTGCATACATCATATATCTATAGCCTGTGTGCATACATCATATCTATAGCCTGTGTGCATACATCATATATCTATAGCCTGCGTGCATACATCATATATCTATAGCCTGCGTGCTTACATCATATACCTATAGCCTGTGTGCAGCTTTGCAGTTACGAATCAGGCCCTTGGTTCAGAACCCTTTGAGCACCCCCCCTAATGACTAATTAGGCAAAAAAAATTAAAACATTATCTTAATACCCCATAAAAATGCATGTAATTTTTCGGGTGAAAATGTAAAAAGTGTTTAAAAATGGATTTTAAGTATTTTGTTGGGTATTTTAGGTTGCAGTATGGATGGGTAAAGTGTTTTTAGGATTGCAGGTGGCTGCAGAAAGTGTTTTTTTAAAAGATTTTTCTAATACACTTTAGAGATACATAATATGCTAGGACCCATTTTGATGTACCCCCAAATTAACTGTCGCAATTAATTTTCTCCCCCCAAAAAATGTTTTCTATCATTTTTCCACAAATTAGCAAATATGCAAATAACAGGCCTTTGATTCAATTAAAAAACCCCAAATACTTTCATTAGGGCTATTAAAACACTTCTATATTTATTCCCAGGGTCAGTTAGGCTTTTTAGGGTGTGCAGACTGATTTCCCCAAAAGAACTTGTTCTTTCTGCTAGTTTCACTATTTGTTGCATTCGCACATATGCGTTTTCACTGGTTTTACAATTGAATAGGGCGAAAAGCGGGAGCGCACATTGTGTAAATAGGCGAAAACTTAGTTTAAAACAGGCGCATGAGGCGAAAACATCGCGCTTATCGCCGATAGTGGCTTTTCGCCTCTAATTGAATCCGGCCCCATATTTCCTAAGACACACAGGTCTATTTTTGTCATAAGTTAATTAACCTACTGTCATATTTTTGAGCTGTGGGAGGAAACCAGACCACCTATAGGAAACCCATGTAGATACAGAGGGACATATAAACTCCACACAGATAGAGTCCTATTGGAATCCAATCCATTAACCTCAGTACAGTGAGTCATTATTACTAAGCACTGTGCTGTTTCTTGATACACACGCAAAACCTTGCTGAGCCATTAAAGTACACTCAGCACACTTCAAGGTGCAAACTACTGCAAAATAGAAGTGCACCTAAGTTTGCAGAGACACAGAAAATTGTAAACATTACAATAACATCCTTCTTCCCTGCCATCCTCCTACCACTTTAGGACCATCGATTCTATTGCATTAAAAAGTTTAATTTACTAATTAGTAAATTACTCCAAAGGTGCAAAATACACCCCACTAAGTACAATGCACATAGCTGGTGCATCAATGTAGTTTTTTTGCAGAATGAAAACGGTTATGTCCCCTTCAGCAAGGTAAGCGAGGCCCCTAAAAGTGCACCCTTAGGGGTATATTTACTAAAATGCAGCTTTTTAGAAGTGGAGATGTTGACCATAGAAACCAGATTCAAATCATATTCTAGGGGGTAAATTTACTAAGAATTGAGTTTGGTCGAGTTTTGTTTTTTTAAACACTCTTTACTTCGCCAAAACTCGGGTGACTTTTCCGTTTTTTAACTCGCAAATTTACTAAGAAGTGAGTTTATCTGAAAGTGGGTTTTCCGATGGTGAAGTAGATCGAGATTTCTTCCCCTAGTTGCGAGTTTAGATGAGATTACTCACCCGTGATTGCAGTGTTCTCTCTCTGCCAAACTCACCCGAACAAGCAGCCTGCACATATCAGTGAGATATATGAATGCTGCCTGTGTTGTACCTGTAAAAAACAGGTTAATATCTTTAAAAAACATTACATAGCCCCCCCCCCCCCCCCCCCCCACCCCAAAAGCATAACCAGCCCCGGACTTGTCAACCAGTCCTGGTTCCTAAAATTGCCGGGAACAAAATGAGTAGGGTTCCACCGTAATTTAGGAACCAACACCAGGCTGCAGGGCCCGTCCTGGTTTTAAATATAGGAGGGGGGGATTGCTTAGGGGTTCCTAAATTACGGTGGAACCCTACTCATTTTGTCTGAAGCCCAGGGCTCTTCCCCGCACCCCTGGGCTGTGGGTAAAGGGGTAATAAAGTGTAAAATCAAAGTAAACTATTGTATTTTACAGTGAAACTACAGGTGCCAGCATGCCTGCCCTTTGGCACTTGTGGAACTACAAGTACCAGCAGGCGGCCGGCACCCGTACCTCCACTGTAAAATAAATAGTTAAATAAAGACATAACACACACACCTTAGATAGTACAAGTTTATTACACACATACATCAATCACACATACTTGCCTGTACCAGCCGGTCTGTCCTCTTCTCCAATGTAGATATCCGTGTGGAACGACCTGCAAAAAAGATCGTATACTCACCTCCATCCTGGCGCTGCTCTCCGTAGCATCCAGGGTCTTGGCAAAACAATAAAACGACTTACCCGAACCAAGCCGAACAGATGTAAGTATATGCTGTTGCATATACTTACACCTCGCAAAATGACAGATGACCGAAATCATCTGTAATTTCTCCCGGGCCGCTAGCCAATCAGCGGCCGCTTTACATGTAGTGGCCGCTTATTGGCTGGTTCCTAAATTACAGTGGAACTCTACTCGTTTTGTTCTCCATAATTTTTGGAACTAGGACTGGTTGACAAGTCCGGGGCTGGTTATAGCTTTTGTTTTGGGGGGGACCCTACGTCTTTTTAAAAAAAATAAAAACCCTTTACATTAGGTATACAGGCAGAAACATACACAAATGACACTGATCTGTGTATGTTTCTGGCAGACTCGCAGCTCTGGAGGTGGTCTATTTGAAACTCACCTCAGATTGTAAACTCGAACTTTAGTAAATTCCCAAGTTGCTTCTTTTTCATGAAAAGTACAGTACTTCCTAGTTTGGCCGATGGTGAGCATTTTCGAGTTTGCTAGCTGTCTCACATGAGTTTTAACAGTGAAAAGAGAAAACTCTTCCAAACTCACTCGAGTTTGTCTTTAGTAAATTTGCGAGTTGAAAGACATGCCTAAACTCACGTCAGATTGCAATCTCACCCAAACTCGATTCTTAGTAAATTTACCCCTAGCTATTATCTTCTAGAATGCGCTAGTTAAATGTTAAGTAGAATCTGATTGGTTGTTGTTATGGGCAACATCTCCACTTCTAAAAACCTGCTCTATTAAATGTACCCCTTACTATCCATTTATCTACATTTATTAGTCTTGCTTCCCAAAAGGAAATCCTTGCACTGCTCTTAAAAAAACAGGTGCATTGTTACATTAACATACTTACCTACTCTCCTGAACTATTTTGTGGAATCTTCCCTGAAGACCAAGGTAATCTCCTGCATCCTGCTCACTTCCCTAGTGAAATGGGTGGGGCTGGTAAGTCATCATGGTCCCGCCCCCACTGCACTGTACAGCAAATCACGGCATTGTACAAAGGAGGCTCAGACCATTAGGACTCAAATCTCATTGTCACGTCCCCTGCACTTGCCACTTGGATCTCCCCTCCAGTGATGCAATAGACCTATACTATCAGGGAACACCATGTCTCCCCCAAAATGACAGCTGGTGTAATTTTATGCTTATCTGCAAACGCTGACGTCTTGCTTCATAAACCAATGCTTTATGGTGCAACTTAGGTGCAACGTTATTAATCATGTACAGTAACTTCACCAGTGAGTATGTTGCATTTGGCTCACCCATTAAACAATTCCTAAATAAGACACTTATTTCCAGAGAAAAAACTAAGGACTATAAAGTCCTACCCTCCAACATGACCCGTTCCATTAGGTACAAAATGCTCTGCTCCTGGACTTCCCTCCTAATGTATGATTGCAGTCACCTGTGTTGAACTAGGTAATTGATGAGAAGGGTGTTTCAGCACAGGTGGCTGCAATCATAAATTAAGAGGGAAGTCCAGGAGCAGAGCATTTTGTACCTAATGGAACGGGTCATGTTGGAGGGTCTGTAAAGTAAACAGGCAGGGACGGACTGGGGCTGTATTTCAGCCCTGGCAGTCCACCCTGCACTTGCGTGTGAAGGGGGCGTGGTTAAATAAAGGGGCATGCGGCGAGTCACGGGGGCTGGCCTCGCGGCACGCCCCCTTCTCTCCCCGGCCCAGCACAGTAGCCACCGGCCCATCCATGCCCCCACCCCTTCGTCTCCGTAATATTATAGTGATTCCGGAGCCGTTGGGGTGGAGGGCGGGGTACCTTTCCTTTCCCCCTCCTCGAGCCGTTCCTTAGGCGATCGGCCCTTCTGGCATATGCCAGAAGTGCCCGATGGCCAGTCTGGCCCTGTAAACAGGTAAAACAGTATAGGGATTATACACCACCCAGTGCTCATCACTACTATTGTCAGCTGCCAGGGAGACACGTTTGAAAGGAAAAGGCCTGTGTTGTAAAGAATTGCATATAACTCGTTGTGTTACAAAGATCGACTTATGGTTAGTTCGATAAGTCGGTCTTTGTAGCACAACTAATTATATGCAATTCTTTACAACAAAGGCCTTGTGAGCAAAATATGACTGGTTGGCTGCCTAGCACATATATACTGTAGGTGCATGTATTTATTTATGTGTGAGAGTGCTTGACCGTGGGTCAATATGTAAATGCACATGATGAAAAGTACTGTGGCAGCAACACCTGGTCGTTCCTGGCACCTTGTTATGTGCATGGAAAATAATTGGCAGCATTTGTACTAAAATATACTGTATATTGTTGCAAGCTTGTAGAGGAACCTTTAGGTATATCTAGGTCTGTTTCTTGGTGTTAGTAAAAATAAAAAAAAAGTTGCTACACTAATTGAGGATAAAAAAATATGCCAAAAAAATAATAAATAAATAAAGGGGTAAACAAAAAAAATGTTGCTACACTAAATGAGGATAAAAAAAATGCAAAAAAAATAATAAATAAATAAAGGAGTAAACTCCAAAAAAGTTGCTACACTAATTGAGGATTAAAAAATGCAAAAAAATAATAAATAAATAAAGGAGTAAACTCAAAAAAAAGTTGCTACACTAATTGAGGATAAAAAAAATGCAAAAAAATAATAAATAAATAAAGGAGTAAACTCAAAAAAAGTTGCTACACTAATTGAGGATTAAAAAATGCAAAAATAAATAAATAAAGGGGTAAACAAAAAAAAGTTGCTACACTAATTGAGGATAAAAAAACGCATAAATAAATAAAGGAGTAAACTAAAAAAATGTAAAAACAGCAACTTACACATATTTGGTGCCACTTTAACATAGTAAAATTCAGATAAGTGTATGGTTGTGGAATATAAATACACTAATATGATCATTTTTAATTTTAATCCATCATTTCACAACAGAATGTCCGAAGGAGCCAATTGAACCCCATTGTTAATTGTAGGTCTGGTCTGACCATGCGTGTGCATGTGAAGTAGCATCATGGAACAGCATATATGAAGAGCTAGATGTCAAATGAGTACAGCAAAGATTATTTTGTAATGGAGCCAAACTACCATGAAAACCCTCTCTGTGCAGGAACATGCCCCACCTATTGGTAAAGAAGTATAGGCTGAACTTTATATATAATTATATATATTATATGTTCTGATACTAATCACATGGGAGGGGCCTTGTTATATATGTAATTGCTTTGCAAGTTGTTGGTCATTTCTCAGGCAGTGAAGGGGTTAAGTGGTGTTACGGAGGACGGCATCTCAGGTCAGCGATCCTCCTCCTGAGTATTTGTGAAGCAATGTCACAGGAGCTCATCAATCAGGAGTACCTCATCATTGCAAGTATTCCCCTGGCACACTGCAGGAAATATCAGTTTGATCCCTGATCTTTTAGTTCCTAGTCATAATTTAGTGTCCGATTGTTTAAACAGTTAGCATGTTTTATATGGGGAGGAGAAGACAGATAGAAGAGCAAACAGGAAAGATGAATACGTCTCATTATTCCAATTCCTCCATAACATACACAGAAGTTTATCACAGGGGTGTGTAGGCGGAATCAGTATGATATACCACCGGCCACATACATGTCTCCACCAGTCATACTGTCACTTGCATGCTGGTCTGTATGGGCGCAGTTGCATGACCACCCCCCTTCCTTTTCCTGCTCCAGATCTGTTTCTCCGGTCATAAGGGTCTATGGATCTGATCGCGTAGCTCTTGGCATAGCCACAGTTGCGTCTGCTCATTATCCAAACATGTTTGCGCACTATTATCTACGCAAAGGGCGTACGTTCAACTCTACAGGTCCCGGCCCTTTATATTTGTTTCCTAATTGACCACCAGGTTCCATACTACTGTATGTATAGTGACAGATTCCCTCTGTATCATCAGCCTGATCTCTTACCTCCCTTGCCAGGTGAAGCCTCTGAAACTGATGGCCCTGGATGAAGCAGTACGTGTGATCCAGGTGTCCGAGAGGGCCCGACAGGGGCGACTGAGAGCCAAGTTCATGAGGGAGATCCACCTAGAAGAGAAGAGAGAGAGAATGGCCAAAATCCAGGGGGAGAACGCCCTGGATCCTGAATTAGCTGCACTGCGTATCCAGAAGGTACGAACATGCCCAACCTCTGTTCTTATCCTAGAGGTGTCTAGCTACCTGCATGTAAGAGAGGATAGCCACATCTAATGCCTACTGGTCTGTGTGCTTCTCCCAGGGCTGCTGGCTGGGAGTCTATGTAGCTCAAATGGAAAATATTGCATATACAATAAAAGCCTGTTGGAGTGATGGTACTAGAGCTACTGATTTACCATTGCCATTCCCAGGAAGAAAATTAAGAACAAATTAATATGCAATATGGCTTTATGTTCAATATTATGGGGAGGGGGGAAGCAATAGCCACCGAGCATCGCAAGTATTGCCCAGTCACGGTACCCCGACAACACAAGTTTTCCTGCACATCTCTACGGGGTACGAGGGAGAACCTACACAAAACCTTATCAAACAGCAAACATAAAAGTCCATTACTAATAAAATAAAACTGTTTCCATGAGCAAAACGAGGATGTAATAAAAAATTGATAGATATATTTTACTTCCTTTTTTCCCATAGCAGTAACATGGCTCACACAAGGAATTTTCCCGACTCCTGTGCATAAGTTATGTGACAAGCTCACAAGCCTGAAGCCAAAGTCCTGCTACTTTACTGCCCGTTCCCCTCCACACTCCCTTCCTCTGTGCTTTCCTACTTCCCCGATTGCTTGGCAGTCCAGGAAGCGGTTTCCATTGCTACCATATCCTCACTGATTTTCCGTTCACACCACAGGTCTGGCGAGGATACATTCAGAGGAAGAGAACCAAGCAGCAGAGGGAGGAGGAAATGATCTTCCTGGGCATGGTAGGTTGTACAGAGGACAGGCTTCTCTAGGGCAACGTTGGGATGTTTAGAGCACAACACTGAAACCTCATGGCCGTCCGCTTTCTCTTTTGTTTTAACCTGGCTAAGGAAAAGCATCTATGCCCCCAGCAAACACCACAGTGAGCGTTTAATGGGAAAAAATATATTTTGGGGTATATTTACTAAAGTGAGAGTTTTTAGAAGTGGAGATGTTACCAATAGCAACCAATTAGATTCTGCTTAGCATTTAACTTGTACCTCGTAGAAGATAATAGCTAGAATCTGATTGGTTGGTACGGGCAAACATCTCCACTTGTAAAAACTCTCACTTAAATATACTCCTTTGAATCTATTATATTTATAAAAAAAATTATATTGTTATGAACTATCATGTTTGTTGTAGCTAAAGCATAATGTACGCAATGTTCTTACCATACATTATAGCCGTCAGCATGATACAGGTCACCAGCATTTAGTGCACAGGTGGACAATTTTATGTACAGCTAAACTGTACAAATACCTGACATTTATGTGCGCACAGCGCTGTGGAACAGAGGTTATGGAAGTGGTAAGTGCCTGTGTGATTGAGCCCATAAAGTGACTTTCTCATATGTGATTTGGTACAATTGAAAACTCAAACAGTGTTATTTTTCCAGAGGGAATTTTATGATCTCCTCTCTAACAAGCAACATAGAGAACAAATTAGATCTCTAATGTTTCTAAGCCTAATTGGGCCCATACATCAGCTATCAGGAAAAAAACAATTCAACGATTCTGCGTTTTTCTCCCCCTGATTTCACCGTTCTCCAGTCCACCAATCTGCACCCATACATGACAGCTGGCTTTCAGAGATTTGCAGATCATTTTCAGCAAATAACAGAACTGACAATCATGCAGTTCTGTTCAGCAAATCATCGTTTTACTAGTAACGGTCAGCAAATCGGCTGATTGGTTCCATACACTAGCAATCAATCTACAGCCCCAATTGGTTGGTGAAATCCAACATGTTGCATAACCTGATTTACCGATTC
Source organism: Taudactylus pleione (assembly GCA_031769625.1). Lineage (NCBI taxonomy): Eukaryota > Metazoa > Chordata > Amphibia > Anura > Myobatrachidae > Taudactylus > Taudactylus pleione. The sequence goes on from JAUIMM010000073.1 coordinate 1,171,967, forward strand.
CAATCACTTTTTGGTCAGAATTGGCAATCTGTGAACCCTGTACATTGCAGATTGTTTTACAAAACCATCTGCAAAATGGGGGAATTGCCCCAATTGATTGCTGATGTATGGGCCCTAAGGATCCTCGCATTAGTCCTACGGAATCTCGCATTAGCCCTACGGATCCTCCCATTAGCACTATGGCTCCTCACCGTAGCCCTAAGGATCCTCGCATTAGCCCTACAGATCCTCCCATTAGCCCTATGAATACTCGCATTAGCCCTACGGATTCTCGTATTAGCCCTATGGAATCTTGCATTAGCCCTATGAGTCCTCCCATTAGCCCTATGGATCCTCGCATTAGCCTCGTATTAGCCCTACGGTATCTTGCATTAGCCCTACGGATCCTCCCATTAGACATATGGGTCCTCACAGTAGCCTTAAGGATCCTCGCATTAGCCGTACAGATCCTCCCATTAGCCCTACGTATCCTCCCATTAGCCCTACGGATCCTCCCATTAGCCCTATGGGTCCGCGCAGTAGCCCTAAGGATCCTCACATTAGCCCTACGGATCCTTGTATTAGCCCTACGGAATCTTGCATTAGCCCTATGGGGGGTCCTCCCATTAGCCCTTCGGATCCTCGCATTAGCCTCGTATTAGCCCTACGGAATCTTGCATTAGCCCTACGGATCCTCCCATTAGCCCTATGGATCCTCACAGTAGCCCTAAGGATCCTCGCATTAGCCATATGGATCCTCGCATAAGCACTGCGGATCCTCCCATTAGCCCTACGGATCCTCCCAGTGGTCATAAGGATCCTCGCATTAGCCATATGGATCCTCGCATTAGCCCTGCGGATCCTCGCATTAGCCCTGCAGATCCTAACATTAGCTCTACGTATACTCACATTAGCCCTACAGATCCTCGCATTAGCCTCGTATTAGCCCTACGGAATCTTGCATTAGCCCTACAGATCCTCCCATTAGCACTATGGCTCCTCGCCGTAGCCCTAAGGATCCTCGCATTAGCCGTGCAAATCCTCGCATTAGCCTCGTATTAGCCCTACGGATCCTCCCATTAGCCCTACGGATCCTCCCATTAGCCCTATGGGTCCTCACAGTAGCCCTAAGGGTCCTCACAGTAGCCCTAAGGATCCTTGCATTAGCCATACGGATCTTCGCATTAGCCCTGCAGATCCTCGCATTAGCCCTACAGATCCTCTCATTAGCTCTACGTATACTCACATTAGACATACAGATCCTGGCATTAGCATAGGGTAGCAAGACGGCTCCTACGGCTTCCCACAGATACAGCCACCTTACGTCCGACTCAAAGTCAGGCCCAAATATGCAAGAGCCATATTCTAACCATGCAATTTAGAGTTGAGCGAGTTTAGGTGACCCCTCTGATCTGTAAATGTGTCCACACATTTTAAATTTGCCCGCTTCTAAGGTAGTGCAATTGTACCTTCTTGTTCGAAACACTTTTATCTCTAAATGCGGCCTGCTGTGGCTGAACCAATTAATATCATAATACAACCTATCCATTCACTACGAGCCTATCCCTTCACTACGAGCCTATCCATTCACTACGAGCCTATCCCTTCACTAAGAGCCTATCCCTTCACTAAGATCCTATGCCTTCACTAAGAGCCTACCCATTCACTAAGAGCCTATCCATCCACTAAGAGCCTATCCTTTCACTAAGAGCCTATGCCTTCACTAAGTGCCTATGCCTTCACTAAGAGCCTATCCCTTCACGGAGAGCCTGTCCATTCACTAAGAGCATGTCCATTCACTAAGAGCCTATGCCTTCACTAAGAGCCTACCCATTCATTAAGAGCCTATCCATCCACTAAGACCCTATCATTCCACTAAGAGCCTATCCCTTCACTAAGAGCCTATCCCTTCACTAAGAGCCTGTCCATTCATTAAGAGCCTGTGCATTCACTAAGAGCCTATCCCTTCACTAAGAGCCTACCCATTCACTAAGAGCCTGTCCCTTCACTAAGAGCCTGTCCCGTCACTAAGAGCCTGTCCATTCACTAAGAGCCTATCCATTCACTAAGAGCCTATACCTTCACTAAGAACTGGTGATATGACTGAGACACAATGGCAGAACCACAGGTGAAGCAGCCATTACAGGCTCTGGAGGTGACTGAGGCCTGGAAATACTGGTTTCCCCTTCCCCTTCGATAGATTATGAATGGTGCAAAAAGACTAAAACATTCTTGAAAACAAAGTTAGATAGAAAGTGAATAGAAGAACTCACCTGTAGTGGACAGGCCAACCAAATTCTGCAAGTGCCTATATAATAACAAATACAGTACTACAAAAACTAAAACATTTACTTGAATCTGTGTTAAAAGTAAAATCCTTAAATATCTATTGTTATAACCATTCAATGTCTATTCCCAAAAGCACAGCGTGAAGGGAGAGTTATTTATTTAGCACTTATCGTGTCTGCGGATGATGGCTCCTCCCTCTTCATGGCAGATGGCCACTGGCCTTAGGGCAGACAAATTATTTCTGCAATAAAAGACCAGCGCAATATATGAAATTGCAAAAATATATGATTTATGGAATTATAGAAAAAAAAGAAAAAACATTTGGAACAGAAACTAGAACTACATAGTAACAGATACCTTAATAAGAGGTTATACTGTGTATTAGGAGGTGGAGTGAAGCAGAGTTAAATTAGGTCATAGGCGCAGTTCTGTTAGGCAGCGGGGGCAGCGGTAATGAGCTGTTTTTGGCACATACAGTCTTTAATAATAGATTGTCTGTATCTCCTAGTCTTTCAATATCATTTTTCACTGTCTGGTATGTGTGTCATAAACCGAAAAGAAAAAAATGATGAGCATATGCTGAAAAGTAATGTCTTGCACTTAATGCAGCATCTCCGGATGTAATAGAAAAGCACTGACTGTGTGGCATTAATATAGCGTGATGCATAGTCTCTCCAGTATAAAGTGACAGAGTCCCAGCACTATTGTGTATAATGGCTTTGCGCACACGCAGGGAGCGTCTTTGCAGTCGTGCAACCATTCTCAGTGCTGCTATTTATATCTGCGCAATCTGCCTGACAAATTAGCTGCTGTGGACACTTTGCATAAATATTTATGCCTGTGTTTGCGTGGGGGGCAGAACAGTTTGATTTACAGGGTAATGTTTTGTTTAATGACCCACACTCCACTCACTGCAGAGCCAAAGCCACATATCAAAAAAAATACAGCACGCTTTAAAGATAACATGCAGAGTTTGCACTGCTGGGCCCTCTTTACCATTTATTTGCCAGGGGAAAAATGATTACCATTGCATATGGCAGACTAGTAACACTATTCTATCAACAATTTATGGAGTGTCAGAAAATATACAAAAAAAAAAAAATAGCAATATCCTGCAATACACAGTAATATCAGGTGACCTTACTCGCAGAACTTTTTCCAAAGTTCTCAGTGTGCTGTAAACTCTACAATGCCCCTGTTCTTATACGTGAGGGCTCTCTGTATGTTTGCATATTATGCTGAGAGTTTTTGGTTTCAGAGTACATTTAACAAAATTGATGTTCTGCATGAAACATCAAGATTTTGAAACAATGACACTGTTAAGCTGCCCACACACATAGCGATTTTTTTTACCCGATTTGGCCGATTTCGACGAATCCTGAGGACAAATCGTGTAAAATATGGCCAAATCGTGAATTTCCACTCATGATCACTATAGCGATGCGCGTCCCCGCTCGTCGTACCTCGTATCTTCAAGTCTGCCATGCTGTAGGGCAGACTTGCCAATCTGGGACACGATGCACTGGATGTACGATAGATCTTAAGTCAGATTGGACATTTTTTACTCGACTGCCGGGGAGCTGCCTGGTGAGAGTTCAGGGGAAATCGTACACATCATGGGATTGAGAACACATCGCTATGTCTGTGGGCACCTTAATACAGGGATGGGGAACCTCCTGCCCGGGGGCCTTCGGTATCATATGGTCTGGCCCTCAGAGCTTTTTTCTGCTAGCCTCATTTGGCTAGCAGGGTGCCTAGAATGGCACACTGCAGCCAGAATCTATACAGCATTGCTACCTGGAGCATCCTTAGGATGTTTCATACGGTCACACCGCTGCCCTTACAACTCCCCGGAACATCCTCAGGATGCTCCGGGCATTGCTGTAATCACCGGCGATTGTGGCCCCGCCCCCATGTGACATCACACAGAGGGGGCATGGCCTAGACCAGGCCCGCAAATAATGTTATATATATCAAAATGGCCCTCGGCAGAAAAAAGGTTCCCCACCCCTGCTCTAATAAGACAAGCAAGGTCATTCTAATCATATAATAATGATAATAAGGGTGATAAATCTTCAATGTGCTCATCAGGTTCAAAAGTGTACATAAGAAACAATTGCAAACGTGTTACAAAGCGTGTTCTGTTAAGCATAGTTTTTAGTGGCCACACATAATCCATACTTACCAGAATAAGTACCATTCCCCCGACACATCCCACTTACAGTAAAAGTAGGTAAGTATGACTTAACCACACTGGGTTACATACCCATATTATTTCACCATGTTATACTGGTAAATAGGACCTGGCATATACCAGGTCACCTCAGTCTGCCCCCTGCCCTTCCTGCCCACTGTTGCCCACCCCTATCCCCACTGCCATCCCTCACCTCCTTGCTGTATTACTTACCTTAGCCCACTTCCAGCACAGTGGTCCTCAGGCTTCTCTTCAGTTGGTCTGTCCGTGCTGCCCTCTGCATTGGGACTCATTAAGGAAGGGGGGTCATGCCCCGGCTCCCACTGCACATGACATGGACAAGATTTCATAGGGCATTATACAGTATATTAGATCTATTTCAGTTTTTCATGCATATGCTTCCACTGATATATAATGCAACAGCCCTGTGCATCAACCATAAATGTAACTTAGGTCAATGCATATGCTTCCAGTGATATATAATGCAACAGCTCTGTGCATCAACCATAAATGTAACTTAGGTCAATGCATATGCTTCCAGTGATATATGATGCAACAGCTCTGTGCATCAACCATAAATGTAACTTAGGTCAATGCATATGCTTCCAGTGATATATATTGCAACAGCACTGTGCATCAACCATAAATGTAGCTTAGGTCAATGCATATGCTTCCATTGATAAATATAATGCAACAGCTCTGTGCATCAACCATAAATGTAACTTAGGTCAATGCATATGCTTCCAGTGATATATAATGCAACAGCTCTGTGCATCAACCATAAATGTAACTTAGGTCAATGCATATGCTTCCAGTGATATATAATGCAACAGCTCTGTGCATCAACCATAAATGTAACTTAGGTCAATGCATATGCTTCCAGTGATATATAATGCAACAGCTCTGTGCATCAACCATAAATGTAACTTAGGTCAATGCATATGCTTCCAGTGATATATAATGCAACAGATCTGTGCATCAACCATAAATGTAACTTAGGTCAATGCATATGCTTCCAGTGATATATAATGCAACAGCTCTGTGCATCAACCATAAATGTAACTTAGGTCAATGCATATGCTTCCAGTGATATATAATGCAACAGCTCTATGCAACAACCATAAATGTAAATTAGGTCAATGCATATGCTTCCAGTGAATCCATCCTCTCTTTCTTTAAATTGATTGTGCTAAAAAAAAAATGATATGAGTGTAGTAGCCTCTTGTGCTTTTTTATGTATGAAAAAAGTGCAGATACTCAGAAAAAAGGTGCCAGTATTTACATTGAAGATTCTAACAGAAACTACAATCCCCATGATCGAGCACTCTATTATGTATTTATATGTTGAATGAAGCTGCGGCCCGTCCATCTGTGTGGTCACCTGACTGTTGCGCTCCAAGGTTGAGGTCTGTGCTCCGGTGACCACTTCCGCGATCGAAGGACCAGAAGTTCCACGTGGCTTACAGCTGGTCATGTTGTTCCCGAGTTATCCATCCTCCTTCACTTAAGGAGACGGGACTGGACTAATATGGAAGGTGGATTCCTATTGATTGTTATCAGACTGGCTGGATAGATCTGAGCCTTTTCTTTGTTTATACCGGATGGGCAACAGATTTATTTTATGGGGATATACAATATGTTTCTGTTTTTATCTATATTTATATTCATGTGTTATGTTGTGTAGTTTTTTTATGGAGTAGTTATGGTTTTAATGTAATTTATGGTAGCGTGGTAGCTGTAGATGTATCCAGGTGGGTTCAATGATCACACCTGTTACTGTGGTCTAGGTATATAAGGAGCTATGGTCTCCACTTCCCCCATACATCTTGAGGAAGGAACTTCGTTCCGAAACGCGTCGGTGGTGTGTGGAGGTATACTGCTGTCCGGCTGGTCCTGAGAGGGGTTTTCACCGAATTAGCGTGTGAGGCGATGCACCCGGGTATTACATCCATCCACTTACGCTTTTTACAGTGCCTACTTTTAGGCCCATTCCGGTACGCAGGATATCCCTAAGGGGACTTTGTTGTTTGATTATATTTGTATGTCAAGTATACGGTACCTGTTAGTTTGGATTAAATTACCGTTTTACACGATGAGAGGTCGTTTGTTTATGATCTTCTCTTGGAGGTTCCATGCAATGAACTAAGTGAGGTGAAGTGGTCGTTCATAAGTTCAAGCGTCGTTTGATGTAAAAAGGAAGATTAAAAGATACCTTTATGTGTATGCATCTCACCGTCCCTAGGTGAGCGTCTATCTTTTAAAGACTATTATCCAGCACCCACTTTGGATCTCTTTGGACTATTATTTCTATGTGTTACGTTTGTTCACTTACATTATATTTCTTTTAGATCAGTGCTGGGTGACCTTCCCTCTTTTGTTGTATGTGTATTTAGTGAAAAAAAGGGTTGGTGAACCTTTGGGTTTGGAGCGCAAGTCACAACACACACTTTTTTAAGATGATATAGTAGTTTCCACAGTCTGGATGTCTTCAGACCCTTATTTTATTAATTTCTGAAATTATTTCACTTATTTCTTCCTGTCTCTGGAACTAGTTATATCTTACGAGTTTCAAAAATTAGACCAAAGAAAGTTGCTGGTACCGTGTACCACTGCTGAGCGCCACCAGAAAAACTCATAGAGTAACCTTATTATACTGACTCTAGGGGGCCCATTTATCAAAGTATATTTGAGGTATAATCATTTCGGGGGTTTACCTCAAATATTAAGTATCCCCCATATATATCCGATACCTGCTGTGATCCCTCCATTGCCGCTGGCAGGGCATCCCCCATGGGTTTCCATGGGGGATGCGATGCTTGCAAATTGACCAATATCCGGAATGCGATGTACTGCCGATACTGGCCCCCGCAGCCAACGCCATCTGAAGATCTATGGGCTACACCGCGCATAGTTAGCCGGCGGAGGGATCTGCCGGAACCCTCCCCGGCTATGGCGGATGTTCATGCGCAGCAGCCCCTGCACTGGCCAGCAGCTCTCTGGAGACATCGCAGGGACGGGTTCCTTTCGGAGCCTGTGTCCCTGCATGTCTAGGATAATACATCCGGCCGCTATGATCGCATTTTGCAATGCCATCATGGGCAGTACTGTCATGCTCTGATCGCGTTGCAAAAGCGATCATTACTAAATTTTAGGCCTACAAAACTTAGTACTGGGCATCTGTTTAGTGTAATCACTCTTCTTCTGGGTCCATGGGGTCCACAGCCAATACGTTGGGGTATAATATCCCGATCACCAAACAGTTAAACACAAACGTGCTCTCTGCTCCCAGGATGCACCGGGTCCCTCCTTCATATACCCTGCCTCCAGCCCCAGGTAGCCAGTTTTTCCTGTTTGGTGTTATTCACCACATAGACAGTGGGACTGCAGGAGCAGTCCCGCAGACAAGTATAAAAAAAAAAAAAGTGAGAGTTTTACTCTCCCTCGGGGCGGGTGGCCTGAGTTGTCTGAGAGCAGCCTCGCGTCTAATTGGAGACGCACCGGTTACCTGCTGCAACTACCCCCTCCAGCAACGCTAGTTTCGGGAGTGCAGAACAGCCGGAGGTGTGCTCGCCAGTGATTTCGGCAGGGGCTCTGAGCCCTGGACTGCAACCGAGACAGGGGATGGCAGGTAAGAGGTTGGCTCGATGGCCGCTGACGCTGAGACCACGTGGCAGTCCGCCCTCCGGTGGTGGAGACTGGCCGGTGGTGCGCTGTAGTTGGGAGGGCAGAACAGCCTGTCTCCTACACTAGACCGCCGGGACATGACACAGCTCCTGACAAGCCAGGGATTTTCTTTGGCGGCCGCCATGTCAGTTTACCGGGCGGGTCCAGACAGCCTAAGGGAGGTTCGCTTTCCCCGGCGGCCCCTCCCCCAATCCACATGGTAGCCAGTCACTGTTCTTAGCGTTGAGGGTTCCTCCTCCCAGCTTCCCCTATAGGAGCAGCCAGCATGTACTTTCAGGTGCTCTCAGACTCTGCTCGCTCTGGAGGCTGGGCAGTCTCCCTGTATACCTCTCCTACTGCTGGATCTGGTTTTACAGAGCTCTATCCTTCTATGCCTAGGGCTGATTTGTAGTAGCAAGAGCTAAAACATTGCGTATTGCTCGCAGAGTGTTTATGGATTGCATGTGATTGACTTTAATATCACCATAATTAAACCAGTTACATATTGCGCGGATATGAATGTGTCATGTTCATACAGTAAATCCCTCTTCGTATTATAAAGTACACGTTATAGGGACTAGGGTGGAACCCTAGGAACAGATTGGCTGCCTCCACCTAGGTGCACTTATTGTTGGCCTAGTAACTTCTTGTTTCATATCCTGCATTAAACCGTTTTCTAAACAATTTAAGGTTAATCTTGAAATATTGTAAATTGCAGACAGTTTAAAGTTTATCGGTCTCATTAGCTGAGCTCCAAAAATGCAGTAGATACATTATGTAGGACAGCGGAAAAGACATTTTCATTCAGTCCAGAACCAGCGCAGTGATAAGAGGCATGTCTTGGGCATTGCATGGTACAGATATTTCCTCTGTCTAATGCACAGGAACACCTTAGCAATCTCAGACCTGTGCAGAGCTTCACTCCAATAACCAGCTGATTGTTAGGAGAAAAGTGTTTTTTTTTTTTTTTTTATTTATTTTATTTTTGTTTTCACCATCCATTTATTGTATTTACTCAGAGACTTGCGGGTAAATATACTAAAGTGAGAGTTTTCAGAAGTGGAGATGTTGCCCACAGCAACCAATCAGATTTTAGCTATTATATTCTAGAACAGGGTTCTTCATACCGTGGCCCGTGGAGCCATTCCCCGTGGTCCGCCGATGATTACTGTATTGCAGACCGCAGTAAGTGCAGTCTGCACTACAGACAGAAACAAACACACTGCCGCCGGCGCCAGCAGCAGTGTGTTTGTTTTGCCAGCCAGCCAATGAGAGTCAGACAGACTCTCATTGGCTGTTGCTGCCGCTGCACACACATCGCCACCACCCAGCAGCAATGTGTGTGTTAATCAGTAGCCAATGAGAGTCTCTCTGACTCTCATTGGCTGCTGCGCCCACTGCAAGAGCCAGGCTGGGGCTCACTCTTAAGCTCCGCCTTCCAGCTTCTGCAGTGGGTAATGGGAGAGACATCATGACGTCTCTCCCATAATTCAGAGTAGGTCGGCCTGGGAGAACGGAGGAGCGGATGGCGGCGGGAGCGGGGATTCAGGTAAGCGTTTTTATTTTTCTTCCTTGCTTGTGTGTTTGTTTGCTGCACTGCTGGGGGGGGAGGGGGGGAACCGATGGACGGACTACTGCTGGGGGCACTGCATGGGGAGGAATACTACTTGGGGCACTGCATCAGGGGGGACAACTACTGGGGGGTTCCATTACTGAGGCACTGCATCGTGGGACCCCCACTTGGGGACACTGTATAGGGGGGAGGACTACTACTGAGGGCAAAATATAAAGGGCACTACTGGGAGCACTGCATAGGGGGAACCACTACTGAGGGCACTGCATGGGGGGGACCACTACTGGGGGAACTATATAAGGGGCACTGCATAGGGGGGACCACTACTTAGGGCACTGAATAAGGAGGACCACTACAGGAGGCACTGTATAAGGGGCACTACAGGGGACATCTTTACTGGGGGCCTGCATAAGGGGGGATCACTACAGGGTCCACTGTATAAGGGGCACTGCATAGGGAGCATCACTACTGGGGGCCTGCCTAAGGGGGACCACTACTGGGGGCACTGTATAAGGGGCATTGAATAGGGGGCATCACTACTGGGGGCACTGCATAGGGGGAACTACTACTGGGGGCATTATATAAGGGGCACTGCATAGGGGGACTACTACTGGGGGCATTATATAAGGGGCACTACTGGGGGCACTGCATAGGGGGGACTACTACTGGGGGCATTATATAAGGGGCACTACTGGGGGCACTGCATAGGGGGGACTACTACTGGGGGCACTGCATACTGGGGACCACTACTGGGGGCACTGCATAAGGGGCACTGCAGAGGGGGACAGTTATGGGACATAATTAAAATTGCAGGAGGGGGCAGTTATGGGTCATAATTGTGTGAGGAGGGGGCAGAGTTTAAATACCGCAGTATAGCTTAGTGGCCCTCAGCTTTGTTGAATTGTTTAATGTGGCCCACACTGCCTTAAAGGTTGAAGACCCCTGTTCTAGAAGTTGCTAGTTAAATGGTAAGGTAAATTCTGATTGGTTACTACGGGCAACATCTCCACTTCTAAAAACTCTCACTAGTAAATATACGCCTTAGGCCGGGTACACATCAGAACAATGCCAAAACGAGGCGATGGTCATTCCAATTTCCCTTCATCTCAGAACAAACGATATTGAGTGTACACACTGCAATCCTTCAAGCGACGGAACGATTTAACGTCTCATTTGATCGTATACGATCTATCGTTGCTCCTGTACACAGTAGAACAACCAAGAGGTGACGTCTTCAGAGGCCAAATCGGAACGACATATCGCCTGGTCGTCTAAACAGAACAAGTCGTATGTGACGTACAGGTGTGCTCAATTGAGCGTACACACTGTGCGATTCACACCCTACGTCATTACAATTTGCCTCAAAACGACATATTGTGCCGATAAGGCTCTAGTGTGTACCTAGCCCTAAAGTATAGCCAAGCTACAAGCTGTACATCATGTACGCCCACTTTAGTAACAATATTAATGCGACTTGCTCATGTACAGCTGGCGGCCAATGTATTTTTATTATTTTGTTTTATTTGTAGCACTATAAAATGGGAGCATTTTTTGTGGCTCCAAGTTTTCTAAAATTCTCTATAGATGTGGCATAACTATTTGTAACTAGATTTACTGACGCGTTTTTATTTATAACCAATATAAGGCCTTTTTGCCCATGTAATACTTAAGAGTGGTGCTTTAATTGGAACAGTTGTATTACTGACTTGCCATTGGCTGTGGCTGACACTCCCACCACATTGTGAGTCCAATGGCTGCAGTGATGATACACAATAATTATGCTGTATAACTCACCAGCTCTAGAGGTAGGAGAGCGCTGGTGAAGCTGCACCTACAGCAGGATTTGTTCATTAGAACAATCGTGCACAAGCCTGGAGCCGGCAGTGTAGATCACCGACTGAAGGTATAGAAAGAGGGCAACTTGTAGTGTATATGCAGCAAATATCAGCGGCAGGGACATCCGTGTATGTACCCTGTGTCGGCAGCTGAACTCACTGGCAAAGGTACCCAAGGTGTGCTAATAGAGCCTGGGTCGGGAATTGGTGGCTGTGTTCAGGGCTGCCATCAGATGTTGTGGGGCAGATAGCTCCATGTGTAAGGTGTCTGACTGCCATGTGAGAGGTGATAGGTTTGAGTCCCGGGTATGAGAGTATTTTGAAATGTGTGTGTTAAATAAAAGTTTACCTGAGCAGTGGCACACCTCCCTTGTTTTACGGCCCTGTCTGCAACATAAGTATGGGGTGACGCATACGTGAACAGCACATTTAAATGCATATACTCATATCTGTCTACTGTCCATGAACAAGATTTCGTGGGAAGTCCCACGGATTCCTGGAAGAGTAGGTCACCATTCTGCATCCTGCCCACATCCTAGTAAAATGGACGAGATTATCTTGGCCCCACCCCTGTTTCATGGAGCAGCATTTTGCAGCAGTAATCCGCAAGGGGCAGGGTCTAATGTGAAGGCGCGCCTGGCCCTATCCCTTGAAATAACTAGCTGCATCTACTCTCTGAGAACTGTCATGGAGGAGAACATTTTAAAGTTGGTAAGTATGAGATGGACGGATTTGAGGATGCTTGGGCTCTGGCCGACCCATCGACCTATTGTGTGCCCAGCTTTAGCAGAAATCGCTGAGCAGCCCATAGGCTGTCACAATTCAATGGAGCGCCAGTGGTGGAGTGTTTACGACTGTCCATGGCGCATTCAAAACGGGCGTCTCAGAGCTTGCACAGTCCGTCGCACGCTAGTACACAAGGGGAAAGCTGGAACTAGCATTTGCATATTATCGCAGCTGCAAATCCGGAAATATCCGCAGCCGAGCAGCATTAGGGTCCACCTCTGTATCAGGGCCTAAATAACTACAGACATGAGAAAAGAGGGTATGGAGGGCCCTGCTCACGAAAGAGTTTACACTGTAGTTGGAAGACGACACTGCTGAAACCTGATTATATTGATAAATGAAGCACAATTTTTGTCAGTGGGGATTTCTGATCTGTGGAAATGAAATGAGCTGAGCTTTTGGCTATTATCACACACAGTCCCTCAGGCCTCCACAGTGTTACCTGAGCTAAAAGCATCTATTCTTATACCCATGATAATAGTGCAGACACCTCCTTCCCCCCATATTTTGTGTGTATATATGTGCACCACACACTAATGGAGGGAATGAGACTGCATGAATTAATGGTAGTGAGAAACAGCAGTATTCTATCAGACTGTCAGGAGGAGTATTTACTACGACCACGTTATTTGAAGAGCGTCCTCATTGCAGTGTGTATTTTGGAGTAGAAACGAGGAGAGATATCATCATATTTCTACTTCAGGGTCCATAGGGGGTCCACAGGGTTGACCTTGGGGATATAGCTGGATCAGGATCCATGGGCACCACACAGTTAAGCTTTTAGCTCCCAGGATGCACTTGGGTCCTCCTCTATACCCCGCCCCCGAGCCACAGGCACCTCAGTGTAAGCTGGTGCCCGGCCGGACTCGGTCACCGCGCAGGGGGGCTGCAGGAGCAGCCCCCAGAAGCTTTTTATTTTCTAATAGATTTTATTTATTTTAGTTTCTCTTTTTACTACAGACGGCAGCGAAGGGCTGTCTGTACAGACGCCCACGCTGCCGCTCTGATCCCCGACTGGCGCCGCGACGCCAGTACTGATCTGGGGATCGCGGCGGGAGGACAGAGTCCGTACTAGCCGGACTCTGTCTACCTCCCAGGACTGCTGCCGGAGTCGCCGGGGATTCAGGTAAGCCGCGCGTCGCTGGCTAGCAGCGGCGCGCGGAATACCTTAAATGCAGTCCTTTAGCCTCCGGTCCTGGGGACAGACCGGAGGCTGCTGGCAGTGGCGGCGGGCCCCCCCCATAACCCGTGGAACCACTAGACCACCAGGGATAACCGGCAAGCGGGAAGCCAGCATCCCTGGGGTTAATGGCCAGCCAGGGGAGGAAGCCTTCCCTGTTCAGCGGCTCCTCCCCTCAGCTCAGCGCGCTTTTCAGCCTGCATGTCTAGCGTCCCTGAGCTGCAGTTCACTCGGCCACTCCTCCTCTGAGGTCTCTGGCGGCCATTTTTTTCTACATATGGCAGCGCAGATCCCTCAGGGAGCACGCGGACCGGTCCCCCTGTGTACCTCTCCCCTGTTAGGACGGCGTACACAGCACTATAGCCCTCCCAGACACTGAATCTGGGCGGTTGAGTGTAGTGTAAAGGTGCAGTGAGTATATCTTCCTGCATGGTATGTGACTTTTGCTAGTGCTGCTGTCTGTATTTTTCTCTTATTACTGTCAGCTTATATCTATCTCTTTCCTTCTTCCTTAGCCCTACAGGTGTGGAGGAGGGGCTTTTCTACTAACCTCACATATATAAATCAAGTATTTGTGAGGTCTGTCACATACAGTTGTGTGCTACACAGTGCCATATTCAGGACTGTTGTTCAGCACACAGGGAAGTGCAGTTCTTTTTTCCTCTATTGCCATATATATTTTGTCTGTACATTATATTTGGTTATGTCTGAGGGTGAAGTTGAGCACTCCGGGACTCCAGTGTTGTTTTCCTGCAGGCGCTGCTCTGCGGGATCACATAGGGAAGAGGCATCTCTGGATGGCCTTTATGAGCGGTGTCAGTTGACTCCTGGTCAATCCAGACCCCCTATGACACAGGAGCCACCATGGGCTATGTTTTCACAGGTGCTGGTGTCTCTGGCGGACCGCCTTGCGGCTCCGTCTGCTGTCCCTACGAGGACTCTGTCCCAGCCTACCATTTCCCATTACCAGTGTACCCCGCAATTATTGCAGAGTTCCTCTGGGTCACAGACTGTGGACCCTTATTCAGGATTGCCTATCTATTTTCAGGCCACTCCTGCTACACAACAGTCTGTGGTGCCTTTCCAGACCAATGTGGCAGCTCCTCCACCATGGGTGGACGTGCTCTCCAGTTCAGTCCAGAGTCTGGCAGCTGCATCTTCGACTTTTCAGTCGATGCTGCACAATGACAGGTCTGCAGGGGCGTCTAAGCGTGCACATAAGTTGCATGCGGCGCAGATTTCGGACACTGAGGGGTCCTCAGATGAGTGTGATGTCCAGGACGACTCCGATTCGTACACCTCGGCTCAGGAGTTGGAATCTCGGTCGTCTATTAATGTACGAGCTCTGGTTAGGGCGGTGCGTGCCATTCTCCTAATAGAGGATGAGGCACCTGATCCTAAGTAGAAATTCCATAGTTTAAAAAAAAAAAAAAAAAAAACTAAGGTGACTTCGGCGGTATTCCCCCTATCTGATCAATTAACGGATCATATGGCGGTGGCTTGGCAGACACCCAGTAAGAGATTTGTGCCTCAAAAGAGGTTGGCTTCCAATTATCCATTCCCGGATGCGCATTGTAGGAAGTGGGTAGCTCCACCGGCGGTGGATTCCCATGTCACACGCCTTATTAAGAGTGCTACGCTGCCAATACCGTCAGTTTCCTCGTTAAAGGATCCCACGGACAGAAAGGTTGAGGCTTGCCTTAAGTCTATTTATTCCCTCTCGGGAGCAATTGCTCGCCCGTCCAGGGCCATTTCCTGGTGGCTAAGGCCATTAGGGTTGGGCCAATGCCTTAGGGGACACTTTTCCTGAGGATACTCAGGAAGTCCAGAGGGCATTACTAGGACAGATGAGTGATGCGGCTTCTTATATTGGAGAAGCTTCCTTGGACGCTAGTCTGCTAACCTCTAGGGTGTCGGCTGCGGCTGTGCATGCCCGCCGCTCCTTATGGCGGAGGTCCTGGAGAGCAGACGCTGATTCAAACAAGGGCCTGGAGGCCTTACCTTTTAATGGGGAATTACTTTTTGGTCGAGACTTGGATAGGATCGTGGATAGACTGGCTAGGTCCAAGAAACAAGCTTAGAGTGCCAGGCGTCCCTCTTCCAAACAGGAAGATAAGCCTTCCGCCTGATGGGACGGGCCTCCCTCTGGGGGATCCCAGAGGGGAGGCCGACTTCTTCATTTCGCCCAGAGCTGGTTCAATACCACCACCGATGCCTGGGTGCGAGAAGTGGTCTCCCAGGGGTACGCCCTGTCTTTTCGGCGCAGACCGCCTCACTAGTTTTTCTGCACGAGTCCTTCTCAGGACATAGCCAAGGCTATGCTGATCAGGGAAGCTATAGACTCCTTGCTGACTGCAGGGGTCATTGTACCTGTTCCACAATCTCAGCATGGGATGGGGTACTATTCTGCTGTTTCTGGTACAGAAACCCAATGGCTCCCATCGACCCGTTCTAAATTTAAAGTCTTGGAACAGGTTTCTCAGGATTCCCAGGTTCAGAATGGAAACCTTGTGTTCCATAATTCTGGCTATGGAACCAGGGGATTACATGGTCTCCCTGGATATCCAGGACGCTTACCTCCATGTGCCGATAGCAACGTCACATCAGAGGTGTCTGCGGTTCGCTCTGTTGCACCGTCACTACCAGTTCCGGGCTCTCCACAGCGCCGAGGGTGTTCACCAAGGTGATGGCAGTTATGGCTGCCCACCTTCGGAACCAGGGGGTACGGTTGTTAGCGTATCTGGACGACCTCCTATTGCTGGCAAGCTCTCCGGAGGTTCTGCTGCAACATCTCCAACTGACGTTGGCTTGTCTGCAGATGCACGGGTGGTTAATAAATTGGAGGAAGTCATCCCTGATCCCATCTCAGCAGATGGTCCATCTGGGGGCCCTCCTAGACTCTCATCAGCAGCGGATCTTTCTAACTCCAGAAAAGGTATCTTCCCTACAGTTGCGGATACGCAGTTGCCTGGATTGTGCCAGTCTTTCGGTACACTTGGCAATGAGAGTGCTGGGTTCCAGGGTGTCGGCATTCGACATGGTGGAATTTGCCCAGTTTCACTCCAGGCCTCTGCAGAGGCTGATTCTAGCAAACTGGAATCGGTTGCCTCACCGGATCCGGTCACAGACCCTGGTGCTATCTCCGGATGTACGACAGTCCCTGAATTGGTGGCTTTAAACAGCTCACCTTCTCGAGGTTCGCCCCTTTTGGATCCCGGACTGGGTTCGGCTCACGACAGATGCCAGTCTTCGGGGTTGGGGGGCGGTGACAGGCTCCTTGTCACTTCAGGGTCGTTGGACAGCGGAGGAAGCGGCTCTCCCCATTAATGTTCTGGAACTAAGAGCCGTGTACAGGGCTCTGCAGTCGGCCGGCACCACTCTTCACGGAAGGGCGGTGCAAGTGCAGTCAGACAACGCCACCACGGTGGCGTACATCAATCACCAGGGAGGAACTCGCAGCCGGGCTGCGATGGCAGAAGTGTCTCACATCCTAACCTGGGCGGAGTGCCACTTTCCAGCGATCTCTGCAGTCTTCATTCCCGGAATCCTCAATTGGGAGGCAGACTTCCTCAGCCGTTACGACGTGCATCCAGGGGAATGGTCGCTTCATCCAGAGGTATTCCAACTACTCATGGACAAGTAGGGACTGCCGGAGATGGACTTGATGGCCTCTCGTCACAGTCACAAGTTGCCCGTGTACAGGTCAAGGACAAGGGACGACGGCGCCAGTCTGGTGGACGCTCTGTAGGTCAGATGGACGTTTCAGCTGGCATATCTGTTTCCTCCGATATCCCTTCTGCCTTGGGTCCTGCGCAAGTTCTATCAGGACGGAGGCACTCTGGTACTGGTGGCCCCAGCGTGGCCAAGACTTCCGTGGTACTCCAACCTACAGAGTCTGTCCATCGACGTTCCGTACCTTCCTCCTCAGCGGCAGGACTTGTTGTCTCAGGGGCCCTACCTTTACCCGGATCTGGGTCGTCTGTCTTTGACGGCGTGGCTCTTGAGACGGCCGTCTTAAGGTCCCGGGGCTTTTCTAGTTCCGTTATTTCCACCATGCTGAGGGCACGCAAGCCTGCTTCTGCAAGGATTTACCATAGAGTGTGGCACACGTACTTTCAGTGGTGTGAGTCCAGAAACTTATGATCCTCAGGTATTCAGAGTTTCAAGGATTCTGGCTTTTCTTCAGTCGGGTTTGGACTTAGGTTTACGCCTTTCCTCTCTGAAGGTGCACGTGTCTGCTCTATCGGTTTGGTACCAACGTAGAATTGCTATGTTACCAGACGTACAGACTTTTTTTCCGGGGTGTTCTCAGGATTCTCCTGGCTATTGCTTCAGCAAGGAGGGTTTTCGAGTTGGGGGCACTTTCATGTAGTCCCCCCTTCTTAATTATTTTCTCCAGGACAGAGCAGTGCTTCGCACTCGTCCTGAGTGTTTACCTAAGGTTGTCTCTAAGTTCCATATCAATCAGGAACTGGTGGTCCCAGCCTTTCAGTCCCCTGATCTTACAGCAGGGGAGACTTCGTTGGACATTGTCCGTGCTCTCAGAGTTTATGTTGATCGGACTGCTTCTGTTCGAAAGTCCGACTCCTTGTTTGTCCTCTTTGGTTTTCATAAGAGGGGTTGGCCTGCCAGCAACCAGACTTTGGCCTGTTGGTTTTGTTCTGTTATTAGGGAGGCTTAGATACGAGAGCATTTACCTGTTCCAGCCTCTGTTAAGGCTCATTCCACTCGTTCTGTGGGCCCTTCTTGGGCTGCTAAACGTGGTGCCTCAGCTGTTCAGCTGTGTAAGGCAGCCACTTGGTCTTCGGTTCAAACGTTTCTAAGATTTTATGCGTTTGACACCTTTGCCTCTCAGGATGCATCCTTCGGGCGCAGGATTCTCCTTTCTGCACAGGAACGTCCCCGCCCTTAGTTGAACTGCTTTGGGACATCCCCAAGGTCTACCCTGTGGACCCCCTATGGACCCTGAAGTAGAAAACAAGAGATATGGTAAGAACTTACCTTTGTTATCTCTGTTTCTACGAAGTCCATAGGGTCCACAGGGCGCCCGCCCTGACGCACCTGGCTTCTAATGGGCTGTGTTGCTGGTCACCGGTATTTCCGTCTCCTTTTTCTGTGAGTATGGTTTCTTGTGTGTTCCAGTCTTCCTTCTCTCTGTTCCATATTCTCCTCCGGCCTAGGCTGCTTACCAACTGAGGTGCCTGTGGCTCGGGGGCGGGGTATAGAGGAGGACCCAAGTGCATCCTGGGAGCTAAAAGCTTAACTGTGTGGTGCCCATGGATCCTGATCCAGCTATATCCCCAAGGTCAACCCTGTGGACCCTATGGACTTCGTAGAAACAGAGATAACAAAGGTAAGTTCTTACCATATCTCTTGTTTTGCGCAGCCGTTCCATTCATTTTATTTCTGTCTTCGCTGTAGACTCTGGGCCCATATTCCTCCCTCTGCTTATGCCAGTCCCACACACGACTCCATTGACCAATATCCGGAATGCGATGTATTGCCGATACTGGTCCCCGCAACCAACGCCATCTGAAGATCTATGGGCTACACCGCGCTTAGTTAGCCGGCGGAAGGATCTGCCGGAACCCTCCCCGGCTATGGCAGATGTGCATGCACACCACCCCCTGCGCTGGCCGGCAGCTCTCTGGAGACATCACAGGGAGGGGTTCCTTTCGGAGCCTGTGTCCCTGCATGTCTAGGATAATACATCCGGCCGCTATGATCGCAATTTGCAATGCCATCATGGGCAGTACTGTCATGCTCTGATCGCGTTGCAAAAGCGATCATTACTAAATGGAGGCCTACAAAACTTAGTACTGGGCATCTGTTTAGTGTAATCACTCTTCTTCTGGGTCCATGGGGTCCACAGCCAATACTTTGGGGTATAATATCCCGATCACCAAACAGTTAAACACAAACAAGCTCTCTGCTCCCAGGATGCACCGGGCCCCTCCTTCATATACCCTGCCTCCAGCCCCAGGTAGCCAGTTTTTCCTGTTTGGTGTTATTCACCACATAGACAGTGGGACTGCAGGAGCAGTCCCGCAGACGAGTATAAAAAAAAAGTGAGAGTTTTACTCTCCATCGGGGCGGGTGGCCTGAGCTGTCTGAGAGCAGCCTCACGTCTAATTGGAGACGCACCGGTCACCTGCTGCAACTACCCCCTCCGGCACCGCAACGCTAGTTTCGGGAGGGCAGAACAGCCGGAGGTGTGCTCGCCAGTGATTTCGGTAGGGGCTCTGAGCCCTGGACTGCAACTGGGACAGGGGATGGCAGGTAAGAGGTGGGCTCGATGGCCGCTGACACCGGGACCACGTGGCAGTCCGCCCTCCGGTGGTGGAGACTGGCCGGTGGTGCGTTGTAGTTGGGAGGGCAGAACAGCCTGTCTCCTACACTAGACCGCCAGGACATGACACAGCTCCTGACAAGCCAGGGGTTTTCTTTGGCGGCCGCCATGTCAGTTTACCGGGCGGGTCCAGACAGCCTAAGGGAGGTTCGCTTTCCCCGGCGGCCCCTCCCCCAATCCACATGGTAGCCAGTCACTGTTCTTAGCGTTGTGGGTTTCTCTTCCCAGCTTCCCCTATAGGAGCAGCCAGCATGTACTTTCAGGTGCTCTCAGACTCTGCTCGCTCTGGAGGCTGGGCAGTCTCCCTGTATACCTCTCCTACTGCTGGATCAGGTTTTACAGAGCTCTATCCTTCTATGCCTAGGGCTGATTTGTAGTAGCAAGAGCTAAAAAATTGCGTATTGCTCGCAGAGTGTTTATGCATTGCATGTGATTGACTTTAATATCACCATAATTAAACCAGTTACATATTGCGCGGATATGAATGTGTCATGTTCATACAGTAAATCCCTCTTCGTATTATAAAGTACACGTTATAGGGACTAGGGTGGAACCCTAGGAACAGATTGGCTGCCTCCACCTAGGTGCACTTATTGTTGGCCTAGTAACTTCTTCTTTCATATCCTGCATTAAACCGTTTTCTAAACAATTTAAGGTTAATCTTGAAATATTGTAAATTGCAGACAGTTTAAAGTTTATCGGTCTCATTAGCTGAGCTCCAAAAATGCAGTAGATACATTATCTAGGATAGCGGAAAAGACATTATCATTCAGTCCAGAAGCAGCGCAGTGATAAGAGGCATGTCTTGGGCATTGCATGGTACAGATATTTCCTCTGTCTAATGCACAGGAACACCTTAGCAATCTCAGACCTGTGCAGAGCTTCACTCCAATAACCAGCTGATTGTTAGGAGAAAAGTGTTTTTGTTTTTTTTATTTTATTTTTGTTTTCACCATCCATTTATTGTATTTACTTGCGGGTAATATACTAAAGTGAGAGTTTTTAGAAGTGGAGATGTTGCCCACAGCAACCAATCAGATTTTAGCTATTATATTCTAGAACAGGGTTCTTCATACCGTGGCCCGTGGAGCCGTTCCCCGTGGGCCGCCGATGATTACTGTATTGCAGACCGCAGTAAGTGCAGTCTGCACTACAGACAGAAACAAACACACTGCCGCCGGCGCCAGCAGCAGTGTGTTTGTTTTGCCAGCCAGCCAATCAGTCAGACAGTCTCTCATTGGCTGCTGCTGCCGCTGCACACACATCGCCACCACCCAGCAGCAATGTGTGTGTTAATCAGTAGCCAATGAGAGTCTCTCTGACTCTCATTGGCTGCTGCGCCCACTGCAAGAGCCAGGCTGGGGCTCACTCTTAAGCTCCGCCTTCTGGCCTCTGCAGTAGGTAATGGGAGAGACATCATGACGTCTCTCCCATAATTCAGAGCAGGTCGGCCTGGGAGAACGGAGGAGTGGATGGCGGCGGGAGCGGGGATTCAGGTAAGCGTTTTTATTTTTCTTCCTTGCGTGTGTGTTTGTCTGCTGCACTGCTGGGGGGGATGGGGGGGAACGGATGGACGGACTACTGCTGGGGGCACTGCATGGGGGGGGAATACTACTTGGGGCACTGCTGGGGGGAGACCACTACTGGGGGCACTGCATCAGGGGGGACAACTACTGGGGGGTTCCATTACTGAGGCACTGCATCGTGGGACCACTACTAGGGACACTGTATAGGGGGGAGGACTACTACTGAGGGCACTACTGGGGACACTGTATAGGGGGGAGGACTACTACTGAGGGCAAAATATAAAGGGCACTACTGGGAGCACTGCATAGGGGTAACCACTACTGAGGGCACTGCATGGGGGGGACCACTACTGGGGGCACTATATAAGGGGCACTGCATAGGGGGGACCACTACTTAGGGCACTGAATAAGGAGAACCACTACTGGGGGCACTGTATAAGGGGCACTGCATAGGGAGCATCACTACTGGGGGCCTGCATAAGGGGGACCACTACTGGGGGCACTGTATAAGGGGCATGGAATAGGGGGCATCACTACTGGGGGCACTGCATAGGGGGAACTACTCCTGGGGGCATTATATAAGAGGCACTACTGGGGGCACTGCATAGGGGGGACTACTACTGGGGGCATTATATAAGGGGCACTACTGGGGGCACTGCATAGGGGGGACTACTACTGGGGGCATTATATAAGGGACTCCTACTGGGGGCACTGCATAGGGGGGACTACTACTGGGGGCACTGCATACTGGGGACCACTACTGGGGGCACTGCATAAGGGGCGCTGCAGAGGGGGACAGTTATGGGACATAATTAAAATTGCAGGAGGGGGCAGTTATGGGTCATAATTGTGTGAGGAGGGGGCAGAGTTTAAATACCGCAGTATAGCTTAGTGGTCTTCAGCTTTGTTGAATTGTTTAATGTGGCCCACACTGCCTTAAAGGTTGAAGACCCCTGTTCTAGAAGTTGCTAGTTAAATGGTAAGGTAAATTCTGATTGGTTGCTACGGGCAACATCTCCACTTCTAAAAACTCTCACTAGTAAATACACCCCTTAGGCCGGGTACACATCAGAACAATGCCAAAACGAGGCGATGGTCATTCCAATTTCCCTTCATCTCAGAACAAACGATATTGAGTGTACACACTGCAATCCTTCAAGCGACGGAACGATTTAACGTCTCATTTGATCGTATACGATCTATCGTTGCTCCTGTACACAGTAGAACAACCAAGAGGTAACGTCTTCAGAGGCCAAATCGGAACGACATATCGCCTGGTCGTCTAAACAGAACAAGTCGTATGTGACGTACAGGTGTGCTCTATTGAGCGTACACACTGTGCGATTCACACCCTATGTCATTACAATTTGCCTCAAAACGACATATTGTGCCGATAAGGCTCTAGTGTGTACCTAGCCCTAAAGTATAGCCAAGCTACAAGCTGTACATCATGTACGCCCACTTTAGTAACAATATTAATGCGACTTGCTCATGTACAGCTGGCGGCCAATGTATTTTTATTATTTTGTTTTATTTGTAGCACTATAGAATGGGAGCATTTTTTGTGGCTCCAAGTTTTCTAAAATTCTCTATAGATGTGGCATAACTATTTGTAACTAGATTTAGGTGACGCGTTTTTATTTATAACCAATATAAGGCCTTTCTGCCCATGTAATACTTAAGAGTGGTGCTTTAATTGGAACAGTTGTATTACTGACTTGCCATTGGCTGTGGCTGACACTCCCACCACATTGTGAGTCCAATGGCTGCAGTGATGATACACAATAATTATGCTGTATAACTCACCAGCTCTAGAGGTAGGAGAGTGCTGGTGAAGCTGCACCTACAGCAGGATTTGTTCATTAGAACAATCGTGCACAAGCCTGGAGCCGGCAGTGTAGATCACCGACTGAAGGTATAGAAAGAGTGCAACTTGTAGTGTATATGCAGTAAATATCAGCGGCAGGGACATCCGTGTATGTAGCCTGTGTCGGCAGCTGAACTCACTGGCAAAGGTACCCAAGGTGTGCTAATAGAGCCTGGGTCGGGAATCGGTGGCTGTGTTCAGGGCTGCCATCAGATGTTGTGGGGAAGATAGCTCCATGTGTAAGGTGTCTGACTGCCATGTGAGAGGTGATAGGTTTGAGTCCTGGGTATGAGAGTATTTTGAAATGTGTGTGTTAAATAAAAGTTTACCTGAGCAGTGGCACACCTCCCTTGTTTTACGGCCCTGTCTGCAACATAAGTATGGGGTGACGCATA
Organism: Taudactylus pleione; assembly: GCA_031769625.1. Lineage (NCBI taxonomy): Eukaryota > Metazoa > Chordata > Amphibia > Anura > Myobatrachidae > Taudactylus > Taudactylus pleione. Next base: position 1,195,603 of record JAUIMM010000073.1, read on the forward strand.
CGTGAACAGCACATTTAAATGCATATACTCATATCTGTCTACTGTCCATGAACAAGATTTCGTGGGAAGTCCCACGGATTCCTGGAAGAGTAGGTCACCTAACTGCATCCTGCCCACATCCTAGTAAAATGGACGAGATTATCTTGGCCCCACCCCTGTTTCATGGAGCAGCATTTTGCAGCAGTAATCCGCAAGGGGCAGGGTCTAATGTGAAGGCTCTATCCCTTGAAATAACTAGCTGCATCTACTCTCTGAGAACTGTCATGGAGGAGAACATTTTAAAGTTGGTAAGTATGAGATGGACGGATTTGAGGATGCTTGGGCTCTGGCCGACCCATCGACCTATTGTGTGCCCAGCTTTAGCAGAAATCGCTGAGCAGCCCATAGGCTGTCACAATTCAATGGAGCGCCAGTGGTGGAGTGTTTACGACTGTCCATGGCGCATTCAAAACGGGCGTCTCAGAGCTTGCACAGTCCGTCGCACGCTAGTACACAAGGGGAAAGCTGGAACTAGCATTTGCATATTATCGCAGCTGCAAATCCGGAAATATCCGCAGCCGAGCAGCATTAGGGTCCACCTCTGTATCAGGCCCTAAATAACTACAGACACGAGAACAGAGGGTAGGGAGGGCCCTGCTCACGAGTGTTTACACTGTAGTTGGAAGACGACACTGCTGAAACTTGATTATATTGATAAATGAAGCACAATTTTTGTCAGTGGAGATTTCTGATCTGTGGAAATGATATGCTGAGCTATTGGCACTGCAAGATGCAGATTTCCCTGTATCACACACAAGGCCTGATTCAGAGCCGCAAAAAGCGAGCGCTCGCTCTGAATCAGGGCGGGCGCTTGTTTTTTAAGTTGCCGCCTCCTGGCCCCCTCGCATAGCTGTGGGTGACCACCCACAGCTTATGCAAGCGGCCAGATGATGGTCGCGATGGTCAAGACCATCGGGCTTGCGACGAGACCCTTATGGTAGGGTCTCGTGGCCGCAAGCCCCAGTGGACTTCCAGCTCTAATAGAGCAGGAAGTCCACCTACTGACATCACGAGTGAAGTCAGTAAGGCCGCCCACAAACGGAAGGCGTTCCTGCAGGAACGCCTCCGTTTGCCCAGCCATCCCCGCCTACAAAACCGGGCGAGCTGTCGATCAACATTGGCAGCCGCCCTGTTTGTTGTGCGCACTGGCCCACCATCGACCCGCTTGCGAGCGGGTCTGAATCAGGCCCACAGTCCCTCAGGCCTCCTCAGTGTTACCTGAGCTAAAAGCATCTCTTCTTATACCCATGATAATAGTGCAGACACCTCCTTCCCCCCTTATTTTGTGTGTATATATGTGCACCACACACTAATGGAGGGAATGAGACTGCATGAGTTAATGGTAGTGAGAAACAGCAGTGTTCTATCTGACTGTCAGGAGGAGTATTTTCTACGACCACGTTATTTGAAGAGCGTCCTCATTGCAGTGTGTATTTTGGAGTAGAAACGAGGAGAGATATCATCATATTTGCGCAGCCGTTCCATTCATTTTATTTCTGTCATCGCTGTAGACTCTGGGCCCATATTCCTCCCTCTGCTTATGCCAGTCCCACACACGACTCCATTACGACACAGCCTTAAAGGTTTTAATAATGGCTCATCTCTGCCGAAGTTACTTTATAAATGAAGTCTCTGCGGGTGCATTAATCGCTCGGCTTTCACAGCTAATGGCATCGCTCTCGCCCCGACATTCCCCTCACCCCACTCCCTGCTTGTGCTGATGTGTCCTCCTATAACTGCCTTTCCCTGTTTAATGTTCTCCGCCAGCGCCCAGCACGCACATTGAGCAGCTGTTCCGGGTCATTAGCCCGAGGATGCAAGAACCGAAGTGGGCCTGCACTGTGGAGAATGTCCATTAACATGCACCCAGCATCAGCATACCACGCCACACCAGCCATCACACGTGACAGTGGGAAGGCATGATGTATGGCGAGGCTCTTCCACATACGTTTATTTAATGCACCAGGCCAATTCCTTTCAGTGCACAAATATTTTTCTTTACAAATTGCCTTCCTGGTCACTTTATCATTCTTTTAAAGAACCTCTCTCTAGAGTCCTCCTCTATTTAACTATTCCAGCGTAGTAAAAACCTAGCTCTGCATCATTCTTTATTATCCAGCAGCTGCTGGCCCGCATACAAGACGTTTCCCATACATGGAGAGAGTGTTATCATTTAAGTTGACTGCGAATGAAAAATGTGTGAGGTTCTAACTGGTATGTTGTAGATTAGAAGTCCCTGAACTGCAAGTGAGGTCAGGGAAGGACTATAGGCAACTGCGTGTCCTGTACAGTTACACAGAGGCTCATAACATAGTGCAGTCTTCACTTTTTATATTCTTACCTCATAATGGGGTAGATGTATTATAGTGGCACGTTAAGTGCCGCTATAACGCTTCCTGCTTCGCCTCTTTACCGAGGCGAAGCAGGAAGCACTACCGGTGAGATGTGTGAACATCTCACCGGCCGGAGAGGGGGAGCGTTAACTCCCCCCTCCGGCGCTACCCGCTACAGACCACATCGCATCAGCCTAGTGCTGATGCGATGTGTGTCAGGCCCGGCCGGCTCCAATGAGCATGCGCGGGATCTCGCAAGTATCGCGAGATCCCCGCGTGCAGCCCTGGAGCCGGTAGCCGCCACAGCAGGGACAGCGCTGTCCCTGCTGTGGGGATAGGCTAGCGCCTGACTGTAGCTGTCGATAACGACAGCTACAGACGGCCGAACGGTCAGACGATCTGACCGTTCGTACATAGCCCAGGCTGTCGGCGCTGCTATCTTGTAGATAGCAGCGCCGATAATAACAGAGGCGCATAGCGCCCCTGTCATTTACCGCCCAGACCCCCGACCATACATCGGGGAGAAACGGTATCAGCGCACTTAACGTGCGCTGATACCGTTTCTGGGCTTCATACATCTACCCCAATAACTTTACCTCGCTGCAATAATGGAATGTTGCTGGGGTCCTTTAAATTAGGAATCCAAAATGATTCCTGCAATCGACCCTTCTTATTTCTTGGAGTTATGTTACAGATACGAGGGCAGTGTATGGAGTCTATAAAAGCTCAGTGACCTGGCTATGGTCTTGTGTGTGACGTACTGTTGTAGCTACAAATGTCTGTCAAATAATGAAAAGTTTCTCAAAATATATTTATGGTACAGATAGGTACAATGTAGTACTGAGATTGAAATTCATAATGTTACCGTGAATACAAAAGGCGCTGGTATTATTGTTATTATTATAATTTATTTATATGGCGCCACAAGTGTTCCGCAGCGCCTTGCAAAGTACATAAACAAATGGGTGACCAGTGACTTAAGCTGGCCACACACTAGACCAACTTACATCCAACCAGCCAACTAGTTGATTGGTTGGAATGAAAATCTGGTAAGGTATGAAAGCAAATGACAATCAGCAATTTGCTCCCAAACGCCGGAAAATGGACAAAAACTGTTGTTTGAACAAATTGTTTAGATCAAACATTTAACAAACTTGTCTGACGACCATTTTCATCTGTTTCCTGGCATTTAGGAGCAAATTGCTGATCATCATTTACTCCCATACCTTACCAGATTTTCATTCCAACCAATCAACTAGTTGGATGAAAGTTGGTCTAGTGTGTGGCCAGCTTTACAGAACAATACAATACAGGACAAGGACATGGGTAATATACATTGCGTTAGACACAGATACTGAGAGGGAGAGACAGAGAAGTAAGGGTAAGACTCAAAATGGAAAATGCACACGTACTGAGTCACCGACACTAGGGGGTATATTTACTAAAGTTCCATTTTGGATTCTGCTCGATTTTTGCCATACAAGTTTGGTTCTATTTCCATTCGATTTTGATATTGGAGATTCGCCAAAGTCAAATGTCAAATCGAACAGAAAATGGAATTTCACTCAAGATCGAATATAGGCAAAACATCGTTGTTTTTCCATAGTCGAATATAGGATCCTTCATTTATTAACATTCTATTTGCAAAGCGATTGTAAATCGAACTTCAAATCACCAAATATGAGAGACAGTCGATTTGAGCTTCTAAACACCATTAAATTGACTGGAAATTGATTGTGATGCCTTTAAAAGGTCCCAAAAGCATGTAGGGCAGCCTGGCTGTAGGAACAATGGCTGCTCAAGGCTATGCTATTCTGTGCACCTACCTGCGGTATCAAGGGCATAATTAGCTGTTTGGGGGCCCCATAGCAAAGGTGCACACAGGTCCCCCCCCCGTCACCATGGTGGGGTTCAGCTGACATAGTCAGGCGAACAATAAATGTTTTGTTAAAATATATATATATATATAATATGTATATACACATGTATACAGTGTGTATATATATATATATATATATATATAATATATCCATATAAATTAGGGATGTGCAGGCTCGGATAGGTTCGAGTTTGCACGCCGAGTTCGGATTTTTCCCTCCAAAAAACGGGACTCAGAAAGAGGCAAAACGTCATCTTGCATGAACAAACATCATCATTCCTGTACTTTTGTCCAGGAATGATGATGTTTGTCCATGCAAGATGACGTTTTGCCTCTCTCTGAGTCCCGTTTTTTGGAGGGAAAAATCCGAACTCGGCGTGCAAACTCGAACCTATCCGAGCCTGCACATCCCTAATATAAATGTGTGTGTATGTATGTATATATATATATATATATATATATATAATGTATGCATATAATATAAACATATATATTTAGGTATATATATTATATTTCAGTTGAGCATATTATATTTATGAAGAAATTATATATCACTTTCACTTTTCTAAAGTGTGCACGTGTTTCCAATTTTTCCCCTGTTAGCGTGCATGTAATACATTTGGCCCAATAGGAAGTAATGAGGGATTTGAGGTCCGATTTTGGTATTTCATAAACTGAACACAAAATCCCTTATTGAAATCAACCAAAATTTAATTTGATTTGAAAATTAAATGCAAAATCGAATATTAGTAAATGAGGGATTTTGCAGTTCGATTTCAATTCGATTTTATAGATTCATAAAATTGATTACCAAATCGAACCATAGTAAATTTACCCCGTAGTCACTCAATCATAAGAAAATATATTGTTTTTCCATAAGCAAATGCAGGGTGGGTTTCAGTTGCCTGGAAATCCCCCTCATCACCATTACCACCACCACCACCACCACCTGAGTTCTGGAAAAAACTGCTATAGACCATATAGAGTTTTGATTAGTACAATTGTATTATCTATCCAGTGTATAAGGAGACCAATGTGTACATATATGTTCAAGGCCGGTGCCAACGTATGTTCTTCTCTTGCTCCCCCACAATCCAGGACATGCTCCAATGCTCTACAGAGCAGGTGACGAGGATTGTCGAATGGTGCCCACATCTGATAAAAAAACAAAAACATTCAGCTCAGTCAGACTGGCCCTGCTGCCGCATAGAACGGGTTACTGTAATCACTGGCGCTTTATATATCTGATTTATTATATATACTTCACTTTGTTTGGCTGGCCTTACTACCACATCTAACGGCTTCCAGTGATCGCTGGCCCTGTATATAGTATTATTTACACTGCACTTTGTATCGCTGGCCCTGTATATATCTGAGGTATTCCATATGCATACACTGCACGCTGTATGAGGCAGACTATTGTTACGTGCTAATTGTGCCCTTTTCATTGGCTGCCACACTTACTCTACAAACAAGCGTTTGGAAACCCCCTTCTAGAAATCCTGCGTTTGCCCCATGGTTCTCAATCGTTTTGCAGAGGAAACACATGCATTGTGAGTTTTCAGCACAACGCTGTCCCTTTTAGATATTATTGTCCAATGCTTTCTTCCCAACATGTCACCTGTTTTTACGGAATTCGTTATTATTGCCTTTTATTTATAAGTGTGCCACAAAGGTTCCACAGGGTCGTATTTAGGGGTATGATGGAGCTGTACACTGCAGAAAAACATCTCTGATTGGGAAATGGGAACATTTTTGCCAAATATGATGGGTGGACCTTGCCAGACATGGGCAGAATGGCCCAAGTAGGACAGACACTAGTGCAATTTACCATCAAACCTCACAAACAAAATGGGAAGCCCGCGATCAGAATGCAGGTGCCGGAATCCCAACACCAGTCAGACTCCCGGCACCAGCATCCTGACCTGAGGGTTAGGGTTAGTCTGCGTGGGGAAGGGTTAGGGTTAGTCTGCGTGGGGGAGGGTTAGGGTTAGGCTGCGGGGGGAGAGGGTTAGGGTTAGTCTGCGTGGGGAAGGGTTAGGGTTAGTCTGCGTGGGGGAGGGTTAGGGTTAGTCTGCGTGGGGGAGGGTTAGGCTGCGGGGGGAGAGGGTTAGGGTTAGTCTGCGTGGGGAAGGGTTAGGGTTAGTCTTCGTGGGAGAGGGTTATGATTAGGCTGCGTGGGGGAGGGTTAGGCTGCGTGAGGAAGGGTTAGGCTGTGTGGGGGAGGGTTAGGGTTAGGATGCATGGGGAAAGGTTAGGCTGCGGGGGGAGAGGGTTAGGGTTAGGCTGTGTGGGGGAGGGTTAGGTTTAGGCTGTGGGGGGATAGGATTAGGGTTAGTCTGTGGGGTGGAGGATTAGGTTTAGGCTGCGGGGTAGGGAGGGTTAAGTTTAGGGTTAGGGTTAGCCTACTTACCGGTAGGTGTCGACATTGTAACCCAGCCGGGATCCAGCATCAGGATTTTGAGCGCCAGGATCCTGAGCACCGTCATCCCATACCCAACCCATACAGGGAAAAGGATAGTCTTAAGCTGAGCATACACTGTACAATTATCTGGCCGATCCGCATGATATCGGCGGATCAGCCAGATAATTGTACAATGTATGCAGACGACCATTCAAAAAATATCGATTGGTCGGGTATGCCGGATCGGGCCAGCATTCCCGTTTGATCTGATACTTTCAAAGTGAAAGTCGGCTGCGTCAGGCAGTGTATGCCCAACCGCTTCCGACCGACGGACATTTCCCTGTTCCATCACTGTCTCCTCCCCAGGGGAGGAGCGCAGATATCGGGGCCAATACACTATGAGATATCTCACAGTGTATGGCCACAATATCAGACTGCCAGATAAAATGCCTATCAGTATGAACGTGTATGCCCAGCATTAGTAATATCACTTCCTAGAAAGTCACTTTTGAATTCATGGAGTAACAGCCTGCAGAAGAACATCAGGCACAGCGTCATCAGTCCCTCGCCATCTAAGTCCAGGGGAGAGTAAATGTTTATCTACCTCATTGTGCTCCTAGCCAAGAAAGATAATGTGTTCACTATTAGAATTTCCAGACCTCACGCCGGAGGCAACATCTAGAATGAATGACTGGAGTCAAACAAGGGGATAAATATTTGCAGAAATGTGTTAAAATCTGGTTAGCATATTTATCAGACATCAGCGCTTGCCATCACCAGGCAGAAATATGGGATGAATCAACTTACATGCATATGTAATAGACAAGACTAAACCCAGATGTCTGTTATAGAGGGGAAACGCAGAGAGCTACATATCTAGTGCCCAGCTGATGTATGTAAGGGAACAATCTCGCACACAAAGAGATAAATCATATATATAGTATTAATGTACAGTGTGATACATAGTCCACAACACACCCTGTCATCGGCTTCTCTGTGCGATCCTTGGCTTGGTGTAACATCTCTTTTATTCCAACCAATCAGACGTTATCTCCTTAATCAGTTGTTGCCTGTATAATTCAATCCCTGTTATCTATTAGATGATAGAACCGGTGACCCGTTATCAATTGTGGGAAATTGCTGAAAATTAAAAGAACTGATTGTACACTTTTATTTTTTAAATGAAAATAAAAGTAAATAGCTTGGTGACGAGAGGATGGCCCAAATCTGCCACCATTTGGGCAGCCAAACAAACATGGGAATTTTAGGAATGTTCCTATTTCTTATGAATTTGGGGTAACCCTGATTAAGACTATTTTGGTCTATCCCAGTGGTCCTTTTATTTAGCTGAGACCCCCAATTCTAGTGTGCCTTTCTTCCAGAACCTTAGGGGCCTGATGCAGAGATCAAGCAAATCAGCTCCCGCATTGTGTGTACGGGAATATATACTTATTCGCCTGTAAGCAGCATTATACAGTATCTATGTTACAGTGCGTCTCCCCCCCTATACGTACGCTTGGTTTGATACTCGTCATCATCCTCATCAAGGCGCTCTTACACCAGCCTATACTGGTACAAATGATACGCCCGGAAAACAGCCCGCAGTTCTATCGAGAATGAACTTACCTCCATGAGAATGTCTTCTTATATCCTAGATGCGCTTCCTGTGTCGCAAGTGGGGATGCGACTGAAACGTGTATAACTCTGCATCAATGATAATGCTTAGTGTGAAAATATGCAAGATACTCAACGCAAACAAGCATGGTCAATCCTTCATCAACCCCAAAGTGTCACTATATACTATCATTCTGAGACCCCCAATAGTTGAAGTTAGAACGTATTGCATATATGACAATCAGGGGACCTCAAAAACAGGTTCTGGGGTCCAAAAGGTTACATCAACACTGATGCGTAAATATGGCCAAATGGGTGTGGAGTTTGTATGTTCTCCTATATTTGCGTGGGTTTCCTCCAGGTGCTCTGATTTCCTCCCACACTCAAAAAACATACTTGTAGTTTAAATGGCTTGTGACATAAAAATGAACTTTAGTGTGTATATGTGTGTGTGCATGTGACAGGGAATGTAGACTGTAAGCTCCGTTGGGACAGAGACTGATGTGACTGTAAAGTATTCTCTGTAAAGCGCTGCGGACTATGGGCCTGATTCAGCAGTGCACGCAAGATTATCAGGAATATACGCGTGCGCTGGACCCATTCCATTCTGCGAGTGTGCAGAATGGGTTCTGCATAGACGCACGCAAGCCCTTGAATGCCTCTGCCTGATTGACAGGCAGAGGCATTTAAGGGGCGGGGTCGGCCGGCGTTCCCAGAAATGTGGCGCGTCCGCCCTGTTTTCTGGGAGTGGCCAGCCCAGGGACTGCATGGACATACGCAGTCTGCTGGGTTCGCAAAACGGCCGGCCTGAGTAAGCTAATGCTTACCCAGCTGGCCGGCCGCCCAGCGCCGTCCACCATCGTGACCATCGACTACCGATGGTCACCTTGGTGATCCCAGACTGCGACCTCTGTCGCAGTGCTGGGATCCCAAATGCACCCCCTGCTGCATTTGCATTATTGCAAGGATCGCAATTGCAAAGCTGCCTGCGTGCACTACACACTACAGTATATGCCTGCATGCAGCTTCGCAATTGCATTCCTTGCTGAATCAGGGCCCCATGTGTGCACTTTGTAAATCACTAGTAATAAATAAATATAGCTAATTACTCTAGTACTGGTGTTATGGAAGCAGAGTAATGGTGCTGCCCCAGCGCTCTTTGTGGATACATTTAACTGAGATGTCGTGATTGCCATTCGATATGAAATCTCTGAGAAGGATACAGAAAACCTGAACCAGATACTAGTTCCTGACCACCTTGCTGGGTCTCAAAGGTTTGTATGGTGCTGTGTATCGGGTCATTCCCCCAGCACTGTAATTACAGTATGTTCCCATCACCTGCTTACACTCACACACTGCATCATTATAAATGACCAACCATTCTCAGTGCTGCATTAGAACGAGACCAGAAAGAATCATAACAAAGAAGATAAATAGTTTATTATCTGAACATTTGTTAAGAAAATTGCTGATTTAAATAGGTATCCATTACTATAATGTCTCCTCAAAGACATGATGCAATGCGATTAACATCTGTTTTCTGTGAAATACATGCGTTTTTGCAATGTTAATGGTAAGTTAATTAATGTAATATAGAATTCTAATTAAAGTTACCAATCATAGAGAGAGTAAAATCTATAAAGAATTAATAATTAAAATAAATACCCTGTATTGATTAGCTTGGATAATTACTATAGATGACTGGAGTTAATGTAGTTATAAATTATAAACATTATGAGCATAGATAACAATGATAAAATGATGAAAAAAAAATCTTTTTTTTTTTTTAATATCTTCAAACATATTTATTTGAGAAAATGCATGAAGCGTAATTATTAGTAAATACACTTGTGTGGGTTTGTGTAGGAGCCAACTGCAGATGGTGGTGGGGCCATTCTCCGTCATCCAGCTCCCTTTGATGAGCGTTCTCCTGGCTTGTGTCACCTTGGTGTCTGATAAACAGTTAAAGCGGTTTGTTTAAACCGAACATTCCTCTGTTACCTACACAGTTGGAGATAGACATATTTTCAGCTGTGCCAACAAGTATGAGGTTGCAACCAAACAATTCATTAGGGTCCAGTGACCGTTCCAAGGTATTGAATGAGCTCCCTAGTTCCTAGTGAATAGACTGCATCATAAATATTAAATCAGCTCACAGTGTTGTAGTGATGTCACTGACTAATATTCATACTTACCTACTCTCCTGGAATTGTAGAGAGTCTCCTAAATGTGCAGGAGTTCTCCTTGGCTCCTGGGAAAGTAGACAACCCTCCCGTGTCTCGCCCACTTCTCCAGTGACCCATTGACTCCAGTGAAGTGGGCGGGACTGCAATAACCCCAATGATTATTTAATTTAGTAAAAACACTTGCCAATTGAAATAACTTACATACCTTGTTTTCAGCAACTGCCTTGAATCAGTGTATTCCAAGACCGACCATTCTCCTTTGATAGATTTGTGAATGCTAATCTTACTTTCCTGCTCCCTTACAATGTCCGGGAGACTCCTGAATTTTCGTGGAGTCTTCTCAGACTTCCAGAACTTCTGCCAGATCCCGCTTCTCTTTCTTGTGAAGTGTACGGGTTGGCACCGTGATGTCTTCCCCATACACACATTGATACGGAATTATGCAAATCGAGTCATTACGCCTCCCGCATTTTGCCCTTTGAAGATCATTGAGGGGATGCCCAAAAAGTAGACAATTATGGTGCTAATGTACATAAGATCTTGTGCTTCGCTGATTGTATTTATACAGGCTTTATCTATTTGCATTATGTTTTTAAAAAAAAAGATGTAATGTGGAGCTTACTTGCCCACTCTCCCAGAAAGTCTGAAACCCTCCTGCATACCGCCCACTCTTCCAGAGCAGGGAACCCACCATCATCCCACCCACTTCCTAATGAAATGGACGGGATGAGGGCGTGATTATGGAATTCTCTGCAAATCGTGCCACCATAGCCCCACTCTCTCTGCGTAATGCTGAGATTCGCAGCATTGCATCAAAGGGGCAGGGCCAAACAAAGCAATTTGCCCACTGTGCCCCCCCTCCCACACAGAGGGCCTGATTCAGACCCGGTCGCAAGCGCTGAGCGCTCGCAACCGGGTCGATGGTGGCCCACAGCGCATGCGCGAGACCCGGCTAGCGAAGGGCATTCCTTCGCTCCGGGTCTCGCACCAAAGGGGGCGAGCTGTCGATGGTGAGTGACAGCTCGCCCCGTTTGGTGGGCGGGCCGGGGGGGTGGCTGCCCAAACGCCTGCCATTTGGGGGCGGCCCCACTGACATCACAAGTGATGTCAGTAGAGAGCTTCCGGCTCTATTAGAGCCGAAAGCTCTCTGGGGCTTGCGATAGGCGAGACCCTACCACAAGGGTCTCGTCGCAAGCCCGATGGTCGCGATGGTCTTGACCATCGTGACCATCATCCTGGCCGCTCGCATTAGCTGTGGGTGGTCACCCACAGCTATGCGAGAGGCCGCTCAAAAAAAAAAAGGCCGGCCCTGATTCAGAGCAAGCGGCTCTGAATCAGGCCCAGAGGCCACCTTCAGTTTGCCTCCCAGAATTCTCCTGTAGTCAAAATAATAAAAGTAGGCAAGTAAAGTGAATGTAATGAAATAAAAACAAACCTTGATGTAAGGAACAGGTCGTAAAACTACCCTGTTCAGTATTTTAGAGTAATGCTGTTATCCATGACCAACAACTCGAGACACTGCTGGTAGCCATATTATTTCCCTTCACTTTCATGGCAGTCATCATCTTTGAATTGTTTCATTATATGAACTGTAGACAATTTAATCCCTTTTATCAAAACAAGCGTCCTTGCCACCCTAGTGTGATAGCGCCTGTAATACTAGCAATGTACGTACTGAATGGATCATTTTTACTTTACTGCCTGAAGCAATATCATGTGCTAAACTTCACCTTTTTTTGTGATGTATAGGAAGTGCTACAAGTTATTGGGGAAATGTACAGGATGGGCTATATCTTGTTACAAAAAAACACACATCAAGCTGAGTCTTTAATCTGACCTTATTTCATTTAAGTCAACACATACTGTTGAAAATATTGAAAAACAGCCAAGGAAAGGAGGTAGATGTTACCGAGGAATGTCTGAGCCAGCTAAAAGATTTACCGTTCCATGAAACACTGGCTAAAGATTGCTAGTCAGTTCTAAACGTTAATTTTGCCCTCTGGAGACCATTGGGCGGAGGGCCCTGCCAAGTCAATATAGGTTGAAATATTTTGCAGGAGAAAATACAATATTCTTTTTGCATGTCCATCCCCCCCCCAGATTTCCCCAAGATCTTGACGGCATTTTTTCTAGTTTAAAAAAAATAAATAATAATAATAATAATAATAATAATAAAAAAAACAAATGTGTGTGTGTATATATATATATATATGTGTATATGTATACATATATGTGTTTATATATATATATTTTTTTTTTTATTATTATTATTTTTTTAGTTCCATAGACCACATCATTAGTAGTAATTGAATTAGAGTCCACCACTCAGACAGCAGCCTTCACCATGGAAAAGGCGAGACCTCCAGGCCACCAAATGGGATTTATCAAAGTATTCTCAGGGATAAAAGGCAAAATAAGGAGGGAGGATATGAAGTGATTTAATACATTCAAAACACAAAGCCGTATGAACTCACACATTGCATGAAAATTGCAAACCACACATCAAGAACTACAGTAGCTCCGATCACAAACAGCAGCAGAACTTGGAGGACCTGTGTTGTGCTATGGTCAGACCACCCTCATTCCTGGTGGAACTGCCTTCATCTACTCAGCACAAACTGGTAATTGATCCCCAAAGTGGGAGACCTTTTGGACAAGATTTTAAGGTCTTTGGGGGGGGGGATTCCTGTAATGGAATCCTGTTTTATTTCCGTTTGCCAATAGGAGGTTTTTATGTCCATAGTATGAAACGCATATCTCCTATTGGGCATTTATAAAGATCCATTAAAGCTAGCTGCTGCACGCTGTTGTAGATCCTGGCTGTGAGTGATGCTACATGCAAAGTGACTAAGGATTTCCTAATTGCATGGAACCAGAGAGTTACAGAGAAGAACTAAATCAGTTTTCGTCTGCCCGGCAGCTGTGGGAGCCCTATAAATACAACTAGATCATTAAAGTTGGTCTAATTGTGTTAAAGTAATTGTAGGGAGAGTCTTGAGAAAAAGAAAAGATATATCTTGTTTTTCCTGGAGTATACCCAGAACCCAGACACTGTAAGTAACGCCAGTCACGAACGGCTAAAGGCACATTACACAAAAATATCACTTATTTAAAGCTACATACACGCAATGCATTTTTTTATCACATGATAAAATTGAGGTAAAAACATATAATATGCACATTGTTTATAGGGGATGTAGTTCATATGCCGGCGGACGGGATGCCGGCAGTCGAAATCCCCGGCATAATGCCAACGCCAATACCCCGAAGGACATCAGGGTACCAGTGTCAGCATCCTGACCGTGGGAATGCCAAACGTCCGAAAGGCGGTAAGTATGTGCAGTAAACCGGAGATGGGGGGTTGGGATTAGGCACCTCTGGGGGGAGATTAGGGTTAGGCACCCTCTGGGGAGGTTTATGGTTAGGCTACGGGAAGGGGAGGTTAGGGTTAGACACCCCCCCTCTCCCCCGGTAGGGTGCGGGAAGGGGGGGTTAGGGTTAGGTACCACTGTGGGTAGGTGAGGGTTAGGCACCACTAAGGGAGGGTTAGGGGGGGAGAGGTAAGGGTTAGGGTTCTTACCACCATTCGGCATTCCAGCGTCGGCATCTCATACCGATTCCGATTAAAGGTAGGAGTGTAATATTCATTTTATATGCATTTGCAAGTGCACTAACTTTTTAAACAAGTGTCTGACAAAACAGGAAGCTGGTATCTTATTCATGCTAAATCCATGTGGAAATGCATACAGTATGTAACTATCTTTTTGTGGTTGCAATGAAGACAATGTTTGAGGAGCAGGATGAGGAGGATAAAAGTGAGGGAAAAGGGTATCAGCATTGTGTGATATTTTACAGCGAGATACATTAGTCCATAATAGCAGTAAGATTCTTGTGTGGTGCGGAATGACGACATGGAGGGAGCGAGAAATGTACAGAAGAGGTCTGTTAGGCTGGGGGATGAGGATCCAAATTGTGCTACTCACGTTTCCTGTGCTGAGGTGAACCTGCCCTGGAAGTTGTTAATAATGTATGACAACATATTATGGATAGGCTTGAAAAGGGTTGGAAGCAGTTCTTGGTTTTTCCAAAAGGAATTATGGGGCACATCCACTAGACGATCTCCTCCCTTGTCCAATCTCTAAACGATTTTCCCATGATTTTTTCCCTTGAAATGTTATCTTTCAGTCTGAACGATTTGCAAACGATCTTTAATAGATCAAGTGAAATTGACTTGCATGTTCGGTCGACAGACGAGACGATCAAACGACCAGCGGGAGCGCGCATCGTTGATCGTTAACGACCAAACACTGCACGATTTATAAACAATTTTTAAACGATTGAATGATAACAACGTCGTTATCGTTCAATCGCCTTCTAAAATCGTGTAGTGGATGCCCCCCATTAGTTTGACACCTTATAGCATTTAGGACCTTTCAGATCAGCCCTTAGGAATGCCTAGAGGTACTTGTAGAGGTCGTGGGAGAAGAGAGTAGGACAGTGTGTCAGGCATGGGGGTTAATGGATGCTATAGATAAGAGAGTAGAACTCCTCCCACAGAGGTATTCGCTTTGGACATTCCCACCAGATATGGGTCAGAGAGCCAATTGGAGACACTTTATTATTATTATCGTTTATTTATATGGCGCCACAAGTGTTCCGCAGCGCCTTACAAAGTACATAAACAAATTGTAGACAAGTGACTTACAGAACAATACAATACAGGACATGGATAATATATATTGCTACATTAGCGACCATATTACCCAGATAAGCAACAGAACATAAGCAACCAAGGTACAGGTGCCCTAGTGGTGAGTAAGAAGTAAATTACACTATAGTAAGGAGAAGCACAAGAGGGTAGAGGGCTCTGCTCGTGAGAGCTTACATTCTAAAAAGGTGGGGGAAGACAAACGGGTGACACAGATGGGGTAGATGGGGAGGAAGGAGCATGTAGCAGGGAGTTAGAATGATAGCTGGAAGGCTTTGATGAAGTAGTGGGTCTTAAGAGCCTGTTTGAAGGATTGCAAAGAGGTGGAGAGTCTGATGGGGAGAGGGAGAGAGTTCCAGAGGTGGGGAGCAGTGCGGCACACTTGTGGAGTCATGCTCGCACTTTTTTATTCATCAGAGCATAGACAAACTGCAAAATATTTTAAGGGAACGCTCTCTTATGCAAACACATAAAGTCTAATCTGAATTAGCTTTAATTAATGCCCAGTCTATTGAGTCTCTCCATGTCCAGCTCCCATTTGGTTTCCATACCGTCAGAGTAACATATGAATGAGGGCCTGCTTGTGGTTGACTGCTATCATGTCACGTAGTTGGCCTCCGTAGATGGGATCTATATATATTGGGCGAGTACCCCACTTAGGAGGTGAAATTAACCCTGTGTGCTCCATGGTGACAATATCATCATGTCAGCCAAAGGACCCAAGATGTTCCTCACTAAAAATCGAGGTAGGATAAGGGTTGTGAACAATGCCTCACTCCACATAGGCACAGGAGCTGGGCTGCGAGGGTCTTTTATAACATCTGTAATAGCCTTAGGCAGTTCAAGGTGTTTTATTCTGCATAGATAACACTGTGAAACAGAATTATTTAGATGACAGCTGTGGCTTTGGAGCTGAACAGAAATGCAGGTTTCTCCAAGACACGGAACCCTTACCCCCTTATGAAAACACTTCTTAACTGCAGCACATTGCATTTATAATATGCTTTCATTGAGGGGAATGTACACTTTTCAAATGCATTGATGCTTATCAGATGCAGTGAAGTGGAACTAGAACCATTAAAATTCGCACCATAAGTTAAACACACATAAAAAAACAACAATATAATCTAATTTGCTACAACAATTTTTATTTCACATCCATTTCCATGTATTTATCTATAAGCTAACAAAATCATGACCACAGTACATATAGGAACACACTTTCATGATAAATCTTGAGCAGTGTTGTTGACGATGGCTCAGAAGGGCAGCTTGCATTCTTATTAATACATAACTGAATTGAGGATACCGTTCTGCTCCCTACCAGTGGAACGCTCTCCCTATCAGACTCTCCACCTCTCTTCAAAATTTCAAACGGGCTCTTAAGACCCACTTCTCTATCAAAGCCTAACGCACTGCTCCATTCTCCTTGCTCACTGTCTCTCTCCTCTGTGTCACCCCTGACTTCCTCCCACTCCCTTATAGATTGTAAGCTCTCTCAAGCAGGGCCCTTTTCCCTCATGTGCATTTCCTTCCCTCACTTCTACCGTCATCAACCTTAAACACTATCAACAAGAGCACCAAACCTTGGATACTATGACTGCTGCTGCTGTAATGTGGATTAACCTTGTCCATGCTCTGCAATGTTTTGTACTTTAAGTCACTTTTTTCTTATTTTGTTCATACTGTTTCTGTTTACCTGCTGTGTAAGGCACTATGGACCCGTTGTGGTGCCATACAAATAAAGGATAATAATAATAAAAAAAATTATAATTACTAAGTAAATGCAAATTCATGTACTGAACAGATTTGGCCATCATAGCACAGTAGTCCCAATCATAAATTATTTATATAATAATGCGCTATGAACTGTCCTGAGACCAGGGGCGTATCTATAATGGGTGCAGGGTGTGCGGGGAACACGGGCCCCTGGGTCCAGGGGGGCCCCGCACCGCACACCCTGCACCCATAGTATTACTTACCTCTCCGGAGTCCCACGACGGCGCGGGGGGACGGCACTGTAAAACGACTGGAAAATGGCCACGGTGGCCATTTTCCCGTCGTTTGCGCATGCGTAGTACAGGGAAAATGACTGCCACGGCCATTTTCCCGGTGACCTGTGCATACATTATAGACTCTGGGCACACTCTAGTGCCCAGAGTCTATAACTCTGGCGCTATCTGCGCACAGCTCAGTGCGCTGCCGGGCAGAGAGGAGGGGGCCCGTGTTGGAGACTGCACAAGGGCCCCTCCTCTCTAGAAATGCCCCTGCCTGAGACTGACATGCGCAATGGTAGAGAGGGCCCCCCCCCTAGCAGTACCCACTGCCACGACGGATGGGCGTGATAGATCATACCATAGGCATAAGGTTGGTATCAGGAGGCCGGGGGGACCCGGACCCATCATACGATGTAGATATTAGTAAGATTCAGTATGATTAGATGTAATCCAACAGGACTTCTGCCAAGCCAGTTGGGGTGTGTACCTGGAAGTGGTAGGGGGATATTTGAGCATACCGATTACAGCCGGACAGTCCTGATTTGAGCTGACTATCCCACGGTCAGCACGTACATACCACTTTGCTGGAAGTTGGGAGGTATTTCTCTGTTTCCTATGGCGCACGCAGCAGCGGCCGTTGCCTCCAGCCAATGCGTTAATTCAGTGATCTATTAGGAGGAGGGGAGGGCAATTGGGTTCTCTCTAGCATTTCAGAAGTGCTAAGCACGCCCACTGGGGGTGTGACCCTGCCTACTCTTATGCATACACACCCCAAGTAATTTCGAGGCCACACCCTGTATCCAAATTTTGCACTTTGCAAATGTTGGGAGGGTGTTTGAGGTCAGCTACCCTGTCATTTGGCCCTGATGCTCCAACAACAAGCGGGTACATTTACTAAGCGGCGTATTGCAAAAGCTGACAATTCTTGGAGCGTTTCAGCAGGAATTTTAAAAACTGCAATACTATTAAAAGCAAAACACACCATGGTTTGCTTTTGAATAGGATTTCCATTTTAATTTTTCCTACTTAAACACGCTGAGTTGCTAAATCAATATTACCCCAGGGTCTGTACAGTTTTGGCCTCTGCAACCTGTTTGGATCACACCAAGGGACCAGACTGCAACGTGCATAGGAATAGATGTGTTTATAACGCGGTATACTTTATATACTCAACCATACAAAAACAAATAACATTGTGTTTACAATAACATGTTTTGGCTATGTAAATACATGTAAATGGCATAGATGTGTATAGAGTAAATGAACCAGCGCTGAGTGACATTATGTGATGAGAGACACATTCCCCAGTCCTATTGTTTAGCTTCTCATTCATTAGGTTAGAGCCGCATGTTTTCCTAGTACAGTGGTTGTTTGTTTTATTATTTAGTGTTTTTTCCCCTGCTGCTGCCGCTGAGGAAAGAGGGGGCCGCAGAGTATTTTTACTGCAGCCACTTAACCAGCTGCAAGTCAGGAAGCCAGTGACAAAGCAATGGCAACGAATGTGCTGTGGGACCGTAACAAATAACACGTGGATCTGAAGCTGAATCATGGGAAGGGCACACGGGAGCTGCGAGTTTCTCCTCTAGTTTCAGAACAGGAGGAGGCTGGCGGAATTAACTCCTGTCCAAGGGATGTGAACCTGCTACTGCTGCCTGCTAATTAGCTTTCCTCCCAGACAATGAAGCATTGTGAATATCAAGCAGGTGTCTCTGGCACAGGCACATTATCATCAATAGCGAAACAGTATAAGGGCGCGAGGGTAAAAGGTGGAGATTTATAAAGAAAGAAAACAAAAAAACCTGGACACAAAGGGGCCCATTTATCAATAATCACATACTCTGGTCGCAATACTAGCTCCCAAAATTGCATGACTGTATGTGATATTGATTCATCAGAAGCCAATTAACCTATCAGAATAAACTCACACATACACGGGGAGAATCTATAAACTTTACAGATAGGTTGGAACCAAACTCATGACGCCAGGGTTGTTGTGAGGCTGCAATGCTAACCACTGTGCCTTAGTGCTGTGAGACAGCAATGCTATCCACTGGGCCATTAGTCTACCAGGTGCAGTTTCCATTATTTGCACTACATGTTGAGATAAGTGTAGTATTGATATGAAGAAGCTCAATACATGCGTCTCCTCCATGCACAAATTTCATTCCATCTCAAGACAACTTGAACAGCTGAGCTAGAAAGTGATGAAATTGGGGGGGTCCCCTGTCATGGAGGGATGCTGTGCAGGCTGGTGGGCATGTGCTTCTATGGAGACACTCTCCCCCCATAGACTGGGACCTTGTACCCCTGATCTTTAGGTATTAAGGTAGCGAAATTGGAACCCCTGGAGTTATTAGTATAATGGTGAAAACTCTACAAACTCAATTTATTAGTAATTGTAAAACACCTTTATTTGTATTCCAATAGGGGATTCTTCTTGTACGGCAATGAAGTTCTTCTTGTACGACAATGGGGATTCTTCTTGTACGTCAATGGGGATTCTTCTTGTGCGACAATGGGCATTTTTTTTCTATGACAATGGTCTTCTTGTACAACAATTGGGATTCCTATTGTACAACAATGGGGATTCTTCTTGTACGACAACGGGGATTCTCGTATGACAATGGGGATTCTTCTTGTGCAACAATGGGGATTCTTCTTGTACGACAATGGGTATTCCTTTTGTACTATAATGGGAATTCTTCTTGTACTACAGTGGGGATTCTTTTTGAACGACAATGGGTATTTTTCTTCTACAACAATGGGGATTCTTCTTGTACAACAATGGGGATTCTTCTTGTAAAACAATGGTCTTCTTCTTGTACAACAATTGGGACTCTTCTTGTATGACAATGGGGATTCTTCTTGTAAGACTATGGGGATTCTTTTTGTATGACAATGGGGATTCTTCTTGTAAGACAATAGGAATTCTTCTTGTAAGACAATAGGGATTCTTCTTGTACGACAATGGTGATTCTTTTTGTACGACAATGGAGATTCTTTTTGTACGACAATGGGTATTCTTCTTGTACGACAATGGGTATTCTTCCTAAGTGTCAATGGGGATTCTTCTTGTATGTCATTGGGATTCTTCTTTTATGACAACAGGGATTCTTGTACGACAATGGGGATTCTTCTTGAACAACAATGGGGATTCTTCTTGTATGACAGTGGGGATTCTACTTGTACGACAATGGGGATTCTTCTTGTAATGCAACAGGAATTATTATAATCCACAGAAAAAAATTGTGATCCTAACAATGTCTTTATTAGTAATTCAAATGATCTTTTTGTGACTCAAGGGAAATGTTTGTAGTGTAATTCATGGGAATTATTCTTTTTGTAATCCAAGACAGTAATCCACAGGGTAATCTTGTTATTATTATACACAGGGAACGACCATATTGAACCATATATATCACACATGCATACTGCTCTTCTGGGAATCACCTTAGATGATCCGCCAATCTTGATCAGAATCCCACACTATCTGTGATGCAATTGGCTGGCAGTAAAAGAAGTCTTGAGGGTTTTTTATTTATGATCACACATCATCATGTGGGGAAATTACAAATGAACAATGCTGGGGTGCTCCATTTATTTCAATAAATGATTAATTTCAATTAAGTTTCTACATTTAACACCCCACCCCTTAAAATGAATGGGACATTGGAATGAATGGGCCATTGAAATAAATAGGATACACAGCAAAATGTTGGTTAAATAGCCTCTAGGGTATAAACACAATTTGCTCTCATAGAGATCGGTGGACATTTCACGTGTAAAAGCTTGTTTTAACTCCACGGCTATGAAGCAAGCAGGGCAAAAAACGCAAAATAAACAATTTAGTGTGAATGCACACTGATGTAAGTATGAACCATACTAGCCAACCTTTAGCTCCCTCCTTCCGGGAGGGAGCTGTCGGTCTTCCATGGCAGGGGGGCGTGGCAATGACATATCATTGGGGACAGAGCATGGGGAGTGACAGGGCGAGCGCATCAACATGGCCCTGCCCCTCTTGACAATGCTGATATTAACGGCATTGTGAAGCAGGGGGTGGGGCCACGATGACGCAATTCAGCGGGAGGCTCCCGCTGAATCGGGAGGGTAGGCAAGCATGGTATATAAACACAAGTGGGTACATACAAATAGAATAGGCTTTGTATTCACATTCATTTGCAGGCTTTGCAGTTGAATTATAAATGTAAATCAGACGCAACATTGAAAATCCAGTGGGAAATAGGCCATAGGCTAAAAGTTGCCTTGTAGAAATATGATGCACATGCACATACTCTGAATTTAGGGATAATTGGGCTGATAAGGAGTTGGACGTATGTTAGTTTATGGAGTGTAATATACACAAATTGGCTTTGTGCACGCCCATAAAACCGTTTGGACAGGATGACTTTGAGTAATTGCTAATGAATGCCGATCGGCTCATATACATGTATTTGCCTGTAGAGGACATAACATTTATGGGTTTTAGAGGGCTGGTCTGGTGCAAATGCACAATGTTGATGGTGATCGTTGCTTCTGATAGCGAATTCATCTCTGAAGATTATACAGTAGCTGCTTCCTTCATGGCTGATGCATATATTATGTTTTGTGTGCATGCTTTAGTGTTTAGTGTTTCCTCGAGGGTCAGACCTGCTGCATAATTGAATTTTTTTTTTTTATTGTATCAACAACTATCAGCGTATACATATATATTTTGCAAGCAAAGCTAATGGTTGAAAACATTAATGTAAGTGTATGTAATATATACCTAACGTAACCCGGGCTGGTGCAGATACACACACATACTGTGATGCATATGCCTTGGCAAATGGGAGTAATTATTATATATAATATATATATATATATTATATGTGTGTGTGTGTGTGTATATATATATATATATATGTATATATACACACACACACATATATATATATATATATGTATATATATATATATATATGCAACTTTGTTTTTACGTGAATTACATCCAATATGCGTCCAACTCAGCATCGGCCCTCTTGAGACTAATTTGCACGTACTGTAGATAAAGTAAGGAGTGTAGTTGAAATTACTGGAGTAGTACTGATCCTGTCTACTCTGAAATGGTATCAATGTACTCCGGTGCACGCTGCAAAACAAATGCTTCCAGCCATATGCAAGATCCACTCTTTATATATGATCATATATCTCATCAAACACAATTAAATATTCATTTTAAAAAACGGCACATTAGCTGGCACATAGCAGTGAGGAATGCCCCAGTCTGCCCATGTCCTCTTATCGCCCCATGCAAAAGTTGCTTATTCCACATTTAGGGGCATATTCATCAGTATGGCCCTAAAGTGGCCCAAAACATTGGTATCCGAGTTGCGGTTTTGGATACCATGGGGGTCTATTTACTAAGCTGTGTTATGAGATAAAGTGAAAGGAGATAAGGTGCCAGCCAATCGGCTCTTAACTGCCATTTTTCAAACACAGGGGTCTAGTTACTAAGCAGTGTTAGAGTGAAAAGTGATAACGTGGCAGCCAATCAGCTCCCAACTGTCATTTTTCAAACACAGCCTGTGAGATGGCAGGTGGGAGCTGATTGGCTGGTCATTTATCACTTCCTTATCACTTTTCACTCTGTCTCCTAACTCTGCTTAGTAAATAGACCCCACAGTCTGTGACAAGGCAGTTAGGAGCTGATTGGCTGGTACCTTATCACCGTTCACTTTATCTCCTAACACAGCTTAGTAAATAGACCCCATATTACTGGAGAAATTCAACATCATTCCAGTGCAGTCACAACTGTTCCGAAAAACACTACCCATTCCGCCGCTAATTTCTAGCGACAGAACTTTATACGCATTTATTTCACACGCGTAAACTGAGTTCACGCATGCGCCCTACCGGTGGGGGCGGAGGGATCCAATCAGATCCTTCTTCTCAACCCGCACCATCTGACGTAAGTTCCCACAAGCAAGCTCTAAAAACTTTTAGTGTTCTGAGTTTGGTGGTCCGAGGGCCGCTAATAATGAAGGGGCCCAATAATAAATACGCATTTCTGCGTTAGTGATCATGAATAAGCCCCCTAGTCACCGAAATACATGTGCTGCTTTTTAAAATGAATTTCACATTTACACGTTGTGATCCCACAAAAGCAGTTACGGGGTTCCTGCACTGTACGTCAGCTTTACTGTTTTAAATATTATGATATATAAGAATGCTCCCGTGCCTGTAAACTGGTGTATGAGGGTTTATTTCTGCCTCTCAGGACTGGCCACAAAATTGCAAAGCAATTATCAAATAGTAACAAATTTTATGACATTTCTAATACTGAACTCAGGCACTAAAGTAATGAAATTAATACTCTGGCAGGGAAAAATTGTAAAAGATACTTGACATGCCTATAAATATCACACAGAAGCCTTTCCAAAGTTTTCCTTGCCTGAAACTGCTGTTGCGGGCTTTATAAATGTCACGCTTTGTTTCTTTAGTACAACAGAAGCCATGGTCAGATCTGTCCCCTGAGACCGTTTTAGTAAGTTTAGTAAACTCCTCTGATCTGTATTGCTAAAGATCACAATTTCATTTTCCAGTCTCGCACAATACAAAGCTCTGTTGTAGTTCTGTCTCACAAACGTTATCGCTCTGAGTTATTCTTTGTCACCAATATCACACAACGTTCCTGCCTCTTGAACTGTAGAAGCCCCTACATCAGCCTGTTATTAAGTTCCATGCTACTTGTACACATCACAGTGTTCTCTGTATCAGAGTCACTTGTTAGAATGTCCACTTTTAACGCAAGCACTGATATCCTACAACAGAATTACATAACCAAACCAACAGTACACATTATTATTTATTACTAGTTACTTATATAGCACAAATTCCACAGCGCTTTACAGAGAATATATTGCACATTCACATCACCCTGCCCCAGTGGAGCTTACACTCTATATTCCCTACCACATGTACACACACATGGGCTAATTTTTGTTGGGAGCCAATTAACCTACCAATATATTTTTGGAGTACCCGGAGGAAACCCAGACAGGCACAGGGAGAATATACAAACTCCACACAGTTAGGGACAGAGTGGGAATCAAACCCACAACCTCAGAGCTTGTGAGGCAGTAATGCTAACCATTACACCTTCTGTGTTGCCCACCATAAACATCAATTACCCATTATAGCTGCACAAAATACAGATTTTAGGTCAAAGTTCATCGGAATCATAAAGCTTTAAAGCAAGATTCAGATCATCAAAATTCTTTGCCCTTTGTATTTGAATAAATAATAAATATTTGTTGTATGACCCATAGGCTCTATTTTATGCAAAGTAGCTATGCCGCAGATAACATTCATGTAGGATGTCTGATGATGTATAAGAACGGACAGGTGAAGGTATGCATTGACTAATGAAGTGTATCACTAATGAAGTAACGGATAAACAATGCAATCTGACAGAGTTTGGACATGGAATGATTGTTGGCGCCTGCAGCAGCGATGTCAACATTATGGAGCGTACACACGGTCAGATTTGTCAGATGAACGATTGAACGATTTCAACGATTTTACCAAAGTTTTGAACGATTTGAACGATTGAACGATTTTTGACTGCATTAAAATGAATGGAATCGTCCAAGTCTGACTGCAAACCCATCAGATGTCAGATATCGTTATCTGACAAACGGGAACGCGCATCGTTGATCGTCCATCGTTCAGGCATGTCAGATATGAACGATTTTCCTTCAGATATGAACGACTGAACGATTTTTAAATCGTTATCGTTCATATCTGAAGGAAAAATCTGATCGTGTGTATGCACCATTAGTAAGATGGCTACACTGTTGAATTATTCAAAGGTGACAGTTGTGCACACTTTAACAACTGCCACCCTGGAACAAATAACCAGTGCGTTTTGCTAATGCTCGTATTGCTGCTGCGGGTGCCAACACTCATTCCACGTTCAGAGTCTGTCAGATTGGGCCGTTAACCCATTATTTCATGACTGAAACACTTCATTAGTCTCTGCAAACCTTCGCATCACCTTTCTTATGCAGTATCAGACATCCTACTTCAGCATTATCTGCGGAGGTGCTACTTTGCATGAAATCGCCTGGTGGTCATAATAATTTGGCCACTCAGTGTATATCTGGCATGTATACAGTCAAATCTGCAACGATTCAGGATAAATATATTACCACTGTGTATTTACAGGTGCCACCAGCGCACTTCTACAGCATGAGCGTGGCGGAGATCATTACTAAGAAAACAGAATCCCTGCGATCTGCCCTACAGGAGCAGCATGAGGCTGACTACCAGCATGCTCTGGTGCAGATAAAGGACACCGTAAGGGAGTCCGAGGGATTAGACATGAAGGAAACACTACAAGATCGGATCCGGCAATGGTTCATCGAGTGCAGGTAACAATAACTCTACTGTGTCTTCAGTCTAGTCCACGTGACATGATCCTATGGGGGAGATGTACTAAGCCTTGAAGAGAGATAGCACCAACCAATCACCTCCCAGTTGTCCCTTTACAGACTCTGGGGTAGATGTATGAAGCAGTGAAAAGAGTGGAGTATTGTGCCAGTGGAGTAGTTACCCATGGCAACCAATCAGCTTCTACCTATCATTTTATAGAATGTCTTTGATAAATGTAACCTCAAAGCTGATTGGATGCCATGTGCCACTTCTCCACTGGCACACTTCTCCAGTCTTTTCACTGCTTCATACATCTTAGCCTCTGTTTGCAAAATGACAGTTAGCAGCTGATTGGTTGGTGCTTTATGTCTCTCCACTTTATCTCTCTCCAAGTCTTAGAACATCTCCCCCTATAGCTGCACATACACAGCAATCGCATGTCTTAGAAATGTAACACGTTTGTTGGTTAAAAGGGTCAAAAGTCATTGACCAGAATGAATCTACATAAAGATACTGTAACAGATTAACACATCAGGAGCAAGTTGGGCCATTACCGTACAGAAATAATATTTTCAATAATAATATTTAAAACAAATGTCAAAAAGCAAAAAGCTTCTCTCCTAAAATGATACATTTGACACTATAAAGAAAAAAAAGACACCGAATTTCCACAATATTCATTATTGTGGATAATTACCCCCCTCCTCCCCCCCTCCCCCATTCCCAGCTTGGATCCATTAACACAATAAGCAAAACTGTGTTAACAGATGTAGGTACTACTTTCAGTTGCACTGTCCTACCCATGCCTGGTTCTGATGTGTACAGATTTAGCATTGCAGCTGCATCTTTGGACTCAGCAGCGATGCTAACATATGCAGAAGCAGCAGGAGGCGTCTGTAGAAGAAAGACGCCGTCTGTATGCTTCAACGATCCGCAGCTGCATCTGAGGAGCCAGCCATCGGATCACTTGCATGAACGTCCGCAGGTTACGCAGGATAGCCGGTTGGTTTCATGCTGCCGAGGCCAGGAAGTCTGCATCGGAAGACGCAGACCCTGGCCTCAGCACTCCCACAAAATGGAAGTGACGCGTCTCCGTTTTGTGGAACAGACCTGGTTGCTGCCCTCTCCCCAACCTCAAGAGGCTGAGGCTCAGGGGGCACTGCGAGCGATCACGCAGGACCCACTCTGCACAGGCATAGAACAGATTCTGCGCATGCACAGATGACCCACCATCGAATTTGTACGTAAACAATAAGGTTTACCTACAAATGGGAATGAGGCCCATAGTCATAAAGAATAAATTTACCAACAATAATGCAGACCAATACTACTTGTTTAGCGTTTCTTCACTGTCCATGGAACTGTGCCCAGAATATGTTCCTTCCCTAGTGCTGCAGGTTAGTGAATGAATACAAATATACATGTACAATAGTTACATCATGTCAGAGTTCACCCTACAGTATTAAACGCATTTCTTTAACTATCCTCACCGTCATTTAATCATAAGTGGGAGTGGACATTGGGACTGTATTTATTGTATCTGTTTTATTTATTTGTTTTATTACATTGGTCGAAGTGCACCTAGAAATGTTATTTTCTGCAATAATGCAACTGAAAATTGTAAAACGCGTCCCATAAAAAATATGAAATCCTTTTTCTAGCTTATCAAGTCCTTTTGTTGGATGGAAAAGCTGTTACCCTAACCTGCACTACATGAACTTTACTGGGACCGGGCCCCCTGCAAACCCCTTTCCTGATTTAAACACTCTTTACCCAGACACCAATATGTGGTTTCTGCATTTCACTTCAAAAGTTGTCTCACTCATGCGCCTAAAAAAGTTACACCAAACAATCCCCAACAAGTGCTCCCGTCAGACAGCGCAAAGCACAAATTATTGTGCTTCTTTGTATAAATGGGTGTATCTGCACTAAAGTAGGTACACACAGTCATAAAACATTTGCACATAACTAACGCAGGTAAAAATGAATATCAAACGCAAATTGACCATAGATCGTGGATCGTTAATCAGACTATTACTCTCTGTCTATTAGATTGAGCTGTAGTGTTATTCGGAAGATGGCGGCTGTAATGTCACCACTAGGGTTTAAATATGTTACTATGCTCTAACATGGGCTTTGGCGGCCATTGATTACAGACTGTTAGCACATACTATTTTATTGAAATTAGAAAGAAATACTTTTCCTACATGGAAAAAGGACAAGTACATTTATAAATTATTTATACCTTTTACAAGAACCACAATGAAATTTGTTATACATTTTGGGAACTGAATTAATTGTGTGAAAATAACTAAGTGATATGTGACGGACGGTGTTTTACATGATTTTGTACCCATGTATTTGTTTTCTATGTAATGCCCAGCCATTAAAATATATTAGTGCATGGGTTCAAAAGAAACCTTTTCCATCCTGTTGCTTGGTTAGGGTGCAAAATAAAAAGGTTATTTATGGAGAGGATATAGTAAAAATGGTGTTACCCCTTCAGCACACATATCTAGCAGAGGGGATGTAGGCAGCACCCCAGAGATCGGGATACCAGCGATCAGAATCCCAACTGCTGACATCCCAATGGTAAGTATTAGGCTTGGGGTTAGGGTTAGGCATATGTGCCTAATCTCCTGGAAGTCGCGGGGGTAATCCCCCGCACCCCCGGTAGAGTAGGCATTTCTCCCACATTCCTTGCCCACTTCCTAGTGATGGGGACAATTTCCACGGCGATCAGGGGTTCCCATGTAGGGGCCGGAGCTTAATGATGTGAGTCGGCAAGAGTCGCGTCATTTGGCCCCGCCCCCTGTTTTACTTTGCACCAATCGTGGCAATTTCCGGTGAGGGGGTGGGGCTTAATGATGCGGATCATCAGGCCACGCCCCCAATCGCCATCCACCTGCTTCTCCTCCCCAGTCTTCTCCTGAGGAGGAAAAAAAAA
Organism: Taudactylus pleione; assembly: GCA_031769625.1. NCBI lineage: Eukaryota > Metazoa > Chordata > Amphibia > Anura > Myobatrachidae > Taudactylus > Taudactylus pleione. The sequence goes on from JAUIMM010000073.1 coordinate 1,224,122, forward strand.
GGTAGGCAAGTATGGGGTTAGGCAATAGTGGGAGGGCTAGGGATAGGCTGCTTGTGGGAGGGTTAGGGATAGACTGCAGGGGGAGGGTTAGGTTGCAGGAAAGGTGGGTTAGGGATAGGTAGAGGGTTAGAGTACTTACCTGCAGGCGTCGGTATTCTGACTGTCGGGATGCTGCTGTCGGTATTCTGGACGCCAGCATCCTGACCACAGGATCCCATATCTATCCCCTAGCAGTGAGATAGATAAGGGAGCCTGGGGCTCTGCACTGTCCCCTCTACTTATATCTATGCTGAGATCATGTGCATAGAGATCTGCACTATACACTGGTGCAGACATGGAATGTGTGAGCCAGTGCAATGTACATTATGCCTATAAGATGACTTTGCCCACCGCAGAGCACCCAGACAGAAATGGTGATAAAACATTGCACTGAAAAGTATTTAGATAACTAATAAGTAAGATGGAGATCTTTAACGCTTTCTCTTTAAGGGGGCATGGAATTAGCGGTGATTGGCGCAAGGTGACGGCCTTTCTCCATCACTACACGACCAATAGCATTGCAGATTTATCTTCGCACCCTTTTTTAAATATAAAAAAAAAAATTTCATTTTTCATTTTAGAAAATACTTTAATTAAATTTGAGGTGCCTAAACTAACAAAAAAGTTGGTTTTTGGGCTAATTTGAGGCCATTTTTTTAACCACAATAATGACATGTAATTATTGGCCTAGCCAAGCTAATTGAAAACTTCCAATTACCTAATTAGTCATTGAGGGGTGCGGGGGTGTCCAAGTCCCGACATTTTTACCTCAAAATAAAGATTTTTACCATCATAGGGGTACGCACAAAAAAATCCCAAATTTCATGTAGAAAATCAAAGTGAGTTTGGAATTGGATCGCAAGTGTAATTTGCAGTGCGAGTTCCTTGTCCGAACAGCTCGCAGGACCGGACGTGCACCTAATTGGATTGACCTCATAGATGAGAACAGCGTAAGGCGAGCGCCGTGGGCGTGTAACAAGAGTGGCATCCTATTCTGAGTTGTGCGAGTGCTGAGGGGGCGCCTATTTCATCTCCATCAGCCAACATAAATCCCGATACCAGGGATGACAGCTGCGCCTGCGAACGGAAATAATGGCGCGGTTCACTGTGTAAACATGAAGCCGTGAATATAGTCACATTAGGATTCCGTCAGCAAATTCATATTGCGAATGAGGCCTACGCATAGTCGGGCTATTTGTGCTTAAAATGGTCTAAATGCAAATAACATTTCAGAGCTGTATTAGCATCATACTATGCATGTGGTATTATATGCCAGCTATCCATGCTATGAGGCAGGATCAAGGGCCAGAGGAGGTTTGTGAGGTGCCAAGTGGAATAACGAAGAGTATCAGAAGACTTGTTTGACATTTGACCTCAGCGGCGTCCATCTTTTCCCTCATCTTTCAACCTCTAGTGCTATTAGTGTTTCATTACATACTCTATTGCTAATGAATGCATCTCAATAGAGTGGCTCGTTATTCCCAGCACCAAAGAGCTCAGCATCAATATTTCCTTTTATCACCAAAGGCCAGGTCACTAGTTTGCTCTTCTCAACATCCAGCAGTTGGTAATCAAAACATCCCCTAGCAGTGCGAGGAGAGTCTCTCCATTATCAGAGCCTCTTGCGTAACGTTACTGGCTCACTCCACATTAAACCGTAAATATGAGAATGACTTTGTGCTCTCAGCAACTGAAATACAGCGTGATTTAGTGAGGCCGTAAAAAATCCTAAGTCAAACATTCTATACAGAGGTGCATATAAAAGTCAGCGACAAAGCATTATAATAGGGGCCTGTTTACAGCGAGTAAGATTTGTAGATGCATCTGAGGAGGAATTATAACACATCGCTATGTAGAGACATGAGGTTTTTGGTTAGCGTTCTTGCTGTGGTTTGTAGTTTTTATTCCTGCAGAAATACACCTCTGATATGTTTTCACATTTGTAATGTGGATTTGACAATAAATTTTGATTGATTGTTTCCCTCTGAAATCCAGCACTCAGAATAGCCGTCATTTCTGGCAATGGGACAGTAACATAGAAATGATGTTTGTAATTTATCAGTGCAGATCATAATGTAGTGGAAAGTAGGAAAACGGTGATGTCCTGACAATACAAGTGCCAAAGTGTATACTGTTACTGTAGCAAGGGATCGGTCTGTTAACATGAGACTTGGGCCCCTATTTATGAAAGGGAGAAAAGGGAGATAGGGCCTATCACAGCCCTCAGCCAGTGATAGCTATAGCGGGTCTCTCTGGCAGAGGCTTCCCTATGAAAGCACCGCCACTGTCCTATTTTCCCTATCCTGTTTTCACACTTTGCAAATGAGATCCGGCACAGATGCAATGCATAGACACGAAAACAATTGTATATACAGTAGATTTGGACACATTTTACGCCTATGCCTCTTTATGCTTAGGCGGACCCCCATTTATTAACGTTCGCTATTGCAATGCAGTCTGGGCATGACAGTACCGCCCATGATCACAATATGCGATCATAGCGCCCGGAGAGCTGCCGGGCTACTGCGCATGCGCAGTCACACAGACTGCACATGCACGGTCGCCATTGCCGCCAGCTAATTATGCGCGGTGTAGCCCATAGGCTACAGCGGCTAATACCATCTTCAGGTGGCGTTAGCTGTGGGGGCCAATATCCGGAATGCATGGCATTCTGCATAGTAATTTGGCAGCATCGCCATGCGGCTGCCTGCCGGAATGGAGGGATTGCAGCAGGTATCTCCGATACCTGCTGCAGTCCCTCCTTAATACATATGGGCGAAACGTAATATTTGTGGTTAACTCCCCCCGGGATTATACTTTTAATATACAATGATAAATGAGACCCTTAGAGAGTTAGGACATGGTAGGGAGGGAATGTGCAAACACTGGCCGTGAACACTAGGGGGTAAATTTACTAAAGTGAAAGTTTTCAGAAGTGAGTTTTAAAAGTGATGTTGCCCATAGCAACCAATCAGATTCTACTTAACATTTAACTAGCACCTTCTAGAAGATAATAGCTAGAATTTGATTGGTTGCTATGGGCAACATCACTTTTAAAACGCACTTCTAAAAACTCTCACTTTAGTAAATTTACCCCTAAGGGTGTGACCAAATGTGACTCATGCAGCCCACATTAAAGATGCGTATGCTCCTGTCAGGAGGTGTATATCTTGCAGGACCCCTGATGCAAATGACACACTGATGAGGATGACGATAACGATCAACAAGTGCATCTAGATCCCTCCCAGTGATATTATTACTCAAAGCCATAGCAAGGTGTTAAAGGTAATAGAGGGTCTATGAGAAGCCCTCAGGACCTCATTCAGAGTCGGTCGTTGTGGCCGCACGGTCGTACGCCACCGATGTTCGCTAAACTGCGCATGCGTAAAGTTCGCAATGCGCGTGCGCAAACTAGCTGTTACGATCAGAAATTACTCTCTCCTTGAACACAGCCAGGTCGGTAGTTTGATTGACAGATTGAACCGTTTGTGGGTGGTAACAGGGGAAGGTGCTTGAAAACGGGGGAGTGGAGATCCGAACGCAGGCGTGCCTAATTATGCGAACGGCGTATAATGGGAGTGCATAATTAACAAAATAGTGTCATGGCACACGTGACATGGGAGGTTTTTACACTGACATGATTGTAGTGCTTAAGAGAGGGTATGGTCAACCTTAACCTCTACGACCAGTTTCGATGGTTCCCGATGGTCTCGATTAATCCTTATATGCTCGGAGATGACGTGTAATGCGTACGAGAAGGAGGCGTATTTTTTTGTCTTACGGCCGCATCCTCCCCTTGGTTGTCCAGCTACCGATCTGATCTTAAGGACGCAACTAGCGAGTGCATCATTTGCATATCCGGACCCTTTTCCCTTACGAACGTGCGGCTGCAACGACCGACTCTGAATGAGGTCCTCAGTGCTGGGAGTGGGTGCCGGATTGGGACCTGGGTATGGCACCCCAGTGCTGCGTCAGTGTCCCAGTATCAGGAGATTTAAATGGTGCAATTTGTTTAGTTGTAGATGAAGTCAATTGCATCCCAGCTATATACTTATATTAGTTTGATCTTGTGCATATGCAAGTTTGGCTCACTGCAGAACACAACACCGAGACCCAACTTGCTCTGCTATATCCACGAAATTGATTACAGGTACTGACCTTTTTTTATTTATTTTTGGTTCACCTTTATCTCACGGCGCCAGGACTGGCTGTACTTTATTTATATCTGTAGTGTACTGTATGTTTTGAAGCTTTACTTTTTAAAGTGCTGATATGGACTAGAGAGCTGTGGGGGAATTCAGTGTGATAAATGTTACTCATGATAATATCTAGATAAATAGTATTTGTAGGATATAAATATACTGTAATCTCTCATGGGCAGGGCAGTCTTTAAGCTGACGTCTGCACCTCTGTTGTCAGCCCTGTATGTACTTGTTCTGTTTTTATGTATAGTTTGTATTTCGTATGATTGGTTTCACTGACTTCATTATTCTTCTTTGCTAAATGTTGGGTCTTCTTGCCAATAGTACTGCTGTAGCTTCTTCATATATAAGGACATTTCAGGGTGGTGGTGATTCAAGATATCTCTGTTATACCCCTTTTACACCAGAGCAAAAACCTGGGTTTTTGCTGGGTCTACCCGGGTTGCAGCTCAGTGTAAAAGGGTCCCTGAAAAATAACCTGGGTCAAGTCACCCTGCAATCCAACCCAGGTAGCTACCAGGGTTGGACCCAGGATGGACCCAGGTAATGGTGCAGTGTAAACGGTGCAACCCGGGTTATCTGGCCTGGATCATGCCTAAAATGAGCGGATTGGTGGTTGTGGAGCAATCACCTCCCACCTCACAGGTTTAGCAGGGCAGACCTGAGTTCAGTGTGAACAGGGCTGACCTGGGAGTAACCCAGATCAAAGGTGCAGTGTAAATGGGTCTGACCTGGCTCTGACCAGGGTTGGAACCATGTCCAAAAACCCAGGTCGGACCTGGGTTTTTGGCGGAAAAGAGGTATTAGTTGCATGATGTCAATATCATCTTATACCTCTTTTCCACCAAAAACTCGGGTCCAACCTGGGTTTTCAGACATGGTTCCAACCCAGGTCAGACCCAGATCAGACACCATTTACACAGCACCATCGATCTGGGTTATTCTCAGGTCAGCCCCGTTCACACTGAACCCGGGTCTGCCCTGCTAAACTTGTGAGGTCATAAAAAGTGACTGCTTCACAAGCACCAATCAGCTCATATTAGGCATGACCCAGGTCAGATAACCTGGGTTGCGGCGTTTACACTGCACCATTACCCAGGTCCATCCTGGGTCTGACCCTGGTAGTTACCTGGGCTGGATTGCTGGGTCACTTGACCTGGGTTATTTTTCAGGGACCCTTTTATACCCCTTTCACATCGCAAACACGGTTCGACCCGGGTTTTGAACCCGGGTCCGACCCAGGTCAGACCCATGTCAGGGCCTTTCACATCGCCTTAATAACCCGGGTTATTCCCGGATTATTGCAGATTTGGTGCCTTTTAACTCAACCCGGGTTGCCCATGTTAGAACAGTGTGATGTCACTTTTTTAAAGGATTTTATTGGCTCTCAATTATGATGACGTTTTCAGTAAAGAAAAGGAGGGGCTGGGGAATGCTTGCAGTGAAGATGACTATGTGACAGGTCTGCTTAATGCAGTATGGCCAAATGCATTGGCACACAGCTCAAAGAACTTCCAGTCCATGCGGGCAGCACCACTGCGATTTCTATTGTGGTCGTTCACCTTATGAAATGACTTCTTCAGTGCCTTCAGCTTACTGACCACCTGCTGTTGGCTCCTGATGAATCCAGATACAGCCAACATTTTGCTGATTTTGCGATAAGTTATCAAATCCTTGACAGTGCCAGTTATCTGATTACATATATCTTCCTCATGCCTGATCCACAGCAACTCCATTACTTCTTCATCACTCCAGTTTGCCATGATTCCCCCAACCTGAAAGTAAAGTGCAGTATAGTACACTGTGCTGTCTGTATATAGCTTATTATTAACTGCCTTTTCCCCAAAGTGTGCAAAGTGTGCAGTGCAGGGCAGTAATGTAACTACAGAGACATGTGCTCTGTGTGCAGGCTGGTCAGCTGACTGGAAAAAGCCAATCAGCACTATTTTCTCAGACCCTGGTCGAATATCCCGGGTCTGTACCATTTAAGAGCCAAATAACCCGGGTCCGACCCGTGTTTAACCCTCCTTTTAACCCGGGTTGAAATACCAGGTCTGTCGACCAGGGTTATTCATTTTGGTGCTTTCTAAAATCGGGTCGACCCGGCAATAACATGGTAATAACCCGGGTTATTTTGTCGAAGTGAAAGGGGTATTACACTGAGCTGCGACCCGGGTAGACCCCTGGTGTAAAAGGGGTATAATTGTTTGCTTTGTGCTGTTATTGTGTCTTTATATGTTCTCTTTATAAGCTCAATAAAAATGTACTCAATTTAAAAAAAAAAAAAATTATATATATATTATTTATCAATTATAATTTGCTGGTACCCCCGAATGTGCATGCACAATAGTGCGCACGGCGGCTGAAGAAGGGATTACTTTATACACACCGATACGGAATCAAAGTACTAAATATTTCAAATGTAACAAACATGACAGTTGCACTTCCGGAATCCCTCGTACATCCCTAACTTAATAAATAAGTTGAATAGGTCCAACAAGTAATTGTTAAGAAAGAAAATAAAAACAGCAAAAGTAAAATGTAGCAATTGTCTGGGTAATATAGTAATTAGGCAAAGCTTTACCCTGACTTTTCTCCACTTGTGCCCTGTGCACTGGGACACACAATGTACAGTATAAGGAGTCACACCATCTGAGTAAACAGGCAGTTCTGTTACAAGGTGGGAAGTGACTTATGTGTGTTTCGGATGCAGACTCCACAGAGCTAAATGAGGCACGCAGGCTTGTGATGTGTTCTCTGCATCTCAGCATCAAAGTTCCTGTGGTATAGTTATAAAATGCAGCTGATTTGTCATGGACAGGTATGGTAACGTGGGTTTATAATAATATGCCAAAATAAATACAGTATGTGAGGGATTATTCTAAGATGGATAGAAAGCAATAAAAAGGAGTAACTTTGCACCTAGGACATACCATGCTATGCAGGATAAATACTGGCTGCTGTTGCATGTAGCCCACAAATCCTGGACAGCTTTATTTTTACACTGCAATTTAGATTTGAGCTAGTGTACGCCCCCCTCACATCTAAATCTCTCTGCAGGTGTTATATCGAGATCGGTATAAATGACCGCCGGTTCAAATCCCGACAGCAGAAGACCGGCAGCCATCCAAATCCCGATCAGAAAGTAGGCTATCTAACCCTAATCTCCTCCCTAACCCTCCCTTAGGGGTGCCTAACCCTAACCCCCCTCTAAGTGCCTAACCCTATCCCCCGTGTTCCCGCAGCCTAAACCTAAGTCTTCCGGGGGGGTGCTTAACCTTAACCTCCCCCTGGGGGTGCCTATCCCTAACCCTCCCTTTCCCTATTCTAACCCTCCCGGGGGGGTGCCTAGCCCCTACTCCCCCCGGGAGCCCCTAACCCTCCGCACCCGCCGCTCGGCTTACCTTCGTTCGGTATTCCGGGCTTCAGGTTCCCGGCATAGGTAAAATGACAGGCGTCGGGATCATTAGAGCCCTACCGGGATTAAACAGTTGGGAAGCCGGCGGTCGGCTTTTCGACCGTCGGCATCCTGACTGCATCACGTTATATATCTGCCCCACCTGCAGTGCAGCGTGATTTTACCAAGGTGCAAATTTGCTATTTTTTATGTATTGCTCCCAACTTTGAATCTTATGTAGCTCTCAAAAATCTAGTGTAACATTTTGGGGCCGCACGGTGGGGCAATGACAAGCTTGCTGCCTCACAGCACTGAGGTCCTGAGTTTGATTCCCACCGAGGCTCTATCTGTGTGAAGTTTGTATGTCCTTTCAGTGTTTACTTGGGTTTCCTCCAGGTACACCAGATTTCTCTCACAATCCAAAAACATACTGCTACTGTAGGTTAATTGTCTTCTGGCAAAAAAAAAATTCACCCCAGTGTATATGTGTGTACAATGTAGCAGGGAATATGGATTGTAAGCACCACCGGGGCAGTGACTGATGTGAATGACTGACATCATCTCTGTAAAGCGCTGCAGAATATATGTACTCTATGAATTAAAAATAAAGGATTAAACAAATACGTATTCCTCGAATGACAGCTATGTGGCTGCTTAAGCCGTTACACAATCCATTGCACACGACAATACACAATAATGCGTTACACTGCTATGCACATTGCAAATGTACATTATTCACGGCTTAGTGGCTTACATCAGTTGTTGTTACAATAGTTCACTACTATTCATATCAGACGACCATACTGCTCTGTATGTACCCATTAACGAGACAAAATAAAAACTACACAATGATCTCAATGTAACATCAACGTTCTTTTGTGCGGGATACAGTTACATGTTCCAGCTGCAGACTATATAAATGTATTTCTACATTCCTGGAACTGGAGAGATTTGGAAGTTGGGGCATGAAGGGAATTCTATAGACCCTTACAAGTCAGCAGAGAGTTTTATACATAGGTAGTGATGCAAAAGAAAACACGAGGCTCGGGACAAAAGAAGGAGAATTCCTCACATGTTTCTATAAGCAGGAAAGGCTAATGAATGAATAATGCATGTCCCAACCGGGGAAAAAAAAAAAGAGGACTAATGAGCGAACCAGGCTAGCACACAGCCTGCCCTTCTAATGAGCGAGCCCGGCAAACACACAGCAGCCTGCTCCATAGAATGACATGCCACTCAAATATGTTTACTTAATTCTAGTACAAGAATATCTACCGAGAGGAATTCAAGATTAAGTGCTTTATGTCCACGGAGAGCATCAGCCACAGATGTAATTAATGTCTGGTCCTGCCCCAGTTGCTAAGGTTAATTAAAGCACGGCTAGGATATCCCCATCCAGGCATCCCTCAATATCTTGCGGACATGCTATTTGTCACTCGGTGAAGACACTCTTATCTTTGGTGGAGAAATAGTCTCATTGATGGATAATATTTTATCAATGAACTGAAGCATTTTACAAACAGGTTTATCAAATCTTCTAAAGGGGTCAAGTGGAGATGTGGCCCATATCAACCAATCAGATCCAAACTATCATTTATCTACTACGTTTTCTAAACTGATCGCTTTTTGGGAACTGTCTCGCAGGTCCCACCCTTGGGCCGCAATGTCCCGCAGAGGGAGGGGAAATTTGGGGGAGTAATGTTGCTGGTAAGTATCATCACAGCGAGGAGGAGAGCTTGGGAGCTGCCCAAGTAGTCCATAGTATATGATATGTTGGGAGGTATGACAATCTGATTGGTTGCTATGGGCAACCTAACCACTTGTCCTCTTTAGAGGGTTTGATAAATCTACCCCTGAATGTCGGTGTTATACTACATAACTTAAGGCTGAAGACCACCCTGAGTGAGCCAAAGACAGTTCTCCATACTCTTACAACACGTGAACAGTTGACAATAGCGGGAGAGCCCGTATTAGACATCTACTGGAAGGAAGTGTTGTCTTTTACGTCCCTCATCGGCAATTACTGTAGTTAAAGGCTGCTTCAGTAATTAAAGGGCATTGGAATTTTCTATAAAAGTATCTCGCATATTAAACAATCTTTTCACTTGCTATAAAGCGGTCTCGTTCATTGAAGTGGTTCCTGCCAACTGAAAGGCATTTTAAACTTGTGCAGAATTCATTACCTTGGTAAATCCTCATTTGATGAGAGTGCCAACTATTGGCCTAAGAAGGGGTTCTTTTATTTTGAAGGAAACAGACCTACCTACAGTAGACAGCTGTTTGTCTCTTTCACATTTATATGATCAAATGGAAAAAGAAGATTTTGGGGCATTTGTGCTTAAAGAACTCAAGATAACGAAATCCAGAAGCAATTTAGAAGGCAGATGGATGTAATATTAGATGTTATTAATGTTGTTTGAAGCAAGTTCTCACTTGTTTGGAATGTGTCCCACTTGGTAAAGTCGATTCCATCCATTCTCGAAGTCCGTGGTCTTAGGGTTGTTGAAGTGAAAGCTATTTTGTTACGTTTTGACCTTTTAATATTGCATTTTGTGATAAACTCAGTGCATTCCTTGTGTTGGAAGTAATGCCAAAACAGGAAGTGTACTGCTTTTATTGGTGCAATTTATTTTTGTGGTTTACCTCAACTCTTCAGTACAGAGGTGTGGGACAGGATTTGAGTCTTCCAAAAACCTTTTGGGTTGATTGATTTTTGCCAAAACATGCAAGAATTCACATTTCAAAATGTTATTTTGGAGATCACCACATTGGGAAGAAATTTTAAGTCTCTGAGTGACAAGAGTTTTGGAGGGTTACGTATGAGGACCCATTTATATAACGGTAAAGGTCCACGGGGGTTTGCCTACATCTGGAGTCAATGTTCTTTATGGGGTGATGCTGGATTTGTAGGTGGAAGGGGACCTTTATGGAGCTTCTGTGTGTAAAGATTTATAGGTTTGCTGACACTAATGAACAGGTCGGGGCAGTCGACATGGGGTTCGGACGGAACTCCTGAGTTCTTTGTTTTTCATGCTCAGCTGGATATGGATAAATTAGAGGTATTGAAAGTCAGATGGGTAAATGTCGGCCCAGTCTTGTGGGTCATTTATCAGTGTTTTACAGTAGCTGTGGTGAACATTTGGATGTAATCGCTGTGACATCTGTACACGTTCCAACTTGTGATCACTAGTTTGAGATGTCTGTAGCCTTTTAACCCAAATCTGTAGCCATCGCAAGCGGATGGTATTTGCTTAACTATCATGGATGCAAACTTAAATTTGCAGAGCACAAAGAACATCATGGTACAGTGTTAATCATCAATTTATCAGCCTTATTTTGTGCATTAAGGACCATAGGCCTGATTCAGAGTTGTACTGCTGCCAATGTGTACATAGATGCTAGGCGACAATATGCAAATGTAGCAGAAGCCGGGAGATGTATTATCCGCTCATCAGCAACTTCGCAAAGCCAAGCATCCTTCGCAGGTAAATCGATGATCGCAGTCCTCAGAAAGTCTCTGTTCCGGCAAAATGGAACTGAGACGTCGGAACCATATTTCTTGCGTATGAGATCGCAGATGCAGGCTATGACACACCTCGGAAACGGTCGCGACACTTCTGCGTTCTCTGCCTCCACTCCCCATTACCTCCCCCCAAAAGCTGCCTGACTATCAATCACACTGCGAGTAAATAGTCACTGCGAGCGACTATGGTAATGTACCTTGACGTATGCGCATTGCAACTTAGATGTTTGTGCGGTGTAATGATAAACGCTCAATTCTGTAACCAAGGGCATTGCGTACATCTCTGAGTCAGGCGCTATGTGCATAGATATCTTTCCTAATACTGTAATCGCTGCTAATTTTTAATAGACTTTTATTGAGATACAGATGTATTTGGTGGAGCACATGAATTCACATTGTGTTACAGGTGGTCTTCTAATCTATACATATAAAAGCCACCGTCCTCACTGAAATGTGCCATTGCGTCAATGTTAACGTTTTTTTGCGACATAATTGTTTTTGGTTCAGAGAGAGGTGAGGGCACGGTCTCCATGATTTGAGGATAGAGTTAAGTTGCTCCTGTTGCTAAAACAAACATACATAATTGCTGTGACAAGTTCTTTGGCTTTTTACCTTGTTGCTAGTAGGGATGTGCGCCCACCCCTGTGTTATGGTTTTGGATCTGTAGCTCCTTCAAGGTGTTGGATCTGGATTTGGTTTTGCAAACCACCCTCAAGTGTTTGGTTTTGGATCTGGATTTTTAAAATAATAAATAGATAAAAAGTTTTTAAAACAGCTAAAATCATGTAATTTATGCAATCCAAAACCCGAAATTCGGATTTAAGATCCGAATTCCGAACAGCACAAAGATCAGAACCGCGACCCAGATTTTACCCGTAACTCCTCAGGAGATTAGAACCGCGACTTGGATTAAATCGCTAGAGAGAAATAAATCTTTTCCAGACTTTGATTGTGGTTCCAAAGCACAAAAAGTTCTTTTTGCAACAAAAAGTAAGTTACACACTTTGATCTATCATAATTCTGCAAAGACAATTAAATACAAAAGGTACAGCTTGATACATACGCATGCGCATCGGTCCCAGTATACAGTCGTCAATCCTGAGTTCTGTGGTCATACAAGAGAATGGCTACTGACCGGGACCGGGACACAGGTTATATACCCTACAGATCATGATAACCAACAATGTAGACAGACAAACATAATTCCATTGGTTCTTGCTCTTGGTCTTTGTAGTACGCTGTAGTTCATAGGACAGTTCATATGTTGTCACTAGGGGTATGTCCCAATTCTCCAACAATGTCTTGAGATTACATTGTCTTTCTTTAACTGGTTTAAGACACTAAATACAGAGTATACATACATTCTAACCAATAATTTCCTATAATCCATAACCATTGAACGCAAGATGCGACTCCCTCGCTGATAGATTCGAATATCTGGAAATAAACAGGGAGTCAGTATAGTACCAAACATGCCATGTCTACCATGTTGTATACCTTAACTATCATATATGCACACTTTATACCATGATGATTGTCTAACAAAACCTTTTCTTTATGTGCTTGCATAAGTAATAGTGAGATATTTACAGAAATACATAAGTATGCGTTGTGCGTCTGAGCACAGCGCAAATGTTGCGGTGCGTGTATGTATTGTGCACAACGCAATTATGCCCTGTGTGTTTGTGCATTTTATCTTACATACGCTAATGTGCGTTGTGCGTCTTCATATAAAAATAGTTACAGGGTATGTTTGCGGGTAAGTTGCGTAAGCATAAGAGCATCTATGTGTTCGTATTGTGGATACACATGCGATTGTCTATGTGTATGCATGTGTGTGCAAATGTGCATTAGTGTTTGTGTCATGGATTAAAATTATATTTATAGTGTTCACTCTAGCTCCGGCGCGAGGCAGGGCGCCGGAGCTAGAGAGGGCACGTTTGTGCGCGCGCGCGACCGAGAAGGGGGCGTGGTAATCAAAAAGGGGCGTGTCTATAAGACGCGTCCCCTTTTCGTCACTCTTGGGGGCGTGCCCGGCACTTACGGACACGCCGGGCAGCCCCCAAGCCCTGCAGACAGGGAGAATAGATGTCGGGTGCATGCGCCCGGCGTCTATTCTCCGGCGGTGACCGGGTCACCGCACATTTCTTCACCCGCGGGACACTACGACCCGCGGGTGAAGACGGCTCCCGCAGGCTGTTAGGGCAGGGCGTTTTTTGCCCTCCTTCTGGAGGGCAGGGCGCTTTTTGCCTTCCAGATGGAGGGCAGGGCGCCGCGCCCCGCTAAAACAGCCTAGCGGGAACGTTAATATATATATCTGTCTGAATCTAATTACAAAAGGTCATATAAAATGAAGTTTGTCCTGCTCACAGGTGGGGCAAGCCTTGGTCATAATCGAGAAGTCTGATAACTTTAACAAAGGCTTTCTTATGCTTATTTAGAATACAATTGTGAGTACTTCTTAACCACATCAGCATTGGATTCAAGGCATACAATTGCTAATGATAATCAAACTTCTGACAATTGTTTCTAACTCTACATTCAGAACACTTCCTCTGAGCATATCAGTGTCTGTGTCTGTGTTACACTTCAATTGCCACAGACATACTGTGTGTGTATGCGGAGCTTCTCAATATATATGCAAACACTCACAGTATCTCTGTGTATTTTTAATTACTTGTCACAGACATACTCCTGCTTCTCACAGACTTGACTAAACCTTGAATGACATATATATATATATATATATATATACGAATTTGTGCGCATCGGCTTGCTTCCGACGCAGAGTAGCGTCCGATTTACTCTTGTGTTAAAAATCCCATCCAGGGGACAGGGGCTCTGAAGGGGACCCCTGTCTTACATCCAAAGGATACTTACATTTCCCCCCAAAATTGGTTTAATATATATGTCCTAGTTTATTTTATATTTTTGAATTGTACACACTATTATTACATTTTGTATTCATATACTCCAAATTATCTTTCAATAACATAGAAATTAAGTTTTGTCCGAATGTACTAAGATGCAGGGACAGAGGCTCTGAAAGGAACCTGTCCATGCGATGTGTAAGTAGTTAAATGACCATGCAATAATTTCACTCCTTTCGGGCCCCTGTGGCTCTAAATGCCAGGGCCGGCCCAAGCCCAATTTTTTGGTAATCGAATACTGTCTTCAACACCCCTTGGGGTACTATTGTGCGTGCATGGTCTCATGGGAAAAGCGAAGTGCAGTCTGACTGCCACCCACCCGAGCCTAAATTTACATGGCGCTGGCCCAGGGCGCCCTCATCTATGTGGCGCCTTACTCGGTCTCGTACCCAGCTTATCTGTAAAACCGGCCCTGTCTACTGCGCATGCGCGATCTGCTCACCATGCATGTGCGACGGCCATTGCCGAGGAGGTTTTTTACGGAATGTTGCAAAAGTCCTCTTCAGATGGCGTTAGCGGCCAGGGCCAAACTTGCTTGGTAAAACCACATAAACAGCCGAGCAGCCCCCATAGAATCCTATATGAGCTCCGGCTTCTGACGGAAATGGAGGGACCACAGCAGATATCAGAGATGATCATTTCGGGGGATCCCTAATATTTGTGGGTACCCCCTGAAAACTATACTGCAAATATTGCTTAATTAATAGGCATCATAGTAGCTGGTTGGATATTATTGTCCATAATGAATTTTCCCCGAAGTAGTAGTCCCAACCAAGTATTATAGAACTAATAAAGTTTAAACATTTTAAACTGTATGTCTTATGGATAAACTATATAATGTCAATAAAGTTATTGAAACGTAAAGTTATCAGTATGGGATTTTGTAACTTATCATTATTCTGTTGCAGTAATGTACGTGATGTAGTCTTGCTTTGTGTTATGTGCTGATGCAAATATATTTAAAATTTGCTTTTCAGCCAAAATCCTTCCCAGTTTTAATTAAGTTTGCAACTCTTTCTGCCAGCCACGTAAGCAGCTTTTCCTCCTCGTTCCCAGGCTCACACGTTCCCGTGACTGAAATGTGTGACTGCTGATTCTTCGGCGAGGTGCATATGTTTAACTGTTTTATTTTCTCTGTTCCAGAGTAGGTGTCATCTGCCTTTTTCGATTCAGAAAAGTGTTTATTTATTTCCAACTGTAAAGATTTCATATATAGAGGGGAAGCAGTCGCCTCTTAGCGCTCATACAATCTAAACAGAGAAAACATAAACCAGAGAGATCTGTCATGTTGCATTTTGGAACAGGAGCATCAAAAATCGTTAGGAAGCCTATATGATGCATTATAGCAAAGAGGCGCCTCGGGAAATGTATGCAGGTTTCATTTGAACATTATGGATATAATCTTTGAGTTTGGAAAATATTTGTGGCTACGTGTTGTTATTATTAGTGGCCCGAGATATCCACAAGGCAGGCTGGCGCATACTGGCACCAGCTCTATAGTGTACCCCGTGGATTGCAGACCCTCCGCAGGACTCCAGGAGGGCAGGAAAGCGACTGCTACAGGTGTGAGTTTAATGAACAGTGAAGTAACAAATGAAGCTGTGGTAGGAGGGAGGAAATTTCCCAGACATGGCATGAAGTCCCATTAATCCAAGAGGATGTTTTCCTTTCAGTTAACCATAGGAAAGCGAGGGCATTATCAGACCTATTGAGAGAAGCGTCGGGGTTTTGCAAATAACCGCACCTGTGGTGGGAGAACTATATGGAGTTTTGTTCTTTTCGCTTTCTCCAGTTGACTGTTTCCAATTTCCAGTTTCCAATTGAAACTCCCCACAAAACAGTTATCTGGGTGAGTGCTTTCTCTCTATCGCGTTTTCAGGAGATCATGTGAAGTGGAACAAGTGCGTTAATCCCCCCTCAGTGCGAGGAAAGGAAGAAACATGGAAAGTTCAGCGAAACAAAAAGAGCACGCAGCCCACCCCCATCACGCCACTTTTACGGCTTACCACAAAGCCATGGGCTCTTGTTAGTACTTTTGTTTTTTACCATGTCGAACCACAACCCCAGTCATTGGGTAAACAAGGACTTCCACAGCAATCTCTCGCACCTTTCCGTTCCATAACAGAGTACATTTTGCGCTCCCCCCCCCCCCCCCGGCACAGAAAGGGTGCAATAGCTGCAGTTGCTGATGGGGATTATATAAAACACAAGTGGAATCTGTTTAACCCCAGTGGGCCCAAAGCTCCTTATCTGCCATCAAATTCTATGTTTCTGTGTTTAAATGTCTCACGCTCCTCACATGCTTGATATACCCTGGAGCAGGTTTTTAATCCTAAGAAAAGAAAGGCAGGCCTCCGAGCCAGACAGGGGATAAATCTCAGTGTAGGACAGAGCCATGGAAAGCACAACCTCCCATAAATCAAGTCACCATTAGTGCATGTGGGAGGTGGCACCAGGGCCTCTATCAGGAGCCTCTAGTTTCCTGCATGCAATCAGCAGGGTGGAATCCTCCTGAGAACCATGATTATAATATATGCCTTAATCCTTCTGCTATTCCCCAAGCATTATGTGCATTGAAAGGGAGCCCTCCTTCTTCCTCACTTACGCTGCCATTGACTTTGGCTGGGGAACAAGTTTCTGGTATTATATTATAGATTTACAACCCAAAGATGGCTGTTTAACGTTAGGTCGGAACAAGTGAGACCTTTGCGTTTCGGAGAGTAGACATCGCTGTCTTGTCTTGTTAGTAGAGTCTCCTTTGAGAGGCCATAATGCAGAAAATCCAGTAGGTGCAGGAGTATACAAAATTCATCATTTGGGAGTAGGCTACTTATTTGAAGGAGATTGGGTGGTAGTTGGAAAAATCCATGTGTTTCGTGTTCATGTTAAATCCAAAAAATTCAAAACAAAGTTGAAAGATGAGGGTTGTGTGGGAGCCGCATTGCCAGCAACAGTTACTTACTGTATATGTGACACCCACAGATTCTAGCAGAGCAGTAGTTGGACACAGATTTATTGTACGTATTTGCAAGTTGCAGCATCGCTCTGTTTTTTTTTACACCCACTCCAGTGATATTGGCCTCTTGCACTCTAGCATACCACAGGTGCTGTATAAAACATATCTACAAAAGCATCTGGACTTGTTTTTCTACACAATGGTTGTCTACGGGTACTGGTAGCTTAGTTATGACTTTATAGGGTATTATAAAGAAAACACTTTCTTTGAAAGCTGTATATTTAGAGTAAGATAGTAGGACATCAAATGCTTCAGTCTCTGGGTGGTATTGTTTATGGATATCTCCGAATTGTACTGTACCTGGGCAAAGCGATCAATGTAACAGAATATGAATAAACAGGCATATAGGGAGCTTCGTACAGGGGGCCTGATTCAGACCCGTTCGCAAACAATATGCGCTCCTGGGCTCACAACACAAACGGGGCAGCTGTCGATGTTGATCGACAGCTCACCCCGTTTTGTAGGCGGGGAGGGGGGGTGGCTGGACAAACGGAGGCGTTCCTGAAGGAACGCCTGCCGTATGTGGGCGGCCCTACTGACATCACTCGCGACCATCACCTGGCCGCTCACAAAAGATGTGGGTGGTCACCCACAGCTTAGCGAGCGGCCAGGAGGCCAGTTTTAAAAAAAAAAAAAGCGTCCGCCCAGATTCAGAGCGAGCGCTTGCTTTTTGCGAGCGGCTCTGAATCAGGGCCAAGGGTCATTCTTGCCTGTATCTTTTATTGAGCATTTGCAGAGAGCAAAGCAAATCCATCTTATAAAACAGTTCTTTGTATAACCACACATACCTGGTATTTTATAGGTATTATAGGCTAATTCCACCTGTAGACCCCCTGCTTGCCCAGTGGGTGGTACACTCCACAACACCTAAAATAAAGTACACTTGGGCTTGCCATAAGAGATGTAGCTCAATCTCGCGGAGAACTCGGCGAACATTAACCCCCTCTGTAGTGGGCCAAACAATGGGCACCCGACTGTTCTCTCTCTTTCGACAAAAATAAGTATGGCAACGTTATCTACATCTACAGAATCAGCACAATTTGCGCACTCGTGCACCCTCACTGTTTGTAGACTGGTTCAGAGACATGATAATAAGCCAAAGCCATCCTTTTGGCAGGAGACTCCTGATTTTGGAGAACTATCCAGCGATCAGGACATTTATCCCTATTTGCGCTGGGAATGGGGGAAGGGGGGTGTAGTTGGGAGATGTTGCAGGGTGTGCAGCATAAAAATGTGCATTTTTCAAAAATAAACTAAACAAGGGCATGGCCACACCTATTTAGGAGGCGGCCACGTCCCCAATGTTCTGCATCCACGCTTCCGTCCGCAATGGGCAATTCTGATGTTGGCAGCAGGTCTGTCACTTACAGGTACATGGAAATTTGACCGTGAACAGCGACTGTTTACACTTTTGTTTCTGATTACAGATAAACTTTTCAGCTTTATTTTTTTATTCTCTGTACTTCGCTTTGTTAGCTTTCATGTCATGTACAGTATGTACCACGGCATTGTAAGTGCAACTTTTAGCATCAAATTTGCAGGAAGGTTAGAGACGAGGGGGTCCATTCAGCAAGCACCATTTCACTTAAATCATATAGGGGTCTAGTTACTAAGCAGTGTTAGGAGACAGAGTGAAAAGTGATAAGGTGCCAGCCAATCAGCTTCCAATTGTCATTTTTCAAACACAGCTTGTGAGATGACAGGTAGGAGCTGATTGGCTGGCACCTTATCACTTTTCACTCTGTCTCCTAACACTGCTTAGTAAATAGACCCCATAGAAACTACAGTTTCTGCATGAGTTAAGTATCCCAGCTATGTAGGAAAGGGTTAACGAAAAGGGGACATGAGCAGAGCAGTACAGACTTCTCGGACAACCGAAAAGACTGCCTGCACGGACTTCGCAGGGACAGCGTGTTAACGCAACCGCTGTCCCTGCAAGAATTTTTCCTGCATGGCAGGGAAAAGTAAGGGAAATAAGGTAATAATCACAATTATATTGGTCGAAAATATTTAAGCCAATATTGTGATTATTGCTAAATAGACCCCCAGGAGATCTGGAAACACTGCTTGGCTGATATGTATGAGACTGTATCAACTATAATAGAGCCTCGGATAGACATGGACTCTAATGGTGCATACACATTTGATGAACGATTTGACCAACGATTTGAACTACGAACGATTTTTGACTGCATTAAAATGTATGGAATCGTCCAAATCTGACTGCAAACACATCAGATGTCAGATATTGTTATCTGACCATCGGGAATGCGCACCGTTCATCGTTCCTCGTTCAAAAATGTCAGATATGTCAGATTTTCCTTCAGATATGAATGATTGAACGATTTTTTAAATCGTTGTCGTTCAGATCTGAAGAAAAATCTGACCGTGTGTATGCACCATTAGGCATATGAATTGCATACTCTCACGGATCGCAGTTGCTAACTTATGCTAATGTCTTCCAAAGCACAGCCAAGCATAGGGACGCCCACTGCTGCCTTCTCATATCCATACAGAGACGTGCAACAGCGTAAACATCGGTTACACCAGCGCACATCGGGCAGTCACGCAGCATGCAAGTCAAGTCTCACCAGCCGCAAAAACTGCAGCTCTCCTGACACGCTGACAGCTCTCGTGCTGCACAGGAGATCGCAATTACTAATTTATGCACGCCCACGAAACGGCATTTAAACGGTCAGACGCCTGCGTTTTCTATTCACTCCCCCATTACCACCCCCAAACGCTGACTACCTGTCACTCACTTTGCGAGTGGATCCGTGCGCTGTGCGGTATTGGTGCATGCTCATTAGCAAACAATTGCTTGATCTGCATAAAAGTCTCCATTGCGTCCATCTCTGAATAGTGTACTTCACGTACATTGGACCCAGTTAATAATCTGTCCACTGAGTGCATAATTTCTCACTCCTCCTTGATGATCGTGTGTCTTCCTGCTCTTCTTCTTGTCTTCTCAACAAAGGCCAGTAATCTCTAACCAATGAAATGAAACATTTTCCATTTGCGTTCCGACTGTTCTGCTCCGTTAGGCCGTTCCTTACTGTTCACTCGTTACTGTTATCTCCTGACCTTTCAGAGGACCAAAGAGATGCGCTTCATGAAAAATGTGTCTGTTATTTGGTGTCACAGACATATGCGCACACTTCATCAGATTTCTGTACGCAAACTATAACACGGGACCGTTATTATGCACTAATACACACAGGGCTGTTCCTAATACACAGTTATAAGTCAGTAACTCTTGTGTGGATATAACGGAGCTGGTGTAAAGACCAGTAGCTGGAAATACATGAGAGTTAATATGCTGATGCATAGACTTTCCCCCCAGGGTACATTAGCAGCAGATGAAAGCACAGGATCACAGCACCGGGAAGTCATGGTGAGACATGCCAAAAGGTCAGGGGCCACAGGCACAGTTTCAGGTAAAGAAAAAAACAAAAAACAACAAGCTGAGGTCAAGCACAGGTTGGGAATCGGAACAAGCCAAGGTCCATGCCTGAGAATAAGAACATGAGACCAACAGGGGTTAACAAAAACTAAAGCACTGATCTAGTATAGTAGCTCATTGTGGTAGAGCTCCACAGATTGGCCTAAGCTGTAGGCAACTGTCTGCCTGCTGTGGAGTGTGAGCAATACCGGCCGTTACCCTCTGGGTCTATCCAAGAGAAGTTGACCTTCCGCACAAGACAAGAATTGATTTTTAGTATCGTACAGAGGGCCTGATTCAGACCCGTCGCAAGCGCTGTGCGTTCACAACCGGGTTGATGGTGGGCCAGTGCACATGCGCACGACGGAGCCGGCAACAAAGGGGGCGTGCTGTCGATGTTGAGTGACAGCACGCCCTCTTTGGTGGGCGGGCCAGGGAAGTGGCTGCCCAAACGGAGGCATTCCCATGTGAACGCCTCCATTTGGGGGCGGCCCCAGTGACATCACGAGTGATGTCAGTGGGAGAGATTTCGGCTCTGTTATACCCCTTTTACAACGGAGCTAAAACCCGGGTTTTTGAAGGGTTAACCCGGGCAGCTCCCTGGTGTAAAAGGGGAGAGTGTTGGATCGCCGGATCGAGTGACCCGGCAATCCAACCCAGGCAACTAGCAGGGTTTAACACGGGCGTAGCCCGTGAAACCCTGCTGTGAGAACAGCGCACTCCGGGTCACGATGACCTGGAGTGCGCTGCTAGCCGGCCGATTGGTCCGGCTTCAGTGGTGCTTGGAGATGACGTCATCTCCAAGCGACCACTTTCACTCCGCAAAAGCCAGGTCTATGCAGACCCGACTGCAGTGTGAGTGGCGCTGGCTCGGGAATATTCCGAGTCGGCGCTGGCAAATTCCGGGTCTGATCCAGATAGGAACTTTGGGCCTGATTCAGAGCCGTTCGCTATTTGCGGTCGTTCGTTCAAAAACAAGGGGTGGCTATTCAAATGATCCGTTCGCAAATTGCAGTCTGTTCCCACCTCTAAGTCTGAACGAGCACGCAAAACATACGCTCGTTTATTTGATAAAAACGCCCCCTGGCCGCTCGCACCATACGTCATGTCCGCTATTTATTAGATTAATCGAGTACATCGTACAGCGTATGAACTGCTCGCTATTCTTGTGGTTGGTTTTTTCAACCGCTATTTTGCGAGCAGTTCTGAGTTAAAAAAAAACAAGTGACGTGGTCAATGACGCTGCTGTATTAATTATGCACTCCCTTAAAACGCCCCTGTTACCACCCACATACGCCTCATTCTGTCACTCAAAATAGCAGGCACTCGCTATATAGCGTACAAACGATTTTCGGCCGCACTGACTGGTTCGCGCATGCGTACTAAAAACCGTACGCATGCGCAGATGTGCGAACATCGCTTGGAACGAGCGTACTGCCGCTAGCGAGCGGCTCTGAATGAGGGCCTTTGTTCCAACTCCGGGTCAGACCCGGAATTTAGGTGGAAAAGGGGTATTAGAGTCGAAATCTCTCTGGGGCTTGCTGCAACGAGACCCTACCACAAGGGTCTCGTCGCAAGCCCGATGGTCGCGATGGTCTTGACCATCACCACCATCTTCCTGGCCGCTCGCTATAGCTGTGGGTGGTCACCCACAGCTATGCGAGCGGCCAGGAGGCCGTTAAAAAAAAAAAATAGCCCGGCCCTGATTCAGAGCGAGCGGCTCTGAATCAGGGCCAGAACCCCTTAATTACTAAATGATACTGTATGCCAATAATCACAGGTTGGTCGAGGGTGCTACCATTAGCAACTACTATACAACAAAAGGGAAAAAGAAGTTGAAGTGTAATATGCTGACTTTTTGAAGGATAAAGGGGCACGCAAGTGGTGTATGAAGGGTGTGATCTAGGACCATGTGCATTGACGAGCTTGTTGATGTGAGCAAGAAGTCAATTTTCTGTTGTTATTTCATGCATTCTCTTTTTGTATAGGGAGGGGTTTGAATTTAAACATAGCAGTCTAATTATGAGCCTTCACAATTTTGCCCTGAAAAGTGTTATTGCTTATCTTCACATATCAAAGCAATAATCAATGTCTTTTTGTTTGTTTTTTTATTAAGATACTCTTGCATGGAGAGTGACTCAGATAAGTGCCCTACCTGACACTTTACTTCTGGGTTTGGACCCAGTATAACTACTGTGCATATACAGCCATTGGACCATGCATATAAAATAATAGATAGAGATATACTACCGCGCACTACTTCTGTTTGACTCAGTGCATTCCGCCATATTTTTGTAGGCATGAGCTATAAGTATGGAAGATTATTTCTCTATACCCCTTTATGTTAAAGTATGGAAGATCTGAGGTTGAAAAGGTTGTAATGGTAAAGAACCTTTTTAAGGTGTAATAAATGCAATACTCAAGAATCTGATGTGAAAATGGTCATACTGGTAACTGCACTTTACTAATGTAAATAAAAATGCATACATGCAATATCAAACTGATTAAACATATATTATGATGGCATATACATCAAGAAATGATCTGAGGACTAATACCATATATGTGTGTGAGTAGAATTCAGTACCATACACAATGGACCTCATTCAGACCCGCTCGCAAGCGCCTATGCGCAAGTGGGTCGATGGTGGGGCACTGCACACGCTGCGCGTGCGCAAGCCCCAGGGCGAGAGAGAAATTCTCTCACTCCGGGGCTTGCTACAAAAGGGGCGGCTGTCGATGTTGACCGACAGCTCGCCCCGTTTTGTAGGCGTGGTGGGGAGGTGGCCAGACAAACGGAGGCGTTTCTGAAGGAACGTTTGTAGGTTTGTAGACGGCCCTACTGACATCACCAGTGATGTCAGTAGGGTGCTTCCTGCTCTGTTAGAGCAGGAATCTGCCTGGGGCTTGCGGTAGACGAGACCCTACCGCAAGGGTCTTGTCGCAAGCCCCGATGGTAACCCACAGCTTAGCAAGAGGCCAGGAGGCTGCCTTTCAAAAGAAAAGTGGCCGCCCTCATTCAGAGCGAGCGCTCGCATTTTGCGAGCACCTCTGAATGCGGTCCAATGTCCATATGTTGATACTGGCAACTGATTGTAAAGCAGATAGCCGCATTTCTTATAACAGTGAGAATAATCCAAAGAAGATAAAGTCTGTTGTTAGTTCCGGGGGTGTCGCAAAGCGTCCCGTGGGTCCCCTATCATAAGTAATGTTTAACAGTCCGTGATCAAAAGTCACTATGATAACAATGATGGTGCTTGTGTTGTCCAGGTGATCTTCGGGGGCAGAGGAGAAGTAGGGTGCTTGGGTGGATAACAAGGGACTCCGGACTGTGCTATCCAATCGGGATTGGTGTGTGCCTTGGAGCAGGCAATCCCCGCTGGACCATGTCCCTAGGATAAGCAACTGCCTGGCGAGGGGGTAGCTCATTCAGGTCGGTTAGACACTTTACCGGGCACCCCCTCCGCACTTGAGATTCACCTTGTGAAAACCGTTGATCGAGCTCTGATCTCTCCCCCTGTTGGTGCCCTCTTAGTTCTGTAATCCTGCTGTCTTTGCCCGTCCGGTGTGGCCGCGATGTTCTGCTTCCTGTACACTTCCGGGTCACGCGACCGGGCTCGGCAGGTGATAGCGATAGGTTCGCAGTTGTTAGTACGCTGGCTGTGTGGGTAGGATGCCTCCAATGCGTTTCAGCCCACATAGGGCCTTCCTCTGGGAGATAGTGTGCAATATAAAATAATAGGCTGTTAGCGAGGGATCTAAAGATCTCTCTCCAGCTGTCACTACGCACCTTCACAGATCTCTGCCTCAATCCTAGTATTCCAAATTCACCAGATGCCTGCAAAAGTGTTCTCAAACCGTTGAGCGACACTGGAGAAAATCTTGCACAGAAGTGGACTTCCTCCACTTCAAATTCATTCTCTTTTGCTACGGTGCTGCTCTTTCCTTCTCCAAACAGTGTTATTTCAAAGTGGTTATCTCCACTCAGTCCTCCAGCCCTCATTGTCCTTTAACTCCCTCCTCTGCCCCCTCATCGCCTTCCCTCCTCAATTTCTACCACTGACTTTGCCTCCCGCTTCACATCCAAAAATTTTATATATCTGTCAGGACATCACCATCCACTAGGCCCTTCTTACCCATCCTAACTTTCCCATTCAGCCAACTCCCCTCCAGTCTCTCCTCTATCCTGCCAACTCTGACTTCATTCTCCCCAGTTTATGGTGATAAAGTCATGGCCCTTATCTGGTCTTTCCTGCCCTCCTTCCGCCTCCCACTGTGATTCTATACCCTCTTGTCTCCTCTACTCCCTCTCTCCCATTGCCCGTTCCCATCTTGCCCATCTCTTAAACCTTTAATCTCATCAGACACAATTCTCTCTGCATTCAAGCGTGGTCTTGGCTCTCTTTCTTAAAATACCCACCCTGGATCATAACACTGTCAAATTACCCCCCCACCTCTCTCCTCCCCTCTGCCTACAAGATCCTTGAGCGGATCGTTTACAACCACCTTATCATCTTTCTTTCCTCCCACTCCTTGCTTGACCTACTTCAGTCTGGTTTTCTTCCTCTCTACTCTACTGAAACTGCGCCTTACTAAAGTCAGTTTTACCTTCTTGCTGCCAAAGCCAAGTGCCACCACTCTCTGCTTATTTGTCTTGACCTGTCTGCTGCTTTTGACACCGATGACCACCCTTTCCTCCTGCAAATTCTTCACTCCTTTGTTCTGTGTGACACGGCCCTCTCCTGGCTGTCCTACTATTCTGACCACTTTTCTCATGGCTCTACGTTTCCCCCTCTTCTACTATCAGTTAGTGACCACTAACTCTTTTCTTGGTCCCCTACTATTCTCCCTCTACACTTCCTCCATAGGTAACCTCATCAGATCTTTTGGACTTCAATAACATCTACAGTATGTGCTGATGACACTGAGAACTACCTTTCCTCCCCTGTAATCTCCTCACTTGTGTCTCCAATTGTCTCTCTGCTGTTTCCTCCTAGTTTTCCCAGTGCTTTCCTAAACTTAACATGTCTAAGAGACCTGATCGTCTTCCCTCCTGCTCAAGTTCCCATTCCTCACTTGATTTCATCACCAACCTCACCATCTCATCTATCCATCTACTCCAACTTCTTCATGCCACACATTATGTATTTCTCCCAGTCTAGTCGCTTCCACCTTCATAATATTGCCAAGATCGGACCCATTATCTCACCCTAAAATCAACAAAGAGCCCCATCCACTCAACGGTAAGCTCTAGACTGAACTACTGCAACCTCCTCTTATCTGGCCTTCCTGGCTCCCACCTCTCTCCATTCCAATCTGTCCTTGATGCTTCTGCTTAGCTCATTCTCCTCTCCAAATGAACTGCCTCTGCCTCCCCCCTTCACTGGCTCCCCTTCCCCTTTAGAATCCAGTTTAAAACTTCTCACACTCACCTTTAAAGCCCTCAGCCTCTCCACTTCCCCCCACATTTCCAACCCTCATCTTCCTCCACATTCCCAGCCACCTACTTCGCTCAGTGAATGACAACTATCTCTCCTACCAACTGATTACCTCCTGCCACTCCTGCCTTCAAGATTTTGCTCGCCATCACTGGAACTCTTTTCCTCCCCCAATTAGACTCTCCACTACTCTCCAAAGCTTCAAACGAGCTCTCAAACCCCACTTCTTTATTAAGGTCTTCCAGCTCTTTTCCTAACTCACCCCTTCATTCTCCCAGCTCCTCCCTCACAGTCTCTCCCCTCTGTCTGACTGTCCTGCACCTCCCTTCTAGTCTGTAAGCTCTCACGAGCAGGGACCTCTTCCCTCTTGTGCTCCCTCCCTGACCACAAAGGCACCAAAGCTTTAGGCTCAGCAAGCATCGCTGCCACTGTAGGTGTTGTGACTGCATATGAAACAATGTTTAGAAAGCTTCTATCCCAGGTTTTGTACTGTAAGTGTTTTGCATTTTATTTTTTCTTCCTTTTGTTTTGTTTGTATTGTTTATGCTTACGTGCTTTGTAAGGCACTGCAGAACCCTTTTGGTACCATATTAATAAAGGATAATAATACTCATAATAATAATAATAATAATAAAAAGGTAGCCACTATGTTACAATAGTTAGCACCACCTAAAGATGGCTAAACTTTTCAGAGCTTGATAACTTGGGATGTAGTTTGTAAGCCGACGGTCTAAATTCCGACCGCCGGCTTCCAGACCTTCTAATCCCAGCGTGGTGCTAATGACAGGCGTTGAAAGCTTGACGCCTGTCATTAACCATATGCCGGAAGACCGACGCCTGGCATACCGAACGAAGGTAAGCCAGGCGCGGACAGCCGTGGGGTGGGGGGGTGGGGGTTTGGTTTAGGGCTCCTGGGCGGACTTACGGTCAGGCACCCCCCCAGAAGGGTTAGGTGTAGGCTAGGGGGAGGGAGGGTTAGGATTAGGCACCCCCGGGGGGAGGTTAGGGTTAGGCAGCCCCCTGGGGGACTTAGGTTTAGGCTGCGGGGAATGGGGGGTTAGGTTTAGGCACTTAGAGGGGGGATTAGGGTTAGGCACTTGGGGGGGAAGTTAGGGTTAGGCACCCCTAAGGGAGGGTTAGGGGGTGGAATTAGGTTAGCGATACCTACCTTAGGGACGATCGGGATCTTCACCCTTGTCGGGCTGCCGCTGTCGGGATTTGAACCGCCGGCCAAGTGCAAAAGTGGGACCGCATATGCAGCCAAAAGCAGAAGAACCTCTACACATATCTCTGATATCTGAAATTAAATATACAATATTATGCATAAAGCCTTTCGAAAGCAGCCAAGAACTAGAAAAATAAATAGACCCCATAGCCTCTTGCATGACCATTTCCACAGATGGATACATGAAATAAATATATTTTTTTGTGATTCTTTCACAAAGCACCATTGCATTGTCTTTGTCTTACATTAGTGCGCTTTTGTAGTGATCATATTCACAGCTTCACCTGTCTAAACATTGTCTATGGATATATTGAGCTCTAGGAGAATACTGTATCTAATAACACATTTGCTCTGTGTGAGATATTCCTTTATGTCTGGCACATACTTATCCAACCACACTATGCTGCCCATATGTGTGCTGGTATTATCCATTGTCTATGTATTGTGTACCAACAAATGTGGGTCTGTATTTAGGCCGTGTCACTATACAATACACTGGAAAGAAGTCATTGATAAGAGATCTGTGGGAGAGGAATTCTGGTGCTGGCTCTATACAGGAGGTGTTGATAGGGCAGGCGATAAATAATGGTTCTGCCTTTGTCCTTTTAGCTTTGCTTCTCTCAGAAAGCAGATGGGCTGCAGCAGATCAGTGGGTCATGTTGTGTCAGACCCTGCTATTAAGTAAGACGAGGCTGGTGAATGAAGAAAAAGTCTTGTATACCCTCTCGTTCCCTGCTGCCTTTAAGCTTGTGCTCGGTCAGTTCCCACCATTAATAAAGGAGGCCTGCCAAAAACGGCTCAGCAGTCACCACACAGAGATCTGTTATTGGAGAGCTGGATGTCAGATCTTTACCTCTCTCGGGGGACTACGTAACAAATATTGCAGCCAACCCTGAACAGTAGCATTATTTATCGCTGCATATCGCAGTCATTTGGATTTTACTTTTGGGGCTAATTATGATTGCTGACACGCCAGGGCACGGGCTCCAAAGAGAGACTGTCCCAGAGAAGCAGTGAATTGAATGCATTTGTTTAGTTTGATAAATAGGCTCCTCAATGCCAAAATAAAGCCCCCAGAATGCTGCTCACACCTTTTCTCCACTTATGTACCTCAGACATGTAGTTATATTATATTTATATGCACTTTATACACTATTGCTTTCAGTCACAGCACTACCAGTGCACCATGATATATCGGGCAAGTACCCAACCGATAGCTTCATCTGACCTCCGTATCATGTCTCAATCACAGCACTACCAGTGCACCGTGATCTATCGGGCTTCTACCCAACGGACAGCTCCATCTAATGACAGCATCAAGTCTCAGTCATAGCACTACCAGTTCACCAGGATCTATCGAGCAAGTATCCAACGGACAGCTCCATCCGACCTCAGTATCATTTTTCAGTCACAGCACTACCAGTGCACCATGATATATTGGGCAAGTACCCAACAGACGGTTCCATCCGACTTCAGTATCATGTCTCAGTCACAGCACTACCAGTGCACCAAGATCTATCAGGCAAGTACCCAACGGACAGTTCATCTGACCTCAGTATCATGCACAGCACTACCAGTGCACCATAATATATCGGGCAAGTACCCAACGGACAGTGGGTAATGTGTGGGGGTGCTTCGCGCTTCGTCCGAAGTGGTGTGCGTATGGGGGGGTTGGGTAGGGGAATGGGTGGGCATGTGTGGGATGGGGAGTTGGGGATGGTACCTGAGCTGCGCTGTGGGAGTAGGAGTGTCCGGCCTACTTTGGTGAATCGATATGCAGAGGTGGGTAACGCGCTCAAGGTGTGGGGTGGAGGTTGGGGTGTATGCGGGTGGGTGTGGAGTGATGTACAGACCAGACTGGGATGGGTTAAGGAGAAGATCTTTATTGGGGTGTACAATCTTAAGCTTGCAGTAGTGGGGAGGACTCGTTTAGGGGTGCAGTCATATACACAGTGTACCAATCGTGCATAAAAGTTCCAGATGTGCGTAGAAAGTTTCAACAGTGTCTTTTTGTTCTCAAGCAGTCTTTGGTGTTTTAGTTTGAGGAAGTCTTTTGGGGGGAGCACTGACTCAGTGGGGGATGTAAGTAGGACCTTTCAGGGGGTTTAGTCTCTGTGCAATTCACGTTACCCCTTGCTGGACTTATGGTCAACAGTCTCAGGGATCGAGTGTTTGCCGGGACGTGCTCGGTGTGGTCCCTCTCTGTATTTGTGTGTGCTGTGGCGTCCCACAGTAGGTGTGCTTAGTTGACCTACCGGTAGGTATGCGGTCCTCTGTGTCCCGGTGGATGCCCGTCGCTGTTGGGTGAGTATTGGTCGCCCTACCATGGCTGGGTGTGCAGGGAGGTATTGGCATGGTCCGTATGTTGCCGCGGTACAGCCGTGAGTGTCTGCCCCGGTCAGTGTAGTTACTTTGTGGTCAGCGTTGTTAGCGTGCGACGGCCCGGTGGCTGTGCTCGGGGATGCAGTGTCGCCGACGTTGCCGGGATGTGTACTTGCTGGGAGTGTTACCCTGGTTGCTGTGACCGTGCTGGGCAGTCCAGCCAACACATGGACGCTGCCTGTGTCCTGTGTTGGCTGGACTGCGCGGTGCACGCCCGTTGCTGGGGGTGGATGCGGACCGAGTGACTGGTTTGTGCGTCTTTGTTCTGCGCAGGCGTTTTAGCTTGGTTGGTGCTGCTTGTGCAGTGCAGGTACTTGTGGAAGAGACCCAACGCGTTTCTGCCTTACGGCCTTTCTCAAGGAGTAGAGACTTCAGTATCATTTCTCAGTCACAGCACTACCAGTGCACCATGATCTTTTGGGCTCGTACCCGATGGACAGCTCCATCCGACGACAGCATCATTTCTCAGTCACAGCACTACCAGTGCACCTTGATCTATTGGGATTGTACCCAACGGACAGCTCCATCTGGCTAGCAGGGTGCCTAGAATGGCACCCTGCAGCCAGAATCTAAGCAGTGTGCCGCCTGGAGTTTCCTTAGGACGCTTCAGACGGTCACACCGCTGCCTTTACAGCTCCTCAGGATGCTCAGGCTATTGCTGTAATCACCAGCAATTGAGGCCCCAACCCCGTGTGACATCACACGGAGGGGGCGTGGCCTGAAACAGGCCCGCTAATAATGTTATATGTATCAAAATGACCCTTGGCAGAAAAAAGGTTCCCCACCCCTGGTCTAGTGTATATGCCCCTTAATAAAAGTATTTGAAGGACATATTGGTGTTGAGAATACGGATTTTCTCTCTTCATTTGTGAAAAACAGTGGGCCTGATTTAGAGACGGACAGTAATGCAATCGCAACTGCATTCTCTCAGTTGCTAAAATATGCTAATGCCCTCCAAAGCAGAGCTGAGCATAGGGACGCCACTGCTGCCTTCCCATATCCATACAACGATGTGCAAAAAGCGTAAACATCAGTACTGCAGCTCCCCTGGCACGATGGGAGTTCTCATGCACATCCATGAAACCGCGCTTAAATGGCCAGACACGCCTGCGTTCTTCTAACCACCCCTCTCCTGTTACCATCCCCAAACACTGACTACCTGTCACTCACTTCACGAATGGTTCCTCTATACAAAAGGTAGTCGCAAAACAATCGCTGCGCATGTGCAGTGCTGCATTTGCACATGCGCATTAGCAAACAATCGCTTGATCTGCGTAAATATCGGCATCTTAGCCATCTCTGAATCAAGCCCAGAATCTTTCTGCTGGATTGGACATTCCTATAGGACATTTTGAAGGGAAGTTATATTATTATCATTTATTTATATGGCGCCACAAATGTTCCGCAGCGCCTTACAAATTACATAAACAAGTTGTAGACAAGCGACTTACAGAACAATACAATACAATACAGGACCAGGACATGGATAATATATACAGTATCCCAGATAAGCAACAGAACATATGCCACCGAGTGTTAGGTGCCCTAGTGGTGAGTAAGAAGTAGATGAAACTAAAGTAGGGAGAAGCACAAGAGGGTAGAAAGCCCTGCTCGTAAGAGCTTACATTCTAAAACCTTTCTATGTTGGACTTATGTGGTGACTAGTAGCACCTTCACTGCTTTCATATTTTTTTGTGATTTGTCCTGGATTATCTGTTTTAGGTACCATTTGGATGTACTTAGGCTGCATATATATATAGGCAAGCCATTCTGTAGCGCCCTTGCGCTTATCACTGATTATCAATACCATTAGTGCTTTCATAAACTTGTGTTTCTTCTTTTCTCTCCCCTTTTGTTTCTTCCTTTAGTTGCCCTTCCCTGGTGCTTGCTTGGCTATATTGCGTGTACAGCATTTTTGTTTTTCTGAAAATAGAGATTAAGGAGACTATTTATCATAGTGGCAGTGAAGGCCCCAGAAAGTATCATTCTTTATCGCCACATAGTGTGAGAATAAGGAATGATTTTTCAGGGCTGTGTATCATTGGCTCCAATGAGCGTAGAGGTTGGCAGTAAAGAGATAGTGCTCAGTGCTTGTTCTGACACTGCACAGAACTGTCCAGGAAGAAGCATGTAGGCTGCTGCGGAGGGATCAGAAGATCCCTTTCCAGGGATAATGACTCCATATAGGGACAAAGTGGGTAATTCCTTCTGAAGATGGCAATAGCTAGTGGGGCCAAACCGCAGTCCCCATTCAGCGTTAGTTACCCCAAAGCAGAAGATGTCTCTGGGGTCCTGGTGATACCAAATAAGCTTCTCTGCTGAGTAGCCACCATGCTTGATAAACCAGCTGTATGTTGTGTATATTGTTGATATAGGTGTTGCTTTTATTACCTAGGGAACTGCAATAAGGCCTTTTTGCTGATGAAGTGCAGTGGTCACATAACTGCTTTAATCCCAGAAAAAAATTACTTATATTGTGATGTTCTTTTTAAAATTACATTAGAAGCTTATGAGTGACATATTTCAGTGTTGTCAATCTTATCCCATTATTCTTTCGGACTCAGAGTCACAGATTAATTTTTCTCCAAAACGTGTCACAGACCTGGTTCCAAGATACTCCAAGCTCTAACCACTGTCCGTAACTTTGTCAAGATCAGCACCTGTTTGCGCCTGCGTCACATGGGTCTGACACAGAATTAATAAAAACAGAAATTATTACACTCCCCAGCATCTCTCCCACTCACTAATAAGTTGTCTGACACCACTTAAGGCAGGGCTCGACAAAACCTGGGGCCAGGTCGCCATGGCGACCAGATTTGGCTGCCTGGCGACCAGGTTTTCAGCAACCCCCAGGCCCTGTAGTGCAGACCGCAAGCGCGGTCCACACTACAGAGTAACAAACATACAGTCGTCAGCGGCGGCTGTATGTTTGTTATAGCAGCCGATGAGAGTCTGTCAGACTCTCATTGGCTGCTGCGTCGTTCACGGAGTGAGCTGGCTGGAGCTCACTCATGAGCTCCACCTTCTGGCTCACCCCGCAGCAGGTTGGGAAAGACGTCACGTCATGACGTCTTTCCCATAGTGCAGAGCAGCCAGGAGGAGCGGACAGCGGCGGTCGGCAGTAGGAGCGGGGATCAGGTAAATTGCGTTTTTTTTTTTTTAAGGGGCACTGCATAGGAGGGATGGCCGCTACTGTAGGGACACTGCATAGGATGGATGGCCGCTACTGTAGGGACACTGCATAGGTGGGGGTGGGCGCTACTGTGGGGGCACTGCATAGGTGGGGGTGGCCGCTACTGGGGACACTATGGGGGGGCTATTACTAGGGGAAATGCGTAGTGGGGTCTACTACTGGGGTCACTGCATAGGGGGGACTACTACTGGGGGCAATGCATAGGGGGGGCACTTCTAGGGGCACTGATTAAAGAGACACTACATAAGGGAACCACTACTGGGGGCACTGCAGAGGGGGGATTACTACTGGGGGCACTGCAGAGGGGGGATTATTACTGGGGGCACTGCAGAGGGAGGATTACTACTGGGGGCACTGCAGAGGGGTGATTACTACTGGGGGCACTGCAGAGGGGGGGATTATTACTGGGGGCACTGCAGAGGGGGGATTACTACTGGGGCACTGCAGAGGGGGGATTATTACTGGGGGCACTGCAGAGGGAGGATTACTACTGGGGGCACTGCAGTGGGGGGATTACTACTGGGGGCACTGCAGAGGGGTTTACTGGGGGCACTGCAGAGGGGGGATTATTACTGGGGGCACTGCAGAGGGGGGATTACTACTGGGGGCACTGCAGAGGGGGGATTACTACTGGGGGCACTGCAGAGGGAGGATTACTACTGGGGGCACTGCAGAGTGGGGATTACTGGGGGCACCGCAGAGGGGGGATTACTACTGGGGGCACCGCAGAGGGGGGATTACTACTGGGGGCACTGCAGAGGGGGGATTATTACTGGGGGCACTGCAGAGGGAGGATTATTACTGGGGGCACTGCAGAGGGAGGATTATTACTGGGGGCACTGCAGAGGGAGGATTACTACTGGGGCACTGCAGAGTGGGGATTATTACTGGGGGCACTGCAGAGGGGGGATTACTACTAGGGGCACTGCAGAGGGGGGATTACTATTGGGGCACCCCGTTAGTGGTGTGGCCATGTGGGTTGGTTGTCAGCGGCGTAGGTGCTCAGTAATGCTTCCCGGGGGGAAGGGGGGTTCTGGCTCCTACACTTTCATCCTGACTCCTAAGTCTTAGAAAAATTTGTCAAGCCCTGACTTAAGGTATTTTTTAGGAGCTACTCACTTCAAATAAGATGCCGTAAGAGTTCTTTATAACTACAGTAATATCTGTAATGCAGATATGTAGCATGGATTACCCAAATTCACAGGCAAAATGGATCCAATAAGAATCACAGAAACCAATCTTATCAAATGAAGTTTAATATTAGAAAGATACAACGCTTAAAGTATATACAAAAACAAAAAGAATGACATAAAAATATAGGGCCTGATTCAGACCCGGTTGCTAAGCTGCGAGCGCACGCTATGGGTGATTATCGCACATCTGCGCATGTGTATGCAAAGTACGCATTGGCAAACCAGTCACTGCGGCCGGGAATCATGCACTCGTAGAACACAGACTGGACGCTACTTTGAGTGACAGATTGCGCCGTTTGTGGGTGGTGACGGGAAGGTGATTGTGAACGGGGGAGTGGATGTGCGAACGCAGGCGTGTCTGAGCGTCAAAACGGAGTTTAATGGGTGAGCATAATTAGCAAAGTAGCGTCATTGAACACGTCACTTGGTTGTATTATAGCCCGAACTGATCGCAGTGCTTGGGGTGGGGTAGGGGCTACCTCAAGTGCTGCATGCTGCTCCGATGGGTCTCGATGTTCCCGATTAATCGCACACTTCCTTGAGGTAACGTGTGCTAACAGAGGAAGGTGGGCGGCTTTATACTCCTGCGTACGCTCACTGCTATCGCCTTCTAAGATATAGAGGGCATCCTTAAGTCAGACAGTGCGATCGTGGGATTGCATACCCGACCCCTTTTGGCAGCGAGCGATCGCTGCTTGGCGTCCGGGTCTGAATCAGGCCCATAGTCTTAAGCAAATAATTTTCTTATAAACAAAAAGGAAAAAAAAATTACAGTCTCACATTAATCTGTTTGTGGGGAGACACAAGAAGATGGAGAAATTCCCAATGTCAGATTGGCTCCCAAGAATTGTACAGTTCTACATGGTATTTTATGCCTACCTGGGCTGTCACACTATCCCTCTGTTGCTTGTGTAGACGCTTGTCCAGAACATGCTGTCACTCAGGTATGGAGGGAAGACACTCTCCAGGCCAACTTTATGTTGGTGAGAAGAGCAAGACCACATAATTTTACCAATGGGCTATACATAAATCTGCCAGCTCCCCCTCACATGTAGCTGGACAGTACACATAAAGGATTATTCAAGTTACCATGCTGGTAATTAAAAGAAATACACTTAAAGACAAAAGGTTAAATTTTTCCTAACATCTCATGATCCATAACATAATCACATATTTAACCTCTCGAATACATATGGCAATTACCCCTTTTATCATGATTATATTTTAATGTGGTTTTTTAACATAAATCATCTAAACTAAGTTAAATGACAGTGTGGTTTCCCAAAGTTATATTTCTTCTTGGTACGTACAGCACAATATAGATAGGGTAAGGGGGAGGTAGGGAAGGATTGATTGCAGAGGAATATTGGTGGGTAAGAAAGATCGTTATAAAGTAATAAAGGTAGAAGGTGCACCCTCGGAGTAAATTGTGTATATCAGAGAGAAGAGAAAAAGGACTCCGTATGTGGGGCACACTCCTATAGAATTACCAAGCTATAAAAAATACCTTTTATTGAAATTCATTAAAAAGGAATTTTTGGCCATTTTTTTCTCTTTTCCTATCAGGTTGGACAATACAAACAAACAAACAAACAATTCTCGAATCGTAGGAGATACACTGTAATATTACTGCAGTTTAAGTTGTATACTTTCGTCAATACCTATGGAAAAAATATATCATGTTTCTATCTTTCAAAAACCACAAGGCAGGACTTTTAGGTATTAAGATATACAATTTGGATGTAATCGGCAATCACAATTGTTTTTTGTATATATTGAAATATATACAACAGTCAATAATCACAGTTGTTTCTTATATATACATATAGCAATGTAGGTATTCAGGATTGCCGCTAAGCAGATTCCTGCTATGCAATCATCTCAATTTGTGTTGTGTATTTAGTCAGAGACTATGGAATAAGTATATGTATCTTATGTTAATATCTTTCAAAACCCACAGGACAGGATATTTAGTATTGAGATATACAATTTTAAATGCAATCGCCAATCACAATAGTTTCCCTTTGTATATTGAAATATATATAACAAATGGTGATCACAGTTGTTTCTTATATAGCATTTAACAATGCAGGTATTCAGGATTGAGCCTGAGCAGATTTCTGCTATGCATCCATTCTCAATAGAGGAATGAACAGGGAATCTTCCTAAGTGCGGTAGCAGCAATAAAACATATGCATATTAAAGTGAAATAAGCACACATACATATATATATATATATATATGCACATACACATAGCACTTAGCAAAGCAAGTATTCGAGAGTGCCTCCAAGCAGATTCTTGCTATGCAGTCATCTCAATTTATGTTGTATATTTAGTCAGTGCCTATGGAATAAATATATATATCATGTTCATAGCTTTCAAAAACCACAAAACAGGACATTGAGTATTTAAATATACAATTTTGAATGAAATCGGCAATCACAATTGTTTCCTGTGTATATTAAAATATATATGACAATTGGTAATCACAGTTGTTTCTGATATATATCTATATATAGCATTTAGCAATGCAGGTATTCAGGGTTGCCTCTGGGCAGATTTCTGCTATGCATCCATTTTCAATAGAGGAATAAACAGTGAATCTTCCTAAGTGTGGTAACAGCAATAAAACACATGCATATTAAAGTGAAATGAGCACTCTAACAGTGCAAAAAAGGGGGCAAAATAATAAATGGATAATAAATCATATGAAAGTGAAAAAAATACACACAATTAAAATTGCTATACACCACGGATAACCACAGTAATATATTAATATTGGTAGTAGAGGCGTCCCTCGATTCTACCTATGAGACTAAGTATAACAAAATTATGATAGATATAGATGAAAGAGTTGTGTACTTATACACCTGGGATCTGCTGTTTCCTGTCTTATAAATATATAGAGGCCAGAAAATGAGAGACCCCAGTACTGGCACAATGAAGTAAGATAAGGTGCTTCTGCTTTTAAAGCCAAATCACACCGCTGTCCCTGTTGCCAAACAGCAGCACAGGGAGTCCCGGCGGCTGGCAGTAATGAGAGAGCAGTAGGGGGTAGAAGGAAGTACCTGATGCTTAGTCTCCATTCATATGTGGTAACCGTGGTGCGGGGGTCCAGAGTGCGCACTGAGGAACCCCCAGCAGGCTGACCAACACGTGTTTCGCCGGGGCTTTGTCAATTGGCATGCTGTTCCTCAGTGCGGATTATTTTATTAAAGGGTCCATTATAGTATTATTTCTTGCTGCATCTTGTCAACACGCACAGTGATGGCAGCCATTTTGTAAGCTGATCTGGTATCGATGATATTGTAGCCAATCAGGACCTCATTCAGAGTTGGTCGCATGCGCCGATGCGCTCGCAACCGACTTGATGGTTAGTCCTGCGCACACGCAGTGGCCGCACTGCGCGTGCGCAAGCCCGGAGCGACAGAGTTTCTCTACAAAAGGGGCGGCTGTCGATGTTGACCGGGGGGGTGGTTTCCAAAACGGAGGCGTTCCTTAACGAATGCCTACCGTTTTGTGGGCGGCCGCACTGACATCATCAGTGATGTCAGTGGGGAGTTTCCTGCTCTTTCAGAGCAGGAAGCTCCTTGGGGCTTACGAGTGCCCAGACCCAACCTTAGGGTCTGGTTGTAAGCACCGATGGTCGCGATGGTGATCACCATCACGACCATCAACCTGGTCGGTTGTCAAGTTGTGGGTGGTAACCCACAGCTTAGCGATCGACAATGAAGCGGTCGTTCAGGATGCGAGCGGCCGCCCTGATTCAGTGTGACCGCTTGCAACTAACGACCGCCTCTGAATGAGGTCCTCAGTTTGCTAGTATACTTGCTGGGATATTCCTGAACTCCTGCCACACTCCCAGGAGAACAGACCATCTCTTGACTACCATCCGCTGCCCCAGTGAAGTGGGTGGTCTAAGGGAATGATGAACCGACTCATGTCATCAAGGCTCTGCTTCTGCTGACCGATGCTGCAAGTTGTTGCATTGCACAGAGGTAGGAACATTGGGCCTGATTCAGCAGTGCACAACCTTTCTATGCCTCTGTCTGATTGACAGGCAGAGGCATTTAAGGTGTGGTGCGGGGGGCGGGGACGGCTGGCGTTCTTGGAAATGGGGCATGTCGGACCTGTTTTCCGGAAGTGGCAAGGCCAGGGACTGTGTCTACGGATGCAGTTTCCTGGCCTCGCAAGCCGGCCAGCCTGATTAAGCTTCAGCTTACTTGGTTGGCTGACGGCCCTGCACCGTCCACAATCGCAACCAATGGTCGCAATGGTGATCCCAGTCTGTGACCTAAGTCGCAGTGGAAGGATCACAAATGCAGCAGGGGGTGTCATACACCTCCTGCTGCATTTGCATATAAGCAAGGACAGAATTGCAAAGCTGAGTCATCCCCATTGTCGGGATTGCTTAATTCCTATCACCATACTTCATGCCTGTCTGTGGGACAATGCAACAAGCTCATCAAGATTAATTGATGGCATTTGTTGTTGAAACTCCATTGTCATAACTAACTAGAGATCCACTCAAAGGTTTTACTACCTCCAATGATTCATTTCCCTTACAAAATACATTATTATCCCCTCATTCTTTTAATTGGGTGCAAATTTATGGGGACATTCCAACAACACACCCCTGCGGTGGAGCAGCGCGGGTCTTGCTCTCCACAGTTACATTCATTATGAGTGTTTGGAGACATGGGCCCTCATTCAGAGCCGTACGCTCTGAGCAGAGCGCACGCTCTGAATGAGGGCCGGGCTCCATTTTCATGGAGCGTCCTCCTGGACGCTCGTATAGCTGTGGGTCACCACCCACAGGCTATACGAGCGTGCTTTGTGATGGCAGCGATGGTCGAGACCATCGCGACCATCGAAATTGCGAGCCGGAGCCTGCGGTTGAGGTTTTCAACCGCAAGCTCCGGAGTGATTTTGGCTCTATCAGAGCCAAAATCACTCCCACTGACATCACTAGTGATGTCAGTGGGCCGGCTTCTGACGGGAGGCGTTCCCGCGGGAACGCCCCCGTCAGGGAGGCACGCCCCCGGCACGCCCACCAAAGGGGGCGTGCTGTCTATCAACATTGACAGCACGCCCCCTTTGATCGGACACAACGAGCGAAGGACTTTCCTTCGCTCGTCGCGTCTGGCGCATGCGCACGACGGAGCTCCCTCCGTCGTGCGCATGCTCAGTCCATAACATCGACCCACTTGCGAGCGGACAGCCGCTCGCGAGTGGGTCTGAATCAGGCCCATGGGTCTGTCTTCATTATAGGTGACTGTATGTGGTAATTGACCTATTAAATTGGTTGGTGTGAGCCTGCAGGTACCAGAAGGGGCCATTAATTATATAGGAGACCCAGGGCCTGATTCAGAGGTGCACGCTATTGCGACTGCGTCTTTATGCTAATACCACGAATGATAGACTTCGTACAGAGACGCCCAGTGCTAATCCACCGCTGTGCACCAGCGTATACCATACCATCGTACATTGCACCAGCCCTATGGAGGCACAGATTATTTGTTACCGGTGTCAGTGCAACTGCAGCAAAAGACGCAGAGGCTGACCGCGGCACGTCTGTATCTGGCTAACCACCCCCCGTTACCATCCAGAAACGCCCAGTAACATTGCCTCTCTCTGCGTCCAAATTCATTCTACGGGTACTGGCAGTAACCAAAAGGACGCATGTGCAGTGCGGCTCCTGGCAGTAAGTATAAGGACGCATGTGCAGTGCGGCTCCTGGCAGTAACCATCAGGACACATGCGTAGTGCGGCTCCTGGCAGTAACCATGATGCGCAGTGCGGCTCCTGGCAGTAACCATCAGGACGCATGTGCAGTGCGGCTCCTGGCAGTAACCATCAGGACACATGCGCAGTGCGGCTCCTGGCAGTAACCATCAGGACACATGCGCAGTGCGGCTCCTGGCAGTAACCATCAGGACACATGTGCAGTGCGGCTCCTGGCAGTAACCATCAGGACGCATGTGCAGTGCGGCTCCTGGCAGTAACCATCAGGACACACGAGCAGTGCGGCTCCTGGCGGTAACCATCAGGACACGTGCAGTGCGGCTACCGGCAGTAACCATCAGGACACATGCGCAGTGCGGCTCCTGGCAGTAACCATCAGGACGCATGCGCAGTGCGGCTCCTGGCAGTAACCATCAGGACACGTGCAGTGCGGCTACCGGCAGTAACCATCAGGACACATGCGCAGTGCGGCTCCTGGCGGTAACTATCAGGACACGTGCAGTGCGGCTACCGGCAGTAACCATCAGGACACATGTGCAGTGCGGCTCCTGGCGGTAACCATCAGGACACGTGCAGTGCGGCTACCGGCAGTAACCATCAGGACACATGCGCAGTGCGGCTCCTGGCAGTAACCATCAGGACGCATGCGCAGTGCGGCTCCTGGCAGTAACCATCAGGATACGTGCAGTGCGGCTACCGGCAGTAACCATCAGGACACATGTGCAGTGCGGCTGCTGGCAGTAACCATCAGGACGCATGCGTAGTGCGGCTCCTGGCAGTAACCATCAGGACAGATGCGCAGTGCGGCTCCTGGCAGTAACCATCAGGACGCATGCGCAGTGCGGCTCCTGGCAGTAACCATCAGGACACGTGCAGTGCGGCTACCGGCAGTACCCATCAGGACACGTGCAGTGCGGCTCCTGGCAGTAACCATCAGGACACATGTGCAGTGCGGCTCCTGGCAGTAACCATCAGGACGCATGTGCAGTGCGGCTACCGGCAGTAACCATCAGGACACATGCGCAGTGCGGCTCCTGCCGGTAACTATCAGGACACGCGAGCAGTGCGGCTCCTGGCAGTAACCATCAGGACACATGAGCAGTGCGGCTCCTGGCAGTAACCATCAGGATGGGTGCGCAGTGCAGCTCCTGGCAGTAACCATCAGGACACATGCGCAGCGCGGCTCCTGGCAGTAACCATCAGGACACATGCGCAGTGCGACTCTTGGCAGTAACCATCAGGACACATGTGCAGTGCGGCTCCTGGCAGTAACCATCAGGACAGTTTCTCGAATTAGTGTAAAGAAGTAAGGAGTCAGCTGTGGCCATGCGGAAATGGGGTCACAGATGTGTTCAGCTTAGAATCAGGCCCTATGTGTCCCAGCAAAACAACAGTGCTCTGAAGCTGATGGTGGACCTAAGTGTCCAGCTGCAGAGTTGCTGCTACACTCTCTTCTAAATGACCTCTAGTGTGTCCATTTGCCTCACCTGCTGGTGCATACAGACTTTCTACACTCCCAAGATTACTACCAAGGTGCCAAGGAATCATTCCAAGGCTTAGCGGCCCCTATAGTATGATTGATACTAGGGAATGATTAGATAAGTGAGTTTATCCCCCTCTGTATTGCAGATTATTGTATAGTTATGGTATGAATAAATAAATATATACGTGTGCTTCATAAAACACATTATTGCCAACTTTATGTAGGACCCTCATTACTTGGATACTGGTTGGCCTTATGACCCAACGATGACTTGCTAACTCTTTAAGATTATTATTATTTATTTATATGGCGCCAAAAGTGTTCCGCAGCGCCTTACAAAGTACATAAACAAATAGGTTGACCAGTGACTTACAGAACAATACAATACAGGACAAGGACATGGATAATATACATTTCTACATTAGCGACCATAACACCCAGATAGGCAACAGAGCAAAGTAACCAAGTGTTAGGTGCCCTAGTGGGGAGTAAGAAGTAGAAG
This sequence comes from Taudactylus pleione, assembly GCA_031769625.1. Lineage (NCBI taxonomy): Eukaryota > Metazoa > Chordata > Amphibia > Anura > Myobatrachidae > Taudactylus > Taudactylus pleione. The sequence goes on from JAUIMM010000073.1 coordinate 1,265,834, forward strand.
AAACTAAAGTAGGGAGAAGCACAAGAGGGTAGAGGGCCCTGCTCTTAAGAGCTCACATTCTAAAGCGGAGGGGCAGACAAATGTGTGACAGAGATGGGGTAGGCAGGGAGGAATGAATATGTGGCAGCAAGTTAGGATGGGAGCTGGAAGGCTTTGATGAAGTAGTGGGTCTTGAGAGCCCGTTTGAAGGATTGTCGAGGGGTGGATAGTCTGAGCATTTGGAGAGGAAGATGAGCCGAGCAGCAGCATTGAGGACAGACTGAAGAGGGGATAGAAGGGAGTTGAGGAGGTTACAGTAGTCCAATCTGGAGATGACCAATGAGTGTATGAGGGTTTTAGTGGCATCCTGGGTGAGAAAGGGTCTAATCTTGGAAATATTTTTAAGATGAAAACGACAGGACTGGGAGAGATTCTGGATATGTGGTTTGAATGAGAGGGAGGAATCCAGGATAACTCCCAAGACAGCGCACTTTGGGGCTAGAAGAGATAGTTGTGCCATCAATTGTTAAAGAAATAGTGGGAAGTGAGGTTATGTTGTGGGGTGAGAAAATGATCAGCTCAGTCTTAGACATATTAAGTTTAAGAAATCGCTGGGACATCCAGGAAGAAATAGCAGAGAGACAGTTGGAAATACGAGTGAGGAGAGAGAGGGAGAGGTCAGGGGAGGAAAGGTAGATCTGAGTATCATCAGCATAGAGATGATATTGGAGGTCAAAAGAGCTGATGAGTTCACCAAGTGAGGACGTATAGAGTGAGAATAGGAGAGGTCCAAGAACAGAACCTTGGGGAATACCTACTGTAAGAGGCTGTGGGGGGGGGAGAGGAGTCATGAGAGGAGACAGAGAAGGACCGGTCAGAGAGGTAGGAAGATAGCCAGGAGATAGGAACAAGTGTAGATTGTTTTAAAATGCTTGGGTGAGCTTGTTGTGTAATGATGATGTGACGGAGTATTGAGATGACTGGGAAAGGTAACTGATGGTTGCAGATGGTAATATTGTGCTGCAATGTCCTGTTATGGATCTATTAATTTCATCTCTATTCTATTCCTCTCTATCAGACATGCAACAGGGAAATTCCCTGATTTGCCCGACGAAGAGGATGGTGGATCCCAGGTTATCTTTGCCCAGAAGACTCCAGAGCAGGTACCATAAACTCACTGAATTCCCCCTTCACGAGAAGGGTAGATGTGTATATGATTCCTGGTACTTGTCATGTTACCAGCCAGAGCAGAGGGGGCTCCTGGTTGGGGGTGTAGTCTGTGTACATAGGAGACTGCTTTCTTTCTACCTTGCCCCAGCTGTCAGCTGTCACTTTGTATCACCGCACAATAAAAGACTGAAAGTGAAGGCAGATACAATGTAACATTTCCATCCCTGGCTCCTGCTAGCCGGTGCCTTTTCTTTGTGGTTTTATTCCTGACACTGGATCTGCCGCCTCATAATCCCCCCCCCCCTCTGCATGTTACTGCCCTGGCCCTGCCTGGGCTTTGTACTCTGGCTCCTGCCTTTGATCCCTGAAGCGATAATAAGTATTAAATGTTAGCACATGATACAGAATACCCCTGGAGAGAGGTGTCTCATTCTACCAGGTCCAGTCTGGCTGGACGTGGCTTCTATGTCAGATTACTGCTCACTTATGGCCAAGTGGTTTCATATAGGAGGCAGATTCTTCCCAGCTTGTGATATCTTTATTTCAGGAACTGTAAAGATTCTGGCAGTTGTATGTTAGTTCTACAGACCAATAAAAAAGGACTATCGTGTTCCAAAATAGCAATGTTACACAGCACATTAATAATAACCGCTCTGTGTCCTGCTGTCAGTACAGCCTATTATGAAAGTCCAAAGGCTCTTATAGTAATAGTGCACATTATAGAAACTGAGGAAGAACGGGGTACGGGGTATATGAAATAAGGAGTTTTAAACTGGGTCAATAATATAGAGATTGTAACATACGTACTGTGTCCAGATGGCAGCAATCAAGGGGATTCCCCCAGCAAAAAACAGCAAGAATAAGGATCATAAAACCGAACCTGTAATCATATAAATAAGATCATAATGCAGTGATAGCCCAAGTGAGCAAATGAAAGACATATGTGTAGTACAGGCCTGGAAATGTGCTGTATTCGCTAGATCCTAAGCAGGAGGGCTATATACATGCTCTATGGGGCTAATTCAAAGATATACGCTAACCCGACGGTTAGCGCACATCCGATTGTAGCCGTTCTGCGCCAGCGCAAGACCCATGTGCAGTACGGGTCTGCGATCCCACACGCAGAGCGGCAGCAGGCTGTCAGTGTTTGGCAGTCTGCTACTGTTTCGGGAAGGGAGGGGGAGGTGATGGACTCCATTTCTCAAAACGGAGGCGGGAGGAAAGGATCTCCGTCAGCTGATGAAGATTTCCTGGCCTCTTTTGAGCAACTGCGTTCGCCGGGCTTAAGTGACCCCATGGTTACTCAGCCGGCAGAGGATCACGCGGCAGGTGTTCCGATGCTACGTCCAAGTTATATGATCTTAGGTCTCCCTGTAGCAGGAGATATTTGGCATAGGGTCTGTAAATGAAAGGCAGCCACTGATTGGAGGACATGGGTGCTCTCCTTGGAAGCCTAGCAATGCAATTCAGAGGAAGTCAGGGCATTTAAATAATATATATTATAATGGAAGAAACCTCTGTAGACGGGTGTAGTAGGTATTACCGCCGACAGCGGAAGCCCGGCAGAGGTGAAGATCCCAACTGCTAATTAGGTAAGTATCGCTAACCTAATTCCCTACCCTAACCTTCCTTTAGGGGTGCCTAACCCTAACCTCCCTCCCAAGTGCCTAACCCCCTCTAAGTGCCTAAACCTACTCCCCCCCTTCCCCGCAGCCTAAACCTAAGTCTCCCAGGGGGGTGCCTAACCCTAACCCCTCCATTCCACTAGCCTAAATCTAACCATCCCGGGGGGGTGCCTAACCCTAAGTCCCCCCGGGAGCTCTAAAACCTAACCTTGCCCCCCCCCCCTGCGGACAGCGCCCGGCTTACCTTCGTTTGGTATACCAGGTGTCAGGCTCCCGGCGTAGGTCTAATGACAGGCGTCGGGATTTCGACGCCTGTCTTTAGTACCTTGCTGGGATTAGACAGTCGGGAAGCCAGCGGTCGGCATTTAGACCGTCGGCTTCCTGACTACATCCCTTTTAGACTTCCCATACACACAGGGATTTGGATGGCCAATTTTGTTGTTCCAGACCGAATTGGTCCTAATCACTGCATGAATCACTATGCCCATCTGTGCACAGTATTATATACTGTACTTTTTGCAGATTACCAATCTCATTTCACATTTTTCATACAATGAGATTGCAATGGTTATCTTTAATAAATATTGGCAATCATTCAGAGCCGTACGCTCTGAGCAGAGCGCACGCTATGAATGAGGGCCGGGCTCCATTTTCATGGAGCGTCCTCCTGGACGCTCGTATAGCTGTGGGTCACCACCCACAGGCTATACGAGCGTGCATTGTGATGGCCGCGATGGTCGAGACCATCGCGACCATCGAAATTGCGAGCCGGAGCCTGCGGTTGAGGTTTTCAACCGCAAGCTCCGGAGTGATTTTGGCTCTATCAGAGCCAAAATCACTCCCACTGACATCACTAGTGATGTCAGTGGGCCGGCTTCTGACGGGAGGCGTTCCCGTGGGAACGCCCCCGTCAGGGAGGCACGCCCACCAAAGGGGGCGTGCTGTCAATCAACATTGACAGCACGCCCCCTTTGATCGGACACAACGAGCGAAGGACTTTCCTTCGCTCGTCGCGTCTGGCGCATGCGCACGACGGAGCTCCCTCCGTCGTGCGCATGCTCAGTCCATAACATCGACCCACTTGCGAGCGGACAGCCGCTCGCGAGTGGGTCTGAATCAGGCCCATTGTGTCTCCCTGTGAAAGATCCTCCAAGATGACCAACTTTATTCTGTTTACTGTCTGAAGTAATAATCTATAAATGACCAGCCTGCATAGAACTGTGCAGATCATGTTCCTGGTACAAATACCCAGTGACAGATGCATAGTCGGAACATTTTACAGAACATTGTATACTTGAGGATCAGTAGTTCACCAAACACTGCATTTACGTTGACCCCTCTCCTCATGGATTACAGCAATGCGCATCACAGGATTATTTCCTTGGCTACGCCCACACTGTTGTTAAAATTATTAATGCGAGATACATTTCTAATGCAATAAAAGTGCATGTAAATAATAAAAATCATTGCAGCAATGAGACTAGGGGGTATATATTTACTAAAGTCAGGGGTTTATAGAAGTGGAGTTGCCCATAGCAACCAATCAGATTCTACTGATCATTTTATCTAGCACCTTCTATAAGATAATAGCTAATATCTGATTGGTTGCTATGGGCAACACTTCTAAGACGCACAGCGCATGTATCAAGGTATATTACTGTAGTCGCTCGCAGCAACTAGTTATGCACTGTATGATGGACAGTCAGGGGGAGGTAATGGGGAGTGGAGGCATAGAACGCAGGTATGTTGCAACAGTTATGGTGGCGTGTCACTTCCTGCGTCTAAGTTCCTGTATACGAAAAAATGGCTCCTGTGTCTTTGTTCCCGCGGACATTATGTAGGAATAAGAAGGATCTGCGACCAATGCTGCGTCTTTGTACGCAGACTTACAAAGCCGGACGTAGGCAGCTCAATACATTCCTCGGAGACTGCGACATTGGCGTATTTACGCACAGCAGCGTACACAGATGCAGCAGCAACAGCATTTGCGCACCACTCTGAATCAGACCCTATAAATGCAGTTACAGCTAACACTCATATCAATGGGTGCACATAAACACGATGGGGCTCATGTAGAGTTGGCCGTAAACGCAGTTTGTGCTTTTTTCCCCGCTAAATGCGTGTTTTTCTACCAGAAATTGTGATGTATCCAACCCTATGGCGATTGGGATGCGTTTTACGATTACCACTCCTTGTGCTCAAAGAGGCGGAATGGATGGTGAAGGGGGTGCGCAAAGACGGACATATAGCAAGGATCGCAGGTGCGATTGCAATAGCGATTATGCACGCAGTCTCACTGCGATAGTATGCTAATCCATTGCGATCGCTATGCCCACTTTACCTTACACACATCCGTAATCCTTAGCAAGACTGGGAAACCATCGGTAACAATGAGTACCACCACAGCCTCACACACACTTGCACAAGCTCTGACCTTACTCAGGAATTGCTAACCTACGGGTACGCAGTGAGAGCTCAGGCTGCTTATGGCAGTGTAGTGGATCATTTAACCATGCCCCTACAACAGCGTTCAAACGCACTGGCACCCCTGTGTTTTGAGGACCACCCCCCCCCGCCCCCGTCACCACCCCCAAATGGTACTTTCTGTCAATCACTCTGCGATGGGTCTGCGTAGCCTCTGCAGTCCCGATCACAGTGGAGTGTTCGCGCACGGGCACTGCGATGCATGCGCCCTGCGCAACAATTCAATAGTCGCATTTGCGATCCTTGCTGAATCAGGCCCATAGTGCAATAAGGACGTATTAGCACAAATGTGTCCCAAGCTGACCACAGGAAAGACTCCTGTGTGGCTGGCAGGAGGAGGACTTCTTGCAGATGTTCGTCCATTGGCACAAAATAAGAAATGATGATGATGATAACGAGTGAGGGCCTGATTCAGACCCACTCGCGAGCGGCTGTCCGCTTGCAAGTGGGTCGATGTTCTGGACTGAGCATGCGCACGACAGAGGGAGCTCGTTGTGTCTGATCAAAGGGGGCGTGCTGTCGATGTTGATTGACAGCACGCCCCCTTTGGTGGGCGTGCCGGGGGCGTGCCTCCCTGGCGGGGGCGTTCCCACGGGAACGCCTCCCGTCAGAAGCCGGCCCACTGACATCACTAGTGATGTCAGTGGGAGTGATTTTGGCTCTGATAGAGCCAAAATCACTCCGGAGCTTGCGGTTGAAAACCTCAACCGCAGGCTCTGGCTCGCAGTTTCGATGGTCGCGATGGTCAAGACCATCGCGGCCATCAAACTGCACGCTCGTATAGCCTGTGGGTGGTGACCCACAGCTATACGAGCGTCCAGGAGGACGCTCCATTTTCATGGAGGGCGGCCCTCATTCAGAGCGTGCGCTCTGCTCAGAGCGTACGGCTCTGAATGAGGGCCTGAGTCTGAATCCCTCCCAATGACACTAGTAGTATAAGTAGTGTGACCTATATGCATAATTACAGTGATATTTGCAATCGGTCAGCAGAATGAAAACACATTTTCCATTTGATCTTTTATAGGTTAAGACAACAGATGTTTGTATTTATTTCAACTTCATTAGTACTTTTTATTCTGCTTTTACATGGTGAATGTAACTTTATTATGTATTAATACCACTGTCCAGACTTAAGGCCTGATTCAGAGGTGGACACTTACCCAATGGTTAGTGCACATCTCCGATTGATAGGGGGCTGCGCATCCACAGGATGTGTACTACACATGTGCAGACCTCCATCTGCGAGTCCACCGCAGTGCCTCCCAGCCAGGGCTGCCATCAGAAATTATGGGGCCCAGGACTAACAAAACAGGCAGGCGCCCCAACGTGGGGGGGTGACAGAGGTGGGTGGAGCTACACCAGGGGGTGGAACACCAATCTCTGCGTAAACCAGTTTAAAAAGCTGTAAAGCAACGTTTTATACATACTTGCCTACTTTTGAAAACTAGTTTCAGGGAGATCGTAGGTGGCAGTATAATGTGCCGCGTGGAGCGCGTCACGCCGCTGAGGGGGAGTGTCATGCCCCGCCCCAGGGGGTGTGTCTAGCTCCACCTATTATGGGTGTGTCTATTGTCATTTAGGGGCGTGTCCTGCAGTGGCAGGTGAAAACTATAGTACTAAGAGCAGCATTTTAGCAGGAGGCTCCTGAAAGTACAGCTGCCTGTTTAAAAAAGGATATAAATCAAATATTAATACATTATTGACTATTGTTAACCATAAAATGTCCCCAGACAATAGTTGCCAATGATTTGGGTGGGAAGTAGGGGTGAGCGGGTTCGGATTTCTGAAATCCGAACCCCCCCGAGCCCCCCCATTCCGAGGCAGATCCGAGTCAGGCTCGACTTTTCCCGCCTGACTCGGATTCTGAAATCGAGGCAAAACGTCATCATCCCGCCTTCCGAGTCTCGCGGGTTTTGGATCCTATATAAGGTACCCGCGTCGGCGCCATTTTCTCACTCGGCTGTGGACAGTGAAGAGGGAGGATGGGAGTTAGGGCTGGCTGGGCTGTGTAGTGTAGTGTAGTGCAGAGTTGTGCTGTGCTGTGCTGCGCTGTGCTGCTGTTGTCCATAGGGGCTGTGTCCACTACTTCAAAGTCCATAGGGGCTGGCTGTGTTGTGCTGTGCTGCTGTTGTTAATAGGGGCTGTGTCCACTACTTCAAAGTCCATAGGGGCTGGCTGGACTGTGTTGTGCAGGCAGTTGTCCATAGGGGCTGTGTCCACTCCAAAGTCCTGTGCAGTGTCCCAGTCCTAAAGGGGTGCTGTAGTGTTGTCCAGGGGGTGCTCTGCCCGTCAGGGGTGCTCCCCCTAAGTGCTAAAAAAAAAATTATTTTTTCTGTGTTTGTGAATTGTGTGCGCAGTAGCCGCACGTGCATCAACAAAGTAGTGCCAAGCGTGCGCCTGTATCATAAGTAAAGGGCCGGCTGGCTTGACCGTTAAAGGGTGCTGTAACCCCCAAAGTACACTCCAGTCCAAACCAAATAAAAAAATATTTATTGTGTTTGTGAATTGTGTGCGCAGTAGCCGCACGTGCATCAACAAAGTAGTGTCAAGCGTGCGCCTGTGTCATAAGTAAAGGGCCGGCTGGCTTGACCGTTAAAGGGTGCTGTAACCCCCAAAGTACACTCCAAACCAAATAAAAAAATATTTTCTGTGTTTGTGAATTGTGTGCGCAGTAGCCGCACGTGCATCAACAAAGGAGCAGCGCCAAGCGTGCGCCTGTGTCCCATAAGTAAAGGGCCGGCTGGCTCATTTCTTAAAGGGTGGTGTAACCCACAAAGTGCACTACTCTCCAGCAAAAATAAAAAAATATTTTCTGTGTTTGTGTGCGCCTTAGCCGCACGTATATATCAAATCGATATAACATAAATGGAGGACCAAACTTTCTCCGATAAAAATAAAATAGAGAAAGATCAAGAACCACTTCCTCCTAGTGCTGAAGCTGCTCCCACTAGTCTTGACATAGACGATAACATGCCATCAACGTCGTCTGCCAAGGCTGATGCCCAATGTCATAGTAGAAGCCACATACAATCCCAAATGACAAAGTTCAGGAAAATGACCTTAAAAAAAACATTTAAATCATCTGAAGAGAAACGTAAACTTGCCAATATGCCATTTATGACACGGAGTGGCAAGGAACGGCTAAGGTCTTTCCCTATGACTAGTGTGTGTCATACTAGTATGACTAGTATGTTCATGACTAGTGATTCAGCTTCACATGACGATGGAAGCCCTGCTCCCGCTAAAAAAATCAAACGAGTTAAGCTGGCAAAAGCACAGCAAAGAACTGTGCGTTCTAAGAAGATATCACAAATCCCCAAGGAGAGTCCAAGTGTGGTGGTGGTTGCGATGCCTGACCTTCCCAGCACTGGACGGGAAGAGGTGGCTCTTTCCACCATTTGCACGCCCCCTGCAAGTGCTGAAAGGAGCACCCACAGTCCACTTGCTGATATGCAAATTGAAGATGTCACTGTTGAAGTACAACAGGATGAGGATACTGGTGTAGCTGGCGCTGAGGAGGAAGTTGGCGAGGAGGATTCTGATGGTGATGTGGTTTGTTTAAATCAGGCTCCGGGGGAGACAGTTGTTGTCCGTGGGATGAAAAAGCCCATCACGTTCATGCCTGGGCAGAAGACCAAACATTCCACCTCTTTGGTCTGGCAATATTTCTATCCAAATCCGGACAACAACTGTCTTGCCATATGTACCATATGTAAACGTGGAATAAGTAGGGGTAGGGACGTTAACCACCTAGGAACATCCTCCCTTATACGGCACCTACAGCGCGTTCATAATAAGTTACTGTCAAGTTCAGAAACTTTGGCTAAGACCGTAAGCAGTCCAGGGACACCTAAATCCCGTTGTCCTGATGTATCCAAGCGCCTGCAAACCACACCGTCAACTCCCTCCTCGTCAATTTCCTCCTTAGTCAGGATCGGAAGTAGTCCTGCAGGCCATGTCACTGGCATGACTGACTCTCCTATCCGGGATTCCTCCGGAGGATCCTGCATTGCTACGCCTCCTGCTGCTGCTGTTGCTGCTGCTGGGAGTCGTTCATCACCCCAGAGAGGAAGTAGGAACACCACTACTTTTACTAAACAATTGACCCTCCAACAGTCCTTTAAGTACGACAGCAGTCATCCTGAAGCAAAACGTATAACTGAGGCCTTGACTGCTATGTTGGTGTTAGATGTGCATCCGGTATCCGCCATTAGTGCAGTGGGATTTAGACAATTGATGGAGGTAGTGTGTCCCCGGTTCCAAATCCCGTCTAGATTCCACTTCACTAGGCAGGCGATACCGAAACTGTACAGAAACGTCAACAAAAGTGTCCTCAGTGTCCTGAAAAATGCCGTTGTACCCAATGTCCACTTAACCACGGACATGTGGACAAGTGGAACAGGGCAGACTAAGGACTATATGACTGTGACAGCCCACTGGGTAGATGTATCCCCTTACGCAGCAACAGCAGCAGCGTCACCAGTAGCAGCATCTCAGAAACACCAGCTCGTTCCAAGGCAGGCTACGCTGTGTATCACCGGTTTCAGTAAGAGGCACACCGCCGACAACCTCTTAGAGAAACTGAGGGAAATCATCGCCCAGTGGCTTACCCCACTTAGACTCTCCTGGGGATTTGTGATATCTGACAACGCCACCAATATTGTGCAGGCATTACATCTGGGCAAATTCCAGCACGTCCCATGTTTTGCTCACACAATAAACTTGGTGGTGCAGAATTTTCTGAAAAGCGACAGGGACGTACAGGAGACGCTTTGGGTGGCCCGAAAAATTTCTGCCCACTTTCGCCATTCAGCGACTGCGTGCCGAAGACTGGAGCGCCAGCAAACACTCTTGAACCTGCCCCGCCATCATCTGAAGCAAGAGGTTGTGACGCGGTGGAACTCAACCCTCTATATGCTTCAGAGGATGGAGGAGCAGCAAAAGGCCATTCAAGCCTATACATCCACCTATGACATAGGCAATGGAGGGGGTATGCACCTGACTCAAGCACAGTGGAGAATGATTTCCGTATTGTGCAAGGTTCTCCAGCCCTTCGAACTTGCCACACGTGAAGTCAGTTTAGACACTGCCAGCTTGAGTCAGGTCATTCCCCTCATCAGGCTTTTGCAGAAGCAGCTGGAGAAAGTGAAGGAGGAGCTAAGACAGAGCGATTCCGCTCAGCATGTGGGACTTGTGGATGAAGCCCTTCTTTCGCTTTGCCAGGATTCCAGGGTGGTCAATCTGTTGAAATCAGACCACTACATTTTGGCCACCGTGCTCGATCCTAGGTTTAAAGCCTATGTGGTGTCTCTCTTTCCGGCCGACACAAGCCTGCAGAGGTGCAAAGACCTGCTGGTGAAAACACTGTCAGCTGAAGCGGAACGTGACAACAGCTCCTTCTTCATTTTCTCCCGCAACTGGGGCTGCCAGGAAAAAACTTAGGTATCCTAAGCAACCCGCTGGCGGTGATGCAGGGCAGGCAGGACCAAGTTTGGACATCTGGTCCGGACTGAAGGACCTGGCAACAATTTCTGACATGTCTACTGTCACTGCATATGATACTGTCACCATTGACAGAATGGTGGAGGATTACATCGGTGACAGCATCCAAGTAGGCATGTCAGACAGTCCGTACCTGTACTGGCAAGAAAAAGAGGCAATTTGGAGGCCCCTGTACAAACTGGCTCTATTTTACCTGAGTTGCCCCCCCTCCAGTGTGTACTCCGAAAGAGTGTTTAGTGCAGCCGGGAACCTTGTCAGCGAAAGGCGTAGGAGGTTGCTTCCACAAAATGTGGAGAAGATGATGTTCATAAAAATGAATTATCAACTCTTCCAGGGAGACCAGCCTCCAGAACGTACAGAGGGACCTGTGGTGGTGGATTCCAGCGGGGACGAGTTAATACTCTGTGAGGATGAGGATGTACACAACACTGAAGAGGGTGAGGAATCGGTGGATGAGGATGAGGACGACATCTTGCCTCCGTAGAGCCAGTTTGTGCAGGGACAGATTAATTGCCAGCTTGTTTTGTGGGGGCCCAAACGAACCAATCATTTCAGCCACAGTCGTGTGGCAGACCCTGGCGCTGAAATGATTGGTTTGTTAAAGTGTGCATGTCCTGTTTATACAACATAAGGGTGGGTGGGAGGGCCCAAGGACAATTCCATCTTGCACCTCTTTTTTTTCTCTTGAATTATGTACTGTTTGGGGCCTAGTTTTTCAAACTGCCATCCTGTCTGCCACTGCAGTGTCACTCCTAGATGGGCCACGTGTTTGTGCCGCCCACTCGTGTCGCTTAGCATAGTCATCCATCTACCTCGGTGCAATCTTTTAGACATAAAAACACTATTGTGAGGTGTTCAGAATAGACTGGAAATGAGTGGAAATTAAGGTTATTGAGGTTAATAATAGCATAGGAGCAGAAAAACCAACACATTCTGTGATTTTAGCTGTTTTTATGCTTTTTTAAAAAAAAATACAGATCCAAAACACAAAACCCAGAACCCAAAACACCGAAGGGTGGTTTTGGCAAAACCAATCCAGATCCAAAACACGAAGAAAGATCCAGATCCAAAACCAAAACACAAAACACGAAAAGTGGCCGGTGCACACCCCTAGTGGGAAGAAATGAAATGTGCACAGAGGGGGCAGCTGTATTTTTAGTCAGAGCTTCCTTATTGTGATATATCCATTCACCAGCATTAACTGCGCTCTGAAAGGGCACTCACTGACAGTCATCCATTTATTGGCTACTCACTGACAGTCATCCATTTATTGGCTACTCACTGACAGTCATCCATTTATTGGCTACTCACTGACAGTCATCCATTTATTGGCTACTCACTGACAGTCATCCATTTATTGGCTACTCACTGACAGTCATCCATTTATTGGCTACTCACTGACAGTCATCCATTTATTGGCTACTCACTGACAGTCATCCATTTATTGGCTACTCACTGACAGTCATCCATTTATTGGCTACTCACTGACAGTCATCCATTTATTGGCTACTCACTGACAGTCATCCATTTATTGGCTACTCACTGACAGTCATCCATTTATTGGCTACTCACTGACAGTCATCCATTTATTGGCTACTCACTGACAGTCATCCATTTATTGGCTACTCACTGACAGTCATCCATTTATTGGCTGTCAGTGAGTGCCCTTTCAAAGTGCAGTTAATAATGCCTGTGACTCAGCACCCAGCCCCCATCGCTATATATGAGGCATTCGCAGGTCTCATTGGCCGCTTACAATTATATTTGAGGCCACCATGGGGGGAGAAAAGGACACCATACCTGCGCTGATGGCCCTGAACAGTGCAGCGCTGCTGTTAACAGGCTCCGCTCTGCCCACCACCGCCATTGCGCCCAAGCACACTCCACCGCTCACTAGCCGGCCACCGCTACCCACAACCCCGCAGTGGCCGGCCTTGAAGTGTCATGGCGTCACGCGTTGTGACATCATGACTTGCCCCCCCCCCGCAGACTCCGCCCCCCGACAGTGCGGTTTTGCGAATGCGCAATCAATAGATTTAAAGAATACGGGAGTTCAGGTAATGTTTGTGAGTGACGGGGAGGCTTTATTAAAAACCGGGAGACTCCCGCTAAAATCGGGAGGGTAGGCAACCCTGGCGTTATTTATATATATATATATAATATATATATATATATATATATATATATAATATATATATATGGGATATGAAACAACGGCACTCCGGTCCCTTGTATAAATGATAACAGTGGCGTTGCTTAATTCAACGTTTCAACACTTTCTTTGCGCCTTCGTCAGGAAACAGCATCATGCTGTTTCCTGACGAAGGCGCAAATAAAGCGCTGAAATGTTGACAAGGGACCGGAGTGCAGCTGTTTCATATCCCTATACATTGTATCAACCTATGAGGCTGATTCCACGGAGGGCACCCGGAACCAATTGAGTGCCGGAATACCAGTGTATATATATATATATATATATATATATAAAAGCCTGAACCACATAACATACATTGAAAAAGCGGGATGTGGTCAGGATACCGGCGAACGCTATCCTACCCGACGATATCCCGACATTTACATCCCGATATGGGACTAATTATAGGCGTCCAAATCCGACACCCGGCACCTGGTGTAACCCAGGCACATATACTACTGTTCTCTCCTGGTGTAACCCAGGCACATATACTACTGTTCTCTCCTGGTGTAATCCAGGCACATATACTACTGTTCTCTCCTGGTGTAACCCAGGCACATATACTACTGTTCTCTCCTGGTGTAACCCAGGCACATACACTACTGTTCTCTCCTGGTGTAAACCAGGCACATATACTACTGTTCTCTCCTGGTGTAACCCAGGCACATACACTACTGTTCTCTCCTGGTGTAACCCAGGCACTTGTACTACTGCTCTCTCCTGGTGTAACCCAGGCACATATACTACTGTTCTCTCCTGGTGTAACCCAGGCACATATACTACTGTTCTCTCCTGGTGTAACCCAGGCACATACACTACTGTTCTGTCCTGGTGTAACCCAGGCACATATACTACTGTTCTCTCCTGGTGTAACCCAGGCACATACACTACTGTTCTCTCCTGGTGTAACCCAGGCACTTGTACTACTGCTCTCTCCTGGTGTAACCCAGGCACATATACTACTGTTCTCTCCTAGTGTAACTCAGGCACATACACTACTGTTCTCTCCTGGTGTAACCCAGGCACATACATTACTGTTCTCTCCTAGAGTAAATCAGGTGCATATACTACTGTTCTCTCCTGGTGTAACCCAGGCACATATACTACTGTTCTCTCCTGGTGTAACCCAGGCACATATACTACTGTTCTCTCCTGGTGTAACCCAGGCATATACTACTGTTCTCTCCTGGTGTTACCCAGGCGCATATACTACTGTTCTCTCCTGGTGTAACCCAGGCACATATACTACTGTTCTCTCCTGGTGTAACCCAGGCACATATATTACTGTTCTATCCTAGAGTAAATCAGGTGCATATGCTACTGATCTCTCCTAGAGTAAATCAGGTGCATATGCTACTGTTCTCTCCTGGTGTAAATCAGGTGCATATACTACTGATCTCTCCTAGAGTGAATCAGGTGCATATACTACTGTTCTCTCCTAGAGTAAATCAGGTGCATATACTACTGTTCTCTCCTAGAGTAAATCAGGTGCATATGCTACTGATCTCTCCTAGAGTAAATCAGGTGCATATACTACTGATCTCTCCTAGAGTAAATCAGGTGCATATACTATTGATCTCTCCTAGAGTAACTCAGGTGCATATACTACTGTTCTCTCCTAGAGTAATTCAGGTGCATATACTACTGATCTCTCCTAGAGTAAATCAGGTGCATATACTACTGATCTCTCCTAGAGTAAATCAGGTGCATATACTACTGTTCTCTCCTAGAGTAAATCAGGTGCATATACTACTGATCTCTCCTAGAGTAAATCAGGTGCATATACTACTGTTCTCTCCTAGGGTAAATCAGGTGCATATGCTACTGATCTCCACGAGAGTAAATCAGGTGCATATACTACTGTTCTCTCCTAGGGTAAATCAGGTGCATATGCTACTGTTCTCTCCTAGAGTAAATCAGGTGCATATGCTACCCTTACACAGCTGCACACAACTACAGTGATCTTATGTCCTATGCGACTATCTGCCCATATTCTCAGTTGACCGTATCTAAGCAATCGCATTTCCCCATCTCTCCTACCCAAGACCAGCCATCGTCACTAGTTACAGCACGCCTAGCCCATGTTTGGTGCAGAAGGTGCATGCACAATCAATTCCCACAGCGCAGTATAGTTCCCAACTCTGGCTACATGCCCAGTTACCACCCAGTAACGCCCATTTAGCCATCGGTGAGAAATGACCAAGGCACTTACAACTTAGGGGTAAAATTTACTAAGAGTCGAGTTTGGTCGAGTTGTGTGTTTTTTAAACTCGATTTGCATCGCCAAAACTCGGGGGAGTTTTTTTTTTTTTGTTTTGCAAATTTACTAAGAAGTGAGTTTAGCTGAAAGTGAGTTTTTCGATGGTGAAGCAAATCGAGATTTCTCCCCCAAGTTGCAAGTGAAGAGGAGATAACTCACCCGAGATTGCAGTGTTTTCTCTCTGCAAATCTCTCCCGAGCTAGCAGCCTGCACGTATCAGAGAAATATGTGCTTGCTGCTTGTGTGTTAGACCTGTAAAAAAGGGTTCATTATTTTAAAAAAAATGACGTGAGGTCCCCCCCAAAAAGACTAACCAGCCCCGGACTTGTCAGCCTGTCCTTGTTCTTAAATATACAGGGATAAAAATGTGTGTGGTTCCACTGTAAATTAAAAACCAGCACCAGGCAGCAGGGCCAGAGCTAGTTTTAAATATATGTATAAAATTTTAGCATGAGGTTCACCACATATTTAAAACCAGCTCTGGACCCTTTCTAGCGGTGGACTGATGCCACAGCCAGGGGAGCCTTTTCACCGGGACACCCAGCCACAGCATCAGCCCTGACCGCTAGTCAGCCCAGGCCAGGATTCCTGGGGAGTTGGGGAGCCCCCCAATAAAGAGCTCTTCCTCTCCAGGGCACCCCTGACCTAGGCTGAGAGGCCAGGGCTATCCCCACCACCCCTGGGCGGTGGGTGGCAGGTTGATAGTGTAGATGTATTATGCAAAAATTAGAATTTCTACTTCAGGGTCCATAGGGTATCCACAGGATACCTTGGGGTATAGGTGTGACGTCAGTCATCGGGCACCATAGAGTTAAGCTTTCAGCCTCCCAGGATGCACTAGGGTCCCCCTCCTATACCCCGCCCCCGAGCCAAGGCACCTCAGTTTAGTTTGGTGCCCGACCGGAGTCGGGTGCACCTGTTGGAGTGGGGGCTAAGAAGAGCCCCTGAAGTTTTCCTGCATGCAGCTGTGGCTGCACATCTGGATGTACAGCATGGACAGTCAGTCCTGACGTCCATGCTGTCTTCCCTACACCCCCGCCGGTACCAGAACGCCGGTACCGATCCGGGGATGCTGGTGAGCATCTGGGGTCACAGCTAGCGGTGACCCCAGATGTTCCGGACCATGGCCGGAATCAAGGGGGACAGCAAGGTAAGCAGCGGGGTCCCGCGGTGGGTCCCCGCTGTTACATGGTCCAAAGTCCCCAGGCAGGGGGCTCCCTGGGGACTGGCTGCAGCGTGGAGCCAGGTATATAACCTGCGCTTCCACTAACCCCCTGGGACAGCGGACCACAGCAGCGCGGCAGCGCTGCGGCGTCCCGGGGGTTAAATGCATGCCAGGGGAGCGCGCCTTCCCTGTCTCACAGCCGGCGCCTCCCCCGCTGCACACAGCCCTCTCTGCAACACGCCGACTGGCCCTGTGGCAGCGCTCCTCCCCCAGGCCAGCCTCCTCTCTGCTCCTCGGCGGCCATCTTCCTGAACGCATGGTGAACGCTGCTGGAAGCCTGGACGGAGGCATCGTGGTCTGGTTCCCCCCGCATACCTCTCCTCCGTTGTGGTCAGGTCTGTGTATGCAGCGCTGTGTCCTACCAGACTCTGTGTCTGTGTAGTTGATTTATCAGCGCTGGTTAGTGCAGGAATTGATTTTCTTTGCATTGTATGTGACTCTGCCAGCGCTGCTGCCTGTATCTTCTATTCTGACTGGCAGCTTTATTACTGTCCCTGTTCTTTCTGCTTGCGGTGTGGTGCTGCAGGGTGGTCTCTCGCCTCTTTAAAAAAAACAATTGGTGAGAGGGGTCACATACTTTGTACCATCATGTCTGAAAGTGATTTTCCTCTCCGGCTACAGTGTACTACGTGTAAAGTACCTTTAGCGGAGGGGGAGGGTACCGCGGAGGGCCTCTGCCGGCAGTGTTTGTCAATGGCGCGGCCTATTACGCTTACAGCACCGGTACAGGAGCCGCCCTGGGCTTGTTTCGCTCAGGCGCTTACAACCTTAGTGGGTCAGTTAGCTCCGCAGCCCGCGTTTACACAGATGGGTTTGTCCCAGCAATCAGTGGTGTCGTCACCAATGCAGGATTTCCCAAGACAATTGGTGGTACCCCGCAGTCTCCCTATTTCCCCTCTCCCGGTTTCTCAGGAGCCGGCGTGGGTTAACTCACTGACGAGTTCTGTACAGCACTTGTCGGATGTGTTGCAGGGGGAGGCTGTGATGCGGCCACATAAACGGCCGGTGGCGTCTCTGTCGGCTCCTTATGAGGATGACGAAGGGACGTCTGATGATGGGGAGATTCTGGATCCTTACGATCAGGAACCTCTCCATACTAAGGACGCTGACGCTAGGTCCAAGGTGTATATTCCTGGACTTATTCGGGCAGTCCGCACTGCCATGGTGATTGAGGACGAAGTTCCCCCAGTGGCTAAATCCAAGTATGCCTTTTTTAAGGATGTGAAGGGTGACGCCACAGTCTTTCCTCTTTCGGGTCAGTTAGTGGACCATTTAGAGGAGGCGTGGAAACAGCCTGGCAAGCGATACCAGCCGCAGAGGCGCCTGGCGGTGGCTTATCTGTTCGCGGATAATTATTTTGCTAAGTGGGAATCCCATCCACAGGTGGATTCTCACGTGACACGTCTTGTCCGTAGTGCCACATTGCCGATGCCATCCATGTCCTCCCTTAAGGATGCTACGGACCGCAAGGTGGAGATCTGCCTGAAGTCCGCTTATTCCCTTGCAGGGGGGGCAGCGCGGCCGGCTATGGCCATTTGTTGGGTTGCCAGAGCGATGGAGCGCTGGGCGGATTCATTGGAGACGTCCTTTGATTCCGACTGTCCGGCCGAACAGGTGGAGTTGATTGGTAATCTCCGTGATTCGGCCACTTATATCAACGAGGCGGCCTTAGACATTAGTACCCTGGTGTCTCGAATTTCTTCAGCAGCGGTGGCTGCTCGTCGCACTTTGTGGTTGCGATCCTGGAAGGCGGACGCTGATTCCAAAAAGGGTTTGGAGGCGTTGCCCTTTAACGGAGAAGTTCTCTTCGGTCCAGATCTGGACAAGATTGTGGCCACGCTGGCGGCAGCCAAATCGGCATGTCTCCCGTCGGCCGCTGTTCCTTCTGGTTCAGGACCATCGTCCTTTCGGTCTTATAGGGCCCAGGGCAGGCCCAAACCACAGTCTTTTCCCCGACAGGCCGGTCCCAAGAAATCGGCCAAGCCCCGGAAGCAGGCATGGAGTACCAGACGTCCGGCCCCTAAGCCAGATGACAAGCCTGCGGCCTGACGGTCCGGGCCTCTCTTTGGGGGATCCCAAAGTGGGAGGCCACCTGCTGCAGTTCGCCGGGTGTTGGTCGGTCATCACGACAGACACTTGGGTTCTCGTGGTGGTCTCCCACGGGTACGCCCTCTCTTTCCGGCACAGACCCCCGGCTCGATTTTTCACCACGGGTCTACCATCAGACTGGAACAAGGCCACGGAGCTGCGGAAGGTCTTGCACACTATGCTCCAGGCTGGAGTTATAGTGCCTGTTCCATTCTCCCAGAGGGGCCAGGGTTTCTATTCCAATCTCTTTTTGGTGCAGAAACCCAATGGGTCGTATCGTCCGATTCTCAACCTCAAAGATCTCAACAAGTCTTTGCGGGTGCCGAAGTTTCGGATGGAGACCCTACGGTCCATCATTCTGGCGCTGGAACCTGGGCACTACATGGTGTCATTGGACATACAGGACGCTTACCTGCATGTCCCTATTCTTTTGCGCCATCAACAGTTCCTCAGGTTTGCAATCCGCAGCGACCACTTTCAGTTTCGGGCGTTACCTTTTGGCCTGGCAACAGCACTGCGTGTGTTCATCAAGGTGATGGCGGTCATGGCGGCTTCTCTGCGGCTGCACGGAGTCCGCATGTTGCCGTACTTTTACGACCTTTTATTAGAGGCAGGATCTCCGGAGCTCCTTATGCGCCACTTGTAATAAACTGGTTAATAAACTGGCAGAAGTCCACTCTAATCCCGTCTCGGCGGATTCTGCACCTCGGAGCCTTATTGGACTCGGGACAGCAAAGGATCTTTGTGACGGGGGAAAAGATTTCTGCATTACAGTCGAGGGTGCGCAGTTGTCTGCACAGCCGCCGGGTGTCTCTACACTCGGCGATGAGGTTACTGGGCTCCATGGTGTCGGTGTTCGACATGGTGGAATATGCCCAGTTTCACTCCAGACCTCTGCAGCACCTGATCCTGTCCAAGTGGAACGGGCTGCCTCAGTCTCTAAGGTCCCAGACGATGGTGCTCACCCCGGAGGTTCGCCTGTCCCTTGCCTGGTGGTTACAGACGACCCATCTCAGCAAGGGACGTCCGTTCTGGGTACCAAATTGGGTCCTGTTGACAACGGACGCCAGTCTTCGGGGCTGGGCAGCAGTTTCGGGTCCACACTTGTTCCAGGGCAGGTGGACTCCGACAGAAGCGGAGCTTCCAATAAATATCTTGGAACTCCGTGCGGTCTTCAATGCCCTTCAGCAGGCACATCTGGTTCTCCAGGGTCGCCCAGTGCAGGTCCAGTCGGACAACGCTACCACCGTGGCCTACATAAACCGGCAAGGAGGAACCCGAAGTCGGGCGGCTCTCGTAGAGGTGTCTCGGATCCTGGTATGGGCGGAGCGCAATCTTCCAGCCATATCAGCTGTCTTCATCCCGGGAGTGCTAAATTGGGAGGTGGACTTTCTAAGTCGCCAGGACGTTCATCCGGGGGAATGGTCCCTGCACCCGGACGTTTTTCAACTACTGGTGGACAAGTGGGGTCTTCCAGAGATCGACCTCATGGAGTCCCGGCACAACAACAAGTTGCCGGTGTACGGGTCTCGCACAAGAGACGAAGAGGCGTCTCTGGTGGATGCTCTGTCCGTCCGGTGGACTTTCCGGTTCGCTTACCTGTTTCCTCCGGTTTCCCTTCTTCCACGGGTAATCCGGAAATTCAAACAGGAAGGAGGGACGCTCCTGTTGATAGCTCCCGCGTGGCCCAGACTGCACTGGTTCTCAGACCTTCAGGGTCTGTCCGTGGACAGTCCTCTGCGGTTGCCGCTACGACCGGACCTTCTGTCGCAGGGTCCTTGTCTTTACCCGGACCTGACTCGGCTGTCTTTGACGGCGTGGCTGTTGAGACAGCCATGTTGAGGTCCAGGGGGTTTTCCAGCTCTGTAGTGCGTACCATGTTACGAGCTCGGAAACCGTCTTCCGCGAGGATATACCATCGCGTGTGGCATACGTTCTTCCAGTGGTGTCGACCGAGAGGTTATGCACCGCGGGAGTTTCGTCTGTCTCGGATACTCACCTTCCGACAAGCGGGACTAGATCATGGGCTTCGCCTTGCTTCTTTGAAGGTACAGGTTTCGGCCCTGTCTGTCTGGTTTCACCGTAGGATTGCTACAATCCCGGATGTGCGCACCTTTATGCAAGGTGTTCTCCGCATTCAGCCGCCCTTTGTTCCACCTGTGGCGCCTTGGGATTTGGCTGTGGTCCTGAGGGCTCTCCAGGGACCGCCGTTTGAACCACTGGGCTCAGTGGATCTTAAATGGCTAACAGCGAAGACTGTTTTCCTTCTGGCCATTGCTTCGGCCAGACGTGTTTCTGATTTAGGGGCTCTTTCTTGTAGACCCCCTTTCTTGATTTTTCATGGGAACAGGGCAGTGCTCCGCACTTGGCCTGAATTTCTTCCCAAAGTTGTTTCCCAGTTTCATGTTAACGAGGAAAAACTATTTTTCCGGCCTTTAACTCACCTGGCCTTTCAGTGAGTGAGGCCACTTTGGATGTTGTGCGGGCCTTAAGGACTTATGTTGACCGCACTTCTTTGTTTAGGAAGTCGGACGCCTTGTTTGTCCTCTATGGCTTCCGTAAAATGGGTTGGCCTGCTTCAAAGCAAACTTTGGCAGCCTGGATCCGTATGGCTATTTCTGAAGCTTATCTTCATGAAGGTTTGCCGGCTCCTCCTTCTTTGAAGGCTCATTCCACTAGGTCTGTGGGTCCTTCGTGGGCAGCTCGACGTGGTGCCTCTGCAGTCCAGATCTGCAAGGCTGCTACGTAGTCCTCTGTCCATACCTTCGTGAGGTATTACAGGTTTGACACCTTCGCCTCTCAGGATGCTTCCTTCGTGCGGCGGATTCTCCTTTCAGCGCAGGAGCGTCCCCTCCCTTAAAGGATACTGCTTTGGGACATCCCCAAGGTATCCTGTGGATACCCTATGGACCCTGAAGTAGAAAATATGAGATATGGTAAGAACTTACCTTTGTTATCTCTATTTCTACGAAGTCCATAGGGTTCCACAGGACTCCCGCCCTGTCGCACCTGTGCTGCAGATGGGCTTTATTCTGGTCACCGGTTTTTCCGTCTCCCTCTGGTGAGAGTGTGATTCTTGTGTGTATCCAGATCTTCTTTCTCTCTCTTCCTTCTCCTCCTCCGGCCTATGGCTTGGTAACTAACTGAGGTGCCTTGGCTCGGGGGCGGGAGGGGGACCCTAGTGCATCCTGGGAGGCTGTAAGCTTAACTCTATGGTGCCCGATGACTGACGTCACACCTATACCCCAAGGTATCCTGTGGAACCCTATGGACTTCGTAAAAATAGAGATAACAAAGGTAAGTTCTTACCATATCTCATATTTTTTAACATTGTCTATACAGTGGAACTACAGGTCCCAGCAAGCCTCCCCCGCATGCTGGTACTTGGAGAACCACACGTACCATTGAGCCCTTAATGCCCCGCACGCTGGTACTTGGAGGACCACAAGTACCAGCATGCGGGGCATTAAGGGCTCAATGGTACGTGTAGTTCACCTGTAAAGAAATGCGTAAAAAAAACACAACACACACCGTGAAAATAATATTTTATTACATACATACAGTACATACACACACATACTCACCTGCTCCCAGATGTTCACGTCCCCTTGTCAACGTAAAGTATCCACTGGAAGTACCTGTAAAAAAAAAGCTCCAATACTCACCTTTGTCCCTCGATGTTCTCTGCAGTAATCCAAAGAGTGTCCCGGATAGACTGTATCATCACGCATCAGCATGTTGATACAGTAACACTAATGAGAGCTCAAGGCTTGAGCTAACATTATTACCGGGACGTCAGCCAATCAGCGGCGGTTTCCATTAGCAGACGCTCATTGGCTGGGACCCACGTGGAGTAGCCGCTCATTGGCTAAATCCACGTGGATCCCAGCCAATGAGCTTAATTTACAGTGGAACCATTTTTTTCCCTGTGAACTTAAGAACCAGGACAGGCTGACAAGTCCAGGGCTGGTTAGACTTTTTGGGTGGGACCTCAAGTCATTTTTTTTTTACAATAATTTAAACACATTTAACAATTTACACAAAAACTCACAGATCTTTCAGCCAAACTCACAGATCTGGAGGTGAGTGTTTAAAACGTCAATTTGGCAGTGAGTTTGCAGGCATCTCCCCCCGAGATTCACAACTCGATTCTTGGTAAATTTGCGAGATTTATTGTTTAGGTGAAAAGTACTTCAGATTTTGACCGATGGTGATAAGATTCGAGTTTGCTAGCTCGCCCTAGTTTTGCGAGTGAGATGAGAGAAATCTCTCTGTAACTCACCCGACTTTGCCTTTAGTAAATTTGCGAGATGAAAAACATGCCTAAACTCACCCGAGATTGTCATCTCGGCCAAACTCGATTCTTAGTAAAGGATCAGGCCCTAAATATATAAACGCACTTTATATGCATTTTCCTTTGCTTAACATACAAACAACGAAACCACTTTTATATGGTACATCCATCATTAATGCCCTGTTCCCCTTCTCTCCGTCACGCCGTTCCTGCTCCAGGTGGCCGCTGAGCTCGCAGCTAAAGAAGAGGCCAAAGATAAAAAGAAAACGGGAAAGAAAGAGAAAGGCAAAAAGAAAGAAAAGAAGGAAAAAGCTAAAGCCAAAGGGAAAAAAGGAAAAGTAAAGGAGAAGGTAAGATGACAGCTGCGCTATGGCGGTATGAGGGCAGGGGGGATACTGAACCATACTCTGGCGCCCTGTGGGTCTGTATCAAGTTTTATGAGCGCAATAGATATATACAGGCAGCATAAAGTGCAGTAAACTGTATCAGATGCCAGCAGAAATATGTAGTAGCCCGATACATGCGGCTTACCACCATTACTGCTCACGTACACCCCGTTACATGCGGCTTACCACCATTACTGCTCGCGTACACCCCGTTACATGTGGCTTACCACCATTACTGCTCACGTACACCCCGTTACATGCGGCTTACCACTGTTACTGCTCACGTACACCCCGTTACATGCGGCTTACCACCATTACTGCTCACGTACACCCCGTTACATGCGGCTTACCACTGTTACTGCTCACGTACACCCCGTTACATGCGGCTTACCACTGTTACTGCTCACGTACACCCCGTTACATGCGGCTTACCACCGTTACTGCTCACGTACACCCCGTTACATGCTGCTTACCACCGTTACTGCTCACGTACACCCAGTTACATGCGGCTTACCACTGTTACTGCTCACGTACACCCCGTTACATGCGGCTTACCGCCATTACTCCTCACGTACACCCTGTTACATGCGGCTTACCACCATTACTGCTCACGTACACCCCGTTACATGCGGCTTACCACCATTACTGCTCACGTACACCCGGTTACATGCGGCTTGCCACTGTTACTGCTCACGTACACCCCGTTACATGCGGCTTAGCACTGTTACTGCTCACGTACACCCCGTTACATGCGGCTTACCACCATTACTGCTCACGTAAACCCCGTTACATGCGGCTTACCACCATTACTGCTCACGTACACCCCGTTACATGCGGCTTACCACCATTACTGCTCACGTACACCCCGTTACATGCTGCTTACCACCATTACTGCTCACGTACACCCCGTTACATGCGGCTTACCACCGTTACTGCTCACGTACACCCCGTTACATGCGGCTTACCACCATTACTGCTCACGTATACCCCGTTACATGCTGCTTACCACCATTACTGCTCACGTACACCCCGTTACATGCGGCTTACCACCATTACTGCTCACGTACACCCCGATACATGCGGCTTACCACCATTAATGCTCACGTACACCCCGATACATGCTGCTTACCACCATTACTGCTCACGTACACCCCGTTACATGCGGCTTACCACCATTACTGCTCACGTACACCCCGATACATGCGGCTTACCACCATTACTGCTCACGTACACCCCGATACATGCTGCTTACCACCATTACTGCTCACGTACACCCCGTTACATGCTGCTTACCACCATTACTGCTCACGTACACCCCGTTACATGCTGCTTACCACCATTACTGCTCATGTACACCCCGTTACATGCTGCTTACCACCATTACTGCTCACGTACACCCCGATACATGCGGCTTACCACCATTACTACTCACGTACACCCCGATACATGCGGCTTACCACCATTACTGCTCACGTACACCCCCGTTACATGCGGCTTACCACCATTACTGCTCACGTACAAACACAGTAGCCAGAATGCAGTCACATCAGAGTGCAGTGAGACATCACATTAAGACTCAAATATGCACAAAACTCTAATGCAAGAGACATTCCTCTGTGTAATCTTTCACAGCCAAAAGGCATATGACTATCTGAGTTGTAGTATCTCATATTGTGCTCTGCACTGATCCAAAAATAAGGGGTATATTTACTAAAGTGTGAGTTTTTAGAGGTAGCAACCAATCAGATTCTAGCTATTATCTTCTAGAAGGTGCTATATAAAAGTTAAGTAGAATCTGATTGGTTGCTATGGGCAACAAACCCACACTTTATTAAATATCACCCTAAAGGTGCATACACACAACGATTTTTTTGAACGATTATCGATAACGATATTGTTTATCGTTCAATCGTTGAAAAAATCGTTCACTTTCTGAGTTAAAACGATGAACGATTAACGTTCATGCGCATTCACGTTTGTAGTTTGTAGTTCAGTCAGACTGACCAACTCAACGATTTTCAGTAAGGGAAGTTACAAAAATCGTTTTTAGTTCAAAAAATCATTCATTACACCTTAAAAAATCTGACATATAATTCTGACAGAAAATCGTTCATAAAATTGTTCATAATATTGTTGGTAACAAAATCGTTGTGTGTGTATGCAGCTTAATGGTCAGATGAACGATTGAACGATTTGATGAACGATTTGAACTGCGAACAATTTTTGACTGCATTAAAATGAATGGAATCATCCAAATCTGTCTGCAAACACATCAGATGTCAGATATCATTATCTGGCCATCGGGAACGCGCATCGTTCATCGTTCATCTGACAAACATGTCAGATATGTCAGATTTTCCTTCAGATATGAACGATTGAACGATTTTTTAAATCGTTATCGTTCAGATCTGAAGAAAAATCTGACCGTGTGTATGCAAAATGTACACACAGATTTATGGAGACTTCCTGGGCAGATAACAATTGCAAAACCCAAGGGGAAGATGCACTAAGGCTCGGACAAAGATACAGTGGAGAGAGAGAAAGTACCAACTAATCAGCTCCTAACTGTAATTTTTCAAACACAGCCTGTAACATGACAGTTAGGAACTGATTGGTTGGTTCTTTATCACTCTCTAAAGTTTAGTGCATCCCCTCTCAGAGTTTTAAATCCTAATAATAAAACAAACATTACACAAAATTCTTAAACAATTAAAAAGTAACTGAGAGCTACTCTACGCTGCTTCAAGTTATCTGAAATATACTGTAGATATATATGATTATACTAAATGTCCATAATATATTATATGGTTCTTTGTAAAAGTAGCTTTAGAACAATGGCATTATAATGAAAACTCGGTTATGTTTATATAATGAAGTGCTTAAGTACAAATGTGCTAAAGACTGATACCGTCTTATGAGGGGCGTAGGGCGGTCCTTGTAAGGGACCTTGCCTATTCTTCTGGAATGTCCGGGAGACGACTGAATTTCGGTAAGCGCCCTGGACTTTCAGATGAGACTTGTCACGTGATGATGTAACACTTGGCCCCACTCAACAATGCCTTGTTTTGCTGAATTTTGCCACAAAGGGCAGGGCCACGATGACACAAATCACATCTCCACGTACACTGTAGTGACATTTCTTTATGGTTTCCACCATGGTTTATGCATCCTAAAACTTCTTTTCACAGTAGGTCACACAATTACCATTTTAATAAACTGTTTATTGTTATAGTGGATATCAACTATATGTACTCAGGGCCTAATTCAGACCCGCTCGCGAGCGTGGGCCGGCCCCACTGACATCACAAGTGATGTCAGTGGGAGTGCTTTTGGCTCTGATAGAGCCAAAAGCACTCCAGGGCTTGCAGCAATGAGACCCTACCGCAAGGGTCTCTTCGCAAGCCCGATGGTCGCGATGGTCTTGACCATCGCGACCATCTTTTTGGCCGCTCGCTATAGCTGTGGGTGGTCACCCACAGCTATGCGAGCGGCCAGGAGGCCGCTCTAAAAACTAAGAGGGACGGCCCTGATTCAGAGCGAGCGCTCTGTCAGAGCGTCCGGCTCTGAATCAGGGCCTCATTGCTTGACATGTTTAATATATACTGCATTTGTAATTTAGATTAGACTGTGCCTAACCTTACTGTCAAACAAAACCACTGGAAAACATTATCAGTTCTTCTAACCCATTCTAGAAGATCACCTAAAACAGATGATTTAGGACATTTTAAAAGGGCAGGCCTGCATTCAATTTACTTATAACATCAAGGTAAAGAGAAACAGTTTTTTGCAATAGTTCTTTTCTTCTGTTTTTCATTCATATTTACTTTTTCTGCTAAACTTGTTTCCTATTCAGAAGATTTGTTATCAATCTCTACTTTGGAGAATATGGAAAGTGAAGCACGGAACCAGCTTTTGTAATGAAACTGAAGTACTTACACATTGTCCTCTAGTCCCCCAAGGTTTTAATTCCCGGGCTTTGCAGAGCATATATGTAAACCATAAATTGAATATCGGAGAGGCCCATTATCGGTACCATTTCACAATCTAACAACGGTAGTTTTTTACTTTTTAAAGTTTTTATATTGGACTTCTTAAAAGTGGGGAGAGAGAGGGGTAGTGCTCACGGAAGTGTTTTGCAGGGAAACACTCAGCGACAGCAACAGAAGCACTGCCATAGGGGACAAGATCATTACGTAAAACTATCAAAATGTATTAGCAAGTAACGAAGTGTAATCCGGTCCACATGGTATGTGTCAAAAACATCAAATTAGTTCTATTAAGGCTTCAGTCCATGTGGCATTGTTGTTTAGTATCAAGCAGAGCAGATCCATGCATCACTAGAGTGCTGTGCTCACAGTTAATACCTCTGCGGCAGAAGACTGCATGGTTTGTATTATTGAGGCTATTTTGCATTCTGTATACATTATCCAGATATAAACCTGTTGGCAGTCTTAATTACCGCAGATTGTGCAGATTATTTTTGTAATTACATATAGCCAGTCACAATTATTTTTGGTCCTGTCTGTTATTATTTTTGCACTTAGGGTCTCATTCAGCAGTGCACAGTAGTGTAGTGCTGAACGCAGTTTCCCGATGGTCAGAATCTGCGCAGGCGCGGACCTGTACTGATCATGTGCAGTACGGGTCCTGTGTGTTCGCACGCAGGCTGGCAGCAGACTGTCAGTGATTGACAGTCTGCTGCCATTTCTGGGCGGGGAGAAGGCAGCGACGGCCTCCGTTTCACAAAAGGAAGACGTGTCGCTGCCCTTCGGCGGGGGGAGGGAAGAGGCCAGGATCTCCGTCGTCTGACGGAAATTTCCTAGCCTCTTACTCTCATCTGCGGTGGCCGGTTTGCCTGACCCAATGGGTCACTCAGCTGACCAATGGTCTCGCAGATTATCTGATGCTGCATTTTACAACGCAGCTCGGACTGGTAATACATGCAGGAGGCATAACGCAATAAGGTAGCACTGCACAAATTAATACAGTACAAGAAACTGATGCAAAAGTCGCAAAGGCAAAGAAATTAGGGCCTGATTCAGAGCCGAACGCTCTGACCAGAGCGCTCGCTCTGAATCAGGGCCCTCCTCCCTAAAAATGGAGCGGCCTCTTGGACGCTCGCATAGCTGTGGGTTACCACCCACAGCTTATGCGAGCGTCCATGATGATGGTCGCAATGGTCAAGACCTTCGCGACCATCGGGCTTACTATGAGACCCTGCGGTAGGGTCTCGGTGACCGCAAGCCCTGGAGTGATTTTGGCTCTATCAGAGCCAAAATCACTCCCACTGACAACACTAGTGATGTCAGTGGGGCTGGACCCAGACGGTAGGCGTTCCCATGGGAACGCCTCCGTCTGGCAGCCACGCCCCCGGCACGCCCACCAAAGGGGGCGTGCTGTCAGTCACCATCGACAGCACGCCCCCTTTGGTGCGAGACCCCGAGCGACGTATTCCTCATCGCTCGCCGGGTCTCGCGCATGCGCACAACGGAGCTCCCTCCGTCGTGCGCATGCGCATTCGGGCACCATCGACCCGCTTGCGAGCGTCCTTCGCTCGCTCGCGGGTCTGAATCAGGCCCTTAGTGCACTAAAATTGGGCAGCACAGTGGCTTATTAGTTAGCCATGAGTTCAATTCCCGCTCATGTCTGAGCTGCTTGGAGTTTGTATGTACTCCCGGTGTTTGTGTGGGTTTCCACCAGTACCCATGCCCCGTTCATCTCTCTACAGCCCTGATGTTGCTCAAAGATGAAAATCAAGCCCGGAGGGGAGACGTATCTGGCCACTTCGGGGGGCCGGACCGGGCTCCTATGTCATTAGGCCCCTTTCCCCGTAATGGCAAAACTGTGAGGCTAATGACGCGTTTTCCCATCATTCAGCCCTGCCCCATCCATACAGAGCTGACATTCCCGGAATGAACCTCCCCATCCTGCCCACCTCACAAGGAAGTGGGTGGGATGCGGAAGATCTGGACACTCTTCCAGGGTGTGGGGGGATTACCCGAAAACTCAGGAGCCTCCCGCAACATTCGGGAGAGTAGTTAAGTATGATTAAAACCATAGCAACCAATCATCACTTGCTCACACTGTCTAATGTGCACTGGATGGAAAAACAATGGCTGCAGTTTTATTGCACATTTGCACCTTTGAGCAATGTTAGTAAGTAAACTTCTTTGTGTTTCAATGAAATAGCCTTCGATTAGAATCAGACTAAACATGTTCTAAGTGGTCCATGTACTCATGGATGAATGTGCTCCTGTTTATTTCAATCAACATACGGTTACTATCCACAAAAAAAACATTGGATTACCTGCCTGGCTTTCCGTAAAGCGGCACGCTTGTAATGTGTTCTAATCTAGATCTAAATAGCCGGCGGCCTCTGTTTATTTTTTTTTCTAAATCAGGATAAGGCGCCACTGTTGGGAAAACATTACAATAACAACAACAACAACAAAAAATCCACAAAAATAAAATAGCAACTATAATTAATATTAATAATCTTAAATATGCAGTCTGATATTATTACACATATGTTGTTGGGATGTCTTTGGATTGCATGTGTGAAGGTGAGACTTGGCTCGGTGCTAAAGGGAAAGTCAACAGAGTGTATTTCTTTGTTGAATGACACAAACTGGCTACAGAGGGGTTGTTGGCTCAGGGGAGGTGCAGGGAACACAGCCAAGTGCTGAGAAACGCTAGTGGACCCTACAGGTCAGAAAGGAAAGATGTGGTTACAATTTGATGGCAATCTCTGAAAATATGCATTTAATCAACGAGTAACCGTAGTCCTCTCAACATCCACCCTCTTCCTCGGCCCCAGGAATAACAGAATATCGGCTCCACACATCCCCCCTGAAAGGATGGGGATTAGTAAGGGATTATTATTAGGATTTTGTTGCCATGCACCTTTCCTTGCACATAAATGTGTTGCGGAACAATGTTAGTGACATGAAACAAATTGGCAGCTGGCACATTGCCCTCTTCCCATACAAAGCGCTGACGCCGCCAACAACCTCCGGCTTTATTTTATGGCTCTTCCCTTTGATGGTCTTTGGATATTGTTTGTCATAAATGTCCTATTATTCAGTTTATGTTAGGCACATTTTTTATTTTCAGAATATATGTCTTACTCAGGGTTTCTCAACCTTTTTGTGTCCTTTATCCTGTATCCATTATGCCAAGTTGCCACAAAAGTGTAAATGTTGCTAAGTAACCCTTTGTGTCTTTAAATGGTTAGATAAAAGTCATGGGATAGCAGTACGTAATTTTAATGGCGTCGCCCTACTGTGATGTCTTGGAAATGCCCAGACCTGCATCAGTTGTACAGACATATAGAGATATAATTCTTGCGCCACTAAATGGGGTCAACGAGTGTTCCTTTGTACAATATAAGGAGATTACACGCCTACAACACGGTACACGGCTATTTTTTTACCCTATCCTGTGGATTGTGTTTTTATATGTTGATGTTGTAATAAAGCTTTTTTGGAAGTACTTCACCATACAGAAATTCTATTTCTTCTCGTTCACATGGTCTTTGGAAATATTCATGAAAGTGTTATCCTGGGTCATAAGAAGATCTGAGACAGTAGAATTATACAAGGAACATTGGTGACTGACATTATCGGATTTATTCCCTATATTGTACAAAGGAACACTCGTTGACCCCATTTAGTGGCGCAAGAATTATATCTCTATATGTTTGTGTGACTTTTATTTGGAGGAATAGAGACTTCTCCTATGTAGTTCTTTGCTGCCTGAATAATTTTTGAAGCGCTGGTGTATTTTCTATTTTTTTAACTGCATCAGTTGTAATCTGACATCTCGTGAGTCAGTTTGAACACCGGCTAGGCTGCTCATGGCAATGTGACTTTAATTATCTGAGTTTGAGTGGGGAATGACAGTGGGTGTCAGACGGATGGGACATTCCATTTCCAAAGTTGTGCGGACATTCAACATTCTTCGATCTACGGTGTGACGTGTGCAACAGGAATACCTCATGGAAGGCCTTACCACCCACCGTGAACAGCCGACCACAGTGGCCGACCACGGGAGCTTAATGATCGTAACCAGCTACGTTGGCCAGAATTGTTCGTGGTAACAGACAAGGTACACTGGCTCAGATCACATCCACATTCAATGCAGGAGGTACCAGACGCATATCCAGCAGGTCAGTGCAGCGCACTTTAGCTTCCATGGGATATGGGAGCAGAAGACCCACCAGAGTGCCCCTGTTAACACTACATCGGATGCAGCACCTCACCTGGGCTCGTGACATCGCATATTGGACCCTGGATGACTGACATGTGGCATGGTCCGATGAGTCACAGTTCCAGTTGTTTCAAGCTGATGGTGGGTTTGGGTGTGGCGATGACCCCATAAGACCATGGACCCCAGTTGTCTACAAGGCACCATGCAGGCTGGTGGTGGTTGTGTAATGGTATGGGGTGTGTTCACATGGCATGGGTTGGGTTCGCTTGAACACGTAATTGACCGGTAACTGCTACGTTGCATTGCTTGATGACCATTTGCAGCTCTTCATGGACATCATGTAGCCCCACAATGATGGAATATTCCAGCAGGATAAAGCACCGTGTCATCAGTCCCAAGTTGACCAGAATTGATTTGAGGAGCATTCTAGGGAAGTTCTGATGAATGGTGTGGCCACCACGTTTGCCTGACATGAGCCCAATTGAGCATTTATAGGATGTGGTGGAGAGGACCATTCTCACTCATGATCTTGTACCTACAAATATCAGGGAGCTGTGGGAAGCTACCCAGATGGCATGGGTCATCATCTTTCCAGAGATCTTCTGTGCACTTGTGGAATCGATACCACATCGAGTTGCTGCACTTCATTGAGCTAGAGGGGGTCCTGCACAATACTAGGCATCTGTCCCATGACTTTTGGCACTTCAGTGTATTGCAGTGTGCTATTGCACGATACAAAACATTCACTTGTCTTTTGCTACATGTCCAACAAATCTTATAAGCATTAATGAGTATAACCCTCTCACCTTCTGTGTCACTGTTACTGTATGTTACTTATCAGTGCATGGGAAATTTACCTCCCTATTCTATAGTGTTGTTGAATATGTTGACACTTTTTAAATTAAGGGTAATAATTACATTGGCAGTCAATACAAGACAGCAGTAAGGCAGGGTTCTAGATTCCAAAAAGTATCTGTATAAACCAGCTGATATATAATACAAATACAATACTGTGCAAATGTTTTAGGCAGGTGTGGAAAAAAAATGCTGCAAAGTAAGAATGCTTTAAAAAATAGAAGTGTTAATAGTTTATTTTTATCAATTAACAAAATGCAAAGTGAATGAACAGAAGAGAAATCTAAATCAAATCAATATTTGCCTTCAAAACAGCATCAATTCTTCTAGGTACACTTGCACAAAGTCAGGGATTTTGTAGGATTATAGTCAGGTGAATGATTAACCAATCATACCAAACAGGTGATAATTATCATCATTTTCATATGTAGGTTGAAACACAGGGCCTGATTCAGACCCGGCGCAAAGCCGCGATCACTCGCTATGGGCGATGGTCGCTCATCTGCATCGCAGTGCGCGTGCGCGAGCCAGTCACTGCGATCGGGAATTGTGCGCTCGTAGCACAAAGACTGAACGCTACCTTGAGTGACAGATTGTGCCGTTTGTGGGTGGTAACAGGGGAAGGTACTTGTGAACGGGGGAGTGGTGCTGTGAACGCAGGCGTGTCTGGCCGTCAAAACGGAGTTTTATGGGTGTGCATAATTAGCATGGAAGCGTCATTGTACACGTCACTTGGTTGTATTTCAGCCTGAACTGAACGCAGTGCTTGCAGTGTGGTAGGGGCTACCTCAAGCGCTGCGTGCAGCTCCAATGGTTCTCGATGTTACCGATTAATCATACACTTCCTGGAGATGACGTGTTAAGAAAGGAAAGTGGGCGTCTTTATACACCAGCGTATGCTCACTGCCGTCGCTCTATAAGACATAGAGGGCGTCCTTACACCACACATTGCGATTGCGTAATTTGCATACCCAGCCCCTTTTGGCAGCGGGCGATCGCGGCTTAGTGTCCGGGTCTGAATCAGGCCCACAGTCATTAACTAAAACAAACAGCTGTGTAAGAGGCTTAAAACTGGGAGAGGAACAGCCAAACTCTGCTACAAAGGTGAGGTTGTGAAAGACAGTTTCATGTCACAGGTCATACACCATGGCAAAACTGAGCACAACAAAAATACACAAGGTAGCTATACTGCATCAGCAAGGTCTCTACCAGGCAAAGATTTCATAGCAGACTGGGGTTTCAAGATGGTCTGTTCAAGCTCTTTTGAAGAAGCACAAAGAAACGGGCAACGTTGAGGATGCAGTGGTTATCCAAGGAAACTTAGGGCCTGATTCAGGGCCGTTCGCTATTTGTGGTCGTTCGTTCAAAAACAAGGGGTGGCTATTCAAATGATCCATTCGCAAATTGCAGTCTGTTCCCACCTCTAAGTCTGAACGAGCGAGCAAAACATACGCTCGTTTTTTTGATAAAAACGCCCCCTGGCCGCACGCACCATACGTCATGTCCGCTATTTATTAGATTAATCGAGTACATCGTACAGCGTATGAACTGCTCGCTATTCTTGTGGTTGGTGTTTTCAACCGCTATTTTGCGAGCAGTTCTGAGTTTAAAAAAACCAAGTGACGTGGTCAATGACGCTGCTGTATTAATTATGCACTCCCTTAAAACGCCCGTTTTGACCTTTAAGCACGCCTGCGTTCGGATCTCCACTCCCCGTTTTCAAGCACCTTCCCCTGTTACCACCCACATACGCCTCATTCTGTCACTCAAAATAGCAGGCCCTCGCTATATTGCGTACCAACGATTTTCGGCCGCACTGACTGGTTCGCGCATGCGTACTAAAAACCGTACGCATGCGCAGATGTGCGAACATCGCTCGGAACGAGCGTACTGCCGCTAGCGAGTGGCTCTGAATGAGGGCCTTAGTGCATCAGATGAAAGATGCATCATGCTTACTTACCTTCTAAATCGGAAGATGTCCAGCAGTGCCACCAGCTCAAAACTGGCAGAACCCAGTGGGATCCAGGTACACCCAGCTACTGTTCGGAGAAGTCTGGCCTGAAGTGGTCTTCATGGAAGAATTGTGTCCAAAAGCCATGCATTTGACATGGAAACAAGGCCAAGCTCTAAAAGAAGGCAGTTTATTCGCCAAAGGGCTGGAGAGCGGTACAATACTGAGTGCAGGCTACAGTGAAGCATGGTGGAGGTTCCTTGCAACTTTGGGGCTGCATTTCAGCAAATGGAGTTGGGGACTTGGTCAGGATTAATGGTGTCCTCAGTGCTGAGAAATACAGGCAGGTACTTATCCATCATGCAATACCATCAGGGAGGCATATGATTGTCTCCAAATTTATTCTGCAGAAGAACAATGGCCCCAAACATACAGCCAATGTCATTAAGAACTATCTTCAATGTAAAGAAGAACAAGAAGTCCTGGAAGTGATGATATGGCCCCCACAGAGCCCTGATCTCAACATCATCGAGTCTGTCTGGGATTACATGAGTAGACAGAAGGATTTATACAAGCCTACATCCACAGAAGGTCTGTGGTTGGTTCATCAAGATGTTTGAAACAGCCTCACTGCCAAGTTCTGTCAAAAACTGTTTGCAAGTGTACCAAGAAGAATTGATGCTGTTTTGAAGGCCAAAGGGTGGTCACACCAAATATTGATTTGATTTAGATTTCTCTTCTGTTCATTCCCCTTGAATTTTGCTAATTGATAAAAAAATAAACTAGTAACCCTTCTATTTTTGAAAGCAATTTTACTTTGCAGCATTTTTTCCACCTGTCTAAAACTTTTGCACAGTACTGTACATCTAAAATATTTGAAATTATAATAATAATAATGACCAGAATAATAAAACATGAGGTCAAGTCACCAGACGTTCTCCCCTCAGTGACATGCAGATTATTATCCCTTGGTTTATGAGATAACTCCCTGCAGATACAGGTAATTGGGAAATGTGCTACACTAAAATAAGCAGACTCCTAATTAAATATACAGTCCTGCAGATGACCCACATATCTATGTGATTGCACGTGGTACCTATCTCACCAGTCATCAGCTCTTGGCTTTGCATGAACTCATGAACCCTTATTACTTCCCACTTACTGACGTGAGAGGACGCGGCTTGTCACCCCGTCAGGCATGTTATTCTCAATGATATAACTAATAAGAGAAAAAATCCAGGATATTGTTTGGTGTTTGGCCAATCTTAGACATGTGACTCCTATTTGACTCTATAATAATAGTGATAATCTGAAACTGTAGTGATTCACTGTTAACGGCTTCACTAAATAACCATCTGACGCTAACACACACACATTGCAGTCACGTACACCAGAGCTGTGGAAACATCTGTTGGTAACAAAACTTCCATGGAAGTGTATGTGATTCTATTGTCTCATTGCTACATGCACCATGTTCTACTGAGAAAGTATAAAGCACTAGAAGACTGGATGGATAAATGAGCAGCTCACAAGATGCAGTCACCAGAAAGCATTTAGCCCATAACACAGTGGAGGAGTTGGTAATATAAGCGCTTTTGTTTTATATATACATATATATGTATATATAAATAATATGAAGAGATGCTGATCTGAACAACTCAGTCTATTGGATGAGAATCTGGTTGGACAGAGGCCCTGAATCAGAGCCGGACGCTCTAACAGAGCGCTCGCTTTGAATCAGGGCCGCCCTTCTTGTTTTTTAGAGCGGCCTCCTGGCCGCTCGTATAGCTGTGGGTGACCACCCACAGCTAGAGCGAGCGGCCAGGAGGATGGTCGCGATGGTCAAGACCATCGCAACCATCGTGCTTGCGATGAGACCCTTGTTGTAGGGTCTCGTTGCCGCAAGCCCCAGAGAGATTTCGGCTCTAACAGAGTCGAAATCTCTCCCACTGACATCACTCGTGATGTCAGTGGGGCCGCCCCCAAA
The DNA here is from genome assembly GCA_031769625.1 of Taudactylus pleione. Taxonomy (NCBI): domain Eukaryota; kingdom Metazoa; phylum Chordata; class Amphibia; order Anura; family Myobatrachidae; genus Taudactylus; species Taudactylus pleione. The sequence goes on from JAUIMM010000073.1 coordinate 1,302,042, forward strand.
CAGAGGCGTTCACATGGGAACCCGGCCCGCCCACCAAAGGGGGCGTGCTGTCACTCAACATCGACAGCACGCCCCCTTTCGTACGAGACCCGGAGCGATGGTTTGCCCGTCGCTGTCCGGGTCTCGCGCATGCGCACGACAGAGCCGGCTCCGTCGTGCGCATGCGCACTGGGCCACCATCGACCCGCTTGCAATCAGGCCCAGAGACCTAAAGATGCTGGCTCCAGGCATACATGCAGAAGTGCTTTTAGGCAGTGACTACTATTAATAAACTAAAACTAGTTTGCAACAGTATAGAAATGACAGACATTATGAATAACTAGTATTATGGACCTGTCATTCGCTTGGTCGTTAGCTGTTGTCGGACTCCCCCCATCTTTTTCTTTTCCCCATGTCCCTTTCATTCTCTACTTCCATCTTATCCCACCTCTGGCTCTCCCTATTTCCCTCTCTCCCCCTTTTTTCCTGTGTGTCTCTCCCTCTCCCCCTCCTGCTTCCAAGCTTGGACTGATTTATGTTTGAAGGACTCCCCAGTCTCCATAGAAATAATGGTTAGAGATGTAATACTCTGTGACGTATTTATTACTGAAGTATGCACTGACTGTAAGATAGGACATCGGGGACAGGCCGGGAGCTGAGCTGTAGATGATTCTGTACAGATGAGTGTAGGCTTCCTTGGCTCCAAGCAGGAATGTACACAGTGCTACACAGTATCTGTGCATAGCTCCCCAGTCAATGGATAGTGGATTTGGGCACACTCCTACCATCCAAGTCCTTTTTCCCGCCCCTTTTGCTAGGAGTAGGTGCCCACACACATACCGATGTCCTCACGATACAATTTTATGGCCAATTTCCTCATGAACTTTCACGGGAGCTCCCTTGCCGTCGTGATCACGATTTGGAGTTAAAAATGTCCAATCTGACTAAAGATCCATCTTGCAGCCAATGCATTGTATCCCAGATTGGCTAATCTGCCCTACAGCACAGCAGATCAGAAGATGCGATGTACGACGAGCGGGGACGCGCATCGTGCTCGTGAGTATAAACTCACGATTTGTACTTTTTTTACCCGATTCGTCGTCACGATTCGTCGAAATCGGCCAAATCGTGTAAAATGTCGCTATGTGTGTGGGCACCTTAAGAGTACATATTGTCGTAATCGGTGTTGAGGGATGAGGGAAAGGAGAACATGTAATTAGGGATAGCCATTGACGGACAACCCTAGTGTTACAGAGTTAATGTGAACTTCTGAGAGACCCTATGGTCCTGCAGGATGGTCGCGTGTACTGAGATGCCGAAGCCACTGTCACTGCGTATGGGATCGCAGACATAGGTCTTGACGCGCTCTGAAGACGGTAACGACGTGTTGGCGTTCTTTGCTGCCACTTCCTGTTACATCCCCCAAACGATTCCTCAATCGATTCTGTCAATCAAACAGCAAGTAAATAGTTGCTGCGAGCAACTACGGTAATGCACCCTGACGCATGCTCAGTGCGACTTAGATTCATGCGCAGATCACCGATAAACGCTCAACTGCGTAAACATCACAATAGCTTAATCAGGCCCCAAGTCTAAAAGTCAATGGTTAATTAATTACAGCTCTTCAACTATGAGATCCGTTTTCTTAATATTGACTCTCATGGATTTGGTTCACTTTAACTCTGACCTCTCCATATAATAGATGTTTCCTGCCTGAAAATGGGCATTTTTTTACACCTAGAGGTAAATTTACGAAAGTGAGAGTTTTTTTAGAAGTGAGTTTTAGAAGAGATGTTGCCTATAGCAACAAATCAGATTCTACTTAACGTTTAACTAGCACCTTCTAGAAGATAATAGCTAGACTCTGATTGGTTGCTATAGGCATCATCTCTTCTAAAACTCACTTCTAAGAAATGTACCCCCTAATGTATTCACCTGTTCAACAAAAGCAAATAACGAATAATATAAATATCATACCTAACTTTTAACCAACACCAAAATAATAAAAAGAAATATATTAACTTAAACTTGAATCATGGGAACCAAAACTGGATCCCATTTATAAGATGGGTCTTAAAATGAAAAACTTTAATAGTTTGGAAGCCGTGCTTTACACTGTGTGCTAATCTGTTATGCGGAGGAGAATACTTTATTCAGTTAAAGGTACCAATGAGATATTATTCCTGCATTTATAAGTATAGAACACAAACAGCTGCCATTTTTCCCATCATAGACCCTTTAGAATCAAATAACATGATACTGGGAACTTGGAATGGGTATCGTTTAAGGGCAGGTAGTGCTGCTCTGTCCCATTATATGTAATAAAGTTGAAATAGTTTTATGTCTTATGTATTGTGTACAGGAGGAAGAACCAGGCTGGAAAATGAGCCCAAGCCAATTCCTGCCTGACATAGCATCTGCGCACAACACATATGAAGGTAAGTCTTTATAGCTCATGGTCAGCATCACAAATGGAGAAGTAAATTCAGGTCCGTAAACTATTTCTTCTCAATATGCGGCTGAGCCCATGAAAGAGGAAACGGATCTGCAACTCGATAAATGGATAAGACGTCAAGGTCACTCCCCTGTGCAGTCCTTCACTTGTCCTTATCTACTTTCCTTGCAGGAGTTTGGCAAAATCGGGAGGACTCCTGGAATCTGCACCAGGCACATGATTCCGAGCTCATTAAAGAGGATAAGAGGAAGGAAGTGGAGGAAGAGATTAGGATTCAGGTTTGGCTGATGTCCTCACTATGAATGAGCGTACTCCCTATGTCCTTGTCACTTTGTCTGTCACCCGTTATCTCAGTGCTCAGAGTCACAGATCCTGGCACTACAGTTATAATAGCGGCCAAGTCTGTACCCTTTTGATTTGCCATTCCGTGAAGATGGTGCACAGAATGCCGCTGCACCTGCAGCTTCCCGGTTATTATTTAATCATAGCACCCATGATTCTATGCCAGCAGCTGACAAGCCCCTTCCACCTGTACATCTGGGACTCAGCCTTTTAAAGTAATCTAAATATTTACTTTAACATCAGTTATAGGAATAGTATAGGACTATAGGACATTGCCTCCTGCATTTATAAGTATAGAACACAAACAGCTGCCATTTTTCCCATCATAGACCCTTTAGAATCAAATAACATGATACTGGGAACTTGGAATGGGTATCGTTTAAGGGCAGGTAGTGCTGCTCTGTCCCATTATATGTAATACAAACTTTTATTCTATACATGTGATGATGCACAATCTATACCGCCATAACCCAAATTGTACGTATAGCTTTGCATTATTAGAAACTGTGATCTGGCTGCCAGGCCATAAGTACCGGTTGTCCAGGATGGCACTCACTGCCACCCCCTTATTGTAACTCCTGGGCTACCCGCAAAGGAAAGCTCCCAGCCTGGCGCTGAGGAAGACTCTCTGCATATTACTTGCCTTTTGCTCTGAGCTCCTGGCTCCGTCACAGAGCCGCCATGATGTTGTGAAACAGAAGTGCAGCGCGTGTGATGTCAGAACGGAGATAAGTTAGTCGTGTCCATCACTTTGCAGGGTTCACTAGGACCCATAGATATGGTAGTGTCTGCCTGTACAGATATAGCAATAAATAAACCTATACAGACATTTTGTCAGTCTACCTATACACCTAGATGTAATATATTTCCATATACTTGTGTGTACAAAGTGTATTCCAGACTGTGCTCCTAACTTTGACATACGTACACTGTTGTCTTTGGTTTCTCCTGAAGGTGGATGAGCTGATGAGACAAGAACTCCAGAACCTGAAGTTGGCTGTAGACAGAGACAAAGGCAAGAAGAAAAAAGGAAAGAAAGGAGGGAAGGTGAGTAAGGACTATGGTTACAGGCGGAGGGATACATCGTGAATAGTAGATAAGAGAACTTGATGTAGTCCCATAGGGCAGAGGAGGCCAGACTTTTGGACTTGGTGATCTACTTTAAAAGTTATAATCTTTAGTGATCTACCAAGTATCTACATTTGCATGCGCCGGGTCTTGGGAACTGCCCCACAGTAGAAAAATTAAACACATTGGTACCCACAGGAAACAAACACACACACACACATTGGCCCTCACAGCAAAAAACTGTCACACAATGTCTCCCCACAGGAGAAAACAAAACATTGTCCCTCACATAAAAAAAAATAAAACATACATTAAAATGCTCCAGCCTCCCACAGAAGACAGACCTGTCTGAGAGAGAGGAGCTCCCTGCCCTCAGCAGCAGCATCAGTGCAGGTCTGCCAGTCTTGATAGGTCCAGGGTGCTGCACTGCGCCCCCTTTTGGGTTTGGTGCCTTCGAACTGGCCTTGTCCCCCCTTGACCTGGCTCTGGCAATGGCACAGTGGAGACTGTTACATGTGACAGCCTCAGCCAATAAGGAATCAGCCTGATTCTTACTGGCTTAATCTAGCTGCAGCTTCAGTTCAGCGCAGCTGAGTTAGCCTGTAAGAATCACCATGATTCTCATTGGCTGCTGATGGACACCTGACCGCAAGTAAACATGGCAGCCATGGCTTTAGCTAGCTTCTGGCTTCAGAACTCCACCTGTGATTTCGGCGCAGCAGCCAATAAGAATCACACTGATTGTTATTGGACACTGCTAACTGCTGCTGGACGGGCCAACACCGATCGACTGGTCGAGTGTCTGCAGTCGATCGCAGTCAACGCTTTGGACCGCCTCTGCCATAGGGTATCAAAGACAATAAACAGAGATACATATGATTAGAGAGGCACTTTCTGAGTCTCTGACCCATTTTATGATAAATCATAATCTCAGGGCAGGACAGTCCAGGTCCCCATGGCGACTGAGAAATACACCTTGATGACCAGAGCAAGTCTCCTTTCCTGCCTTAAACCATTTAATGTTGGGCAGTGAATGAGAGACCCCCTGTGTGATGCATCTGATGGGAATCAGTACAACAGGTTCTTGGCGATGAGCAATGTTATAACACACTGTGCTGTCTTTTTAAGCTATAGTGTCCTCAGAACCGGTATTCCACTGCATCAGTGAGGCCACATCTGACAGCTGTAATTGCACTGCACAATATAACGTTGTACTATAACACTACAAGTTCTTCTTATCTGCAATCAGTTCTATTTGTGCCTGGCTGGTACACTGCAAAGAGCTAGTAGCTGGAGAGGATGATTAGGGGGAAAGGGATGGTACAACGCCTTGCCGGGGGCACAGACTGGTGCAGGGAGGCCTGCTGTATACTCTATAACATGTGGCTTCTTTTCCACTGTTCCCCGACATCCCATCTCTGGTCTAGAGCAGAACTACTATTAGTAAATGAAGTTCTCTAGAATTATTGAATACATGTATCTATAAAGTTGCTCTAAACTTTAAGCTGGTTATTGTGTATTGTGTCTAATTTTAGAAAAAGAAGAAAGGAAAGAAAAGTGGCAAAAAGAAGAAAAAGAAGGAGAAAGACCTAACCCCAGACAGGTATGCGTCTAAACTTGTACTGCCGCCCTTTACATTACAGTGTATGGTCAAATGCACAGGGCACCAATCCTAATGCAGGGAACTTATTTCAAAGTTCCGTTACACACTGGATACAGATGTGTCCTCATACATCTAGCCTCCTTGCGCGCTAAATAGCCCTTCTAGTTGCGTCATGCCGTGGCATGACTCTGTAGCGCAGAGCGTCTTTTTGTACGACTTTTTACTTTCAAATGCGTCTTATTCGCACAGCAATGATGCGAATATTTAGCACAAGCAGCTTCTGCTGATTAAAATGATATGCAGCATGCCTATGTTCTGTGTGCGTCTGCGGCTGTAACACTGTAACGTAGCGTTTCGTATCTCGCTCACAGAATATAAACACACTGCATATCATTTTAATCAGCAGAAGCTGCTTGTGCTAAATATGTGCAAATAAGACGCATTTGAAGGTAAAAAGTCGCACAAAAAGACGCTCAGCACTACCGAGTCACACGGTAGTGCTGAGTTATGTGTAGCGCAACTTGTATGTGCGTTATGTGTAGCGCAACTTGTAGTGCACGGAGGATAGATGTATGTATGTGGACACATCCATAGTTTGATCAAGAGAGTACAGTACAACAATAGCATAAGCCATTTGTAAACCCTCAAAACAAATATTTAGTTATTAACCATTATTTATATAGCATACACATATTGCAAAGCGATTTACAGAACATATTTAACCATTAATTCCTGTCACCAGTGGGCAATTACAATTAACCTGCCAGTATGACTTTAAGAGCCGTATTCAATTTGAGCCGAGCCGTGATACTTTTCACGGCCCGGACTTTTCATCTACTTCGCCTGTTTTGTAAGCGGTAAAGTATCGCGCGCGTGCCCGCTTTTACCCAGTATTCAATTTGAAAGTACGCGAAAAAGGGACCCGGCGAAACTTGAACAGGTGGAAAGTACTGTCAGATTTGGGGAATCCTGACACCCCCCAAAAGATGCTCTGACATGGGGGTTCACTATGGTACCCCCCGATTTGGCTTGCTGAAGGTATTTGGTGTTTTTAAACGGGCTCAATAGCTGCTAAATAGCGTTTTTTTCTATACGTGGTGCAGAATAATATTCAGGAGTATTTTTTCCAGAAAATAACTTATCCCAGCAAATTTGGGGTACTTGAAAATGGGGGTCAGCATATTTAAAAGTTGCTAAAGTGAAGTTTAAAAAATCCACCTGCCGCAAACACCTGCAATAAAAAAAAACACCTGGGGCATACTTGGGGACCACCCCCAGAGTCAAGTTCGCTAGTTTTTAACTTTGTACCCCAACTTTTTTTTCCGCCCTCTTTTTCAAAGTAATTTTTTGGGGTGCCCTTAAGTGTTTTTTTTCAATTTTTTTACACCGTTTACCTTTGGGGGACTGTCTGAAGGCTGCAGGGGGGTTCCCGCAACGTTGCACCCCAAAACTCCAATTCTGCACTTTTTTCCGCCTGCTATTCATAGGCGACACTTTTTCGCCTAGTACATTGCATTGACTTTCTACCTAGCCGGAAAGTCTTTCAAATTGAATACGGGGTAAAAGCAAAATAGGCGAAAATGATGTCATCAGCGAAAAAGTATCGCAGAGCCGAACTTTTCGCCTCAAATTGAATACGGGCCTTATTGACATTTACAATTTTGACAGTTATGTTGACATTGAACATGTCGGCATGTGCAGAATGGCCCTGACTCATTATGGATCGCAATATTGCGTACGCACGCAGTACAACTGCGATGGTATGCTAATCCATAGCGATCGCAATGCAAACTCAGCACAACATAAGGACGCCCACTTTACCTTACACAAATCTGTAATGCTTGGCAGAATAGCGAAACCATCAGTACAATCGAGTACCATCACAGTGGCTAATTTATGCACGCCCTTGAAACGGCGTGCAAACGCACTGGCACACCTGCATTTCCCCGACCAACCCCCCGTCACCACCCAAAACGGTGTTTCCTGCCAATCACTCTGTGAGGGGTCTGTGTAGCCTCTGCGATCGCAATCCCAATCGCAATAGCTAGTTCACGCACTGCAATGCATACGCATGCGCAGAACGCAACAAATGTCCGATTGCGTGCGTATTAGCAACTGCGATCCAAGCTGAATCAGGCCCAATGTCAACATCTGAAATGTTGACATTGAGCATGGATCGGATGGGAATTGTTAAGGCCCCCATACACGGTGCAATATAGCAGCCGATCCGACGGATTGGAACAATATTGCTGCTATATCGTTCCATGTGTGGCTATGATATCGGCCAGTGCACGCTCCCATGGGAACGTACATCGCTCCTCCAGATCTTACATGCTGCACATAAAGGCCCCCATACACAGTGCGATATGCATCTTGCGATCCGACGACCGACATATCGGGCGGCCCTCACACACGGAGCGATCCGCTGCCCCACCGCCCTACCACAAGGGTCTCGTCGCAAGCCCGATGGTCGCGATAATCACGACCATTGCCAGGCCGCCCGCTAAAGCTGTGGGTGGTCACCCACAGCTTAGCGAGCGGCCTGGAGGCCGGTGAAAAAAAAAAAACGGCCCGCCCTGAGTCAGAGCGAGCACACGCAAATAGCGAGCGCCTCTGAATCAGGGACTAAAACAATCACACAGTGGCGTGAAAAAGTTTTGCCCCCTTACTGATTTCTTCCATTTTTACATATTTGTCACACATAATGGTTTTAGGTTTTCAAACAAAATTGAATATAAGACAAAGGCCCTGATTCAGAGCCGGACGCTCTGACCAGAGCGCTCGCTCTGAATCAGGGCCCACCTCCATAAATATGGAGCGTCCTCCTGGACGCTCGTATAGCTGTGGGTCACCACCCACAGCCTATACGAGCGTGCAGGATGATGGTCGCGATGGTCTTGACCATCGCGACCATCGCCAGTGCGAGCAGAAGCCTGCGGTTGAGTTTCTCAACCGCAAGCCCTGGAGTGATTTTGGCTCTATCAGAGCCAAAATCACTCCCACTGACATCACTAGTGATGTCAGTGGGGCCGGCTTCTGACGGTAGGCGTTCCCTTGGGAACGCCTCCGTCTGGCAGGCACGCCCACCAAAGGGGGCATGCTGTCAATCAACATCGACAGCACGCCCCCTTTGATCAGACACAACGAGCGAAGGAAAGTCCTTCGTTCGTCGCGTCTCGCGCATGCGCACCATCGACCCACTTGCGGGCGGACAGCCGCTCGCGAGTGGGTCTGAATGAGGCCCAAAGACACAAAGTACAGTTTTTAAATGATAATTTCATTTATTTAAGGAAAAATATTAAACACCTATATCACCGATATGAAAAATTAATTGCCCCCCTAAACTGAATAACTGGTTGTGCCATGCTTAGCAGCAATAACTGCAACCAAACAATTCCGATAACTGAAGGTCAGGCTTTCACATCACTGTGGAGGAATTGTGGCTCATTCTTCTTTGCAGAAGTTGCATTCATTCAGCCACATTAGAGGACTTTCAACCATGAACTGGCCGTTTAAGGTCCAGATACAGCGTCTGCATTGGATTCAAATCAAGACTTTGACTAGGCCACTCCATGACCTTAATTTAGTTTCTTCTGAGCCATTAAGAGGTGGACTTGCTCTTTTACTTATACTGTAATTGTTGTCTTGAGACATAACCCAATTGCAATTGAGCTTCAGATCATGGACTGGTGACCGGACATTCTCCCCCATAATTTTCTGGTAGAGAGTAGAATTAGGACAAGATTAGAGATAGATTACGGCCAGTCGCCCAGGTCCTGCAACAGCGAAGCATCCCAATACCATCACACTACCACCACTATGGGTGACTGTCGGTATGATGTTCTTATTGTGGAATGCTATATTAGCTTGATGCCATATGTAACTAGAAAGGGTCTAAGTGATGCTGAGATATGCCAGGCTGGCAATAATCAAGCGTGATTGTTACCACAGTATTTTAATAAAACCTAATTAGCAATTCATTGTGGTTCATTGGTTAAATGAGTAAAAAAAAGGGGCAATTACTATTTCACACAGGGCCAGATGGTGTTGGAGAAGTTTTTTTCCTCACCCTTTTCCACCTAAATTCAGGGTCTGACCCGGAGTTGGAACAAAGGCCCTGATTCAGAGCCGGACGCTCTGACCAGAGCGCTCGCTCTGAATCAGGGCCCACCTCAATTAAAATGGAGCGTCCTCCTGGACGCTCGTATAGCTGTGGGTCACCACCCACAGCATATACGAGCTTCCAGCAAGATGGTCGCGATGGTCTTGACCATCGCGACCATCGGACTTGCGAGTGAAACCCTGTGGTCGGGTTTCTCAACCGCAAGGCCAGGAGTGATTTTGGCTCTATCAGAGCCAAAATCACTCCCACTGACATCACTAGTGATCACTAGTGATGTCAGAGGGGCCGGCTTCAGACGGTAGGCGTTCCCATAGGAACGCCTCTGTCTGGCAGGCACGCCCCCGGAACGCCCACCAAAGGGGGCGTGCTGTCAATCAACATCGACTGCACGCCCCCTTTGGTGCGAGACCCAGACCGATGGAAAGTCATTCGCTCGCCGGGTCTCGCGCATGCGCACAACGGAGCTCCCTCCGTCGTGCGCATGTGCAGTGGGGACCATCCAAAGTTCCCATCCGGATCAGACCCGGAATTTTGCAGGCGCCGACTCGCATAGACCCGGCTTTTGCGGAATGAAAGTGGTCGCTTGGAGATTACGTCATCTCCAAGCGCCACTGAAGCCGGACCAATCGGCCGGCTAGCAGCGCACTCCAGGTCATCGTGACCCGGAGTGCGCTGTTCTCACAGCAGGGTTTCACGGGCTATGCCCGTGTTAAACCCTGCTAGTTACCTGGGTTGGATTGCCAGGTCACTCGACCCGGCGATCCAACCCTCTCCCCTTTTACACCAGGGAGCTGCCCGGGTTAACCCTTAAAAAACCCAGGTTTTAGCTCCTATGTAAAAGGGGTATAATACTGTATTTTTTGTTTACTCAGCTTGTCTTTGTCTTATATTCAACTAGTGACCCGCCCCGGCTTCACATTGGAGCAATTTTGAATTTACAGAGATACAGTCAGGTGCATAAATATTGGGACATTGACAGAATTTTCATATTTTGTCCTCTATTCACCACCACAATGGCTTTGAAATGAAACAAACAAGATGTGCTTTAACTGCAGACTTTCAGATTTAATTTGAGGGTAATTACATCCAAATCAGGTGAACGGTGTAGGAATTACAATGGTTTCTATATGTGCCTCCCACTTTTTAAGGGGTCAAAAGTAATGGGACAAACTAAACAATCCTAAATCTAACTTTCACTTTTTAATACTTTGTTGCAAATCCTTTGCAGGCAATTACAGCCTGAAGTCTGGAACGCATAGAATACATATCAATCGCTACATGGTATAAAACAAAGTCCATCGTTGCGATGTATCTGTAACGGTTTAGGCAGCCTAAGCCAAGACAGCGCTTGGATATCAGTTTTTACATTGACTTGCTTCACTAAAATGGTCACTGCTCGGCTCCCTTTAGTCAGACATTAATGTGTCATACACCTAAACCTTCCTCCACAAATGCTCTATAGAATAGTGACAACTGCATCAAAATCCATCCAGTGGTTCTCGAGATTATCCCGAACACACAGACAGACGCCTACCAGGGACTTTATTTTATATAATATATACATTTTGTTTGAAGATCTGAAACAACTATGCGACATATATGCAAAAAAAGAAGAAATCAGGAGGGGGGCAAAAATGTAACCTACAGCCGGCAAATGGGGATCTGCAAAGCCCTGTATAGCTACATAGTGGCGCTACTAAAATATACCCCTCAATAGGTGACGGTACAGATTTTCAGTTAGTGCGGGGTCTACATAATCATAGGCGAAACTAAGGGGTGGTCCGGGGGTGCATCGGACCATCCATTAGCCTTGTTCGCCATTCCGCCGCCGATCTAACATATATATTCATGTAATTAACGGCCCCCGGTCAGGAACGAGTTGACTGCACTGCACTACCTCCTTTGCAGTAGACCAATGGGATTCAGTGCACGATGTGACGTCATGACGCCAGGCCGAACGCGCTCGCTTGCTCTGCTGCATTGCTGTGAAGAGGAACTGTGCAGCAACGCCAGGGGAGGATGCCTCACCTAGCCAACACGCCACAGAGTCAGGCTGTGTGTCAGTGACAGTCTGTCTGAGTCTGCCAGCATTCTGCATGGCAGACGGACTGCAATAAGCACAGCGCACTGCTTCAATGAGCCTTACTGGCTGGCGCGTGAACACATGGTTACATAACTTGTGTAACTTACCGCTGAGCACTCCATTACAAAGCAGGGCTTTTAAGAACTCTTCCCGACGCCTCTAGAAAAACTATAAAGAGGTTCCGCAGCTTTTTAATTTGCTGCATGAAACTTCCCAGCCCCAACAGATGCTCAGGGAGAACTGAGGGCCTGATTCAGAAGCACACACTATTTGCGTGCGCTCGCTCTGAATCAGGGCGTCCCTATTTGTTTTAAATCCGGCCTCTAGGCCGCTCGCACAGCTGTGGGTGACCACCCACAGCTTGTGCGAGCTGCCTGGCGATGGTCGCGATTAATAGAGCCGGAAGTCCACTACTGACATCACGAGTGATGTCAGTAGGGCCGCCCACAAGCGGCAGACGTTCCTTCGGGAACGCCTCCGTTTGTTCAGCCACCCCCCCTACCTGCCTACAAAACGGGGTGAGCTGTCGATCAACATCGACAGCCGCCCCGTTTTGCTGCGAGCTCCGGAGCAAGTGAAGGTCTCACTCGCTACGGGGCTCGTGCACGCCGTGTATGCGCACTGAGCCACCATCGACCCGCTTGCGAGCGCAATGCGCTCGCGAGCGGGTTGAATCAGGCCCTGAGCTATGAGATTTGAGTAGTTAAATTTAGACATGATTTTTTTTATACAGAATGACATTCAAAGTACAGCAGTAGATTATCTTGGGTTATATTACCATATAGGTGACTACTGTACATTATATCAGTGTCCTGGACACGTATTCATTCCTATGTACATAACTTGTTTCTGTTACAGTCATTAGTCTAGGGTGGGAATAAAATGCCCAACATACACAAATACCTTCCCTTTGTTTATTGTAAATTAATAGTTTGTTGCTTACTGTATGATTATTATTATTACTATTATTGTTAAATTTAAACCTACAGACCTCCGCAGCGCTTTACATTACATCGTACATGCACACACTGTCTTGGAATCTCCCCTCCATCATAGCATTTCATTGTGAAGCCTCAATAAGAGTTAGAATACTGGGCTCAGGCCCTCATTCAGAGCCGCTCGTAAGCGGCCGCTCGTTCGTTATGAGCGATGTTCGCACATCTGCGCATGCGTACGGATTTTAATACGCATGCGCGAACCAGTCAGTGTGGCCGAAAATCGTTTGTTCGCTAAATAGCGAATGCCTGCTATTTTGAGTGACAAGAGGAGGCGTATGTGGGTGGTAACAGGGGAAGGTGCTTGAAAACGGGGAGTGGAATTCAGAACGCAGGCGTGCTTAAAGGTCAAAACGGGCGTTTTAAGGGTGTGCATAATTAATACAGGAGCTTCAAATGACCACGTCACTTGGTTGATTTATAGTCAGAACTGCTCGCAAGATTGCGGTAGGAAAAACCAACCACAAGAATAGCGAGCAGTTCATACGCTGTTCGATGTACTCGATTAATCTATTAAATAGCGGACATGACGTATGGTGCGAGCGGCCAGGGGGTGTAGTTTTCAAAATTACGACCGCAAGTTTTGTTCGCTCGTTCAGACATAGAGGCATGAACAGACCGCAAAGTGCGAACGGTTCATTTGAATAGCCACCCCTTTTTAATGAACGAGCGAGCGCAAATAGCGTCCGGCTCTGAATGAGGGCCTCAATTCATACCCGCTCGCTAGATGCGTATACAACTTTGGCAAGGCAAGCGATCGCACTGCAAGGCATTAGCACGCCCAATATGTCTTGGCGTGCGATTGCTTTGTGTATGCAGACGCCCACCAGTCTGTCTTAAGACGCCCACTTGCCCAAGTCATCTCCAGGAAGTGTATATAACCATCGCTAACATCAAGTACCATCGGATGCGATCGCAGCACTTGTGGTTGACCATACCCTTCCACAAGCACTGCGAGCGCTTCAGTGTAGATTTCAGCCAAGTGACGTGTACTATGACGCTGCCTCTAGCGGCCAGCAAATGGCACCACCCACAAACGGCTTCTCCTGTCACTCATTCAGCCGGGCTGTCTATGTGCAGCAAGCAAACGCTTCCCGTTCGCTCGCACTGGTTCGCGCTTAGCGATGCGTATGCATGCGCAGAATGCAAACATTCGGCTGGCTGCGTGCGAACGCATCCTAGGGAGCGGGTCTGAATCAGGCCCACTGTTCAAAAGAGATTACAATAAAAATTAAGGGCCTGATTCAGAGCCACTCGTAAGCGGCAGCTCGTTCGCTCCGAGCGATGTTTGCCCAACTGCGCATGCGTACGGATCATTATACGCATGCGCGAACCAGTCAGTGCGGCCGAAATTCATGTGCTCGCAAAATAGCGAATGCCTGATAATTTGAGTGACAGAATGAGGCATATGTGGGTGGTAACAGGGGAAGGTGCTTAAAAACGGGGAGTGGAAATCCGATCGCAGGCGTGCTTAAAGGTCAAAACGGGCGTTTTAAGGGTGTGCATAATTAATCCAGCAGTGTCATTGGCAACGTCACTTGGTTGTTTTATAGTCAGAACTGCTCGCAAAATAGTGGTTGAAAAAACCAACCACAAGCATAGCGAGCAGTTCATACGCTGGTCGATGTACTCGATTAATCTAATAAATAGCGGACATGACGTATGGTGCGAGCGGCAAGGGAGCGTATTTTTCAAATTTACGTTCCCATGTTTTGCTCGCTCGTTCAGACTTAGAGGCGTGAACAGACCGCAAAGTGCGAACGGTTCATTTGAATAGCCACCCCTTTTTAGAAAACGAAAGACCGCAGATAGCGAGCGGCTCTGAATGAGGGCCTAAATGCCCAATTGAGTGTCTATATTACTAACAGCCCGGCGGTCAATGGTGCTGCCGCTGACCTATAACAAAGACCCCGAGAGGAGACCCGCTGGAAACCCTGGTTCAGGTCCCTGTGTCAATTCCTTGTGACCTTGGACAAGTATCCAGATGTGTGCCAGGTGCTAAATATTTGTAAACTCAGTTGGTTACGGAATCTGACTGAATAACCCTGTGTTACACCGATTTTAATACTAAAATGCGCACTGCCCTTTATGGCGGCGTCTTGCTGAAACAGCCAGCCGGGTGCCGCCCCCACCCGCGGGCTGCAGCGTCCAGTGGGTGGGGAAAGTTACAGTGAACCAGTCACCGTCGGGTGAATAGATGTCATGCGCACAGCATCTTTTCACAGTGACTAAAAGGGGGTGCATCTTTAGGCCAGAACCCTTTTTTCGGATTTGCACGCAAAATAGTGCCCGTTTTCACACCAGGCACCCTGCCTCTCTCCGCCCCTGGATATTATTACTGTAATTAATGAGAAATTAAGAACACCATATTGCATAACTATTCTTAAGACAGAGTGGTAAAATGTCATGAAACAGTAACACACATTCTGACACAGTGCTAACACTGGAACCACCCATTACCAGATCGCTAGTTTCGCCTATGTACATAAATAGACACCATAGACTTTTGTGGTTGTTGGTAAAAGTGGGCAACGTTAAACAAGCCAAGTGATGTTTTATGTTGGTACAGAACCACTACACATATCCAGTGAATTAATTGCTTGGCCATAGGGCCTCATTCAGCATGGATCGCTACTGCTAAAGCGTACACAGACGGCCGATTGTTGCGTACTGCCCATACATCGCAGTGTGTGAAAGCACCACTGCGATCACGGAGACCACGTAGAACCATCGCATAATAACTGACAGGCTGTCAGCGTTTGGAGGTGGTCGGAGAAACGCAGGCGTGTCTGTCCGTTTGAACGCCGTTGCATGGGCATGCATACACCGTTTGCGTACTCACTGCGTGCAGCAAGGTTAGCAATTTAGAGGTAAGGAAAGGGCTGCTGTAATTCTGCATGAGGGGGTCAATGGTACTCGATATTTCCGATGGTTGAGGAGGTTTGCAAGGTATAACGGATGTGAGAGAGGGGAAGTGGGCGTCTGCATGTAGTCCGTGCGAGCGCTTTGCGATTGAATGCATTAGCATACTTGCGCAGACCTCTGCGTGCGCAATTGCAGCCATAATCGCATCAACGATCCTTGCTGAATCAGGCCCATAATGCGGAATACTTTGTATAACACTGTTGTGTTTTATCTGCAGGACTATAGATTCTCTGTATGAGGAGTTGGTCACAGAAGGTCTTCTCATCAAGCCAAAGCCTGTGAAGATGTCAGATTTTATAGGTACTGCTCACTGTAGGGGATGATTAAGTACATGGGGCCTGATTCAGACGCGGACGCTAAGCCGCGGACGCACGCTATGGCCGATAATCGCCCATTTGCGCATGCGTTTGCGTCAATATGCCATGCGTGAGCCACCCACTGCGCTCAGGAATTGTGCGCTCGTAGTACACAGACTGGACGCTAATTTGAGTGACAGATAGCGCCGTTAGTGGGTGGTAACGGGAAGGTGCTTATGAACGGGGGCATCTGTCTGGGCATCTAAACAGCGTTTTATGGGTGTGCCTAATTAGCATAGAAGCGGCATTGTACACGTCACTTGGTTGTATTTCAGCCTGCAGTGATCACAGAGCTTGCGGTGGGGAAGGGTCTTCCTCAAGGGCTGTGTGCAGCTCCGATGGCTCTCGATGGTTCTGATTAATCACACACTTCCTGGAGATGACATGTGCTAAGAAAGAAAAGTGGGCGTCTTTATACCGGCGTGCGTTCGCTCTGCCGTCGCTCACTAAGACATATAGGTGGCGTCCTTACACTAGACAGTGCGATCGCGGAATTTGCATACACGGCCCTTTTTGGCTGCGAGAGAGCGCAGATTAGCGTCCCGGTCTGAATCGACCCCAGATTCTGTAGCCCATAGAACCCAACCACATGCTTGCAAAATAGAGGTATCAAATCATCCTATAGGTTTTGTTTTCTGCAGTGTCTTATTAAACACGCACCTCTGTATGTGTCTGCAGGTGAATACAGTTATTTGGGGACCACCCTGCGCCAGGCTGACATTGAACCGATGCCATCTCTCAGTGATGTCAAACAGCTTCTGGTCCTGTATGGCGTCCTGCCATTAGGTGAGTGCAGTTGGCCTGTATGCATTCCTTTACTATTTATGTTACAGTGTATATACAATAAAAAAAAAACAATAGTACATGTATAACACATATCTGAAAACGGTACTCATAGCAGCCCCTACTCTGCAAATTAAAATGGTACGAGCAATGTATGCCAGTATACAAAAACGAAGACACCAGTCTAGTAATATGTAGGTCAACCTTTCGATTGGATGACATCAGCAATGCGATGGGGCTTGAACTCCACAAGCTCTCTGAAGTACTGTGGAGATGGAGTACACCACGTCTCCTGGGTCATGGCCCTCCGCCAGAGATGGAACCCTGCCATTGATGGCATGTTGAACTGCATTCTACATGTGTTCTATTGGGTTCACATCCAGCGAGCAAAGGGTAAGCTCCTCCAGCCATAATCTGGTGGCTATGGACAAGTTTGGGGCATTTTCGTGCTGAAAGAGCCTACACCCGTCTGAGCGAATGCATGACCTAAACGTGTGCAAATGATCCGCATGGATGGTTATGAAGCATCCGCCAGTCAGTTATGTCTGCAGATGTATCAGGAGGTCATGACAGAGCCACCAGACTGTCCCCTGCTTTATATATGGTGTGGTATACTAGAGGGACCAGCGAGCTGCTGGTTACAGTAGCAGTCAGATTACTGCTAGTTACTGCCCTAAGGATGGGGTAGATCTGAGGAGGAGGAAGTGCCATTATTAGGGCAATTACAGAACATGCACAGACATTATAGGGAATATTAAAGAGCACATGAGTAAATGTCAATCGTTGTAATTAGTGCCTGGTGCACTGTGTTGGGAGTACACAGTAACATAATGCACAAGCAGTTAAATAATAAGAATAGTTATTTACATAGTGCCTTACTCTGACTTGTACTACTCCTGGCTGCCTCGGCTGTTTTCCCTTCAGTGAACTCCAGCAATTGGAGTTCACTAAACTCCAGGCTGACTGGCTGCTGAAGCTCGCGGAAATAAAAGTAACTGGCACTCAGAGAGCTGGTTGTTAGTGAATGACAGCAGAGATGGAAAGTGATAAAAACGGGTCACAGCTTGGTGCACACAATATACTCTTCTGCGTTGTTTACTGGTCAGGTCATGGGGCTGCATTATATTGACTGGTCTCATCATTTATCTGCATTACATACTGGTCTAATCACACTGGGTCACCATGGCATGTTTTGGGCCATGGTACTTGGGTGGATGAAGGAGGGGGGCGCAAGGCTCTCTTCACATCTGCACGACGTGGACACTATATTTTGGAGGCGTGTCTACACCACCTTGACCACTCCCCCCACCAGCAGCACCTCAGCTTTCTTGCTGCACATTATACTGATCAGGAAATATTAATGCAATTAATTGAAAATGTAGGTCATTTAAAGATGATTTACAAATGTTTAGTAATTATTGGCTTTCGACAACTATTGCTATAGTAAGATAGTTACATAAGAACATTACAGACAAAAAAAGAACATATCAGTGCTTATGAGAATACATCCTATGAATTCACTGGGAACAAGTAACACAACTGAAGCACATATATGTATATATATATATATATATATATATATATATATATATATTTTTTTTTTTTATTTATTATTTTTTTTCTGTATAATATTTTAGTAGACCCCCCTGAGGAGGACAATGTTGCTGATTATCATTAGGGCAATTACTAAACCTATCAGAGACATTGTACAGTAGGTACTAGACAGTACTGGGACCGTCGTGACCCCTATTGATGAGGTGCTAGCTTCTAGGAAATTAATTGGCTGCATTCCCACAAACACAGCCATGAAAGTGGCTCCCTGTATTGTGTGTAAGGGACAGGTGCACTGTAACAAACAGGAACAACTTACTTATCCCAAATAGATTTGGACAACAACACAATACTGTATAAAAGTATGTTTGTGCCATAAAAGCAAAGGAAACAAAAAGAAAAAAAGAAAAAAAATAATTTCAGTCCAGATAAGTTGGAGAGTTCAAGTATAATTTAATGTATTCCTTGTTATTCATGTGCTGAGTAACTGTATTACTATTCCAGCTCACAGAGTTTCCTGGTTCCCAGCTTTATTGCTCTTTGTGTGCACAACTGTCCTGTCATTATGTATATTTTTATTATATACCTGGTATACAGGTGAGCGCAGGAACGATGCAAAGGCTGGGATCAAACCTATCTGCAAGATCTTACTAAACTTGTGGCCTTGGAAGGTTGTATCGTACGAGATATCACTTACCTTTTCCTCCCTCAGATACAGGCACTATACAGATATTCATAATAATGTATATATTGGGCAAACAGAGAGTGTAATGTTTACCGTGCTTGCGTGGGTTTCCTCCGGGTGCTCCAGGTTCTTCCCACACTCAAAAATATACTGGTAGGTTAATTGGCTCCCATCAAAAAAAAATAACGTGTGTGTGTAGGTACATGTGGTGAGGAATATAGGACCTGATTCAGACCCGCTCGTTAGGAAGCGTTCGCTCGCAGGCAGCCGATGTTTACATTCTGCGTATGCATCGCAGTGCGCGAACCAGTGCGAGCGATCAGGAAGCGTACTCTCGCTGCGCATAGCCAGCCTGGCCAAATGAGTGACAGGAGAGCCGTTTGTGGGTGGTGAGAGGGGATGGCCATTAAAAATGGGGGAGTGGAGGTGCGAACGCGAGTGCCTTAGCGTCTTAACGGCGTTACAGAGGCGTGCATAATTAACAGGCAGCGTCATTGTACACGTCACCTGGTTGAATTTTACACTGAAGTGCTTGCGGTAGGGTATAGTCAACCTCAAGCGCTGCGTTCGCTTCCAATGTTACCCGATGTACCCCCGATGGTAGTATACACTGGGTGCGAGCGTATGCATTTAGCGAGCGGGTCTGAATCAGGCCCATAGAGTGAAAGCTCCACTGGGATAGGGACTGATGTGAATGGCCAAATATTCTCTCTAAAGCGCTGCGGAATATGTGCGCTATATAAATAACTGGTCATAAATAAAAGAAACAAATATTTAACTTTTTTTAACAATTACATTAGACCAGTCACAACCTGAATTGCTGTTTGGGTGTCAGAGGTGTAGTAACATTTCAAGTACAAACACTCAGATTTTTCCTAATCGTTTCCTGCAAATGTTCAGTTTTTGCATCTTGGCAATTACACAGAGATCCTGCACAAAGAATGCTTTCCCTCTAGTTTTGCTCCGTTTATATCCAGTTGAGCATCTGGCTAACACCTCCTGGGATGCAGTCAGGAACCCGACGGACGAAATGCTGACCGCAGGCTCCCCGACTGTCAGATCCCGGTAGGGTACTAATGACACCTGTCATTATACCTACGCCGGGAGCCCGATGTTCGGCATACCGAACGAAGGTAAGCTGGACGGAGGCCGCAGGAGGGGGGGTTGGTTAGGGGCTCCCGGGGGGGGACTTAGGGTTAGGCACCCCCCAGGGAGGGTTAGGGTTAGGTTAGAGGATGGGGGGGTTAGGTTTAGGCACTTAGGGGGGGTTAGGGTTAGGCACTAGGGGGGAGGTTAGGGTTAGGAGGGGGTAGGGCTAGTTATACTTACCTAAATCCCCTGTCTGGATTTTTACTGCTGTCTGTCTGGCGGCGTCGGGATTTGAACCGCCGGCCATTCATACTGATTCCTCCCGCCTGTCCATTCATTACTGATTACATAAAAAAAAAACCTAATGGCTGATATACAGTACAAGTAGTCTTATAAAAATGTTTTGGATCTTGTGTAAACGAAGGAGTTGCTAGAACGGGGAAGCATTAAGTTCCTCGGTAAGTCTAGCAGCCAGCTATCAACAGCACCTAAACAATAGAAATCATTTAAAGGCTAAAACAGTTTTCTGCAAAAGCATCATGCAAGAGTGTATTTGGGTTCTAGTAGCCAAGGTGTTTACGTTTACAAAGAGGGTTGGGTACAGGATCCCAGCGGTCGCAATGCCGGCTCTGGACTCCTGATATTGGTAAGTATTCTAACCCATACTCTAACCTATCCCTCCCGCAGCCTAACCCTAATGCCGGGTACACACTAGACGATATGCCGTCCGATCCGGCCGGATTGGATGACGTATCGGGCGCATGGGCTAGTGTGTACTTGCTATGTCGCTGATGATGCACGTTCTCGCACGTCGTCAGCGACATCGTCCGTTGGACCTGCATGCAGGTCTTACGGGTGACTTAATTAGCGAGGGCCATGCTGCCGAAGCAGCATGGCCCCCACCGTCACTTCATCGCTGCCGGCATCGGCAAGTGTGTACACACTTGCCAATGCCGGAAACCCGCCACTTGCGAGGCCAGTGGACCGGCCTTAACCCTCCCATTCCACAGCGTAACCCTAACCCTCTCCTCCCCTTCTACAGCCTAATCCTCCCTTCCCGTAGCGTAACCCTGACCTTCCCCTCCCGCAGCCTAATCCTAACGCTCCCCTCCCACAGCCTAACCCTAACCCCTAACACTCAGCATCGGGATTGTGACCATCGGTATTCCAGAGCCAATATTCTGATGCTTGTCATTCGCAGTGGCTGAACTGTATGCATCCTTTATAGTGGGCTCTTTTTTTACGCAATTGGATTCAAAGCTGGAAGATAGAATAGGACGGGATGCATGGATTTACATGTGTAATAATTTCTAAAAAGGGGATGTAGTGAAAAGGTCAATAGTGTCAATGTTGACATTCACAATGTCAGCATCACAATGTCGGCTGTTAATATGCCAACATTGTTAAAATGTCGAAGGCAACATGCCGGCAGTCTTAAAATGTCGACAAGTAAAATGTCAGCATGTCGACATTAGGGTTAACCTGCTAGAGGAGGTTAGGGAAAGGCACTAAGAGGATGGGGAGGCAGTAGGGTTAATCTGCAGGAGGAGGTTAGGGTTAGGCTGCTGGGGAGGAGGGGATGTAGGGTTAGGCACTAGGAAGAGGGAGAGGCATTGGGGTTATTCTGCAGGAGGAGGTTAGGGTTAGGCTGCTGGGGAGGAGGGGATGTAGGGTTAGGCACTAGGAAGAGGGAGAGGCATTGTGGTTATTCTGCAGGAGGAGGTTAGGGTTAGGCTGCTGGGGAGGAGGGGATGTAGGGTTAGGCACTAGGAAGAGGGAGAGGCATTGGGGTTATTCTGCAGGAGGAGGTTAGGGTCAAGCTGCTGGGGAGGAGGGGATGTAGGGTTAGGCACTAGGAAGAGGGAGAGACATTGGGGTTATTCTGCAGGAGGAGGTTAGGGTCAGGCTGCTGGGGGGAAGGATGTAGGGTTAGGCACTAGGGGGCAGGGGGGCATTAGGATTATTCTGCAGGAGGAGGTTGGGGTCAGGTTGCCAGGGTATGGGATGTAGGGTTAGGCACTGGGGTGGAGGGGGGGCATTAGGGTTTGGCTGCCAGGGGGGGGAAGGATATAGGGTTAGGCACTAGGGACATTAGGGTTAGGCTGCAGGAAGAAGCTAGGGTTAGGCATTAGGGGAAGGGGGTGGAATTTGGGTTAGGCTGCAGGAGGAGATTAGGGTTAGGCTGCTGGAGGGGCTGGAGGGTTTTGGCACTATGGGGTTGGGGTGGATTGGACTTAGGCTGTAGGAGGAGGTTAGGGTTAGGCTGCCGAGGGAAGGGGATGTAGGGTTTGGCACTAGGGGGAGGCATTAGGGTTAGGCTGTAGGAGGAGGTTAGGGTTAGGCTGCCGGGGGGGATTTAGGATTAGGCACTAGGGGAAGGGGGAGGCATTAGGGTTAGGCTGCAGGAAGAGGTTAGGGTTAGGCTGCCGAAGGGATTTAGGGTTAGTCACTAGGCGAAAGGGGAGGCATTAGGGTTAGGCTGCAGGAGGAGATTAGGCTGCTTGGGGGGAGGCTTTATGGTTAGGCACTAGGGGGAGGGGGAGGCATTAGGGTTAGGCTGCAGGAGGAGATTAGGCTGCTTGGGGGGAGACTTTATGGTTAGGCACTAGGGGGAGGGGGAGGCACTAGGGTTAGGCTGCAGGGGGAGAATTGGGGTTAGGCTGGGGGGGTTAGGGTTGGGCACTAGAGGGAGGGTTAGGGATTAGATTTAGCAATAGGGGGATATACCCAAACGCCAGAGGATCAGAGGTCTAAAGCCGCGTATCCACTAGCCGATATTTTGAACCAGTGCTCGAAGTGAGCCGGTATACAACGGTATGGTATACTGGCACTGACACACCCGCCACCAAGAGGCATATGGAGAAGGCGCTGATGTTGCCTTCTCCATATGCCGGGCACCTGCTGAGTTTGTGCTACCAGCAGGCGCCCTGCGACTCCTTCCCTGCAGCCGGAGGACGGAGCTCACTCCTGAGCTCTGGCTCCTGCAGTGCGTGTTGGGGAGAGACATCATGACATCTCCATGATGTCTCTCCCTCTCCCACAGTGCAGAGCGCGGAGTTGACGGGAGAGGACTATGCACTGTGTACTGTGGCGGACAGCGACGGGCACCGGAGCGGGGCTTCACGTGAGTATGTTTTTATGTGTGTTTGTCTGTGTGTTTATGTGTAAGGGGACTCTACTTCAAGGGGCACTACTACTACTATGGGCATTACTTCAAGGGGCACTACTACTACTATGGGCACTACTTCAAGGGGCACTACTACTACTACTATGGGCACTACTTCAAGGGGCACTACTTCAAGGAGCACTACTGCTACTACTATGGGCACTACTTCAAGGGGCACTACTGCTACTACTATGGGCACTACTTCAAGGGGCACTACTACTACTGTGGGCACTACCAGTACTAGGGACACTACTACAAGGGGCACTAATATGGGCACTACAAGAGGCACTATTACTCTGGGCACTACTGCAAAGGGCGCTACTACTATATACTGTGGGCACTAATACAAGGGGCACTATTATTGTGGCCAATGTATTGGGGGCACTGTTACTCTTGTGGGCAATGAATAGGGGGCACTACTGCAAGGGGCACTACTACTGTGGGCAATGTATAGGGGCACTATTACAAGGGGCACTACTACTGTTGGCAATGTATAGTGGACACTATTACTATTGTGGGCAATGTATACACTATTACAGTGGGCATTGTATAGAGAGCACTATTACTGTGGGCATTGTATAGGGGGCACTACTACCAGGGACGCTGCATAGGGGCACTACTACTGTGTACGTTGTATAAGAGCACTACTACTGTGGGGCCATGTATAGGGGTCACTACTATAAGGAGCACTACTACTGTGGGCATTGTATAAAGAGCACTGCTACTGTGGGCACTGCATAGGGGGCATTGTATAAGGGCACTACAACTGTGGGCATTGTATAAGGGCACAACTACTGTGGGCATTGCATAAAGGGCACTACTACTGTGGGCATTGTTTAGGGAGCACTACTATTGTGTGGCATAATGTGTATAATGGGTACTACGGTGTGGTACACTATACTACTGAAAAAGAGCGCGTCGTAAGGACACGCACCCGTTTCCGGTGCATGCGCGCCTTCGGTGCGCACATAAGTGCAACCTTAGATTTTCCATACCCCACTATAAAATTCCCACTTCGACCACTGTTTTGAACGATATTGTTATCGTTCATTTTATCTGCCAGTGGATATGCCATCAACGACCAGCTGTTCGTTGACGACGTCGTACATCGCCTGAACCTGCTGTCCAACCTGACGATATTGCCAGGTTGTGCAGGTTCGGGGAGGGTGCCGGCACTGCATGATATTGTTCAGTGTGTGCTCAGTGTCGTTAAGGACATTGAGCACACCACTGCCGGGGACACACCACATGATATCGCTCACGGAGCATCATTGTGTAGTGGATATGCGGCTTTACCCAGAAGTCACATTCACATGACCGCCTAGACCCAGAGGACCCTGCCGCAGCCGTCGGGGGAAGGTAAGTCATTGTTGGGTGTCATCATCAACATAATGACCATGTCGACATGATGACTGTTGAGATATCATACCCAACCCGAAAAGAGGGTTTGAGGGGGGGGGGGAAGGGGAATGGGTGGGGGGACACTGAACTTAATAAAAGATTTGATCACTTTCTGTTTTCTCTATTTTAACAAATTATTACCCCATCACCCAGTGGGGGGGGGATTCTATTGCTTTCAGCGTGTAGATGTTGTTCTCTAGGGGGGAGGCAGCTCTAATTTTACACTGGAATTTACATTTATGCTAAGATACAACCCCCTCCCCATCTCTGTCTCTGTCCCTACAGTCTGGAACTGGATTTGCCCTCTCTCACTTGTTGCACCTTCAAGATGTATTTACTCCAGGGCCGGCTCCAGGCATGTTCCACCTGAGCGGCCGCACAAGGGCGCCACCTACAGAGGGCGCGCCGATTTTCTACCGGCATTTTCCCTGGCTGGCCAGGCCCTGGCTGTCACTGTCATGCCGGGCTCTGCCCAGCCCACCCACCCCGCTGCTGCGCTTTTGCCCTACCCCCTATAACGTCACCACCAGCGCTGCCTGACAGTCCCTCCTCCTACATTGAGCTGGGCGGGCCGGGTGTGACGTCACACGCCATCCCTGCCCGGCCCGTGCAGTCTTCGATTTTGGCGGGCGGCGGCTGTGTGGAAGACGTGGTGCCGGTGCGGATACCACAGTGGGCACTGGCTTGCTAGCCTAGCCTGCTTCAGCCTTCACAGCTAGCGCGGCCGAGTGGACGGACTGCTGGCCACCGGACCGGACAACGAGTGTGTGGGGCTCACTCAGCGCCATCAGCAACCCTGAGGCTGAGCAGCACTGGACGGGTGCTGAGGCCTGGACGAGGCAACGAGGGCGTCCGTGCGGAGGAGACGGTAAGTGAATGAATGCGGTAGCATTCAATGCGCTCTTCTCCTTATCACATCATGGGCACAGGCTGGCTGCTGGTACTGGCAGGCAGGCTGTGTGTGTGTGACTATGTGCAGCACAGTAAGAGCAGCCAGCCTGAGTCTCATTCCACTATCTCCGTTTATCCAACCATCTCCAGAGCTTGGTCACCACCACCTCCAACTTATGATGATCGCTGCCAATATCATTATAATTATAAATCCACCACAATTCTCATTCCACTATCTCTAATCCATGTACCATCTCCAGAGCTTGGTCACCACCATCTGAGATGTCCCTTGATTACTCCTGTACTTTGAAATTCGCTCAGCACCCACATGGAGATTTCTGCAATCAGCCATCTTTCTCTAGAGTACCACATACAGCCTGTCAGTGCCAGCGGCCAGCCCATGAGTACAAAAAATGGTGAAGTGTGTGGTCCACTCCAGTCCACTCTCCACACAACACACTTCACTGTTTTTTTACTCCTGGACTGGCACTGGCAGGCAGGGTAGGCTGTAGCTAATAGCAATACTGTTAGAAAGTCAGATATGACACAGTTTAATAACCTTTAGGGGCGGGGGGGTCCCTCCAACATTTCTCGCACAGGGTGCTGGAACACCTGGAGCTGGCCCTGATTTACTCCTATCTGTAAATTACTCAGAAGGCATAAATAATGGGTGAATGAGTGTAACAAATCCACGTATTGGAAGACAACAGGAAGGGATGGGCCCTAATACAGAAGCAGGGGAGGAACAACGCGTCGCAGTAGCAGAGCACATATGCGTCCTGGGCCTGTACCCCCTAATGACATCATGATACCACAGAACAAGCACAGGGAGCAGCAAGACTGGTGCTAAATGCATCTATCCAAGCTCCCTAGGTGCCATCGGGGCAGCGACCATGCCGCCCCATCGGCCTTGGTTATCGGGCAGCGCATTCAGTGGCGTAAATTCATCCCAGACACCCGGAGGCAAGTTATACTTGGGTACCACCCCCCAGTCCCAGTCGGATTTGTCACACTGACATAAGAAGCTGCTGAGGAGCAGCGACACCAGTGAGCTAGGACAGGATATAGATAGACGGAGGCGGCAGCTAATGGTCTGACACGGAGCTCTCCACTAGTGTATGGTGGCTTCTCTGGTGCCGGGAAGAGGTGCCATGTATTGGGCAACCATGACGGTTCACTCTGGGTACATAGTTACTAGGTTGGGTGAATATATTGTGGGCAATGGCGGAGTGGTCAGGCGCCTCCATTGTCTCCCATAGTTCTGCCCCTGAGCACATTCCTCCTTACGGCCCTGACCATGCACTAGCTTTCTGGATCACCTGCTCTCCTCTGAAATGTGCCGCTCAACAGAGGCCTCCGCTCTGCACTCGTTCTAAAGCAACACTCTGCTCTGACAGCCGGAGAGGAGGAGGAGGAAGAGTGCTCAGAAAGATGATTTGTACAATAGACAGAATCATAAAAAGCTTAGTGTAGGAGCGAGAGCATAACTTAGGAATATTGGAGCCAATTTAGGGTAACACATGCCCAAGCTCTCTAACTGCCTGGGGTAATGCGTGGAGGTGGGATGGTGAAGGCCAGTTCAGGCCTCTGTTATCTTCTCTCATGGAGGGGAGTTGCTGTGAGTCCAATGTGTTAGTTGCAGGAGGAGAAGGGATCGTGCGGGATAATGAGACACAGATGTGACTCTGCTGTCAGATAACAGGAGACATGTGAAGTGTGGCAGAGGTTCATCATATAAGCAGAGGTGCTGTACCGTTCCTTGCTGCATACCAGGCCTCATTAATGATAAGTAGAGGTAACGAAGCAAATAAGGACTGAAGTACGTGAGACATGATTATCCCTGTTACTAATGTGCTCGGGAAGGGAAGTAGTTTGCTATAAGCTGCACCATTATCTCAGGGAGAACAGTCTCTGCAACCTCAGCAGCCAATGTCTCGAGAACTGCATTTGCAGTTGACTTTTTACTAAGTTTGATCATTTTTTATCAAAACCTTCAGTCTGATCTACTAAAGTCAAGATCATCCTTCAAATTAACTACAGACGTTTATATAATCTTGTAGAACCAGCATCAGATCCTATGAAATAATTGTTAGATGCCACAAGCGATATCGTTGTATAGCATGGTCACTATGAAATGAATGGTTATTTGTTTGTTTTATTTATTTTATTTTAACTAGATGCTTGTTCTGTTACTTAAGTGCGTCCTGGATGACGTGGAGCGTAACCATTTTCAATCCTACTGCTACAGGTTGCGAGTCAGTGCTTGAGAAGGCCCCACCGGTGAAAGCCCTTCTTCTGGCAGGACCAGCCGGTGTGGGCAAAAAGATGCTGGTGAATGCCGTCTGCAATGAAACTGGAGCGAACCTGTTTAACCTCTCCCCATCTAACATTGCTGGCAAGTATCCGGGCAAGAGTGGCCTGCAGATGCTGCTGCATATGGTGCTAAAGGTGAGTCTACAAGGGCCGGATAAGGTGACTTGGGTTGTAATTTGCAGGCAGGTTCAAGGGGAGAGCAAAGTCTAAGGAGCTCTTGGTAATCTGGCCCTGATTCAGAACCGCTCGCTGCCGCTGGCCGCTCACTGGGATTATGGGCGTTTTTTATTTATTTTAATTTTTTTCTCCGGCCGCTCGCAAAGCTGTGGGAGACCACCCACAGCTTGTGCGAGCGGCCAGGAGACCATCGCGATAATCGCGACCATCGACCTTGCGACGAGACCCTACGGTAGGGTCTAGGCTGCCGCAAGGCCGAGTGGACTTCCTGGTCTAATAGAGTAGGAAGTCCACTACTGACATCAGTAGTGATGTCAGTAAGACCTCCCAACAAACGCCATGCGTTTGTCCAGCCATCTCCCTACTCGCCCACAAAATGGGGCGAGCTGTCACTCACCATCGACAGTCTTGTTGCGAGCCCCTTAGCGACTGAACTTCAGTCGCTCAGCGGGGCTCGCGCACTCCGGACGGGTGCAAAAACATTGGGCCTCGCGAGCGGCTCTGAATCAGGGCCTCTGTGAGGTGCAGAAGCACGGGGTGCCTAGAACCCCTGACGAAGTGTTCCTTTGACATTTTATACTGCTGTTTGATGTTGGAGGGCATTGAGCACAATCTCATGGTTTAGGGGAGGTCATAGTGAAGCTCCTACTGTCACTTGGGGGAAAATGTATCAAACCTATTTTAAGTGAGGTGTTGCCAATAACAGCCAATCAGATTGTAGCTATCATTTATCTAGTACAGGCTATAAAATATGATTAACTGCTATGGGAAACATCCCCAATGTTCTCTCCCCCTTAGCACTTGGCATAGTAATACTGCAAAGCATTTATAGCCTAAATAAACGAGCTTACAAACATACAAATATTTGAAGAGTAACAACAATCAACCCTCTGACACATTAGCTCATTGTATGTGTTACACAATAACTATGTATATACGGAGGCACATGGGACGTGCAGGAGATACGGTGACATCATGAAGTGATTTCGGGATAGATTCCTGAGGGCGAGGGAGTCGTTTATCCAAGGCCCAGTTTTGCCAACTGTAACAGTTTTGGATAATTAATTAGGCAAACGCAGACCCAGAACAGCTGTGTGCTCCAGCATCAGCAAATACCGCTCATGATTTATCATCTGACACCACGGGAGCCTTGATTTCAGAGGAAGAGTCTGGGGGCACAATGACACCACCGGGTGATGGGAGGTGGAGGGGAAGCGTTTTCTGACAGAACAAAAAAAAAATATTCACTGCAGGTAAAGGAGGAATGTAAACAGGTCAAATGCAAGAAAGGCAAAGGAATGTTCCACTTGTCAGGCCTAGAAGGAAATATACATGTTTGGAACAGGGTTCAGTGATAACGCTGGGTGTTAGATGAAATAGACGTTAAATGATAAAATGAAAAGGCTATACATGAAGACAGTTATTTGTATTAAGCGTAACCATTAAAGCATTAAATCATTTTTGAAGTATACTGTATATATATCTGACAGATGTAGGATTCGTCTGCTCCTTGGCACCATCTAACTGAAACATTTGTTTATCTTAAGTTCCGCACAATGCAAATATCTCTATCTGCAATAAGCGATAACGTAGCTTTTCTTGTGCGCAAAGCGGGACAAGGGCTCGCACCAGAAGGGAGGGGGGTATCCACACATGACAGGGGCAATGTCATGTGTCACAGCTCACAGGGGCATGACTAGTGCTACTGAGGTCCTGGACCGCTCCCCTGTTCTTTCCCTTATAATGGCTCATAATGCCACACACAACATAGGAAATGCACACGTCACCCGTTCACTGCTGTGCTACTATGAAGAGCAGCAGTCACTTGCCATCCCTCTTCTTAAAATGACAATGTAATGAACGTTTCACCGGTATGTGTAAGTTACGCTGTTTATAAAACATTAATAGTTGAATAGTTATTGATTCAAATTTGCATATCTAAGTTTGCACACGCAGGGATTACACACGCAGTTCAACTGCGATAGTATGCTAATCCATTGCCATCGCTATGCCGTTGCAGCACTACATAAGGACGCCCACTTTACCTTACACATATCCATAATGTTTAGCAAGATTGCGAAACCATCGGTAACACAGAGTACAATCGGAGCCTCACGCACACTTGCACAAGGTCAGACCTTACTCAGGAATTGCTAACCTCATCACACGCCACGAGACCTCAAGCTGCGTAAGGCATCGCAGTGGATAATTTATGCACGCCCCTGCAATGGCGTTCAAACGCACTGGAACGCCTGCGTTTCACCAATCCCCATCACCACCCACAAACGGCACTTCCTGTCAATCACCCTGCGATGGCTCTGCGTAGTCCCGATCGCAGTGGCCAGTTGGCACACACACATGCGCAGAACACATCCATCGACCGATTGCGTGCGTAATCGCAGTTGCGATCGGTAATGAATCAGGCCCTGTGTCATTATGTGGACAGCAAAGGAACACCTGTTATTATGATTTTAAATAATAAATCAATAGGTGGCACAGTGGTTAGCATTGTTGTCTCATAGAGCAGTGTGTGAGTTTGTTTTACTTGTATCTGCGTAAGTTTCCTCCCGCTCTCCAAAGACATACTGGTAATGATTATTAACTTCTACCAACATTAACCCTTATGCGTCTGTCTGTGTTGTAGGAAATATAGATTGTAAGCTCCTTTGGGGCAGGCACTGGTGAAATGATTAAAGGGCAGTGCATTATATATACACTATACAAATAACTGTTAATAAATAAATAATAAGTCCTAAAACTTAAATGATAAATATTGCACTGACGTTCCAGTACAGCTGTGAAAAAGTCATATTGAATGTATGGAGATGACCTGGCTACTCGATTACAGACATTTAGCTACACCTAACTGTTTATAACAGGGTCATAATGGAAATCGATTCAGGTGAAAAGCTGACATTTCCCGCAGGTAAGCTGCTGTGACATCACTGGCCCTGAATCCAAAAGTCCTTACAGTGTCTATGTCTGAGCAAAGACTGGAAGTGTGTGACACACATTTTGCTGGTTAAAGTAGAGAAGCACTCCCTGCCCATGAACACGGCAAAGTGATGAGAGTAAGATGGACATTTTTAAGTAAATATAATATAACCATCTTCATCATGTTCAAGTATGTCATTCATAAGACTATTGGCAAACATGTGGTTGTTCCTTGGACCACTTTTGGCTCTCACCTTATGCTCACAGGGAGAGTGAAGCGTGCACAGCCAGGTGCAATGATGTCAATAACAAACTTTCATTTATATTAGATTAAAGTTCCTCTCCCCTTACATTTCAGTAGAGTTGTTTATCTTCGCTGTAGAATTCTGCTCCTGGATGTTGCTGCATAAATCTTCGCAAAGCCAAGGACAATGAACGATTCCACCTTTACCAACTAAGGGCCTGATTCAGCCAGGATCACAACTGCTGAAGTGCACGCAGGCAGTTTTGCATTGCGATCCTTGCAATAATAATGCAAATGCAGCAGGAGGTGTATGACACCCCCTGCTGCATCTGCGATCCCAGCACTGTGAGAGAGGTCGCAGGCTGGGAACACCATCGCAACAATCGGTGGTCACGATGGTGGATGTTGCCGGGCCTCCGGCCAGCTGAGTGAGCCAGCTTGCAAGCCTAGGACACTGCGTTTGATCAACACAGATCCTGGGCTAGCCAGTCCCGGGAAAATGGGGCGTACACACAATCAGGAAGGCGCATTCAAGGGCTTGTGTGCGACTAGGCAGGAGCCATTCTGCACACTCGCATAATCTGCACACTCGATAATTGGGAATCTGCAATCAGCAGTGAACTTGTGTTCACTGCTGAATCAGGCCCTAAATTCGTACACAAGAATGATATGATATATACTACATTTAACAGGCTTGTCTACCCTCCTGATTTTGCCGGGAGCCTCCTGAAAATCAGGTGCAGCCCCCGCCCCCCCAGGAAAGGCAGGCCAGCCTCCCGGCAGCGGCCGATCCCCTCGACCCCCCTACCGCAGCGGACGGGTGCCGGTAACGTGATGCACACTGAATCACTTCATTTTGGCCCCGCCCCCTGCTCCACAATGCCTGTATTATCGGCATTGTGTAGCGGAGGCGGGCCAAAATTATGCGATCGCGTGGCCCCACCACTCCCACAAATGCCCGCCACCTGCCTGGCCACTCCCCCTTGTCCCGGCCACGCCCCCCCCCCCCATCCTTCCAATCTGGCTGCTCCCTCCCGGAAGGAGCAGCCAGAAAGTCGGCAAGTATGCTACATTAATATGACCGCATCTCACTTGAAAACAGACATATGTTATCTGCTTGGCTTCACGGCTGCTGCAAATAGGAGCAGCTGCCACATGTCAGAAATAAAAGTCAGCTTATCTTAACTCTACTTTGCATCCTTGTGGGACTGTCGCATCCCCCCCCCCCCCCGTCTTAAGCCATTAATGTGAACTTGCCGCCTACTAGTAAGAACGCTCCTTATGAATACACCAGATGCTTATGACATTATTGAGGCATGAGGCACAAAGTGCACCTATAACATACACAGAATGGATGCCTCCAGGCTATAAAACCTGGATTACTGACGGCTATTGAAGATGAAAGATCTCGCTCTTGTGTCCCTTTTTGTTTCAGCATATGTATAGTGTTAAGGCGGTTTCATTTAGCACTGTGGTTCACTGAAACTAAAAAAATAAATAATCTTGTCATACAAGGTATAATATATAAGCTGTCCTGGAATGTGCATTAGTGTGCAGGTGTTATGGATAAGCCACATGGCTCTGTGTAGCAGTGATAGAAGACCATCCTCTAGTGGTGACTGTGGTGAATTGCAGTTTCAAAACAGGCTGATGTTCGGTATATGTAAGTTTATTTACGTGCCACTACAATGTACAGTACACCAGTGTCTTTCAGCATATATCAAACAAATCTGTAATAACAGTAAGGAGAAACATTAGAATACCATAGAAACAAAGATATATTTAATTGGATCTTGGAAGACTTACAAAGAGATTACATAAAAAAGTGAAACAAGTAAAGTGCTGATGAGAAGAAGGGCAGTTTGAGTATTTGCTTTATTGTTAGAGACCTAGAGGATAAAGTGTCAATGACTATAACCTATTAACAGGTGGCCCGCCAGGTGCAGCCGTCTGTCATTTGGATTGACGATGCAGAGAAAACTTTTTGCAAGAAGGTGCCAAAGACGGAGAAACAGGTAAAAGTCATATACTGTGAGTTAATGGACATCCAGTTAGGGGTCCGGCTTTCTGTCTTGTCCATAACCTTACATTGTCTTGCTGTGAAGTCCAGGGTCTCAGGTATGCTACTCTAGTGATCACACTACTAGCCCAGTATGCAGTGGTGCAATGATATCATACTTGCCTACTTTTTAAAAAGCATTTCAGGGAGATTGTGAAAGCAACACCTATGAGCGCGGCGTTAAAGTGGGCTGTACTGCTACATCTGAGAGGTGTGTCATACATATGATGGGCATGTACTGCTACATCTGAGAGGCGTGTCATACATGTGATGGGTGTGTACTGCTGCATCTGAGAGGTGTGTCATACATGTGATGGGCGTGTACTGCTACATCTGAGAGGCGTGTCATACATGTGATGGGTGTGTACTGCTGCATCTGAGAGGTGTGTCATACATGTGATGGGCGTGTACTGCTACATCTGAGAGGCGTGTCATACATGTGATGGGCGTGTACTGCTGCATCTGAGAGGTGTGTCATACATGTGATGGGCGTGTACTGCTACATCTGAGAGGCGTGTCATAAACTTGACTGACATCCACATGTAAATGAGCCCCAAAGCAGTCAGTAAGATCTACTTGTTGATGAAAACACACTGATACTTTTCAGAAAATGCATGTAGCCATAGGGATCATTGTGCCTTATAACCAATGCAGGGAAACTATATTAATGATCCTATTTGAATGTATATATCTCTCTGTTATTTATATAAAACAGCTTCATAATGGGGGTAAGGTGCAATCAGGGAGATTATTAGACTTTTCAGGGAGATTGCTACTATATCTGGAAGTCTCCCTGACAATCAGGGAGAGTTGGGAAGTATGATGCTTAGCTTGCTGCCTCACAGCACTGGTGCCCTGGGGTTGAGTCCCAGCAAGGCCCTATGTGTGTGGAGTTTGTATGTTCTCCCCGTGTTTGCGTGGTTTTCCTTCAGGCACTCTGGTTTCCTCCCACAATCCAAAAACTTACAGGTAGGTTAATTGGCTTCTGACAAAAAGTGTGTCTATGTGATAGGGCGTAGGGACTATCGATTGTAAGCTCCACTGGGGCAGGGACTGATGTGAATGACTGACATATTCTATGTAAAGTACTGCATAATATATGCGCACTATGGGCCTGATTCGGCAAGGATCGCAATAGTTAAGACGCACGCAGTCGGACGATTTTCGCGATCTGCACATGTGTGAACTAGCCACTGCGATGGGGAATGAGAGCGCAGTGTGTATGCAGAGCCATGGCAGAGTGATTGACAGGAAGTGCCATTTGTGGGTGGTGATGGGGGGATGGTCAGGCGAACGCAGGCGTGTAAGTGCGTTGGGACGGCGTTGCAGGAGCGTGCATAAATTAGTCACTGCAATACCAGACGCAGCCTGAGGCCTCATAGCGTGCGCAGAAGTAAGCAATTCCTGAGTGAGGTCTGACCTGCCTTACTGTGCGTATGGGTCCGATGTTACCGATTTGTTTCGCTATGCTGCCCAAGTGTACGGATGTGAGTAAGGGGAAGTGGGCGTCCTCATGTTAGGCTGAGATCGCATTGCGAATGCAAACATTTACATATCACCGCTGATATTAGCAGCTGCATAGCGTGCGTATAAGCAGAATAGCGATCCTTGCTGAATCAGGCCTTATATACATAACTGTTACGTATTATGACGTGTCTGTCTCTGTTCGTTTTCAACTTTTATCCCTGCTATATACCACCCAACATTGCTAGGATTAATTATATAAATTCAAATTCTGTTTCTAACAATACTGATGCCAATCCTTAACTCTAGTTATCAATGTGTTTTACTAGTAGACTCCCACTGAAGGCACAAAGATGGTTCTGCTTCATTGATTTACTGCCCCCTGGTGTCTAATATTAATATTATTCCATAAATTCATTCTAAAGCATGATCCTAAAACCCTTAGATGTATATTAGTCACTGATACTAGAGGCTGCCGATGGCCCCATTATTATAGGTACACCATAACTTATCATCTCTGTCATGTTTCTGTTTCTTCTCTTTGTTGCGAACAGTTAGATCCCAAACGATTGAAAAAGGATTTACCGAAACTCCTGAAATCCATAAAGTCAGAGGATCGCGTCCTTATTGTGGGCACCAGTCACCGACCATTTGATGCAGAGGTCAAACCTTTCTGTAAAATATACAAGAAGATCATCCTGGTTCCTAGGCCAGACTATGCAGCACGCCTGGGTGAGCCGTGTAGCTGTGATAAAATATTATATATATATATATATATATATATATATACATATATATATATATACACACATGCCTCCCAACATGACCCTCTCCAGGAGGGACATAATGCTCTGGTCCTGGACTTCCCTGGTAATGTATGATTGGTGGCGGCTCTAGAGGTGGGGCTGCAGTACAGTCCAAAATTCAAATAGGGGAGTCACACCAACTGCCAGTGATTCCCAGCCAGTGATGTTTGGCAGCGTGTGATATGACAGTTGGTGTGACTCCCCTATTTGAATTTTGAACTGCGCCTAAGCTCCACCTCTTACCAGGGAAGTCCAGGACCAGAGCATTGTGTCCCTCCTGGAGCGGGTCATGTTGGGAGGTATGTATACACACATACATACAGGGTTTGGCTTAGCTACTTGAATCTACATTGTACAGGGATGTTGGTGTGCAGGCTGTAACAATTTTATATCCTTTCCTAGAATTGCAGGTGATATTGTGTCATGGGGCCCCAGTTGTCATCTTGAAATGCAGTTTGGTACTCTACAGAAACATACATATATATATATATATATATATATATAGTGCCTCCATATGAATTCTGTTCATCCCTATATATAATATATAAGAACCAAATATTTACAGGCCTCTACTTGATGGATAAGATGATGACAAAAAGTTTACAGTCTACTAGATCTATGCCTAGGATTTGCAAACTGGGGCCTCATTTACTAATGAGTTTAATCACCATAACGAGTGATACATTTCTCTTTGTATGATAATAGTGCTCCAGCCAATCACCTCCCAACTGTCATTTTTATAACAGTCGACAGTTGAGAGCTGATTGGCTGGAGCACCATTTATCATACACAATGACATTTATCACTCATTTTGGTGCTAAAACTCGTTAGTAAATGGGGGCCTAATTCAGTTACGAGTGGTAAATAAGCAAGTTAAAAACAAAACGTCTGTATCAGTCTCTGGAGTAATAAATGTGACCTTTACTTCCACCTGTGAGTAACCCATCACTTCGCCCGCAGTACGTCACTGATCTTATACTATGTATCTTGTGTCTTTTCTCTCCAGTCCTGTGGAAGAGGCTGATCGCCCAGCAAGTAGACATCGCTACGTCTCTGAACTTCAGCGCCCTGGCTAAGATCACGGACGGCTTCACCCCTGGACACATGGTGCAGGCAGTGGACGCGGTACTGAACGACAGAAGGATAAGGCAGCTTCCGCGCAAACCATTGGCGGCCTCAGAATTTGTAGGCTCACTGTACAGGCAGGAGCCCGTGTACAAAGAGGAGGAGGAGGCTTTCAAGGTCAGATTCTTGGGCCTCCTATATGCTCACTATTCATTATACTACACTTACGGTCTCCTTCATACATGGCTTGTGGTCAGTTGGTGCGGGGCATAGTTTTATAGGGCAACAAGACATTTTCCATGTCATATGTAAGAAAAACCCACAAAAACAAAACACACGATAATAAAATATAGTGGTATTAGGGGTCGAATCAATCAGCCCCACCTCGCCTGATCTCAATCTGACTCGTGGATTTTTGTACAGAGCCCCATGGGACTTGCGAACAAAAATCTGTTAGTCAGGAAGAGCGGCATATAGTCGCACTTACGCCGCGAGGGGACTCACGATTAATTGAATTGACCCCTTATACTAGTTATGACTTGAACCAGGACCAACATAGTATATGTCAAGGACATCTAAGTTTACAGTTTGAACCATATTATATATATATATATATATATATATATATATATATATATATATAAATAATATACACACACACACACCAGTTAATGTGAATTTCTCTCGCCCATGTATTGTCTTCTACAGCAATTTTAAAGGGTCTGAAAATCTTGCAAAATGTGACTAGATAACAATAACACTCATCCAATTAAGCACCAGTCTGTGCTCACTTTATATTAATCAGAAACTGATAACTCTACAGCACAATCCTTTCATGGATTTAGATCCTAACATCACACCTAGCAGATATATCTGCAAATGGAGTGATCTGCAGATAAATCTGTAGATGATGGTCATTCGGTTACACTGATCTTCCAGGCAGTCGCGGGTCCAGCTGGCCGGGGGCGTGTCCACCCGCGACTGCCGCTGCATGTGTAACGAAGACCGGCTGATCGCCCGCACGCACTTGCTGATGGACAGATATGTCTGTAGATTTATCTGTCCATCGGCTGTGCAGCACAGCCGACGCGATATGTCTGTGAACGACGTCGTTCACAGACATGTCGCTGGTACACACTGGCCGACGGGCACCAGATATATTGGCCTATCAATTGATCGGCCAGTATATCTGTCAGTGTGTACCCAGCTTTAGACAAGCTATGGAACGTAATACGACCACGTACGCAGCGCAATTCTCTCATATTGCCCCATAGAACTGCAGGTGTACATCCAAACAAAGCATGACACTCAATAATTATCTCCAAATTGGGTCATTATCAGACTAACGTAAATGAGGTTGGAAGGTAATTGCTAACAGTACGTGTGTACTAGTCTGACAAACAAGTCCCCCCGACTCAGCCCAATTGCCAAACAGGTGAATCTCGGCAGATTTGGCTACCTCTGTGGCCAAATTCGAAAGTGAATCGGATGTGTAGCCAGCATGAACATGAATAGAACTTTAATGTGAAACATCAAACGACTGTTCTGGTCGTCTATACTCTGCAGAGGCATCTCATAGCTTCTCTCGCAGGTCATATCTTCCTATATCCTTCTGCGTTATATCGACAATGGTGTCCCCGCTGCTTACACAACTGTTCCCCACTTGGCCAGGGATCCATGTTCCATTTATCATCCTCCCCATATCAGCGAGTCAGATAATTCATTGGTTACGATACCTATCAATATACTGTATAACACAACTCT
Source organism: Taudactylus pleione (assembly GCA_031769625.1). NCBI lineage: Eukaryota > Metazoa > Chordata > Amphibia > Anura > Myobatrachidae > Taudactylus > Taudactylus pleione. Next base: position 1,340,363 of record JAUIMM010000073.1, read on the forward strand.
CCTTTCCTGCCCGGTAACAGACCTGGTACTCCAAGACGCCGCTTGGTAAGAAGAGAAGCAAAGCAATGACTGGTGGAGAGGAGGAGACTGGGAAGGAGAAAGGAAAGAAGAAAGGAGCAAAGAAAGGAAAGAAGAAATAGAATCCAGTTTTGCTGCCTGTTACCGAAGAATAAATGTTTATTTCCTGTTTGTGTGGGGTCTATAACTAGTACGGTACTGTGGGGGGTTCATTCTAGAATCAGTTTCAATCGCAGCTCAGCTGTGACACATTTCATTCCCTCATCAAACAAACGAGATGACAAGATCCCTCTGTGCGGCCTTCAATGGAGCCTCTAACGGGACACAATGGTGATTGCGTTCATCAAGCGCTTTTCTCTGTCTTCTGGTTTGAAGAAGAAATGTGTTTAGCGCAGAGTACAGTACACTGGGTTGTAGGATACAAACTTTATTTTAGTAGAATATCAGGACTGGAGACACAATTTCTGAGAAGTGCTGCATGATACATCCAAACCTACTGTATGTGGTTGCAATCAGGCAGTGAACCATGCAATTGTGTGTAGTGTACTAGAGGTACAGCAGGGGTGTATCTATAATGGGGGCAGGGTGTGCGGGGAACACGGGCCCCTGGGTTCAGGGGGGCCCCGCACCGCACACCCTGCACCCATAATATTATTTACCTCTCCGGAGTCCCACGTCGGCGCCTGGGTCCGGCGCTGTAAAACTGCCGCGGCGGGCATTTTCCCCTCGCTTGTGCATGTGCAGTACAGGGAAAATGGCCACCTGTGCATACACTATAGACTCTGGGCACACTCTAGTGCCCAGAGTCTATAACTCTGGCGCTGACCGCGCACAGCTCAGTGCACTGCCGGGCAGTGAGGGAGGGGGCCCGTGTCGGATACTGCACGCGGGCCCCCTCCTCTCTAGATACGCCCCTGAGGTACAGCATGGATCTACGCCACTGACTCTCAGCCACGACATGCCCTGACTGAGGTACATTGTATGATGATTGTTATCTGCATGTGGTAACGCTACGTTACAGTGTCGGCGGATGTGACACTGTAATGTAGCATTTTGCATGTAGGTACACCGGCAGCCGCACACAGAATATAGGCATGCCGCATATCATTTTAATCAGCAGAAGCTGCTTGTGTGTCCTGTTCACTTTGTGAATATAACGCATTTTAAGGGAAAAAGTCGTATGAAAAGACACTTGGCGCTGAGGCGCGCCACACAAGAAGGGCTGTTCAGCGCACAGGGAGGATAGATGTATGTGGACACATTTGTACAATGAGATTCTGCTATGCTATAATGCTAGTTATACTGTATATAAAAACAATGATAACAGTTTTTATAATTAAGGGAATTGTTAACGCAAGTTAAAGCTACTTTGTGATTGCATTGGACATTGAATTCCTCTTAGCATTAGGGCTATACTTTCCATGTTCAAAAACTTTTATTTCCTCTCTAATGGGACGTTATGGTACGCTCTTCTCATTTCAGGAAGCCTTTATGTTTGATGAAACATATACTTCATTTGAAATAAGTGGCATAGCATTTAATATCGTGGGCGTGATATAGAGTTAGACCCATTTTACATTAAAATAGCGCAGATCTGAAATGCCTCCAAAAAAAATTTGATTTCCTTATCTAAAAGAAGTCTGAAGAATCTCTAGGTGCGTCCAGCTCCACAACAGTAGTGTATGCGCTGGGCTCAGGAGATGAGGTTACACACTACGGGCTGAAGTCACACTACCCAATTTGTACACAATATAAAACTGCAACAAAATGTTATATCCATAAGATTGATTAGTGTTCGGATAGTGGGCCTGATTCATACCCGCTCGCTCGGAGCGAGCGATGTTTTTCATCGTGCGCATACGTATGCATCGTATTGCGCCTGTGCAAACTAGTACAAGCGTTCGGGAAGCAATCGCTCACCAGGCATTGACAGCCCAGCTGAATGAGTGACAGGAGAAGCCGTTTGTGGGTGGTAACGGGCTGGAAACTGGGGAGTGGAGGTGCGAACGCAGGCGTGCCTGAGAATCTTAACGCCGTTTCAGAGGCGTGCATAATTAACAGCCAGCGTCATAGGACACGTCACTTGGTTGAAATATACACTGAAGTGCTCGCAGTGCTTGTGGTAGGGTACAGTCAACCTTCAAGCACTGCAATCGCATCCTATGGTGCTCGATGTACCGATGGTGCATGCACTCTGGGAGATGACATGCGCAAGTGGGCCTCTTACATACACAGAGTGATCGCTCGCCAAGACGTAGTGGGCGTGTTTAAGACTTGCCGTGCAATTGCCTGCCTTGAGGTCACTTAGCCGAATTTGCATACGCTGGGAGCGAGCAATCGCATCTAGCGAACGGGCCTGAATCAGGGCCAGTGATCTAAATGAACACAAAAGGCACATTTACCATATAAAATCCAATTAAATACAGAGACAAACATCCATCGTCTCAAAAATTATAATGGGAATGTTCCTAGCACAATTATCAGGCCGTGACCTTAAATAATATAGCAGCCATACTAATTATTTATAGATTATCAGTGGGAGGGATCCAGATGCAATCAGCCAATCACACGCGGCTGATAATCATCAAAATCATCAGTGCGTGTTTTGCAGAAAGGGTCGGGCACATTTGTGGTTCTAGAGGCGGGCAAGCAGGGCTATTGCCCGGGGTGCTGCAGCCTCACTGCGTGGCTGCAGTCAACTGGCCGGCGCCGTCTAATCTTGCCACCCCCACCCACTCTTGCCCGCAACCATTATAGGGCCGTATTCAATTAGACGCGATAATTTCTCAGCCGTCGGCGGAATGTACTTATCGCAGACTTGTTTTGGACGCGAAACCGTTTTGTGCGCGGCCTCACTTTTCGCCCTATTCAATTCCAAAGGACGCAAAAACGGGACCCGGCAAAACGAAAACAGGTGAAAAGTGCTGTCAGATTTGGGGAAATCAGCCTGACACTCCCCAAAAGATGCACTAACATTGGGGATCAATCTAGATGCCCCCAAATAGGCCTGCTGAAGGTATTTGGGGTACTTAAATGCTCTCAATAGCTGCTAATTAGCGTCTTTGCACAAGTGGTGAAGAATAGCATTTAGCAGTTTTTTAACTAGTCCCAGCAAATTCAGGGTACATGAAAATGGGTAAAAATTGCAAAAGTGAAGTTTTAAAAAACGCACCTTCGTCAAGCACCTGCAATAAAAAAAAAAAAAACACCTCCCCCATACTTGCAGACCCCCCAAGTTTGTACCCCAACTTTGATTTTTTTTTATTTGCCCCCTTTTTCAAAGTAATTTTTTGGGGTGTTCTTCATTTTTTTGTTTCAGTATTTTTTTTACCCAGTTATGCTTTGGGGGGGGCTGTCCCAAGGGTGCTGAGTGGTTTCCTGACGCACCCCAAAACCGCAATTCTGCACTTTTTTTCACCACCTATTCATAGCGAATCTTTTTTGCCTATTACATTGCATTGCATTTTCGCGTCCACGAAAAGTATTTTGAATTGAATACGGCCCATAGTAATAAACTGCGGAGGCACCATGATATGCTGTTGTCCCTTCCTACTGTTTCCCAGAATGCCAGTCCCGGGCGTGATGACGTTATACCGCGTGACATCATCGCAAATTGCATTTTGGGAGCGGCCGCGGGAGAGAGAAGATAGAGGAGCAGCAACAAGGAGGAGGGACCTGCCTGCCTTCATAAGGTAAGAATTAGGCAAATGGCGCCCCCTTGCAAACAGTGCCCCCCTATGCAGCAGCGCAATTAGTATTTCTTTCACTCTTTTTTTTTGTTGCCGGCTGTGGCCACACCCCTGATTAGGCCACACCCCCTGAGTTCAGGGCACCAATGGAAGCTTTCGCCCTGAGCTCCACAAGTGTTAGAACCAGCCCTGGTCAGGCACCCACAAGAGGAACGCCTCCTGACAGGTACATATGCCATATTGGCAGGATCACGGTCTCCCAGTACTATTCTTGCCCACCTCTGGCTCCTTCCTTGCACCATTCCGTCTCTAATATAAAGAGTCATCAGTGTAAAATCTGCATATGGAGAGAAGTGTGAATCTCCTATGTGCCCATGCGCAGCACAGAAATGTGTATTTTAACCAGAATAAAAGACACACGTCCAACCCTACATGGGGCCCTGTATATTTGTTGTTGTGTAATGCTGTCCTTTCCACTTCTTGGAAAGAGCATAAAAGTCACAGGATAGCACACTTCTAATTAACGGCAGCTCAGTCCACATCAATAGCTAATTTCTTGCCCAGAAATCCTCCGATAACATCACCAGCTGCCTAGTAACACATTCTGTGATCTCACACTTCATAGAGACTTCAATAAAGCTGGAGAAAGAAGATTTTCTACGTGTGTTTAAAATAGTTAAGTGGTAAAACGTGTGGTCAGCATTATTACAGCAGGACGAGAAGGGAGATAAAGCAATAATATAGAATATTATCCCATTGGGTAGCCTGTGCCGTTCCCACGTTACTGAGCGCTTGCAAAAGTCGCCCAGATGTTTCCCCGGTTGAAGCTTAAAGAGTTGGACTGTGCAAAGTGATGAAGCAGCTTCTCCAATAGAACGATGTGCTTTCCTGTAATTCTATACACCCCAGGTAGGGCAGTTTTCAGACAGATCTCTTGCACCAAGGATATGGCTTGTGCAAGTGTGCGCCGATAATGATAACGGGTGTAAATCCAAGCGTACGCATAGGGGCGGTGCGGCCGGAAACATGCGTACATTGCTGCATCTGGGCAAATATATGTACCGTCCACTTGTGTCCAACTCTACATTGCCCCAGTGTATTCTGTACATGAAATAATTGGGAATACCTCCAATCTAATCTAATAACACCACATTATGTATTGTAACACTTGTATATGGAAAATAAGAAATGTAACGTGCTTACAGGATAGAGTTAAAGTGCATATATCTGACTATTTTATTACTTTTCCATTAAATATACGTTATTATACACTTTTCCACATTTTTATTGAGCACTAGCATAAGTCACCCAGATGTTGCTGGTGGAAAGCTGAAAGATTAAAGAGTTGGACTGTGCAAAGTGATTAAGCAGTTACTACAATATAACGATGTGTTTTCCTGTAATTCTATACGTCTCACACTGTATAATGGGCCAGATAAACTGTATTAGGCAGGTAACAATCTGGATGGGTAATTACATATAGCTTTGTGGCAGTGACATGAGAGGTTAATGGCTGGGGAGGCACAACTGGAGATGGGTCTGAGTGCTGGGAGCCTGTCTCACCCCTTACTCACTGTAACTCTCCCCTCATTACACTAAGAGTCTCATTCACACCCGCTAGCAAGCGGGTCGATGGTTGCGCAATGCGCGTGCGCAAGCCTCGTAGCGAGTGAGAAATTCACCCGCTCCATGGCTCGCTACAAACGGGGCGGCTGTCGATGTTGATCGACAGCTCGCCCCGTTTTATAGGCGGGGAGGGGGGGTGGCTGGACAAACGGAGGCGTTCCTGAAGGAACGCCTGCTGTTTGTGGGCGGCCCTACTGACATCACCAGTGATGTCAGTAGTGAGCTTCCTGCTCTATTAGAGCAGGAAGCTCACTGGGGCTTGCGGCAGATGAGACCCTATCACAAGAGTCTCGTCGCAAGCCCGAGCAGCCAGGAGGCCGGCTTTAAAAAAAAAAATGGCCACCCTCATTCAGAGCGAGCACTCGCTTTTTGCGAGCGGCTCTGAATGAGGGCCTAAGCTTCAGTGTCCATTGATTCTCCTATCTGCATCATTTTGTCTTCTCTTGCTGCTGCCTGACTGAGCTGAGTTAGCTCCAATCTCTAAACACGTCCAATGTGTCAATCAGTGCTTAAAGCATGATCACCATACTCAAAAGCATGCCTCTATAGACTATTAGCTCTCTTTCTGTGCATCTTACTGTTCATGGTGTGGCCCCGGCCCCCAGCTCTGCAAGCAGTGACTGTCTGACAATACAGAAGCAAGGATGCCTCATCTCCCATTTCCCTGCAGCATCAGGGCAAAGAGCAACAGGCAGATGAGAGTTTTAAACTCTTCCTCTGCTGCTTAGTGATGAGTTGCAGTTGGGTCTGTGCAACTGTGAAAACATGGAGCTCCACACCTCCCTTGCTGCAAACTAGACAGGTTCACTCTAGACCCCCTTGGAGGGAGCCAATCCCACCAGAATGTGGACAATTCAGGTGAGAGACAACTCTTCTCACCACAATATACACACGTCCACAGTGAAAGATACACAACCACACACTCACTGATACACATACATGCCCACACTTTGATAGGTACACACACATGCACACATTTGTGCATGTGCTGCTGGGATCTGTTCCTCTGTCGGCCTGACGCTACCGGGAATCGAACTGCCGGCCATGTGGCCGGCGGTACATATCGATTGCCACACAGGCATTCAGAGTCCCCGTACATACAAGCGCATACACACAAACACACTGCAACCCAAAAAAAACTGTAATATAATAGCGCTGCTGTTTTTTTTTGTTGTTCAGCTTGAACCACCTTATATTCACAGAAAATAACTCCTTCACAGAAAAAGCACTATTCTCCCATTCTACATATTCCAATGCAAGACGGTTATTATCTGTCTCCAATCCTTTGTAACAAACTTTCCATTATAATCTAAGATCTCAAAGTCATATATCCAAAATGGAAACAAAAGTATCTGTCCTTTAATACATAGGGTAAAAACCTTTACCATTCTCTTAATTAGCCAAAGTTTAATTTATCGGAAAAAGGAATATCCTCATGTACCATCACAAAATAGTCACTTTTTATTTCATTACAAAATATATATCCAGAAAGCACATCTTCTACGACTGCTGTTGAACTGTGTGTATAGGTCACATGACTACATCTGCCCCCCTCCAACATTCACTGTAAGTAAGGTCTGTTGCTTGCAATGTAGCCAGTACTATGATGCCTAAGTAATAACTAAGCCACTCAATGCCAGTGTACGGCTAGCGGTGGGTGATGAGGCCGGCTGGAGGTGCAGCACTGACAGGTGGTCACACTATGATTACAGGGTGCGGCACCTTTCCTCCCCCTGCCATGGGTACAGGAAGGGCTGACACAGTGATGTATGGATACAGATGTGTGCTCTACGTGCTCATTGTTCAATGTCCTTCGCTCTGTAATTTGGCAAGGGATGGGAGGACCCTCCCCTCCTCCTCTGTCAGCCATAGTAATGAGAGAGGAGGGGGAAATAGGTAACAGCAAGGACAAGAAGCCAGGTGCTTGAGGAAATTAGCTGCATCAATTTAGTGACCCCCAAGCACAATCTGATGGGGCCCTGCTCCTGCTGTCATCACAGGAAGGTAGGAATGCTTCATTATTGCTATCTGGCAGCAGAGCACTGACATGCAGTTACCCATTACTGTTTCCCCATGTGTGTGTGTGTATATACATGTAGTATTATTACTCTATACTTCTATAACGCCAATCACATGACGTAGCGATGTACAGAGAATATGTAGTCATTTATGCCAGTCTGTGGCCCATTGCAGCGTATGGTCTAAGGGGTGTAGGTTTGAAACCTTTGCGCACACTGTACTTGCCTTTATTATCTCCTCTCTGGGAGAAGCCCGTAGAGGCAAAGCAGCTGGCTACTTTTGTGGACAGGACAGGCTATCACGTCATTAGGCCCGGTGTCATTTCAGCCCCACCCCCTCCCTACGGACTGCGATTCCCAGTGGTACTATCTTCCCATCCTACCCAATTCACTGGGAACTGGGCAGAATGCGAGAGACAGGGTCGGCTCCAGGGGTCTGAGCACCCTGTGCTGGCCCATTACTATGCGCCCCCGAAATTGGGGGCGTGGCATTATTACCATAGACCACGCCCCCTAAGTGACATTATTTGGAGATGTGCCCGCATGGCACGCCTCCAAATAACGTCAGGCTGGGGGTAAAGCCCAGCCGTCCGTCACTGGCTGGGCTTCCCCCAGTCCTCTCCCGTCAGTGAATGGATTCCGCGCAAATGCGCACGCAGCATCCATTCACACTCTGGGGGTCTGGCACCACCGCGGCGGTGGGGGTCCCCATCCTCCCGATTTGACCACCCGCGGGCCACTTCGGCCCACGGGTGGAACAACGGGACAGTACTGTCCCGCAGAAATCGGGACAGTACTGTCCCGCTGAAATCGGGATGTTGGGGAAGGGTACGTCCTCTATGAGTGGCGCCCCTGTGCGATCGCACTGGTCGAACACCACTAGAGCCGGCCCTGGCGGGAGACCAGGACATTCTTCCAGGAGAGTGGGTAGTACCTATGTCTTTGAGACAAAGAAAAGAAGTTACAACCAATCAGACTATGCTAGATAAATGATAGCCAGGAGCTGATTGGTTGCAATGTGCAACTTTATCTCTCTGGAAGGTTTGATACATCTTCCCCTAATTCCATACACACAGCTTTTGCCAGGAGGTAATTACCCTACCAGTATGTTTTTGGAGTGGGGGCATTCCCATGTAAACACCGGGAGCACATCATACTGCCAACTCTCCCGGAACGGTTGGGAGGCTCGCGAAAATCAGGTGGCACCCGGCCACCCAGAAGTGTGGGCCAGTCTCTCAGAGCCTGACCGCGTCCGCCTGCTGCCACCCACTTCCACAGGTAAGTGGGCAGTCCAGGGGGGGGGGCAATGATGCAATTTTACTATAAGGCCAAATAATATATAGTTACACCCGTTATTTAATGAGGAGGCATCAATTCTCCGCACAGTATGAAAAATCAGAAAAAAAAAACAACTATATGGTGTAAGAATAAACATTGCTTATAGTTATAGCATAAATATGGGTATAAATTAATGACAGATGTGGCAGCACTTAGCAAGGAAAACAACAGGACGCAGTGGCTGAACTTTACCAACAATTCAGCACCCTGAAGAAAATGTTATTACATGGAAACATTAGCAAAGTTCAGCCAGTGCTCTCTGTCGTTTTTCATCCTAAGTGCTGCCGTACAATACCTGTAGTAATTGTTTATATATATATATATTTATTATTATTATTTATATGGCGAAACGTGTTCCGCAGCGCCTTACAAAGTACATAAACAAATAGGTTGACCAGTGACTTACAGAACAATACAATGCAGGACCAGGACATGGATAATATACATTTCTACGTTAGTGACCATAACACCCAGATAAGCAACAGAGCAAAGTAACCAAGTGTTAGGTGCCCGAGTGGGGAGTAAGGAGTAGATGAAAGTAGAGTAAGAAGCACAAGAGGGTAGAGGGCCCTGCTCGATAGAGCTTACATTCTAAAATATATTATATATATATATATATACACAAACACACACGCACATATACATACATACACACACACACTGTATAATATTTTTTTTTCATTTCATTACAAACTCTTCCATTGATGAACTGTCCCACATGCTTTCATGACTTCCTCAATGACACAGTATCCGTGCAGTCTGCGTTGCTTTGTGTTGCATTATGCTTTTATACATTTCACCTTTTCACATGGTGTTGTCAGAGTGAGAGGTTCATGTAACAGAGTTACTGCATACAATGAACCTCTGCTCTATGGCGCTCTGACAGCTTAGCACTGTAGGATCATGTGATCTGTTCTATCTATGGAAATGACAGAGTGCACCACTGACACCCAATATCACAGCAGCACACGCCGCGTCTTTACACAGACTTAACTACAGACTAACAAAATATACACATTACACATTAACACATAATAATATACATACTGATATTTTATTATTTTTTTTAATCTTAATGTTGCACAGAACACACAAACAAGTAATGTCTGCTCGGTCCTCTGGCTGTAAAAGCTCATCCCGGATTTGCAGGCCTGACTACCCCGCAGGATCCCTGTTTGTTGGGGGCCTAAAGTCCTTACTGGCAGCAGGGGACAAAGAAGCGGTCACTGCACTGCTCATAGATCAAGTCAAACATGTTGATGCCATTATTGAGCTCTCCAATGATGACTGGATGAAGGAGCCGACAGCACCAATCCCTCCACAAGTCTTACTGGGTAAGTAGCTCCTTCTCGCTTTCATATTATGGGGGAGATGTATCAAAGCTTGGCGAGAGATAAAGATCCAGCCAATCACCTCCTAACTGTCATTTTTCAAACACAGGCCCTGATTCAGAGCCGGACGCTCTGACAGAGCGCTCGCTCTGAATCAGGGCCTTCCTTCTTCATTTTTAGAGCGGCCTCCTGACTACTCGTATAGCTGTGGGCAGGGGCGGATTGGCCGTTAAAGTCACCAGGACATGTCCCGGGAGGCCGACCGGGCTGTGGTGGCTGCTTGCCGATTGTGGCCCTGCCCCCAGCAGAGCATCACTCCCCCATTCTTTATGGCATGCACTGGCAGCCCACCAGTGCCTGTCAGCGGCCCGCAGCTCAGACGAGAAGAAGCTGTCCTCGCGCGAGAGTACGAGAGCGCTCCCCCTGTCACCATTCCCCACCCAGACAGAACTGCACCACACAGAGTGAGTGACACACACAAAGAGGAATCAGATGCATAGAACCGCGGCCCTCAGCAGCAGAGCGATCAGTGCCCCAGGGGTAAGTCAAGCAATTTGTTTGATCTGAGTTTTATCTGCGGTCCACTGTTGACTACTGTGTGGTCCAGGTGTTTACTGGCACTCGACACTTTGATAAGCAGCCGCTTCCCCAGCACCCGGCAGCACGATAGGCCCAGCACATGGCCCCAACACCCGGTGGCAGGCTGTGCCCGGCACACTGCCCTGACACCTGGCGGCATTGATAAGCGGTTGCTTCCCCTGTATGCGGCACTACAGGGACAAACAGCCGCTTCTCCAGCACTCAGCAGCAGGACGGACATGCCACACGGCCCTCACACCCGCTGGTGGGCTGGCCCCCGCTTCCAGCGGCAGGACGGCCCCGCCAGGAGGTAGTCCCCAACACCTGGTGGCAGGAATGCCACGGCACCAGGCGGGAGGTAGGTACCCGGAAACAAAAGTACATTTTGGCTGTTTGGTACTGTGGGGGTTGGGGCAGGGCAACTGCTACTTCTTTAAGCTACCCTTTTATCCTTGCCACTGCCTGCCCCTAAAATCCTCCTTGCCTCCCCCCCAGTACTGCCCCAGCTATTTACCAATGCACCCTCCCTACCACCAGTACTGCCTGCCCCTAACCTACTCCTTGCCCCACAGTACTGCTCCAGCTGCCATCTACCCTTGCCCGCTCCCTACCCCAGCACTTCTTGCTCCTAACCTCTTCTTGCCCCTAGTATTGCCCCAGCTGCTATTCACCTTTACCCCCTCTCTACTCCCAGCACTGCCTGTACTGCACCAGCTGGTATCTATCCTTACCACCTTCCTACCCCCAGCACTGCCTTCCTCTAACCCCCTAACTGCCCCACTACTGCACCAGCTGGTATCTACTCTTATCCCCTCCCTATCCCCAGCACTGCCTGCTCTTACTCTCCTCTCACCCAGCTATACCCTAACTTCCCCTGCCTTATCCCCAAGCTCTACCCCAACTGCTACCTGCCCCCAGCACTGCCCCAAATGCTGCCTGCCCTCCCCCCAATAATATGTAATGGGATCCAGATATAGTGAAGTAAAACCCCCATTCTTTTAAGTGAGGGGTTATATTTGTGTATATATCACACACACACACTCTGGTTGGTTGAGACCTGAGTTGGTGGGGGCCCCTTAAAAATTTTGCTATGGGCCCGCAAAGTTCTAGATAAGTCCATGGACACAGAGGTGTGAGGTGCTGCCTTCTGACACACAGGATCACCTCTATAACTACACTTAGCCACTGAACTTACATTTACTGAAGATGAAGTATCTACACTCTTCTCATCCTCCTACTCTATTACCTCTCCTCTAGATCCTATACCCTCACAAATTAGTAAAGCTCTGTCTCCTGTGCTCATCCCAACCCTAACTAAAATCTGTAATCTCTCTCTTTCTACTGGCATCTTTCCATCACTGTTCAAGCATGCAGTGATTACTCCCATTCTGAAAAAACAAAATTCTGACCCTAACACTCTCTCTAATTACCGTCCTATCTCCCAGCTCCCATGCCACTCCAAGCTACTGGAGAGACTTGTCTACACCCGCCTCACACACTTTCTTAACACCCACAACTTATTGGACCCACTTCAGTCTGGCTTCCGTTCCCAGCACTCCACAGAGACAGCACTGACTAAGGTAGTAAATGATTTGGTCACTGCCAAGGCTAAAGGCCATTACTCACTTCTAATTCTTCTAGATCTCTCTGCTGCTTTTGACACTGTTGACCACTCTCTTCTCGTACAAACATTACAATCCCTAGGTCTTAAGGACACAGCCCTTTCTTTGTTCTCTTCCTACCTATCTGATCGCTATTTTTCTGTTTGTTTTTCTGATTCTGCCTCCTCTTCGCTACCTCTATCAGTTGGAGTACCGCAAGGCTCTGTCTTAGGTCCTTTGCTATTCTCAATCTATACCACCTGTCTTGGCAAACTAATCCGCTCTTTTGGATTTCAGTACCATCTGTATGCGGATGATACTCAAATCTACCTATCCTCTCCAGATTTATCACCATCTGTATTGGTCCGTGTCACTGAATGTATTTCTGCCATTTCATCTTGGATGTCATCTCGCTACCTGAAACTTAATATTTCTAAAACAGAATTAATTATATTTCCACCGGCCAATAACAGTTACCAATCTGATCTCTTTATCACTGTTGACAACTCAACAATCCACCCCACCCCACAAGCTCGCTGCCTTGGTGTCATCCTTGATTCTGAACTGTCCTTTGTTCCCCAAATTCAATCTGTCTCAAAATCATGTTACATACATCTAAAAAACATATCCAAAATTCGACCATATCTCACACAAGACACTGCAAAAACTCTAATCCATGCACTCATTATTTCCCGCATTGACTATTGCAATAGTCTCCTCACTGGTCTTCCCAAAAACAGGCTATCGCCATTACAATCCATTATGAATGCAGCTGCAAGGCTTATCTTCCTTGCCAAACGTTCATCGTCTGCTGCCCCGCTCTGTCAGTCCCTCCATTGGTTGCCGGTTTTTTACCGTATTCAATACAAAATATTGTTACTTACACATAAGGCCATTAACCGAATTACACCAACATACATCTCTTCACTCATCTCAAAATATCTCCCAACCCGACCTCTCCGCTCAGCACAAGATCTGCGTCTCTCATCCCCACGCATTACTTGCTCCCATTTACGGTTACAGGACTTTCTTCGGGCTGCACCCACTCTATGGAATGCCTTACCACACACAATAAGACTTACCTCTACTCTTCAATCCTTCAAGCGTTCCCTGAAAACTCACCTCTTCAGACAAGCTTATCAGATTCCAGAACCGACCACATAACCTTCATAGCTTCCATGTCTTATTACATCCCCTCTCACAGTCCACACATAACGTCACATATTGTCTTTCTTTCACATACTCCTGACATTTTGCCGACATTCCTGTGTGACTGGATCATGCAGCCCACCAAGAAACTCTGCATTCTGGCCGGACCAAATTGCAATATATAGCACCTATCCTTGTGTATCAATGCCTATTTCCCTATAGATTGTAAGCTTGCAAGCAGGGCCCTCTTACCTCTATGTCTGTCTGTTATTACCCTGTTTTGTTCGACTAATGTTTCCAATTGTAAAGCGCAACGGAATATGCTGCGTTATATAAGAAACTGTTAATAAAATAAATCACCGCAAGTTATATCCCTGGCATTTCAGAGAAGTCTTTCACAGAAGTGAAAGACTTCCACGGGGGAAGCTGACACTGGGCATGCGCACAGCTTCCGGGACTGGCCGAGGGCTGCAAGGAGAGAGATCGAAAGAGCTCTCTCCTGCCCCTAGAGCCCCCATAGGCAAACAGTAGTTTACACCATCTGAAGATGGTGTAAACTACCGGAGCGAAACTCCAAAAAGTTTAGATTTTTTTTTTAGAGTTTAGTACATAGGGGTCAGATTGTAGTCCCCATTGATAATAATGGGGCCTACAATCTAAAGTGCTAATTAGCACTTTGCCAGAGATTTCTGTGAAACCTCCTGCATTGTGATTGTGCTATTAGTACATAGGATCGATACATAAAATTATGCGGAAACTGCATTTTCGGCATAATTTTATTAAAAAAAAACGGCTTGATAGATAGGCCCCAAAATCTGCAGCTACAGTAGCACCATAATTTTCCTATTTAGTGAGCGTGAGTCTAGTCTACTTCATACCAAGCAATTTATTTGCATTCTTTCACTGCCTGAAGGGGCCAAAAAAAGTACTGTGCACTTTTATTGTATATGTCGTTATTGTGCTTTGATATGTCTGGTGTCAGTGTGCATTATTCTGGCTGAAGCAGATTTCAATTGGTGCTGGTTTTTTATAGATTTGATGGCTGGACTTGCAGGACCCCACTCAGAGGTTAGTTAAGATGGAGTAATATATAACAATGATATGTCATGAATGGTCTTGGAGGCAGAATACAGACATATAAATAACAATGTTTTGTACTGCTGGGGCAGGTTGGGGTATGAGGAGATGTGCACAGTAATCTGTGTGCCTTATTGTGGCTGCACAATTGCTGTCTATTTGCCCTGCAGAGATGGCAATTTAGAAGTTGGGCAGAATTATGGAGAGGAGGTTTAGAGATCAGTGCTGCAGGGTCACACAGAGGATAGATGACATTGGGCTCTATTTATTACAATCCGCATATTGAATGCAGATTGTAGTGTGATATTACCGAGTGAATTCGCATTGCGAATTCAGGCAATATCACAGGGATTTACTACAAATCCCTTACAGGGACAGAGCTTGCGATAAAGCTCTGTCCCTGCAAATCCCCTTCGGAGCCTTATCACGGTATTTTCGCAAAAAATACTGTGATTAAGTGCCCGCGCATGCGCCGACCGGTCGCCGCTGCTACCCCCCGCGAAGCCCCGCCCCCCGGTGCTAAGCCCCGCCCCTGCGATCACAGACACCCCCCCGCAACCCCCCCCCTCCCTTAATAGCACTTACCTGCATGCTCCGGGCCTTCGGTGATGTTCTCCATTCCTCCGGTCAGGTGATCTCCCATACTGCACTGGGACCTGATGACCGGGCCGCAGTGCACTATGGGAGACCAACTGACCGGAGGGGAGTCATCACCGGAGGCCCGATCACCGGTCCCTGGAGTCAGGTAAGTACATTTTTTTTACTATTTTTTTTATTTCTTCTTTTTACAGTAATCAGCTTGCGGTCTGTTTAGACCACACAGCTGATTACAGGGACCGACTCCCGGCTCTGCTCTCCGCGTTATTATCACAGGGCTTCCCCCGGTATTTTTTCACATTTTATTTTTAGTAACTCTGGTCGGATCACATTTCCCATTACAGTTATGGGAAATGCGATCTGCTTTACTAAAAATAAGTGATAATTAGGGGTTGGAGTAGAATTTTACGAATTCTACTCCAATTGCCCTGTAATAACTATAGGTGATACTAAAATAATGTGAAAAGGGTGTGAAAACACCCTTTTTCACATTATTTTAGTAAAAATAATGTTGATAAATAGAGCCCATTATCTGAGTGACTCATTTTATTTAGCTGGTTGAGAGGTATCACTGTTCACTCATTAACTATACAGTGTCAAAATAATTGCTATAAACAGAATATTATGCATTGTCTTTAATTGTCACCCTTGGGGAAGTCCTGATCTGTAAGTATCTGGAGTATCAAGATTTGGAAATGGATAATGAAAAACTCCAGTTCTGCTCTATCAATGCCCTAAAAGGCTAGGACAGCAGCATCAAGGGGTTTAGCTACAGCTATTAAAATGTTCTCTTCAACATCTAGTAATGCTGCTGCTGTCTTCTGCTGTTCTCCTAAATATATGGATCTGACATTCAGACACTATTGCTTATTGCTTTAGCCTTGCCTATCATCAATGTCTCAAGGTATAGTGATTTAGTAATCCCGCCTACTTTAATGTTGGCTCCGCCTACAGTTGAATTGGTGCCGCCCATGTGAGGCCACTAACAGAACTATTTCCAGGGCCACTTTTAGTCCCCAATCCGCCCCTGGCTGTGGGTGACCACCCACAGCTATAGCGAGTGGCCAGGAAGATGGTCGCGATTGTCAAGACCATCACGACCATCGGGCTTGCGACGAGACTTTTGTGGTAGGATCTCGTTGCCACAAGCCCTGGAGTGCTTTCGGCTCTATCAGACCCGAAGGCACTCCCACTGACATCACTTGTGATGTCAGTGGGGCCGGCCCCAGACAGTAGGCGTTCCCATGGAAACGCCTCCGTCTGGGCAGGCACGCCCACCAAAGGGGGCGTGCTGTCACTCAACATCGTCAGCACGCCCCCTTTGGTGCGAGACCCGGAGCGACGGATTGCTCGTCGCTATCCGGGTCTCGCGCATGCACACGACGGAGCCGCCTCCGTCATGCGCATGCGCACTGGGCCAACATCGACCCGCTTGCGAGCGCTCAGCGCTCGCGAGCGGGTCTGAATTAGGCCCAGAGTCCGTAAAGTGACAAGAGCTGATTGGTTGGTACTTTATATCTCTCCACCTTATCTGTTTCCAAGCTTTGATACATCTCCCCCAGGGAGAGAGAGATAACGTACTAAAGTAACTTTCTAAATATGCAAACTGTAACATTCATCAAATCTTCGAACAAGGACAAGTGGAGAGGTTGCCCATAGCAACCACATTCCAGCTATCATTTATCTAGCACATTCTATAAAATGATAGCTAGAAGCTGATTGGATGCTATGGGTGTCCTCTTTAGAAAGTTGATAAATCTCCCACACAGGATCATTGTTATGAAAAATCTAATTATTTTGTGCAGATTTTCTAGTTTATTAACAAGTGATAAAACATTAAATTCTTTCCTGAAAGGGCCTAAGAGGGTTTAGTAGCTTTCTCTACAGGCAGCATGTGTGATGTTATTAGCAGTGGCGGGCTGCAGGCCCTCCAGTAATATGTACCACCCGGAGGGTCTGCCTAGCAGTGACTTCCCAATAGAAGCGTTCTCTGCTAATCACAGCCGGACAGATAGCCCCAGGGGAGGTGTTTTCTCCCCCTGGGACTACCAGTCTGGACTGCAGTAGTAGAGAGCGCTTCCAATGGGAAGCCACTCCCTACTATTACCACAGCCCTTATCAGCTTCTAGGGGTTGCAGCCGATGCAGTCTCTAGAAGCTGGTGCTTCACGGGTCCTGCCAGATGCATAATGCATGTGCATTGCACCTGGCAGGAGCTGAAGAATCCAGGAGCTGGCCAGGCCCCCTGCAATAAAAAGGTAGGAGCCATCTCTGGTTATTAGACAAGGACACATCTTACCACTATCACTATCAGGTTGCTTCCTGCAAAACCGTAAAATGTAAATGACCACACCAGCTAATCTACCCGCCATTACACTCACAGGGACAGACTACATCCAGGACAGTGTTGGGTTGCAATGTGTGCAGTTGCACACATTGCCAGCATTACCTATAATAACTGGGCTTGCCATTACATACCTTTAGTTCAGGACACATATGAATTACACAGATTCTGTGGCTGGCACGTGTGTCCTGAATTAAAGGGATGCTATGCCAAGCCTCTCTATAACCCAACATCGCTCATTGTACTGCACACCCTATGGCGATGTGCCAGCGTTACGAGCGTTTGCGCACACTTTTCTGACACCGTATCATTGCTCCTGATTGCCCCCTTAGGGACCTATGTATCAAAGGGTGGAAACCACCAGGGCTTGTTTTTGCTTGGCCCTAAATACTAATGAGGCGGTCGCATCTGGGGGAAACCCACTGGTGTTCATCTTTTATTTACACTGGGCCAGGGGCGTGTCTATAATGGGTGCAGGGTGTGCGGTGCACACAGGCCCCCGAGGCAGGTCCGCACACCCTGCACTCTTATTATCTAATACTTATCTCTCCGAGGTCCCGGGTCGGGTGTCTCAGTACTGCTGAAAACGCCGGAAAATGGCCATCGTGGTCATTTTTCCAGTGTTTTGCGCATGCACAGCGAGGGAATTGCCGGGAAAATGGCAGCAGCATTTCCCCGGCGATCTGCACATGCGCAGTAGACTCTGGGCACACTCTAGTGCCCAGAGTCTACTGATGCTGCGGTGGCCGGCCAACCGCGTAAGTCAATTGCCGGCCGCCGGGGGGAGAGAGGAGGGGGCCCTAGATGGGGGAATGCACACGGGCCCCCTCCTATCTTAACTATTATTCAGCGATGACCGTGCCGGTAACTCCTTGGGCCTGATTCAGAGGTGGGTACAGCAGTGATGTTGGACGCAAGTGGAAAATGTTTTAGGTCTGTGCATGCGTCCCAATGGTTACTGCAGAGGGAGACAATTTCAGTGGGCGTACATGGGTGGTAACAGGGGGTGACTGGCCAGACGATGTTGTGTTACAGTCAGTGACTGCGTCTCTTTCTGCAGTTGCACTGGTTTTGGCGGCCATTTTCAGACAGACATTCTGCACCTCCATAGGGCTGGCACCGATGGTGCCTCTTTGTACGCACAGCGACGGATTAGCGGCTTGTGGGGGTCTCTGCATGAATCCCATCAGTTGTGGCATTAGCATAAAGACGCAGTCACACTGCATAAATAGACCTTAGACGGCGGCCTTAGAGCTTATCTCCACATCAGGCCCCTTCTGAGCATGTATAACATAATCATTAAAAAGTGCTTTATTCTTTTTAGAGTGTTTACTATTTATTTATCTTATAAAAATTAAAAATTTTTTTAAATAATATTACTTTAAGTTAGAAAACTTTTGTGTCTATGTGTAAGAGACTACATTTTTACTTTTTTTTATAGAAGTGTAATTATTAAAACAAAATCTACAGTTTTTATTTTTCATTTTATAGTGCAGAATATTTTTAAAAAATTCCAAAAGGTGCTGAATACATTTTGTGGTCACTTTAATTTAATCCAATCTGCATATATTTGTAATTTACGGTATTTTGCGGTGTCACAAAGAGCGTCATAGTGCATATGAGTTTCATTTTGGAAAATTTGAACCATACATAGCTACTTTTAGGACAAGAGGTCCTGGAGAAGAGGTCCAAGTGGCAAGTGCTGGGGGTTTGGTAACACTCTCCGTTTCATCTTTGCTACCTACTTCGCATCCAAAATTGATTCCATACGTCATGACATCTTATCCAACCAGTCCCCCAGGTCTCCACCTCCTCCTTTCCCAGATCACCCCTCCCCATCTATTTTACCAACTCTGATATCCTTCTCCCATGTATCTGTAGAGGAAGTCATGATCCTCAACTGGACCCCCCCCTTCCACCTCCCCCCGTGACCCTATCCCCTCTTGCCTCCTCCGCTAACTTTCTCCTTCTGCCTGCTCCCATCTTGCCCACCTCCTTATTCTCTCCCTCTCATTAGGCACTTTTCCTTCTACATTCAAGCATGTCTTTGTCTCCCAATTCTTAAAAAACCTACCATTCATCCTAACATTCTCTCACTACCGACCCATCTCTCTCCTCCCTTTTGCCTCCAAACGTTTGCAGTCTGGCTTCCGTTCTCTCCATTCTATTGAAACTGCTCTCACAAAAGTCATCAACGACCTCCTTGCTGCCAAATCCAAGGACCATTACTCTCTGCTCATTCTCCTTGACCTCTCTGCTGTTTTCGACACTACACCACCCTCTCCTGGCTGTCCTCCTACCTCTCTGACTGATCCTTCCGTTTCCTCTCATGACTCCTCTCCCCCCCACAGCCTTTTTCAGTAGATGTTCCCCAAGGTTCTGTTCTTGGACCTCTCCTATACTACCTCTATACATCCTCTCTAGGTGAACTCATCAGCTCTTTCGACCTCCATTATCATCTCTATGCTGATGATACTCAGATCTACCTTTCCACCCCTGATCTCTCCCCCTCTCTACTGACTCATATCTCCAACAGTCTCCCTGCTATCTCTTTCTGGATGTCCTGGCGATTTCTTAAACTTAATATGTCTAAGACAGAGCACTACCATCTATTCTATTGATGGCATAACTATCTCATCTAGCCCCAAAGTGCGCTGTCTTGGAGTTATCCTGGACTCATCACTCTTCTTCAAACCACATATCCAGAACCTCTCGCAGTCCTGATGTTTTCATCTCAAAAATATTTCCAAGATCAGACCCTATCTCACCCAGGATGCTACTAAAACCCTCATACATTCACTGGTCATCTCCAGATTGGACTATTGTAACCTCCTCCTATCTGGCATCCCCAAATCCCATCTCTCTCCTCTCCAGTCTGTGCTCAATGCTGCTGCTCGGGCTGATCTTCCTCTCCAAATGCTCAACATCTGTCTCCCCTCTCCTACAAGCCCTCCACTGGCTCCCCTTCTTTTTCAGAACCCAATTCAAGGTTCTCACACTCGCTTCGAAAGCCCTCACCCAATCTTCTCCCACTTACATCTCTGATCTCATCTCCCTTTATTCTCCTGTCCACCCTCTTCGTTCAACTAATGCACTCCGCCTCTCATGCCAACTGATTACTTCCTCCCACTCCTGCCTCCAACATTTGCCCATGCTGCTCCCCACCTTTGGAACTCCCTCCCTCTCCCCATCGGACTCTCCAGCTCTCTACAATCATTCAAATGGGCTCTCAAGACCCACTACTTCATCAAAGCCTTCCAGCTCCCATCCTAACTCCCTGCTACATCTTCCTTCCTTCCCGTCTACCCCATCTGTGTCACCCCTGTTTGTCTGCCCTTCCCTTTCAGAATGTAAGCTCTTACGAGCAGGACCCTCTACCCTCATGTGCTTTTCCCTACTTTACTTTCATCTACTTCTCACTCCCTACTAGGGCACCTAACACTTGGTTGCTTAGCTCTGTTGCTTATGTTGGTGTTATGGTCGCTAATGTAACAATGTATATTACCCATGTCCTTGTCCTGCATTGTATTGTATTGTACTGTAAGTCTTTGGTCACCTACATGTGAGATTCAATGTAACAATATGATTTTCCCAGGGCAAACCTGCCAACTAACTGGTTGACACCCAAACCCTGCAGGAACCAGCCCTCCCACAACACAAAGTTTGTGTCAAATATTTGCAGGTTGTAAGCGCCTGGCTCTTAAAGCACAACCAATTCCTATAGTTCCCTATGGGGGATTGTTACAGAGCTGGTGTGAGTTACAATAGGAGTCTTCAAAGCAGCTTCTATGAGTTTAAAAAGCTCTGAAACTCCTCTGAAAATGCTCCCTCTCTGTCCCTTTATATCGATATGATAATCTCGCTCTTTTCTGCATTGCTCAGAAAATGTGGCACCTCCATATTTTATTAGGAACACCTTCACTCTGCCCAACGCCTCATCCTGCTACACGCCCCCGCAAACACAGCCATCTTGCTCTATAGTAACTTTAAATACAGGAGCACTAATTACAGTGGCAAGTTCAAAGCCATTTTGCACTGTCCATTATTGGATTTGTATTGTGTATCTTAAAAGTCCCCCTGATTGTGGAAGCATGGAACAGTCCTCAAAAACAGGACCATCCCGCCAAAAGCCTTCACAGTTGGGAGGTAAACAAATGTCTATGAGGAGGCTCATGAATACCTCAATACTAAAAGTATGACAGGAAATCCGCCATGAGAAAAACTATACATAAGTACAATAATATTCACAGCTCTCTGACAGCGGGTGGACTTTTGTAAATATGCAAATAATTCAGCTGGGACCGGTGGCTCTAAATGTGATGGTGAAGAAAGACATTTAGTATAAATCAGACATTTTTTACATCACTGTAATTATGAATTCAGAAGGCTACAAAATACAAAAGCTATTTAAACTATTGTTTACAAAGGGTACAAAGGATTCATAAATATAGAGAGTATTTATCTCTGGATCAGCAGTGAGACACTTCTTAGTTATTAATACCCATACTGTACATCTGGTTATAGCCTGACATGAGGTCACTATTTCCAGCTCCTGATTGCATATATCACATAATTCCTTGTAATACTCCCAACCCCATTATAATACTGTGCCAGCCGCCCCAGATTAACCTTTTCAGAACCACTGTATGAAGTTCTATTGTACCTCCACTGTTATACAGAGTGAATGTATCAATATAATCCAGGCTGGTGCCATGGGCTGGTGGGGTGTTACTGAGATCATTATAGTCTGGGTGACTTGGTTTTAGCCAGTGGACAGAAGAGTTGGGTGGTGCAATTATTTGGCATTCTATACTCCTGAAATAAAATAAAAATAAAGCAGATTCTTTATAAACAACAAGAATAGTGGTGCTGTGCACTGGGTCAGCTCTACAGGAGATATAATAATATAAAGTTACCACAGTCACTGAGAATGATTATACACATACTTGCCAACTCTCCCTCATTGTCAGGGAGACTCCCTGAAATAGTAGCAATCTCCCTGTCTCCCTGAAGTCTAGCAATCTCTCTCATTTCATCCTTACCCCTATTATGAAGCTGTTATATTAAAAAACAGAGATATATACATTCAAATGGGATCATTAGTGTCATTTCCTTGCATTGGGTATAAGGCACAATGATCCCTATGAATTTCTGAAAAGTATTAGTGTGTTTTCATCAACAAGCAGATCTTACTAACTGCTTTTGGGCTGGTTTACATTTGGATGTAAGTCAGGTTTAGGATACGCCCATCACATATATGACACGCCTCTCAGATGTAGCAGTACACGCCCACTGTAACACGCGCTCATAGGTGCTGCTTTCACAATCTCCCTGAAATGCTCTTTCAAAAGTAGGCAAGTATGGTTATACAGAGCATGAGGACTAATGCATACTCAGTACTGCAACTAGTACACAGAACATGATGAGTAATGCATACTCAGTACTGCAACTAGTATACAGAACATGAGGAGTAATGCATACTGGGTACTGAAACTAGTATACAGAACATGAGGAGCAATGCATACTCAGTACTGCAACTAGTATACAGAACATGATGAGTAATGCATACTGGGTACTGAAACTAGTATACAGAACATGAGGAGCAATGCATACTCAGTACTGCAACTAGTATATACAGAACATGAGGAGTATTGCGTACTCGGTACTGCAACTAGTATACAGAACATGAGGAGTAATGCGTACTCGGTACTGCAACTAGTATACAGAACATGATGAGTAATGCATACTCAGTACTGCAACTAGTATACAGATCATGAGGAGCAATGCATACTCAGTACTGCAACTAGTATACAGAACATGAGGAGTAATGCATACTGGGTACTGAAACTAGTATACAGAACATGAGGAGCAATGCCTACTCAGTACTGCAACTAGTATACAGAACATGAGGAGCAATGCGTACTCAGTACTGGAATTAGTATACAGAACATGAGGAGTAATGCGTACTCAGTACTGCAACTAGTATACAGAACATGAGGAGCAATGCGTACTCAGTACTGCAACTAGTATACAGAACATGAGGAGTAATGCGTACTCAGTACTGCAACTAGTATACAGAACATGAGGAGTAATGCGTACTCAGTACTGCAACTAGTATACAGAACATGAGGAGTAATGAGTACTCGGTACTGCAACTAGTATACAGAACATGAGGAGTAATGCGTACTCAGTACTGCAACTAGTATACAGAGCATGAGGAGTAATGAGTACTCAGTACTGCAACTAGTATACAGAGCATGCGGAGTAATGAGTACTCAGTACTGCAACTAATATACAGAACATGAGGAGTAATGAGTACTCAGTACTGCAACTAGTATACAGAACATGAGGAGTAATGCGTACTCGGTACTGCAACTAGTATACAGAACATGAGGAGTAATGCCTACTGGGTACTGCAACTAGTATACAGAACATGAGGAGTAATGAGTACTCAGTACTGCAACTACTATACAGAACATGAGGAGTAATGCATACTCGGTACTGCAACTAGTATACAGAACATGAGGAGCAATGCGTACTCGGTACTGCAACTAGTATACAGAACATGAGGAGTAATGCGTACTCGGTACTGCGACTAGTATACAGAACATGAGAAGTAATGCGTACTCGGTACTGCAACTAATATACAGAACATGAGGAGTAATGAGTACTCAGTACTGCAACTACTATACAGAACATGAGGAGCAATGCATACTCAGTACTGCAACTAGTATACAGAACATGAGGAGTAATGAGTACTCGGTACTGCAACTAGTATACAGAACATGAGGAGTAATGTGTACTCAGTACTGCAACTAGTATACAGAACATGAGGAGCAATGCGTACTCAGTACTGCAACTAGTATACAGAACATGAGGAGTAATGAGTACTCAGTACTGCAACTAGTATACAGAACATGAGGGGCAATATTTGACATAATGGGACACTATGTAGCACACTTAGGGCACTGTAGCATAATGAGTCACTGTATGCTATAATGGGACACTGTGTGGCATACTGATGTACTGTGTGGCATACTGGGGGCACTGACATAATATGGTAGTGTGTGGCATAATGGAAACTGTATGGCATACTGGGATACTCTGTGGCATTCTAGGGGCACTGTGACATAATGGGTAAGTGTAAGGTATACTGAGAGCACTGTGTAGCACAATGTGCATAATGGGGCCATTTTGTGGCATAAGGTTTATGATAGGTTCACTGTGTGGCAAAATGTTTGTACTGGGGGCTCTGCATGGATACTGGGGGCTCTGCGTGGCATAAGGTTTATAATATAGTTTTCACTGTATGGTATAATGTTCATGCTGCGGGCGCTATGTGCCCCGAGAATGGGGGGAACAATACCTCTATAGCATTGGTTCTCAAGCTTTTTTCTGCTGTTACACGCTGAAGAGTGACATCCACATACGTGACACAAAATAAATGTACATGAGCCTTATTGTACCCAAAGCCCACACTCCCAACGGTTCTTTACATACCAAAAACTCCATTTCCAACCGTTCTCTTTAACCGTTGTAGTTTACTTACCTTAGGATTTCTTTCCTCTTCCTGTATTACAGAGTCTATGGCTGCCGGCTCCAGGCTCCTCTCCGTGGCAGAATGGGCGAATGGGCCTATATTGACAGGGGGCGAATGGGCCTATATTGACAGGCCTGCACAGTATCCAGCGGACCAGCGGGGAGTGCAGGAAAGCACACTCTCCTCCCCTGCTCTGCTGATTGGCCAGAGCACGTCCTGGAGCAGATGGGAGATGGGGAAAGCACACTCTCCTCCCCTGTTCTGCTGATTGGCCAGAGCACATCCTGGAGCAGATGGGAGATGGGGAAAGCACACTCTCCTCCCCTGCTCTGCTG
This sequence comes from Taudactylus pleione, assembly GCA_031769625.1. Taxonomy (NCBI): domain Eukaryota; kingdom Metazoa; phylum Chordata; class Amphibia; order Anura; family Myobatrachidae; genus Taudactylus; species Taudactylus pleione. Next base: position 1,365,604 of record JAUIMM010000073.1, read on the forward strand.
ATTGGCCAGAGCACGTCCTGGAGCAGATGGGAGATGGGGAAAGCACACTCTCCTCCCCTGCTCTACTGATTGGCCAGAGCACGTCCTGGAGCAGATGGGAGAGCAGGAAAGCACACTCTCCTCCCCTTCTCTACTGATTGGCCAGAGCACATCCTGGAGCAGATGTGAGAGCAGGAAAGCACACTCTCCTCCCCTGCTCTGCGGATTGGCCAGAGCACATCCTGGAGCAGATGGGAGATGGGGAAAGCACACTCTCCTCCCCTGCTCTGCTGATTGGCCAGAGCACATCCTGGAGCAGATGGGAGATGGGGAAAGCACACTCTCCTCCCCTGCTCTACTGATTGGCCAGAGCACGTCCTGGAGCAGATGGGAGATGGGGAAAGCACACTCTCCTCCCCTGCTCTACTGATTGGCCAGAGCACGTCCTGGAGCAGATGGGAGAGCAGGAAAGCACACTCTCCTCCCCTTGCTCTGCTGATTGGCCAGAGCACATCCTGGAGCAGATGGGAGATGGGGAAAGCACACTCTCCTCCCCTGCTCTACTGATTGGCCAGAGCACGTCCTGGAGCAGATGTGAGAGCAGGAAAGCACACTCTCCTCCCCTTGCTCTGCTGATTGGCCAGAGCACATCCTGGAGCAGATGGGAGATGGGGAAAGCACACTCTCCTCCCCTGCTCTGCTGATTGGCCAGAGCACATCCTGGAGCAGATGGGAGATGGGGAAAGCACACTCTCCTCCCCTGCTCTACTGATTGGCCAGAGCACCTCCTGGAGCAGATGGGAGATGGGGAAAGCACACTCTCCTCCCCTGCTCTACTGATTGGCCAGAGCACGTCCTGGAGCAGATGGGAGAGCAGGAAAGCACACTCTCCTCCCCTGCTCTACTGATTGGCCAGAGCACGTCCTGGAGCAGATGTGAGAGCAGGAAAGCACACTCTCCTCCCCTGCTCTACTGATTGGCCAGAGCACGTCCTGGAGCAGATGGGAGAGCAGGAAAGCACTCTCCTCCCCTTGCTCTGCTGATTGGCCAGAGCATGTCCTGTGGGACCTGCCCTTTTTTTCCCACCCCACTGTCATTGTGCGTGACACACCAGGGACCAACTCATGATATACTAAGGTGTCGCTACACACAGTGTGAGGAGCGCTGCTCTAGTTCCTTCAGTTTAATTTGCCTGTGAGATTATTAGAACTGTGTGTGCGAGCCCCCTGGAGACCCACACACGCCTTATCCTGTTCATTCCTATGATTGCAACTAGTATACAGAAATATAGAAACTTGCACACCTTTAATCAGAGCCGGCAACAGAAATCATGGTGCCCGGTATGCCTATTTTTTTAGGGACCCACATTCCCGGTTCCCTGGCAGGTACAGGCCAGTCATTTGATAGTCTTCCTTACCTATATGTGGTTTATTTGCAATGGAGAACCTCTGAAGGAATTGTTCCTCCCTAGTCAGATAGTGACTTCAGCTGGTATTCACAATAGAGTTTGTGTAGGAATATAAACAATGTCATTGTCATATAGCAGTGTTTCTCCAGCCCCCACAGTGTCTCTCTCCAGCCCCCCAGTGTCGCTCTCCAGCCCCCAGTGTCGCTCTCCAGCCCCCATAGTGTCGCTCTCGATCACACCGCGTTTCTCTCCAGCCCACCAGTGTCTCTCTCCAGCGCACAGTCACCCACCAGCCCAGACAGTCGCCCTCCAGCCCACAAAGTCACCAGGACTGTAGAGAACCGACCAGGGCCCCTTTAAAAAAAAAAACTCTATGTGCGCTCAGGGGGGGGAGTGCTAGGCTGCTGAAAGGTAAAAGGGAGGGGGGTGGCTCCAGACCCGGGCCCAGGTAATTAGTGCCCACCCCTGACAGTCACCCTCCAGACCCTACAGTCACCCTCCTCCCCACACACTTTTCTTCTTGCAGCCCGCACGGCTCCTCTGCTCTGTTCCAGCTGTGCAGTGCTGCGTGACGTGATGACATCATGCGTGCTGCACCGCAATGAAGAAAAACATTTTTCGCAAAAGCAATACAGCATCTCTATGGACAGATCCTGTTGCCTGTGCCCTGCTGATCATTGCAGAAGAGCAGACAACGGTTAGTTCTAGTTGATCTGTGGGGCTCTGCTAATTGCAGTGAGACAGATTGTGTAATCGCACCATAAATTCTCATGCTGGAGAACCTCTTGGGTTTCCGGAGAAAACCCACCTGGAGCCTAACGCATTTGTGAAAGGTAAAAGTGATATGCACAATGGCATACACAAGCAATTCAATATAAAAAGGTTCAAACAGACAGTACGAGGGGAGGTGGAATGGGAGAGCTTACACACTATTATAAATAATAGATTACTACTGACTATATCTAATATTGCATAAATCCAGTGCGCAGATTACATAGTTGCAGAGAGAACATTGGGGGGGGGAGGGGGGGAGGGCCCTGCTCGTGAGATCTTACATTCTAGAGGAATTTACATGGGTGGACACAAGGAAAATTTGCATTGTTTGCAATAGTCTCTCTTTGGGCTCTCCTGGAGTATACATGAATTGTTTAAATAGCCTAACAGTCTTAACATTTAATTTTCCATAGATAAACAGAATTTTGCTGCGAATAACAGCAGGAGTTGGGCAGATGGAGTGGATATTTTGCTAAAGGGCCTATTTATAAATTATCGGATTTTAGACTCTATAAATCATCGATAAATTGCCCGTAACCATGCAGAATTTTTTTAGTTACCGGGCCAGTCATCATCAGGGGTCCGGTAGGACACCTGATATTCAGCAAATATAAGTTTTCGGAGTTTGCTTGCGAGAACAAGTGCCATCTTCAGACAGGCGCTTGTCCTCGGATCCCTGCTCCTTCCTATGGGAAAGAGTTTCTGCGGATGCGAAGAGAGATCCGAGTGGATCCCTCCGCCGCCTCCTAACTACTGCCCCGGCGGCTGTGTGCATGCGTGATCTCGGGCCGAAGGGGAGGAGGTAAGTAACCAAAGAGACAGCTGCTTTTCGGAGCAGCTGTCCCCGCATCGGAGCAATGATGAATTGCTCCGGTGTCACGTTTCCCTCACAGCGAGTTCATTAATATGCTCCTATAATTGTAATTTCTTATATCCGCTATTTACGGCAGTAAGAAATTATATACCGCCCCACTGTATCAAAGCTCATACGCAGGGACAGGGGCTCCGAAAGAAGCCCACCTCTGCCATGTGTTCGGAATGAAGTGATCGCATCAGCGGTCACGTCACTTCTCTATCAGGAACCCCGCAGAACTTTTGTGCATGCGTCATCTACTGTGGCCATTACTGGGTCTCCTGGTACGTTTTGCAGATAGTACCCCCTAGGCCACAGCGGCTAATGCCAATTTCATTGCTTTCAGGGGAACTTGCCGCAAATATTGAATAATAAACAGAGGCCCTGATTCAGAGCCGGACGCTCTGACAGAGCGCTCGCTCTTTATCAGGGCCGGTTTTTTTTTTTTTCTTTGTAGAACGGCCTCCTCACCGCTTGCATAGCTGTAGCGGCCAGGAAGATGGTCGCGATGGTCAAGACCATCGCGACCATCAGGCTTGCGACGAGACCCTTGTGGTAGGGTCTCGTTGCCGCAAGCCCCAGAAAGCTTTCGGCTCTAACAGAGCCGAAAGCTCTCCCACTGACATCACTTGTGATGTCAGTGGGGCCGGCCCCAGACAGTAGGCGTTCCCATGGGAACGCCTCCGTCTGGGCAGCCACCCCCCCGGCCCGCCCACCAAAGGGGGCGTGCTGTCACTCAACATCAACAACACGCCCCCTTTGGTGCGAGACCTGGAGCGACGGCTTGCCCGTCGCTATCCGGGTCTCGCGCATGCGCATGACGGAGCCGGCTCCGTCGTGCGCATGCGCTCTGGGCCACCATCGACCCGGTTGCGAGCGCTCATCGCTTGCGACCGGGTCTGAATCAAGCCCAGACTCTTAAGTGTGCATTAGGTGCAGTAAAGTATAAAAACATTCATTTTTACAGGACCGGATTATATAAATAAGAAAATGAGGAACTGTATTGGGAGGGAGATAATCTCGCTGGGTTGGTTATGACTTTAGGATGGTGCTTGAGTGACCAGAGAACCTGCAGAACCTTGCTCTGGTAGCCCATTAGTATTATTATCCTTTAGTTTGTATACCATCACCCTATGACACAGTGCTGTCTTACAATACCCCCGCAGTGTACCATTCCTTCTGCTGCTATTTCCAGCCCCAGCTATTATACTAATACCCCATGTCGCCCTTACTCTACCATGATCCTCCTATTATGATACAAAAATAAATTAAAACCTGCTTGGATTAGAACTAAAGAGATGCCCAGCTGGTGGGATTACCCCTGGGACTGAAGCATCCAGTCATGCCCTCAGCCCAGGCACCACTCCATGCTCACTAGTAACATAGGGGACAAAAACAATTGAGCATGTGGGGGCATTACTCCTGGGATGATGGGTACGCTCTGCGCTGCTTCTCTGACGGAGACATGGAGGGGATCATTCTGCTGTTTAGGGACTGTCTGGAGGTTGTAAATCGCACATTGGAGGTTGGAGGAGAGGAGATGAGATGGAACTGCAGGAACCATGGTATGTACTCTATACATCTGTCTATTTTATTACATAACAAAAAGTAAAATACTTGTTTTATATGATTCCTAATGGACAGTTAACAATTCTGTACCCGTACAGATTTATACTAATATTGCCAAATTGCCAGACCAAACAATTTCACGGAACATTGGCAGATTAGTACCAGTTTCACACAGTCTGTTTTTGTTACTAATGGGGAATAGTGAATCATCAGCAAAAACATGAATTATCAGCGGTTTATAATATTTGGCATTAAAACAACGCACATCACAGCATCAATAGTTATCAGGCAAACAAGGGCAGGACAGTAACAAAACCCTATCTAACTAGATTACAGTGGTTCTCAAACTCGGCCCTCAGGACCCCACACAGTTCATGTTTTGCAGGTCATCCAGCAGGAGCAAAGGTGTATTCATTACTCACTGACACATTTTAAAAGATCCACAGTTGGAGGTAATTATTTCACTTGTGATCTGTGACGAGACCTGGAAAACATGCACTGTTTGGGGTCTTGAGGACTGAGTTTGAGAACCAGTGGACTAGAATAATGCCAACTAAAAGTTCCACTACATTCCATCACAGTATGACCACTAGGTGGCACTGCTCTATTGCTACACAGAGATGGTTACATTCACCAAGGCAGGGCACCAGGAGCTGCTGCGAATAGTAATAAATGAAAATATGCAGAGAAAACAAACTCACAAACATTTTACTGGATGTTTCTGGGAACAGAAGTAAAAATGAACCCAGTGTATAGCTGAATACTGTCCCTGGGGGGTGGCAGCAAAATTTATTTGGGAACGAACAAGACCAGGCAGATAAATAGTCCATCTAAACTAACATGCTGTCAGGATAAAACCTTTGTCTGTTCGGTAAGGTGTGATAGGAGATCTAGGTGACTATAACATGAGATTAGCTGTCACATGTTGCTAAATAGTATTGGGATAAATAATAGCTAACAATATATTATATTATTAACTTTGTAATATAACAAACAAAACAAGAAAAATAATGCAACATAACAAATAACTTTAGATTTATACAGTCATAAAAAAAAGTTTGATTCCATAGTTTGTGTTATCTACCCCTTTTACACTAGAGCAAAAACCTGGGTTATTGCTGGGTCTACCCGGGTCGCAGCTCAGTGTAAAAGGGTCCCTGAAAATAACCCAGGTCAAGTGACCCAGCAATCCCACCCAGGTAGCTACCAGGGTCGGACCCAGGATGTACCTGGGTAATGGTGCAGTGTAAACGGCGCAACCTGGGTTATCCGACCTGGGTCATGCCTAAAATGAGCTGATTGGTGGTTGTGGAGCAGTCACCTCCCACTTTTTATGACCTCACAAGTTGAGCAGGGCAGACCCAGGTTCAGTGTGAACAGGGCTGACCTGGGAATAACCCAGATCAATGGTGCTGTGTAAACGTCGTCTGACCACCCAGGTCGGACCCAGGTTTTTGGTGGAAAAGAGGTATAATAGTGATCGTGCTATTAATAGTGCTTATCCTGCATATTGCTTGGCGGATGTGAATGCACTAAAGGTCTGATTCAGAAATGAGACGCACACAAGCGGCTCTGCAATTCCGTCCATCTAAACTGCTAATGCATAATGTTTCCTATAGACACCTCCTTGCTGCATCTGCGATCCCAGCGATGCGACCGAGGTCTCACCCTGGGATCACCACCACAACCATCAGTCGCGATGGTTGCTCTTTTGGCCAGGCTGCAACCTGACCAGGTCCTAGTCACTTGCAAGGCCAAGAAATCTGCGTCCACCGCAGACCCTGGCCTCATCCCTCCCACAAAAACGGGGGAGACACGTCCCCGTTTCCGGGAACGGTCGCCAGTCACGCCCCCCCTCACGCTGCAACATATCTATGATCGCACACGAGCAGAACAGATCCTGCGCATACACAGACCCCAAAACATCGGAGATTTGCGCTAACCATGGGCTTAGCGTACATTTCCGATTCCGTCCCTAAGTACCACTGAAGCTTGTACATTAGGCATCTTTATGTAACTCAAGAAAGAACATGTACGTGAAAGGGAAGGACAGATCTTGCTTTCACACTCAGTAATATTCGGGGCCAATTTATTACGGTTATCACCCATGAAGATTATGCAATAACAGCAGTACAGTAAGTAAGATGGGTCCAAACCACAAAGTAAACATATATTACTCTATGCCAGGAGGGGCTATTATCGGAGCCTCTGTCCCGGTAAGAGAAGTTTGACAAATAGCCACAAAAAAAATCATTCTTTGTTTCCGCGGTTTTAGGTTATAATAAAGGATAGTGCCCCCGCTGCCAGTAATGATAAATAGACCCTGTGATAATTTAATAGAACAACAAAACTATGTTGGTTTTCTTTTTGCACCAATGCCAAGCAGCACCTGACCCGGCGGCTTAGATAGACATGTTTCTTAGACTACGTCATGTTTTATTATGTGTCTCTCCACGCTCCGCAGTGTTTGTATGCAGTGTTCTTGTATGTATATTTATAATGTAGCTGCAAAAGAATGCAGGTCTGGGCAGAAGGCCGATAATATAATCACCAGCAGCTTTGTGCAGCCTGCATGTGACCTGTGCCTCTTTGTCACAGTTATCTCTCCCAGGTTTCACACACACATACAGAGTCCTATAAATACCCCGCAGGTGGGCTCTGCCTGAGTCTAGGCCAGTGATGGCCAGTGTAAGGAGCAGAGTTCTGCACAAGCTGCAGGTCACGAGGGAGATGGGCCACCAGGAGCATCAGGGCTCAGAGAATATACTTCTTGCAGCACTGGAGACGGGAAACCTCAACCTACTACAGCTTTTGGGAGCCAGGCATGCAAACTGCGAGCTGAATATCAGAGGGGAGGACATGGGGTACAAGGCACAGGCCCCTGCAAGGTTCGGCCTGGCAGGTAATCATCTTCCCGCTTTTCTCATGGTTTTTTTTGTGGCACAGGATTGGCCTTCAGCGAACAGTCGGTTCACTGATTTAGGGATCACTGAACCCTACACTAAAACGAACAGACCAAGGGCCGTATTCAATTAGCGGCGAAAAGCCGTCTTTTGCAAAAAAAAAAGTTTCACCTGTGACGTCATTTCGCCAGCGGAAACTTATCCCCGTATTCAATTGTTGAAAACGCAATGCAATGTACCCGGCGGAAACGTTTAGTCTATGAATAGCTGGCGGGAAAAAGTGCAGAATTGCGATTTTGGGGTGCAAAGGTGGGGAAACTACCCTGCACTCTTAGGACAGGTCCGCAAAGGTAAACTGCCTAAAAAAAATCCCAAAAAATAATTAAAGAACACCCCAAAAAATTACTTTGAAAAAGGGGATGAAAAAGTTGAAAGTTGGAGTGCAAACTTAAAAACTAGCGAAATATACTTGGGGGGGGGTCTCAAGTATGGGGGAGGTGTTTTTTTGATTGCAGGTGCTTGCTGAAGGTGTGTTTTTAACGCTTTTTAAGACCTCACTTTAGCAATTTTTAACCATGCCTGCACCCATTTTCATGTACCCAAAATTTGCTGGGACTACTTATTTTTGCCAAAAAAACCTGCTAAATGCTGTTCTTCACCACTTGTGCAAAGATGCAAAATAGCGCCAATTGAGAGCATTTAAGTACCCCAAATACAAATAATAGCAGGGCTATTCGGGGGTATCCATAGTGTCCCCTATGTCAGTGCATCTTTTTGGGGTTGTCAGGCTGATTTCCCTATATCTGCCTGTTTGAGTTTCGCCGGGACGCGTTTTCGCGTCCTTTAGAATTGAATACGGGGATAAGCGGGGACGCGTGCAATACTTTTTCACATGCAAAACCAGTGATGTCGGCGAAAAGTCTGGCATGTGAACTTTACGCTTCTAATTGAATATGCCCCCAAGGCCGGATTATGGGTCACATGGGCCTGGGGCTGAAGGCGTTTATCATTACGCTACCGTGATGATGGGCCTATTTTTATGTGGAGGTCTGGAGCTGGAGCTCTGTCCGCCCCGTTGGTAATCTGGCCCTGTAACAGACCATTGTATTGTATGAAAATAGATGTTAGTGCATTTATGCTACATACATCCATTTTACCCGTGTCTGAGGTCTTCAAGGGTTCAGGCAGGATCAGTTCCTGTAACAAATTATTGGCAAGTACATAAATTATTTATAATACAGACGTTTAGAAGGTAAATTACTGAAAGTCAATCTAGGCGGTTTTTCTTTATTAAGCTGTTACGTAAGATACTGTATGTATTATAATTTATTGACATTACCAGCAGAGTGATAGCACCAGTGGCCTCGGACTCAGAACATATTAGCAGAGTTCTGGGCTGGGTGCGCAGTGGATGTGCAAGTGGCAGTCAAGCTGCATACACACACAACGATTTTGTTAGCAACGATTTTCGGAACGATTATCTGTCAGATTTTTTTAAAGTGTAATGAACGATTTTTTTGAACTACAAACGATTTTTGCATATTCCCTTAATGAAAATCGTTCAGTGGCAGTCTGACTGAACTACAAACTACAAACGGGAACACGCATGAACGATAATCGTTCATCGTTTTAACTCAGAAAATGAACGATTATTTAAACGATTGAACAATAAACAACAAACAACTTAAACCAGGTGGAAGGTTTATTAACCAAGTAGACACAGCTGGTGTTAGACACAACGTTTATCACAGGTGCATGCTGCAGATATGGTTTCAGATACAACCTGGAGCAGAGGTTCCCAAACTCGGTCCTCAAGGCACCCTAACAGACCAGGTTTTAAGGATTTCCATGCTTGACCACAGGTGACTTAATCAGTAGCTCAGTCAATTTAATTAAACACCTGTGCTCAACCATGGATATCTCTAAAACTTGAACTGTTGGGGAGCCTTGAGGACCGCGTTTGGGAACCTCTGGTATAGGGTATGTGAGACATGGCAGTGTACCAGCTAGTATTAGCACGTAAGCCCTGGTAGTGCGTAGCAGTATGCTCCCTATGGTATACGGTGGTGGCACAGGGTATTGGGGCACATTGTAGAGCCTTCTATAGCTCTGTGGACAGGAGCATCCCAGGGGCACGTCACTACAGCATGACACCAGTGGAGAAAGATGAGATGTATAGGTGCACATGTGCAATAGAGCATGCTAGAGGTCAGACCTCAGGGAAAGAGCTGCATTGGGTTCTAGTGCCTGACGGCTCTCGGCTATTATCAGAGGTAGCGCTGGGTGCTCGTTATTAGCACAGATGGTGGTGACAGCAGGTGATAGTTTAAACTGCCACAATGATGTGCATGCGGAATTTGCTGGAAGCTGTAGTACTCCAGATGAATTGGTACACCAGATAATATATACACTGTAATCTATATAATCTATATCTATGTAATCTGTCTGTCATTTTTTTATCCTTCATGCATGGCTACAGTTTTGGACCTAGCTTCACCAAATTTGGCATGGTGGTGGAGGTTGACCAGGGTTAGGTTTTTGCCTAGGTTTGAACTTCATCAGGGCCAAACATGGTCATACAATCTATAAAAATGGGTATACTCTTAAATTACAAAGGTTCTGGGGCTGGCTCCAGTGAAAATTGTCTGCCAAAAAACTCGGGAGAATGCTACAAAAGTATAATTTTAACCTCAGTCTGAGCAAACTTGATGACTCATGCAAGTTCATATTAAATCCAGAGCCTGTGTTTGCATGCAAGGGAGTAACTAGAACACAGGGCCTGATTCAGACCCACTCGCGAGCGCAGGACGCTCGCAAGCGGGTCGATGGTGCCCTACTGCGCATGTGCACGACGGAGGGAGCTCCGTCGTGCGCATGTGCGAGACCCGGCTTGCGACGGGGTAGCAGTCCCTCCGGGTCTCGCACCAAAGGGGGCGTGCTGTCGATGTTGATTGACAGCACGCCATTACCAAAAGTTCCATGCTCGTTGTCGGGGTTTTCATGCTCATTGCCATGGGGTTTCATGCTCATTGCCAGGGGGTTTCATGCTCGTTTCCAGGGGGTTTCATACTCATTGCAAGGAGGTTTCATGCTCATTGCCAGGGGGTTTCATGCTCGTTGCCAGGTGGTTTCATGCTCGTTGCCAGGTGGTTTCATGCTTGTTGCCAGGGGGTTTCATGCTCCTTGCCATGGGGTTTCATGCACCTTGCCATGGGGTTTATACTCGTTGCCAGGGGTTTCATGCTCCTTGCCAGGGGGTTTCATGCTCGTTGCCATGGGGTTTATGCTCATTGCCAGAGGGTTTCATGCTCATTGCCATGGGGTTTATGCTCGTTGCCAGGGGGTTTCATGCTCATTGCCAGGGCGTTTCATGCTCATTGCCAGGGGGTTTCACGGGAGAAGATGCAGCTTTCTGCATCTTCTCCCGGCAGCGCCAGCATTCCCGGCACTTTTGGGAATGCTATGTGCATTGCGCTAGCCTAACAGACACTAGAGGTCCAGTAGGACCTCTAGCATCTGTCTTCTCCCTGGCGGCGGCCATTTTTGGATTGCCGATTTCACCAGAACCCATGCGGACGGAGCGTCCGCATGAAATCTGCAGCCCTCAAGTCACCGCACACTACAAGACTGCGCGGGGTGTGTAGGGGCTGAGTCAGCCCATTTTCACCCCCTGCATTCCAGAACCCAGTGCACGTGCACCTCTAGTCCCCCCCTAGTTGCGGCCCTGATGTTAGCAAACAGTGGGGTCCTTTTCAGGTTCAATGGAATGGGGTTATAGGCAAGGACAAAGTAAACAAGTAAAGGCTGCAGGTGTACTTCAGGGTACAGTCTTCAACCCGGCCAATGCCGGGTAACCCAGCTAGTGTATAAGTGTCAGGGATGCTGTATAACGCAGTAATTGGTGCTGGTGGTGGTTTGCCCACATGTGGTATAGGACTAACCAGTTCTTAGATTTATTATATATCAAGTAGAACAAAAGGTAGTATTTAACACAGGAAATTACACAGGTGTAAGAGCAGTAGATGTAATACACTGTGGCAGCCTGGAGTTCCGGGTATTGCTGGGCGGCCGGATGTGATTGCAGTTCTGACACCAGCGGATAGTAGCACTGGTGGTCTAGTGTACATTGGTGGTGTAGTGTACTTGTGGGCATACAGCAGGCCACTATAGTGCTCTTTGGTGTTGAGAGTCTCCTGGTAGGTGGACGGTAAGTGGGTGGGTCTGGGGCATGATGATACGATTGCATCATCGTAGCCTCACCCCCTGCTATGCAGTGCCGAGATTACAAGCATTGTGGAGCGGGGGGCTGAGCCACGATGATGCCATTCAACGAGAATGGTGTCATCGGCCACCTGCGCCACCCACTTGACGTCTGGGCGGCCCCAGTCCAAGGAAGACTTGTCCACCTTTCTGGGTATCCAGGAGCACCACCCGATTTTCAGAAGCCTCTCGGGCCATTCCGTATGGTCCAAATATGGAGGGACCCCGCGGATATCTGCAGCCTGCACATGTACTGCAGAAAGCAAAAACAGACTGTGAAATGGGCGTGTCTGGGTCGATACCATGCGATCGCACAGAATCAGGGGCATGCAAGCAGACCTCCATGCTTGTTTGTGACGTGCAGAGAGGCCATCTCAGATGGACCTTTTGCACCCAGCATGGCGTGGGTGTATGTCACGCAGAACCGCCAAACTTCAGCCCTACTGTGATCAGATAGGAGTGACTTTTTCGTTATACAAATGTGTACTTATATCCCAATCCATATGCAGTGAGATTCCGGGAGCGACAAAAAGGCACATGATTACATTAAATTGGGCAATGATTTTGTTAGGGATGGCCACTGGAAGGTTTTCATCTATTGTTCGATTGCAAACAACAGTATCTAACAATCGTTTGCAAACCATTCGATGGCTTGAGTCATCGATGGTTCAGTGATGAGCAGATGATAAAGCTAGATTCTGCATATATATGGGGAGCACTGCTGCTGAGACATCGGGTGAAAAGTACTTCCGCACTCCCGTTGCCTCCCTCGTTACATACGTGCAGCCGTTTGTCCCATCAGCTGTGTTTGTAGCATCGCGAGAGTTCAATGACGCTCTTCAAAATATATTTTTTTTCACATTAACTTTATTTAAAGAAACCCGATGAAGTCACCGCTGCAAATTCAGAGCCTAGACCCCTAGGGAAACATCGGTTAACGCCATCGGAGTAGAAGCAACAAGTAATCGGACTGAAAAACCAGTGGCATATGGAAAAAAAACATGGACGGTTTTGAACAATTCTATTACGATGGCTATCCCTAAGTAATAATTGTATGTTTTTCATGGTTTGAATATTGGGATCGAAACAATTATTTATTCGGGTTTGGTAAACATGTTGACATTTACAATGTAGACACTGACGCAGTTTGAATGTTGACAGTCCTAATTTAGCCTAACCCTAATTGCAAACCTGACATTAACCTTTACCTCAAACCTGTCCATAATTTCATGTGTCAACATGCCGAGTATCGACAGTGTGACTATAGTACATACCATTTATTCATGTTATAATAGTAGGTAGTGATTCCACATTCTCTGCTCATGTCTACCTTTCATATTTCCTGTCCCTTTCTCTCTTCCTTCATCTGTTGTGGGAATTGCGTATCCCAGGCCTGTGGACGCTGGAATATACACAAGAGCTAACATCCCCCTTGTGCATCACTTCATCCCGTGGTTACACGGAATGTGTCCGGTATCTCCTGCACCGCCGCGCTGATCCCAATGCTGCCCCTGGAGGGCGCTCTCCATTACATGAAGCCTGCTCTGGAGGTCATGATGGCTGCGTTCAACTATTGCTGGAACATGGAGCCAATCCCAACCAGTGCAGCGACGATGGGCGAGCCCCGATACATTTCTGTGACACGAAGAGCTCCCTAAGGTAGGCGCATGGCTAGTCACGTTCACCTGCTTGCAAAGCCCATGTTATGCCTTCAGTGATATAGGGCCTACAAAGTAGATAATATGAAGTACAGATGGGAGCTACGAAAAGGAATGACAGGTGCTGCAGGTATACTTGTTCTACTTGAAACCAACTCGAATAAACAGGCCACATGGTATCAAATAAAGTCAACATAAGTTGAAATGCAGCATCGGACACTGAGGTAGTGCTATATACTTGTAAAATGTTATATTGTGCTCTTTTCCACCTAGTTCAGGCGGCTGAAGATAGGGATGGACATCGGCCATCAAAGTTTAGCAAACATTAATGATTTGTTTTTTGATGGTCGATGTTTTTTCCAATCGATGGCAGAGATGATGCCAGTGATGATGTATTAACATTTATTTCCCTAGTCACATGTCCCTTTAGCGCCACCCTCAACATCTAATTGATCTGCCACGGCCACATGGCCACACCTGTGCTGAACACCGATGGGTCAGATCTTCTGGGACTTCTTAAATCTAATGATGTCACCATAATGAGACGGAGGAGACCGGCCCAACAGAACACACAGGTGCTGCGTTATGCTGATCCGGTCCTTCATGGTGGAATCCATTCTCTTGGGGCCTGGCTGGCAGAGGTAATCCATTGGTGGTGACCAGACCAATATGGAACATGATCTTTAGAAAGCTCTCACAGTATTGTCACCACTCTCAGTTATAAGCTCTGTGCCGCCTGAAACATGCTGCTTCAGTAACAAGGCTGAAGGGATTGTCCGAAGCCAGATTCTTTAAATGCACCTCAATGTGTCACTTTGTTCTATGTAGGGTATAAGATACTAGTAGATGATGCCTGGATGCAGTAACTGTTACAGATGAATGATTGATGTGTTGCTCCCTATATTTTTCTCTAGATGTGCTGAGTTGCTCTTGCAATATGGGGCGCTTGTGAATCACACCACGGAGGAACTGCGAGACACCTCACTCCACATTGCATCACGGCTAGGGCTTCTGGGTCATGCGGAGTTGTACCTAAGCCGCGGTGCCATGGGTGCCATCAACTGTAAGAATTTAGAGGGCGAGACCCCCTTGATTGCAGCCTGTGGAGGGAATGGAGGTGATGAGACTAGCCGCCTGCAGCTTTGCCACCTTCTCTTAGGGAAAGGAGCTGATCCTGAGGCTCAAGACCAGCAGGAAAGGCGACCACTACACCACGCCTGCCGCAAGTCTGATCACCGCCTGCTGGAGCTGCTGCTGGCAGCTGGCGTGGATGTGAACGCCACAGATTATAATGGCGTCCTGCCCCTTAGCTGTGTCCTGCAGAGTGCAGAGCTATACAGAGAGAAGAGACCTCATCTTACCGTGCGCGCTTTGCTTAACCATGGAGCCCGCTGCGTCTATCCAGAGGCTTTTGGGAAGGTAATGTAGACTTTTCCTAAATTATCTTAATGTATATATTACACAAACCAAGGTGCAAGTGCACAATCCTGACACCAAGACAATAATACAATAGCTGTTAAACTTGCAATCGGTCAGATGGTCGACAGCCGGAATGTCGACAGGTTCGGAATGTCGACAGCTAGTTTGTCAACATGAACGTCAACAGCCAGTAGTCATACCACACCCCTTGCAAATATATAGATTTTATAAACTCTTTAATATGTAGCAGCAATTTATTTCACACCATACTAAAACATAATAAATGTTCATACACAGCTGCTGATCTGATTAGACCAAATCCAACCAGGTTTTCAGAAAGCTGTCCAAAACTGCAGGGACCGATGCGTTTCGTCCTGCGATGGGGCATAAGCCCCATGTTCCCCAGACGGAGTATACATACACCATACATAATCATTACAAAATGAGAAACAATCCAACCACAAATGCAGACAAGAAGTGGTCACTTCCCCTTCCTGCTTTGTGCTGTATACAGTTGCTACTAATAAATAAAGCAAGGGAAAAAAAGAAACTATTCTGTCGGCTATTTATTAATAAAGCTAGGAAAAAAATTATCTGGCAGCCATTTTCAAGTAGTCCAGAAATCTATAACATAGATCCAAATCTCGATTCATTAAATATGTTGAGAAATAAATTTTACAAATATAAGATTATGAAAACTATGTAAAATTCATAAAAGAATAAATAAAACTATTTGACAGAACACAACTAAAATCCATTTAGTAAAACCAGGAAGCATACATTTAAATAGATACTGTGCAGAATAGATGAGGATTTTAGCACAAGGAATAGTTAGAGCCCACATTTCCATGGGAAAGGAGTGATTTCAAAACGGTCACTAACACCCTGAGGTAACATCATATTCAAATCACAAATACAGTACATCTATCTCTGTGGGCACTATTTATTATCATTATTTTTACTAAAATAAAGTGAAAACTGGTGTTTTCACACCCTTTTCACATTATTTTAGTATCACCTAAAGTTACTACAGGGCAATTGGTGTAAAATTCGTAAAATTCTACTCCAACCCCTAATTATCACATATTTTTAGTAATCAGATTGCATTTACCATAATTGTAATGGGAAATGCTATCTGTCTGGTAGTTACTAAAAATAAATTGTAAAAAATACCGGGGGGAGCCCTGTAATAACGCCACCTGGAGGCGGCGTTGTCCAGGGTCTCCCCCGGTTACCGGAATCCTGCTCCGCTCTATCAGGCAGAGCAAAGCCTGCCTGATTAAAAATTCACTTACCCGAGTCCATGGACCAGTGATCGGGGCTCCGGTGATGTCCTCCCTCCGGTCAGCTGGTCTCCCATCCTGCACTGGGACTCAGTCAGCGGAGGTAAGTGTAATTAAGGGAGGGGGTGTCGCCATTATGGGGGGCAGGGCTTAGCGGCAGCTGGTTGGCGCATGCGCGGGCACTTGTCACAGTATTTTTTGCGAAAATACCATGATAATGGTGCGGAGTGGATTCATAGGGAGTGGGACAGAGCTTTATAGCGAGCTCTGTCCCTGCAAGTGATTTTTAGTAAATCCCTGTGATATTGGTTGAATTTGCAATGCGAATTTAGTTGGTAATATCACACTACAATCTGCATTCAATATGCGGATTGTAATAAATAGAGCCGTGTGAGAGCAGAAAGTGATTCAAGTGCTTTCATGTTGTTTATAAATGGAATGGTTGTCCTCTTTGTTCTGTGCGGAATTGACAACAGGGACGGTCACCCATACCCCACCCCCACCCCTCCCCACAAGGCTGCATCACCAGCATTGGGGAGCACTGTGGCACATGTGAACTGGGGTTTCTGTTTGGGATAATGTGAACAGGGGGCACTACAATGTGTCTAACAGATTTGTGGTGCTGGGGTGTGGATTGACAGGTCTACTTTAAGAAGTTAGACAGTCAATAGGTTGACACCAGAAGGTCGATAAGGATAAAAGGTCATCAGGTAGTTGGTCGACAGTGACTTAGGCCGATAGGGTTAGGCTAAAATAACAAAGAAATTAGTTGAACATTTTAGCCCTAACTTAACTCTAAGCCTAACCCTAAAAACCCATGTCAACCTTTTTTGTGTCGACCATTTGAAAGGTGATCTTTTAAACTGTCTACCTTTTAACCCTGTTGAGCTTTATAGTGTAGAGCTACCATCCAGATACCGTGGTGCTGGGAGTATTTACACATTATACTTTTTAATAACATCACCTGCATATTATATTGCCAATTTTATTGCCCTAGGGGCCCCACAAACCTTAATCCGGCCCTGATTGCAATTTAGACCCTTAAGCAAGCTAGGAGTCCTCCCCTCTGTCTTGTCTAGATCTTCATAGATTATACACACATGATCTTATCTGGGGATATTAAAATAAATTAAGAAAAAGTGTTTTGAAGCACAAACTACATTTATGAAACCTCTCCACCTTGGGTAGGGTCAGAGGTACAGGGAAAATCCCCGGTGGGGCCACTCTCTGAGGGCCCGCCCACTCCTCCAGAGATCCCCCGTGTACAGTAAAGGAATGTATCTTACATAGACAGGATCACCATCATGTGTTTTATTATAATAAAAATGTTATAGTATTCTTCATTCCCAAATCAATAGGGTGTACTCACTACAGTGCATTGCTGTTATCAATCTGGTACATTATTATGCAATGCACTATCAGTATTTAATATACATTTATAAAGGGGCTCAGACCATGGACTCTCTAATGGTTAGTCAATCCTCTGTGGTGGATGACCACAACCTTTAAGCATGGGTCCCTACCACTGCAATCCCCCCGTAGGCTCTTCATGCCACGTTCCGACACTGAGTAGGATCACCTCTATCCGCTCTGGTGTCTGACAGTGGGGGCTTTTTAACTTTGTAGAAACTTATCAGCAGCGGCTCCTGCCCTCTACCTGAGGGGGGCTGCTGCTGGCTTGGGTCCCAGGGCCTGCTCAATTAATCTGACAGGCATCGGGACAAGCTCATTCGCATGAGCAGCAGAGGCGCAGTGCATGCATACGCTTAACACCAGCTTCTCAGGACTGCATTGTTTGCAGCCCCGAGAAGCCCTGTAGGGCTGGCCGAAAGACAGAGCAGCGGCTTCCACTGGAATCCACTCTCTGCTGATCGCAGCCCGGACTGGCAGTCCCAGGGGGAGGAGACACCTCCCCCTGGCTGCCTGTCTTCAGCGTGACTGGCAGGTGGCGCTTCCAATGGGAAGCCATCTCCAGTTACAGTGAAGCCAGTGCAGTCATGGACTGCACTAGCTCACTGAATAGTGGAGGATTTTACTGGGAGGGCTGCAGCAGTGAGAGTTAAACAGTGAATGGTAACTTTAATGAGTAATGAGTTAAACACTGAACGTCAGGGGAATGCACCTTGTTCTATCACAGCCATGACAAGGTGGTTATATCACCTTACAGAAACATTACTAAACTGCTGATTAAGGGCCTGATTCACTATTGATCGCAACTGCGAATGCAATAGAGATTACGCACGCAGTTCAACTGCGATAGTATGCTAATCCATTGCGATCACAGGGCCTGATTCAGAGCCGGACGCTATTTGCGCTCGCTCGTTCAGAAAAAGGGGGTGGCTATTTAAATTAACCGTTCGCTCTTTGCGATCTGTTCACGCCTCTATGTCTGAAACGAGCGAACAAAACATGCGGACGTAATTTTGAAAAAAACGCCCCCTGGCCGCTCGCATCATACATCATATCCGCTATTTATTAGATTAATCGAGTAGATCGGACGGCATATGAACTGCTCCCTATTCTTGTGGTTGGTTTTTCCAACCGCAATCATGAGAGCAGTTCTGACTATAAAACAACCAAGTGACGTGGTCGATGACGCTGCTTTATTAATTATGCACACCCTTAAAACGCCCGTTTTGACCTTTAGGCACGCCTGCGTTCTGATCTCCACTCCCCGTTTTCAAGCACCTTCCCCTGTTACCACCCACATACGCCTCCTCCTGTCACTCAAAATAGCAGGCACTCGCTATTTAGCGAGCACACGATTTTCGGCCGCACTGACTGGTTCGCGCATGCGTTTTACAATCCGTACGCATGCACAGATGTGCGAACATCGCTCGGAACGAACGAGCGGCTCTGAATCAGGCCCACAATGCCCTCGCAGCATAACATAAGGACGCCCACTTTACTTATCGCACGTCCGTAATGTTTAGCAAGACTGCAAAACCATCTGAACAATCGAGTACCATCACAGCCTCCCACCACCGTCACCTTCCCCCAATCACTCTGCGATGGGTCTGCGTAGTCACGATCGCAGTGGCCGATTCACACACGCGCACTGCGATGCATGCGCAGTACGCAAAAATTGGCCGATTGCTTGCGTGATCGCAGTTGAGTACAGTAGTGAATCAGGCAATAAGTTAGTAAATGCATCCTGGGTGAGGATGTGGTGGGACCCGGTAGGCGTCTAGTGGTAGCCACATTCTGGATGAGTGATTGCCATGTTGGCCAGAGCAACAAACGGTAGAATACAAAAGCTGGTGGCTATGGATATAGGAACAATTTTACCAACTATATCATTCTAATGCGAATTCCGGGTCTACTCCTGGTGTGACTTTCTTCTTCCTGTATATCCGCCATTGGCTCTTTCTGTACTCCCTCACATTGTACTGTGTCTGTTTGTACATTGTTGGCCACAATCAACTGTACTAATGCCTTGGAACTGCTGTGTGCCGTGCAGGTGCTGCGTTCCTGTTCCGGAGTCCCGGATATCATCGCTCTCCTGTACAATTCATACTTAAGCCTTGAGGTCTGCAGCCGATGGCAACAGGATATCCCAGAAGACGTATTCCAGGTCAGGATCATTTGGGTCAACTGTGCTGATCATACTGTGACCTACAGCATACCCCTGGTCTATGCGTCCAGCTCTGTGCCATTATCCCCTCTATTATATGCTTCCTATTACATTGCTCTCTGTAGCTCAGTATGACAGCTAGAATCTGGTTATTGGGGGCACCACTTCCAGTTGTCCTCTTTTTAGAAGGTTTAATAAATCTCCTCCCATACATAGGTTGTGACATACTTACCTACTCTCTCAGAACATGCGGGAAGCTCATGATTTTTTGGGTAGCCCCTACACCCCCATAGGAGTAGATATTTCACCCTCTTCACCTGCATCCCGCCCCTTTCCTAGTGAAGTGGGTAGAATGGCGAGAATCTTAACGGGAATACGCGGACCGTGAGTAGCTGGAATGGCCTGATGACAAGATTATATGATAATTGAGTAATTTGGCCCCACCTATATTCATGTATGGGCGATTCATGTCATTGTGCTGCAAGTTGGCGGGGCCTAATGATGCAGATAGTTTGTCCCCTCCCCCATCACCGCCCACTTGCATCTCCTCTCCGGGCTTCTCCCAGATAGGAAACATCTAAAGTCGGCAAGTTTGGGTTGTGTACATTATTTTGCCTGTGTTTTCGTGATTAGATTAGACCTAACCCAGGGCCGTAAGAAGGGGTGTGCGAGCGGTGCCATCGGTGCCTTGGGAGCGACACAGGGGCCAAAATTTTTATTAAACTGGATTTACGAGGCGTCTACAAATTCATTCACACCATACCTTGAGATGAATGAATAATAGCATTTATTTCCAGTGATGGGCATTACGAGCACTTAGTATTGCCACTCAGCCTTAGTTATACTCCTGCTGTGTTCCAAAACTTAATGAATGAGATATTTAGGGAACTTGTTTGCAAAAATGTAGTTGTCTATTTGGGTGACAGACAACTTTCTTAGTCCTGCAAATGATGGGTTAGAACTGCGCTCTGCTGTATGGGCAGATGGGATGTGAGATGTATTGTTTGTGTCGGGGTGCTGCACCTTCCTAAAAGCAGGAGTACCGGGTCCTGTGTAACGATATAATGGGGTAGAGGGTGCGGAGGGTGCGCTCGCCCTATGGGTGTAATGCTGGAGTAATAGTGTGTTGTGGTCTTTTGTGTTCGATGTTGTTTGTGGAGTGATGGGGTGTAGGGAGGGAAGGGGGTCTAATGGACTGGAGGTGGTGGGTGAGGAAATGAAGACAGAGGCAGAAATGGGGGCCAAAGGGTTTATTGGAAAAAAACAGTACTAATCCTGTTTGGTCCCAGCCACCCAGGTGGGGTGAGCGATCCACTTGGGGGTGTGTGTGGGTGGAGACTGGGGAGGTGAGTGGACCCTTTTAGGGGGCTCCTTTCCGTGCAGTTCAATAGACCGGCACGTTACCCCTGCTGGACCTTTGGTCAACAGTCTTAGGATGTCTCGGGGGGAGGGGAGTGGTGGGTTGGCAGCGGGTCTGGCGGTTGTGGATGTACACCCTGGCGGCGTCCCGCGCAGGGGTATAAGTCTCGGAGTCACTTACCTACAGTAGGATTTGTTGGTGAAAAAGGCTTGGGCTGCTGGTAGCTGGTGTTAGTTTCCTTTTGCAGATGCGGTGTTGGATGGCTGTTGCGGTGTCAGCGGTTGGTGGAAGCTCTGTGTGTGGTAGTGGCTTGCTGGTGCACTGTGGGGCTTGGTGCACCGCGTTGCTGGCGTTGTTCCCGCTGCCTGGTGGGTGCCTGCTGGTGTGGATCGCTTAGGGATTGCTGCTGGACGAACAGCTGTGAGTGGAGCTGGTGTTGGTTGCTCCCAGGGGGCGGTGCGTGGTCGCCTGGGTCTAGCAGGTGGAGTGGTGATCAAGAGGGGTGCGAAGGGCTTTGCTAGGTGTGATGCCCAGCGCGGCCCTGCGGGTGGTGGGTAGAGAGGGTTCTGGAAGCAGCAAGGCTCGACCGAGTTCTCCGCAGGAATGAAGAGCTCTGGTGTAAGCTGGCTGTGGTGTCAGAATGTAGGGGGTCTCCAACGCGTTTCGGCAGGGGCTCTGCCTTCTTCAAGGAGGTAAGAAGTGTGGCTATGCATGTGTGAGGTTTAAATGTGGAACTTCCGGGTTCTGTGTTTGTCAGGTGGTGGAGATGACCAATTAGGGCTAAGAGTGGATGTGGCCCATGTATCTGATAGGTCGTGGGTGATTGTGCGGGGCTAAGCCTGTGGTTGGGTGATAACGTCACGTGGTTTGGGCAGCCAATGGTTTACTGTGCAGCTGTGGTTGTGTTAGCTGGAGCTCGTGTCTGGGTGCATATGTGGCTGCTATGGGGATTGTGAATGGTCAGCGGCGGTCATGTGGTGTCGGCAGCCAATCGTGTGCTCTGCTGGTGTGGGTGTGTATGCTGGGGCTGGTGTGCTTTAATGCATTATGCAGCTGCTATGGGGATCGAGACCGGGTGCGGTTGGTTGGAGGTGGTCACGTGGTTCTGGCAGCCAATCTTGTGCTGTGTAGGGTTTCCGTATGTTTACATGGGTTAAGGTGACAGCTGGCTCTGGCGTGCGTTGGGCGGAGGAGGTATGTGGAGTGTTTTGTGCTGTGTGGAGGATTTAATGAGCGGGCAGGGGCATGTGGCGAGTAGGGTGGGGGTCAAGGGCACCGGGGTGTGTAAGGCAATTATTGTGGAGGTGGGGATGTGAAACAACATTGTCGTGGTAGTTTAGTCCCGTGGTGCAGGCGGCCAAACGTGTGTGTGTGTGGGGGGGTGATTATGAGGGTGATGGTTGGTGGCTCGGGTGACCGCAGGGGTCCGGGGAGGTGTGGATGGGCATCTCTCCGGGGATGGTGGCTAGGTGATCGGGCAGGGGGAGATGGAATAAGACTGGTGCGTGTGGCATGTGTCAAGCTGGCAGTGCTGTAGTGGACATTCCTGTTATGTGTATAATGGTGTCTAGATGATGGCCGCGTGTAGTGGGAGGGTGGGAGTAGTGGTTAGTATCGCTAACCTGTATGATGTGTGGAATGCCAGGGTTGTGTAAGTATATATGTGGTGTGGACAAGTGGTTAAATCGACTGACACTGGGAAGTGTGTGTCAACGTGTGGCGAGGAGGAGTAAGGTTGGTGTGTTGACTAATAGGTTCTTAGTGTGTGGAATGTGTTTGGTGCAGTAGTGTGTAAATGGTCTTGTTGTGGAGAGGGGGGGGGTGCCGTCTTGGGGTGGTGTGGTCACTATAGAGGCAGGAATGTGTGTGGGGGCTGGGATAAAATGTAGCGTGAGGGGGGGTAGGGGGCAGGTGTGTGTTCATGTTACGGATAGGTGATGTGTATCAGACAGGAGCCATAGCAACATAGAGAAGCGGGGGGTGGGGTGTGTCTTAAATGTGTGTGGCAGTGGGGTGTAATGGGTGCTTAATGTGCTGGGCGGTGAGGTGAGGGGGACGGGGGTGGCTCGGATGAGGTCGTGACTAGGTGTATAAGTGTGAGGGCCGCTGTCTGTTGTGTCGGGGGGAGTCCGTTTGGGATGTGGGTGGGGGTGTTGGAATTGGTGGTGCGGGCGATATAAAGGGTATAGGGGTGGTAGTTATCAAGGTGTCAGGGTGTGTATGTGTTAGGGCAGGGTTGGTTGGGGAAGGGGATGTCAAGGTAACGGTGATGCGGGGGGTGAATGGGGATCACTGATTCTGGGTGTCAGCATTTGAAGGTGAGTATGGCTTGATGGGGGCGGTAGGGGGAGGTGGTAGATGATTTAGTGGAGGGGGGGTTTGGATGGTCAGAGGGTGGAAGG
This sequence comes from Taudactylus pleione, assembly GCA_031769625.1. Taxonomy (NCBI): domain Eukaryota; kingdom Metazoa; phylum Chordata; class Amphibia; order Anura; family Myobatrachidae; genus Taudactylus; species Taudactylus pleione. The sequence continues at coordinate 1,389,046 of JAUIMM010000073.1, forward strand.
TCGGATTGTCTTGACATTTTAAGAGGTTGAGTACGCGGGGTTGCGTGGGGATCGGTGTTGTTAATGTGTCAAGTATGTGGTGGCCGTGTTCATTTGGAGATGACTGATTTAATCTCATTATCGATGTTTAGCCCTTTGGGTGCTAGTGTTTTGAGGGTGAAGATCCACCGGAGTTCTTCCTTGTTTAGGGTCTTGGTGTGGTCCCCTCCCCTCCAGTTTTTCTTGATGTGTTTAATGCCTGTGAATCTGATGCCTGTCGTGTTGCTATGGTGGTGTTCTTGGAAGTGTATCGGTATGCTGTGGTTGTCTGTCTGTTTCGTGATGTTTCTGAGGTGTTCTTGGATCCTGGTTTTAAGTGGTCTGGTGGTTCTGCCGATGTATTGTTGGTTGCAGGGGCATTGTATAAGATATATGACGTTCGTGGTGTTGCATGTTATGTGTTCCTGTATTTTGTATGTTTCTCCTGTCTGTGTTGATGTGAATGATGTGGTGGGTCTGGTGCTGCGATATTTCAAGGTGGTACAGTTGGTGCACGTACCGCAGTGGAAAAAACCTTGTGTGGGTCTAGAGTTGTCCAGGGTAGTTTGTGAATGTTGCAGGGGTGGGATGTGATTGCGTACCAGTTGGTTCTGTATGTTGGGGGCTTTCCTGTAGATGACTTTTGGTTTGCTGGGTAAGATGTCGATGAGTTGTTCGTCTTGTAGTAGTAGGTGCCAATGTTTGTTCACGATGCGTTTTATGCTGTTTGCGTGTGTGTTGTATTGTGTGATAAATGGGATGATGTTCTGTATATCTTGTGGTTTTTGTTTGTAGTCAAGAAGTGGCTGTCTGTCTTCTTTACCTATTTGTATGAGGGTGCGTTCTAACTTGTCTGGTTTGTATGCTTTGTCCAAAAATTGTTTTTTGAGGGTGTTGGCTTGTTCCTTGTAGTCTGTGAGTCTTGTGCAGTTGCGTCTAATGCGTTTGAATTGTCCTGTGGGGATATTGTCAAGCCAGGTGGGGTGGTGACCACTGGTGGATAGGATGTAGCTGTTGACGTCCACTGGTTTTTGGTAGGTTCTGGTATGTATCTGTTGGTTTTCAATGAAGACTTCCAAGTCGAGGAAGTTGACTGATGTCTGGCTGTAGTGTGTCGTGAAATGGAGGTTTCTATCGTTATCATTGATGTACTTGATGAAGTCAAGTAATGTGTTGAGGGGGCCTTTCCAGATGCAGAGGACGTCGTCGATGTACCTCGTCCATAGGACCAAGTTCGCGTCCCAGCCATGGCCTGTCCATATGTGGGAGTCTTCCCAGCTACTCATGAACAGGTTCGCATAGCTGGGCGCGAACTTCGTCCCCATGGCGGTGCCCGTCCTCTGCAGGAAAAACTCCCCATTGAACCAGAAATAGTTATGTGAAAGGATGTAGTCAATGCCTTGTAGAATGAAGGATAATTGGTCTGGTTCCAGTGAATCATCGTGTTTGAGGTGTTCGTTGATGCTGTCGAGTCCTTGTGTGTGATTGATTACAGTGTAGAGTGATGTAACATCGCTGGTGACCAGCCAGTGGTCATCACCCCATGTTATGTTGTCGAGGATTTTGAGTACATGGGTGGTGTCCTGGAGGTGTGATCATTGGCATTTGACGTGTGGTTGCAGGAAATGGTCAATGTATTGTGAGAGGTTGCTTGATATGGAATTGATGCCGGATATGATTGGTCTGCCTGGTGGATTGGTGATGCTTTTGTGTATTTTCAGGAGATAGTAGAAAACTGGAATGATGGGGTTGGAGTTGTATATGAAGTTGTATTCGTGTTTGTTCAAGATACCTTTGTCTAGTCCGTTTTGGAGTATGTGTTTGAGTGTCATGTTAAAGTTATGTGTGGGATCTGTCCTAAGGGTCTCGTATGTGTTTGTGTCTTGTAGTATGCGTAGGGATTCTGTGATGTAATCGGTTTTGTTCAAGAGTACTATTCCCCCTCCCTTATCAGCTGGTTTAATTATGAGGTTGGTGTCAGTTTTGAGTTCTTTGAGTGCACTGCGTTCGCCTGCCGTGAGGTTAGGGTTGCGGTGTTTGATTCGGGTGTCAAGTTTGTTCATGTCTTCCGTTACCATGTGTTCGAAGGTGTTGATGAAATGTCCTTTAAGATGACTGGGGAAGAATTTGGAAGGTGGTCTTAGTGTTGTGTGCTTGAATTTGTCAGGGTTGGTTTCTGAGGTGGTTTTGTTGGATAGGAAGTACTTTTTTAAGGTTAGTTTGCGGACAAATCTGTTGATGTCTAGGTAGGTTTCGAATTTGTTAAGGTGGTTGTTGGGTGCGAACTTGAGGCCTTTGTTGAGGAGAATGATGTCTTTTGGTGTGAGGATGCGTGAGCTGAGGTTGAAGATGCCATTGTTGTCGGGTGTTGGGGGGTCGGTGGGTGTTTGGGATCTGGTCGGGTGTCCGCCTCTGCATCCACGTCTCGTTGGTCTAGTTTTCTCTTTATGCTGTGTGGGTGTATGATTAGTGATGGTGATAGGCAGGTGCGGCTGCCTGCCTCCAAATCTAAAAAATGATTGGACCTTTGTTCTTCTGTGTTTGTGGGTGTACATCTTGCTGGTGGTGAGGTGGTGGTGAGGTGTGTTGATAGTGTGTGTTTTGGATTGTCCTGTGTGGTGGTGAGTGCAGAGGTGTCTCTGAGAGTGTTGACCCACCCTTGTCTCAGGGAGTTTCTGGCTAGGTCTTCGTATTGTTTAGAGTCCGATGGGTCTTCTATCTCGTGTATGCTGAAGGATGTGTCTATGTCGGAGTCTAGTTCCTGGACATCTGTGTAGTCTATGTGTGTAGGTTGGGTGTTTGTCGGGTTGTGGTTCTTGTGGACTTTGGACATATATTGTTGGTAGGTAAGTTCTAATTTCTTGTAGATGGGTGTATCTGGGGGGTCGGTGCTGCGTCCTTGTGGTCTCCCTGTTCGGGGGTTGTGTTTTGGTTGTGATTTTGTGTCTGTCTGTGTCTTGTTCCTGTGGTTTTTGATGGTGGGTTTGTGGTTGGAGTTGCTGCGGTTGGTCTTACCAAACTTGTCTCGTAGAATTTTGTTTTTTTTTGTTTCTATGATGGCTTGCTCTGTTTTATGTAGTTTGGTCCTGGTGAGTGTGACCAGGTTCCTAAACTCCTCCTCGCTGTTGTAGGGGTCTAGATCCTTATCCAGGGTGTTGATTTGTGTGTCGAGTGTGGATAATTCCTCTTTATGGTTGGTGATGATAAGGTTGATCAGTTGTTTGGAGCAGTTATGTAGAATGTGCTTCCATTGGGTCATGAATTGTTGGTTATCTTGACTGTGTGATGGTGTTTTCTGTACTACTAGGCCTTTTGGTATGATGTCGTTGTGGATCGCTTAGGGATTGCTGCTGGACGAACAGCTGTGAGTGGAGCTGGTGTTGGTTGCTCCCAGGGGGCAGTGCGTGGTCGCCTGGGTCTAGCAGGTGGAGTGGTGATCAAGAGGGGTGCGAAGGGCTTTGCTAGGTGTGATGCCCAGCACGGCCCTGCGGGTGGTGGGTAGAGAGGGTTCTGGAAGCAGCAAGGCTCGACCGAGTTCTCCGCAGGAATGAAGAGCTCTGGTGTAAGCTGGCTGTGGTGTCAGAATGTAGGGGGTCTCCAACGCATTTCGGCAGGGGCTCTGCCTTCTTCAAGGAGGGCAACACACCTAGCAAAGCCCTTCGCACCCCTCTTGATCACCACTCCACCTGCTAGACCCAGGCGACCACGCACCGCCCCCTGGGAGCAACCAACACCAGCTCCACTCACAGCTGTTCGTCCAGCAGCAATCCCTAAGCGATCCACACCAGCAGGCACCCACCAGGCAGCGGGAACAGTAGACCAGCAACGCGGTGCACCAAGCCCCACAGTGCACCAGCAAGCCACTACCACACACAGAGCTTCCTCCAACCGCTGACACCGCAACAGCCATCCAACACCGCATCTGCAAAAGGAAACTAACACCAGCTACCAGCAGCCCAAGCCTTTTTCACCAACAAATCCTACCGGTAGGTAAGTAACTCCGAGACTTATACCCCTGCGCGGGATGCCGCCAGGGTGTACATCCACAACCGCCAGACCCGCTGCCAACCCACCACTCCCCTCCCCCCGAGACATCCTAAGACTGTTGACCAAAGGTCCAGCAGGGGTAACGTGCCGGTCTATTGAACTGCACGGAAAGGAGCCCCCTAAAAGGGTCCACTCACCTCCCCAGTCTCCACCCACACACACCCCCAAGTGGATCGCTCACCGCAAATGGGTGCCTGGGACCAAACAGGATTAGTACTGTTTTTTTCCAATAAACCCTTTGGCCCCCATTTCTGCCTCTGTCTTCATTTCCTCACCCACCACCTCCAGTCCATTAGACCCCCTTCCCTCCCTACACCCCATCACTCCACAAACAACATCGAACACAAAAGACCACAACACACTATTACTCCAGCATTACACCCATAGGACGAGCGCACCCTCCACAACTTTCTTAGTCCCTCTCCCCGTCTCAAGTTCAAGAATTATTGCAGTGTCTGAGAACAAAAAAACACAACATGTGTACTGCAAGTTGAAAAACTGCCTAGTTTGGAAAACTTCCATTCCTTTTCGGGACAGGGCCTACAAACTGTGGCGTATCTACGTATTATGGGTTCCGGTGGAACACACACCATACACCCTGCACCCATTTTGTATATTTACCTTTCCGGAGTCCTGTGTTGGTCGCTGCAAAAATCACAGGGAAAATGGTGGAGCCGCCAATTTCCCAGAATTTTGTGCATATACAGAATGTACAGAAATCACTGAGTAGAAGGCATGGGCGCCATATTCCCGGAGACTCGCACATGTGCAGTAGACTCCGGTACAGTGGAGAGAGGAGGGAGCCTACATGAAGACTGCACACAGGACCCCTCCTCTCTTAATCTGCCCCTGTCTAGAAATTAACCTAGGATAGGTTAAAGCAATTCTGGAATGGCCTCAACCTTCTGGCCTGAGATCCACTCAGCATCTCCTTGAATTAGTAAATGACTACAGACAACTCATTATGGCTCATCTGTCATTGGCTCCTATCATTGCTCTCACCCGCAAAGATGCTAATCCAAAAGTCTGGTCTGTTGAAGCAGTTCAAGCTTTCAATAAATTAAAGGAAGCCTTAATAACCGCACCCATTCTCAATCAGCTGGATGTCACTGTAATATTCCTCCTAGAAATGGATGCTTTACCTTCTGTAGTAGGAGCAGTATTACACCAGCATTAGTCAGATGGCAAACTCCATCCATGTGAATTCTTTGATTCATCTTAGCAGAAAACAAAGAATTGTTGGCTATACATTAGCTATGGATGGGTGGCGAACAGCATTTCCCATCTTGATTTGTAGAGACCAGAAGTATATATACAGACCTCTCAGTGGTTGAATCCGCATAAACCTAGATGGGCACTCTTCTCCCACTTCAACCTTGTTGTTACTTTTCGTCTGGGATCCAAGAACCGGAGTTTAGTCCTTTTGATGCCACTGAAGTGGAGAATATATCTAAGTCTAAACCAATTCTGGAACCAGGATGTGTTATTCTGGCCAATACTACCCAGAGTAATTCTAATGTTTCTGTTGGGAAGTCATTTGTACCTACTGAGCTCCGTACTAAGCTCGTGACTTGGACTCACCAATCTCTCTTCTCAGGATATGCTGGAGTTAAATAGACTCAAGACTTGGTTTTAAAAAAACTTACTAGTGGCCAACAGGACTTCCTGAAATTAAAGAATGTGCGAGTGTACTACATGTGCTCAAAATGAATCATCCCCTTGTACATGATGTCAGCCATTCTTACCGTGGACTGTTCTAGGTCAACCATGGACACGTGTCACTGGACATTGTCACCAATTTACCAAAATCTAATGGGTTCAACAACATATGAGTTACCGTAGATCGCTTCTTGAAAAGTTTTATCCATCAGATGCTATTTAACCTTTTTACTTTTTAAAAATATATTCCAATTCCATGGCTGTCCTCAGGATATCATTTCCAACAGTGGAACGCAGTTCATATCAAGGTTCTGGAGGACATTAGGTAGAAAATCTTGGAATCATCCTCAACTTCATACCACCTGCAGTCAAATGGGTAGGCCAAGAGACTCAACTAAGATCTCGCGAAACTTATTAGAATTTATATTTCTAAATGACAAAATAAATGGTTTAATTTTTTTACCTTGGGCTGAGTTTGCCAATAACAATCATTCTCATATATTATTATAATAGGTCTATGTTGTTCATTATACATGGTATGCCTCTAGAATTGTCGGTTCTATCTCCAGTTCCAATTCCTGACGTTCCTGCCACTAAGCAGCTTTTTCAGAAGTGATAAACAATCTTTCAAGGTGTCCAAATGCTCCGAGTTCTTTGCTGACAAAAATAGAAGGGTGGTTCCGGAAACTCAATCCAGGTAATAAAGTCTGGTTTTCTACACGTCACCTTAGTTTGAAAATCCTCTCCATAAAATTTGCATCACGGTTTATTGGACTTTTCAAAATATCCCGGGAGATCAACCCTGTGGCATTCCACTTAGAACTACCAAAGTCTCTGTGGATTCCTAATTGTTTTCACGTCTCCTTGCTGAAGACTTGTGTATTAAGCGGATCTTTTTCCTCAGTGGTTTCTAACGGTTGTTGGCTGGCGTGACACTAGAGTGGCCTCTAGGGGCGGGCGTATGGAACAGTATTTGGTCATTTTCTTTTGGTCAGCCGATTTCTGACGTCAGCTTGGTATTCCGCAATGTATTTATAAATTTACACCCACAGTTTGCAAAATTTATACTATAAAAATGCTTTGAAGTTTGATTGAGGTATCATAAAGGGAGACGTCTAGATGAAACAAATGATTGGGGAGGTTTCATGTAAAACAAATTATCGGAATGTTTCCATACTGTACTTATTGCCAAATTTGACCTGTAAACTTGCAGAGATAAATGGCAATATATATTGATTATTGGTTCAATCCTGGCTGGCTGCTTTCTGTGTAAGTGGAAGAACATTGTTATCTGACACAAGGTGGGTGGGGACATGACATAAACATGTCTGACAATCTGGATTTTACTGGGATGTGTGGCTCTTCATGCAATTGAAAATGTGTCATCGGACCCCTCCCACCTGGTTTTACCATGTCTCTCCCACATTATCATTATATTATTATCATCAGTTATTTAGAACAGCACATTACATAGATTGATTCGGGTCTATTCATCATTCCCTAAAGGTGATAAGATTATTTTTCACCAATTTTTGAAGTTACAGACCCATTCATCATATAGAAAACGCATCACGGATATCTCTTGCTTACCTTGTAGCCCGATGTGGTCCACAGTACCCATACACCAATATGGGGACCTGCATTGCTCAAACTGAACACTGAAAGTTTTTAAGAGTTTGATTTTGGGAAGTGATGTTATCTTTAGATGGCGTTCGTTCCCTGAGCTCTGCTCCTTCCTATGGGAAGGAGGGTTTAGGGTGCAAAGAGGGATCCTGCTCCCATTCCAGCAGGGTGCATTTGTGAACTCCGTTCCATCTTGTGCACTAAGCCTCTGGGTCAAATCGGGCAGAGTGAACGTTTGTCGCTATGAATTAGCCGAGAAAGTAGCGTTGTAGGACTCACAGGGACAGTGCACGGGATGTATGACGCATCGCAAATTGCACGCGATGAATCCCACCACACTTCGCATACATGCGGTTGTTAATTAGGGTATGCATTAAGAAAGTCACAAAGGACAGCTCTCTCGCTAAGAGCTGTCCTTTGCGAATGAGGGACTTCCGGGGCTTGGTGCATATGAGAAATGCGGTCAACCCCCCGAAAATGGAGTTTGACTGAATTTCTGACATTGAAGCACTGTGCCCATAGGCTTTCTAGAGCAGCTGTCCCTGCACCAGAGTAATATTGAATTGCTCCAGTAGTTTGGTATCTTTCATCGCAACTTGCAGCAAGTTGAATATTAAAGTAATGAGGGGGTGGGGGCAGATGAGGCTGAATGATAAATGGGCCCCTTAATCTTTAGCATCAGCCCTTGCCCCAGTTATGCTTATAGTCTATATTCTCTACCACACAGGCACACACAGTAATGGGGCATACACATTAGATTAGTGGTGTCAAACTCGGGCCCTTCAGCTGCACTGCAACTACACATCCCAGCATGCACTGCCAGAGATTTGCTATTAGGTCATGCTAAAACTGTGGCAGGGCATGCTGGGATAAGTAGTCCCACAGCAGCTGGAGGGCCCGAGTTTGACACCACTGCACTAGATGAGAAAAAGTGGACGATATGGGCGGGTATTACACACCTCCGTCACATTGTAGGAGAATTCACCCTACAGTCTTTTAGTGATATCCAAGAAAAAAAATAGCATTCCTCATTAATTTCACTACCAATATTTACAAATTCGCCATTTTGTTGCCTCTTCGTTTTCCACTCTCTCACTTCGAAATCCTTCTCCTATGGAAAGACTGCATATACCGACCTACTGACAAGGGTACTATGGACCTCATTCAGACACATTCGCGAGCGCTGCGTGCTTGCAACCGGGTCGATGTTTTGGTCCTGCGCATGCGCAGCGTCTGCACTGCGCGTGCGCAAGCCCCGGAGCGAGAGAGAACCTCTCTCGCTCAGGAGCTCACTACAACAGGGCCGGCTGTCGATGTTGATCAACAGCTCGGCCCGTTTTGTAGGCGGGGCGAGGGGTGGCTACACAAACAGAGGCGTTCCTGACGGAACACTTGCCATTTTGTGGGCGGCTGCACTGACAGCAGTGATGTCAGTGGGGAGCTTCCTGCTCGATCAGAGCAGGAAGCTCCCTGGGGCTTGCGGTTGCCAATGGTCGCGATGGTCTTGACCATCACGACCATCACCCTGGTCGGTCGCTAAGCTGTGGGTGCTAACCCACAGCTTAGCTAGCAACCAGGAGGCCGCACTAAAAAAAAAAACAAGAAGCGGCCACCCTCATTCAGAGAGAGCGATCGCTTCTTGCAACCGCCTCTGAATGAGGGCCAATATCCTTTCTTTACCATTCTATTTTGATACTGGAGTCCTCCCCACTTTCTATACACGAACTTGCCTGGGAGACAGATCTGGGACATCCATTAGGTGACGATACCTGGGAAACAATACGTCTTGCTATCTCCAAATGTTCTCTCAGTGTGGCTATCCAGGAAAACCCTTATAAAGTTTTTATGAGATGGTACCTAGTCCCAGAACGCCTCCATCATATGTTTCCTAACACTTCTGACCTGTGCTGGAGGCAATGCGGTCATTCTGGAACATGGTTCGCTCCCTTATATCGTCTGCTGTTGCCCTACCTCTCTCTCTCACCTGCCAACCTATTACTTTGTGCCCCGGTTGTAAAATATTAACAAAAACTGATTCTTCACATCTCCTGTGCAGCCAAATACAAATTGGCACGTAATTGGGAAAAAAAAAAGATACTCCAACTCAACAAGAACTCCTGAACAGAATCTGGTTTGTATCCAAGATGGAGTACACTACTAGTATTGAATAATACAGTGGATAAGTTTCACTCAGTGTGGTCTCCCTGGTACTCCTCCCGGCTTTATGTGAACCATGATTCCTTATTTTACTCCTGATTATTTTATTTATTTTTTATTGTGTGGTCCCGGCTCGCTTATACTCCCCTTTTCCCCTCCCCACTTTCTTTCCTCTCCTTTTCTTCAAATATCCTGTTGCTGAACTCTATTTCCTACCACATTTTTTTTTTTCAATATTTTTACTGATATTTAGGATGTTTTCCTTTTCAATTTCAATACCACATTTTATTTCAATGTGATTTTTTTATATCACTATATATGCCTCTATATGGTTTCTCTAATACATGTACTATTTTTTTGTTTGTTTCTAATATATGGCTTCATGTTTTTTTTGGTTTTTTTACTAGATACTATGGCCCTCATTCAGAGTCGATCGCTAGATACAAGCGGTCGCACTGAATGAGGGCGGCCACTTGTGGTGTGAAGTGCGGCCTCCTGGTCGCAAGCTAAGCTGTGGGTTCCACCCACAGCTCTAGCGAGCAACCAGGGTGATGGTTGCGATGGTCAGGACCATCGCAACCATCGGGGCTTGCGACAAGACCTTAAGGTTGGGTCTCGGCAAGCGCAAGCCCCAGGGAGCTTCCTGCTCATTGCTGATGTCAGTGGGGCCGCCCCCAAACGGCAAGCGTTCCGTCGGGAACGCCTCCGTTTGGCCGGACACCCCCGCCCGCTTCCCAAACAGGGCGAGCTGTCAATCACCATCGACAGCTCGCCCCCTTTGGTGCGAGACCCGTAGCGACGGAGCGCCCGTTGCTAGTCGGGACTCGTGCATGCGCACGTCGGAGCCGGCTCCGACGTGCGCATGCCCAGTGGGCAAACATCGACCCGGTTGACAGCGCTCAGCACTTGTGACCGGATTTGAATAAGGCCCTATGTCTATTGTGATACCAAACTGTTTTGTTGCTTATTTCTGACATACCTAATAAACTATATAAAAAAAGTGGACGATATGAACGATAACGATATCATTCGATGATATATCGTTCACTGTGTATGCACCAAATGACCAACGATGCGCGCTCCCGCGAGTCGTTGAAAATGTTTGAAAGTGACTGTGCGGGGATGCGGTAGAATGATGTCACTGAAAGATATCTCTAGCAATATCGTTCAGTGTGTACACCCAATATCGTTTTGTCCTGCACTATGGAAAGTTCAAGGGAAATCTTTCAACAATATCTTTCACAACACACATCGTCTAGTGCAGTGGTCAGGGAACAGGGGTAAATTACCCCACATAGGGTAAAAATTAAATTCCTTGGGGTAATGGACGGACAGCCGGGCATGCATTTGAACAGTGGCGGAACTCCCGGAGACAATGGAGTCATTTGCCGCCGGGCTCCAGGGGTATATTTACGGGGGCACCTGGCTCCATTGTCCCCCGGGCCGTTCCGGTCACTGCCATGGAGATGGAGCGCCGCTGATCGGCGCTCCACCTCCAGCGGTGTCAATACGGGGGGTGCAATCGCACCCCCTATTTGCCGGGCGCCCGCTGAGTGTATTACCAGCGGGCGCCCGGCTCCTTCATTCCCCCCTGCGGTAGCCGGAGGAACGGAGCTCAATGTGAGCTCCGCTTCCGGGTCCCGCAATGCGCTATGGGAGTGACGTCACTCCCATAGTTCCGAGGAGCGGGCGCCGGGGACGGAAGGCAGCAGGACTGGAGCGAGGTTTCAGGTAAGTATTTTTTGTATTTTTTATTTTTTGTATGTGTGTGCGCTCGCGGGGGGGGGGGCTCACTACAGGGGGCATTGTTGTGGGCTCACTACAGGGGGCATTACTGGGGGCTCACTACAGGGGGCATTACTGGGGGCTTTACTGGGGGCTTTCTACAGGGGGCATTACTGGGGGCTTTCTACAGGGGGCATTACTGGGGGCTTTCTACAGGGGGAATTACTGGGGGCCTACTGCAGGGGGCTTACTACTGGGAGCACTACAGAGGTCCTTAGTACTAGGGCACTGCAAAGGGGTCCGCTACTGGAGGTACTGCATAGGGGGACCATTACTGGAGGGCACTACATAGGCGGCACTGCACAGGGGGACCTCTACAGAGGGCACTGCACAGGGGGACCACTAGTGGGGGAACTGCATAGGGGGGCGGCAGCTGGGGCTGGCATAGGTGCTGGGGGGGTGGTACATTTTAATTTGGGGGGGGGGGGCACCAACATTTATCTTGCCTCCGGGCACCTGGGATGAAGTTACGCCACTGCATTTGAATCATTCTATAATATAGAATGATTCACATGCATGCCCGGCTGTGCCGCAGGGAGGCTCTAAGCCGGACGTCCACTGAGATGTTATTATCAGCGGGCGCCTGGCTCCTTCCCTGCAGCGCCGCGTTAGCCGGAGGCTGGAGTTCTCTCCTGAACTCCTGCTTCCACCTCTCTCCATGCGCACTATGGGAGAGACGTCATGACGTCTCTCCCATAGTTCCGAGGAGCAGACGGGCAGACAGGACGGCGGCAGATGCAGGAGCGGGGATTAAGGTGGGTTTTTTTGTACAAGCGGCACTACAGGGGCATAACTATGGGGGCATTATATGGGGGCACTACTATATGATTTCCTTCCTTTCAAATCAAGGGGGTAACGTCGGTGTATCTAAATATATTTTGGGGTAAAAGGTAAACAAGTTCCCTGACCCCTGGTCTAGTGTGTATGAGCCTTTATTAAGTTAATCAGGTGTGGGAGGAAATAACAGCACCCACAGGAACACAGGAGAACATGTACCTGTATGTGTAGCTCCTCACAGATAGAGCCCTGGTTGGAATAACCCCAATGCTAACCACTGGGGCTACTATGCAGGATGCCCCAAAATCTCTTAAGCTATAAAGTTGGGTAAGGAGGAAAGTGTACTATAAACATGAGGTACGTCTACCCGTCTCCTTGTCTCTCTTTCTTGTTCTCTCTTTCAAATAATAACTGTTCTCATACCACGAAATTTCTTACCCTCTCTCTTCTCGTCTTTCCTAGGCGCACGAGTCCTTCTACACAACGTTCTTCAGTCTCTCTGGAACCGTCCGGTCCCTGCAGCACTTGTGCAGATTTACTCTGCGTAAACATTTTAACAGTCAGTGTTATCATTTCATCCCTTTACTGCCAGTCCCTGCAGCCATAAAAGACTATCTGCTGCTGGCCAGTGAATGGAGCGGCAGCCTGCGCTGACTTACCACAGTGTCACCATTGTACCATTCCTATGAATGTGAGGAACTTGTGGGCTATTTTTGCCCCTAATGGTTTTTTTTATTATTATTTTCTTTTGTTATGTAGCTCTTATGTACTGTAGTATCTTGTGTGAAATGTACACACTGGCTAAATGAGACTATCAGCGTCTAATAATGTCATGCAATGACAGAAGCCATCCTGTGCTCCCCCCTATCATGCTGCTATTACATTAAAGTGTCTTTATGAAGTGAAGTCCTGTGTTCTTTTTATATTCTCGGAATATAAAAGCATGGAGAGATTAATGTTGTAGGAATTTTCCTGGCTTCTAAAAATGAGGTGTTACTAAGGGGTATATTTACCAGTGGTGGCAGCGGGACTGGTCTATGGAAACAGCAGCAAACGTACCACAGCAGACGTGTGATCTCTCTATGGTGAGCCGTGTGAAGCAGAGACAGAGCCTTCCTCTGGTGATTTTAGTGTAACTTTGACTTATCTCTGCTTCATAAATAGACTCCTACACAGTGGGGGAAGCTGTGATTGGTGGGCCCAGTTGCACAAATATGCTTCGGAACCCCTCCCTTCTAGGTCCCATGTTGAGTTCATAATATGCCATACGGTGGTGGGCCAGGTGACCACTATACAATACAGACAGCATCCCAGTATCTAATAATAATCAGTGCCTCCTTTAATTAAATAATAATAATCTGCCCTCTTTAAACTCACCACTGTCTGATGTCAGCAGCTCAGAGGCTTCACAGATGGGTTTTCTGGCAGAGGGTGACAGAGAGAGGAAAAGGGTAACAGAGCAGAGGGTGATGGGCAGAGGGTGACGGGGAGAGTCAAAGGGTGACGAGGAGAGGTAAAGAGTAATGGGCAAAGGGTGACGGGGAGAGGCGGAGGATGACTGGCAGAGAGTGACAGGGAGAATTAGAGGGTAATGGAGGGAAGCAGGTGGTGACTGGAGAGGGTGACAGGGAGATGCAGAGGGAGAAGGGTGTCAGCAGATAGAATGGTCAGAGGCCCTCTCCTCCCGTCTGAACTCGCAAGATCAGTTTCCAGAGTCCCCAGCAGGCAGCGAATGTGCAGCAGCCCAGCCTGTCTAGGATTGCTGACAGTTCGGACTGCCCAAGGCATTCCGAGAATGGTAGCAGCCGCTGACAGCCTCCACTTGTGGTAACAAAATAAATTAAATAAAATTAAAAAAAAAAAATTTAAACAAATATCCAGCCCGCTAATACCAATTTGAGAAAACGAGGTGATAGAACAGCAGGTGCCCTACATAGGGAGAAGGGGGCTTTTCACCACTTAACATATAGGGCCTCATTCAGAGGTGATGCAGAAGTGGCTGCATCTTTTGGCGCAGCTGCATGTGCAACTACGCTAATGCCGCAACCTATTCTGAACATACTGAGAAGCCCACTTGCAGAACACTAATCCGCCGCATTATCCAAACTAGCTCCAGCCCATACGGCAGGTGTAACTTCTCCATCTGAACACGGCGTCCTGTGTCTGCGCTACTGCGTCCTCACTGGAGCCGCTGTCAGCGACACTCCCGCATCTGCCTAACCGCCACCTGTTACCTCCCAGGCAAACCCAGGGAAATTCACAGCTCTTGTGCCCAAACTGGGAGCATGCACAGTACCTCCACCATCACATCGGCATTGCATGCACCTCTGATTCAGGCCGATAGGCCCAACAAAGTGTGAAATAAAATCATAATCACAGCTCCCTGTGCCAGCCCTGCCCCCTTTGCACATGACGTCTGCACCCAGAAGTACAGAAGCGCCCGTAGCCTCTTCAAGATGCTCTGCACAGCTGTACACACGGCATGGTGCCTCCTTGCGTGCATCCAAAGGGCGCTACAGGCGGCATGGCCGCAGCGATACTGGCTGCAGGGCATCACCGGTCACACACCCCTTGGTACGGTCCTGCTTACAGCATTTTCAGTGCAGCTGACTGCAAGCTACTCCACCCTATGTCTCACATTTCATTCACTCTGAGGGCCAAATGTATTAGGTCGTGATTTGCAGGAGCCGGCGAGATAGTCACTAGATTTACAGTAAAACAGTAATTAGTTTAAAAGCGAAACCAGGTTGGTTTTGCCTTTAAACTAAATAATCGCCGCTTTAAATCTACTGACTCGCTTTCCGGCATTGCGCTGGCTCTTGCAAATCCAACAGACAAAAAAAAAAACAGGAAGAATTGCGCACAGCAAAAATATTCCCTCATAGTTGTTATCATTTTTTAACGGCGAGCCACAATACTCCACGGCCCCATAAAGTAGCAAATTGCACATTAAACATAAAACATAGATGAACATCAAGCAAAATACTAATTCAATAAAAAAATAAAACACTAGAGAAACATCAGGCATTATACAAGAAGCTTGTACAAAGGGAAACATCTTGAAGAGATGAGAACGGATAGGAACATGATAGCTGCAACTTCACCTCACTCTGATGTGTTCTGATGAACCCGCCAATCATTGTATATTAATTCCGGTAAATGCTTTTAGTTCCTCTTTCATATAAGATCATTTCATCTGTTTTTTTTTATTGTTACCTTTACGCAAACCATATATTTGGGGTAAACAGACCATATATTTGGGGTAAAGTCAATAGGTCTTCTCAAAGGATATTTACAGAATTGTTCATCAGGAACCCTATTTGTGCAGGTGGTGATTAATTACAAGGCTTCCTATCAGATATCCCTTTACCTAATCTGCCAAGACACACAGCCCAAGTTTATTCCATATAGGACACTTCATGCACCTGTTACCTGCACGCTGGAGCTGAACCAATATACAGAAGAATGCAGCCTGTTCGGTTCCCTAGGAACCAGCAATATCACAGAGGCATGAATTGTGTATAGGCGACAGGTGCGCTCTAATGGTCTCGTGATAAATGCGTCAGATAAAGTTAGGAAATGATTCTGACACTTTGCACCTTGGTAAAACCATGCTGCACTGCAAGGTGGGGCAGATAGAAGATGTGCAGAGAGATTTAGATTCAAGAGGGACGTATCCTAACTGAAATATAAATTGCAGAGTAAAAATAAAGCTGCCCAGCATTTGTGGGCTACATGCAACAGCAGCCAGTATTAATTATATGCTGCCTTTACAGATCTATAAACAGTATTGAGAGCAATGGCAAAGTGGTATTGGAAAATGGTATCACTAGAACTTTGCAATTCTGTGTCCGTCAATGCAGTGTGTGCGATCTCCACTGTGTCCAGCAGGTGGCAGCACACGCACATTAGAAATTCCACCGAGAGCAATTGTTCTAATCACACACAGGAATTGCACTAATTAAAATATTGATTAAGGAGGGTTTAGAGGCCCCTCACCTCTCAGCTATATATAGCAAATGTTTTGGCTCTGCACAGGATGAATTCTTCGCATCTAACTTAAACTCTATCAGATACATTAACAATCTCAATTCTGTATCCTCAGGATGCTGATAAATTCAAATGCACCAATTGCGATAACATCAGGGTAATACTGGCACCATATTGCACATCATTTAAAAAGTTGACATCGCATTAAGGAATTTTAGTGACTTATACCCCTTTTCCACCTAAATTCCGGGTCTGACCCGGAGTTGGAACAAAGTTCCTATCCGGATCAGACCCGGAATTTTGCCGGCGCTGACTCGGGATATTCCAGAGTCAGCGCCGCTCACACCGCAGTCGGGTCTGCGTAGACCCGGCTTTTGCGGAGTGAAAGTGGACGCTTGGAGATGACGTCATCTCCAAGCGCCACTGAAGCCGGACCAATCGGCCGGCTAGCAGCGCACTCCAGGTCATCGTGACCCGGAGTGCGCTCTTCCCATAGCAGGGTTTCACGGGCTACGCCCGTGTTAAACCCTGCTAGTTACCTGGGTTGGATTGCCAGGTCACTCGATCCGGCGATTCAACTCTCTCCCCTTTTACACCAGGGAGCTGCCCGGGTTAACCCTTCAAAAACCCGGGTTTTAGCTCCGGTGTAAAAGGGGTATTATTTGTATCATGTAATCTTTATATGGCATTGGCCAATTTGAGAGTTATAGCCTATGGAATTCAGAGTGTGCAGCAGTAATCACACATACACCCCTTTTACATTATAATGCGGGTCACACCTGGGATTTCGTGCACGAGGCCATCCAGCTGCAGGATGGGCTGTAACCTGAGGATGCAAGTGATAGGAACAAATGCAGTCCAGGTTTATATCCGCTCGGGTTCAGCTGCATTAATTATACCTCAAAGTAGTGATCACTATGGAGAGTGCATTATCTATACTTATAGCTCCTTTCCACCAAAAACCCAGAACCGACCCAGGTTATCAGACACCGTTTACACAGCACCATTGATCTGGGTTATTCTCAGATCAGCCCCGTTCACACTGTACCTGGGACCCTGCTAAACTTGTGAGTCATAAAAAGTGGGAGGTGACTGCTCCACAACCACCAATCGGCTCATTTTAGGCATGACCCAGGTCGGATAACCCGGGTTGCGCCGTTTACAGTGCACCATTACCCTGGTCCATCCTGGGCCCGACCCTGGTAGCTACCTGGGTTAGATTGCCGGGTCACTTGACCCGGGTTATTTTTCAGGGACCCTTTTACACTGAGCTGTGACCTGGGTAGACCCAGCAAAAACCCAGGTTTTTGCTCTGGTGTGAAAGGGGTATCAGGCTTGCCATATCATCCCTTTAATTTGGGACATACAGTCAGGTGCATAAATATTGGGACATTGACAGAATTTTTATATTTTGGCCTCTATTCACCACAACAATGGCTTTGAAATGAAACAAACAAGATGTGCTTTAACTGCAGACTTTCAGATTTAATTTGAGGGTAATTACATCCAAATCAGGTGAACGGTGTAGGAATTACAACGGTTTCTATATGTGCCTTCCACTTTTTAAGGGGCCAAAAGTAATGGAACTATCAACTCACAAGCTATTTCATGGACCGGTGGGGACTATTCCCTTGTTATTTCATTATCAATTAAGCAGGTAAAAGGTCTGGAGTTGATTCTAGGTGTGACATTTGCATTTGGAATCAGTTGCTGTCGACTCTCAATATGAGATCCAAAGAGCTGTCACTATCAGTGCAGCAACCCATCATTAGGCTGAAAAATCAAAACAAACCCATCAGAGAAATAGCAAAACATTAGGTGTGGCCAAATCAACTGTTGGAACATTCTTAAAAAGAAAGAACGCACCGGAGAGCTCAGCAACACCAAAAGACCCGGAAGACCACGGGAAACAACTGTGGTGGATGACAGAAGAATTATATCCCTGGTGAAGAAAAACTCCTTCAGAACAGTTGGCCAAATCAAGAACACTCTCCAGGAGGTAGGTGTATATGTGTCAAAGTCAATCAATCAAGAGAAGACTTCACAAGAGTGAATATAGAGGGTTCACCACAAGATGTAAACCATTGGTGAGCCACAAAAACAGGAATACTAGATTAGAGTTTGCCAAACAACATCTAAAAAAGCCATTAAAGTTCTGGAACAACATCCTATGGACAGATGAGACAAAGATCAACTTGTACCAGAGTGATGGGAAGAGAAGAGTATGGAGAAGGAAAGGAACTGCTCATGATCCAAAACATACCACCTCATCAGTGAAGCATGGTGGTGGTAGTGTCATGGCGTGGGCATGTATGGCTGCCAATGGAACTGGTTCCCTTGTATTTATTGATGATGTGACTGCTAACAAAAGCAGCAGAATGAATTCTGAAGTGTTTCGGGCAATATTATATGCTCATATTCAGTCAAATGCTTCAGAACTCATTGGACGGCACTTCACAGTGCAGATGGACAATGATCCGAAGCATACTGCAAAAGCAACCAAAGAGTTTTTTAAGGCTAAAAAGTGGAATGTTATGCAATGGCCAAGTGAATCCCCTGACCTGAATCCGATTAAGCATGCATTTCACTTGATGAAGACAAAACTGAAGGGAAAATGCCCCAAACACAAGCAGGAACTGAAGACATTTGCAGTAGAGACCTGGCAGAGCATCACCAGGGATGAAACCCAGCGTCTGGTGAAGTCTATGCGTTCCAGGCTTCAGGCTGTAATTGCCTGCAAAGGATTTGCAACAAAGTATTAAAAAGTGAAAGTTAGATTTAGGATTGTTTAGTTTTTCCCATTACTTTTGGCCCCTTAAAAAGTGGGAGGCACATATAGAAACCGTTGTAATTCCTACACCGTTCACCTGACTTGGATGTAATTACCCTCAAATTAATTCTGAAAGTCTGCAGTTAAAGCACATCTTGTTTGTTTCATTTCAAAGCCATTGTGGTGGTGAATAGAGGCCAAAATATGAAAATTCTGTCAATGTCCCAATATTTATGCACCTGACTGTATATGAATTATACCACTTTTCCACCTAAATTCCGGGTCTGACCCGGAGTTGGAACAAAGTTCCTATCCGGATCAGACACGGAATTTTTCCGGTGCCGACTCTGGATATTCCCGAGTCAGCGCCGCTCACACCGCAGTCGGACCCGGCTTTTGCGGAGTGAAAGTGGTCGCTAATACCTCTTTTCCACCAAAAACCCAGGTCCGACCTGGGTTTTTGGACATGGTTCCAACCCTGGTCAGACCCATTTATACCTCTTTTCCACCAAAAACCCAGGTCCGACCTGGGTTTTTGGACATGGTTCCAACCCTGGTCAGACCCAGGTCAGACCTATTTACACTGCACCTTTCATCTGGGTTACTCCCAGGTCAGCCCTGTTCACACTGAACTCAGGTCTGCCCTGCTAAACTTGTGAGGTCATAAAAAGTGGGAGGTGAATGCTCCACAACCACCAATCAGCTCATTTAGGCATGATCCAGGTCAGATAACTCGGGTTGCACCGTTTACACTGCACCATTACCTGGGTCCATCCTGGGTCCAACCCTGGTAGCTACCTGGGTTGGATTGCTGGGTCACTTGACCCAGGTTATTTTTCAGGGACCCTTTTACACTGAGCTGCGACCCGGGTAGACCCAGCAAAAACCCAGGTTTTTGCTCTGGTGTAAAAGGGGTATTAGAGATGACGACATCTCCAAGCGCCACTGAAGCCGGACCAATCGGCCGGCTAGCAGCGCACTCCAGGTCATCGTGACCCGGAGTGCGCTGTTCTCACAGCAGGGTTTCACGGGCTACGCCCGTGTTAAACCCTGCTAGTTACCTGGGTTGGATTGCCGGGTCACTCGACCTGGCGATCCAACTCTCTCCCCTTTTACACCAGGGAGCTGCCCGGGTTAACCCTTCAAAAACCCGGGTTTTAGCTCCGGTGTAAAAGGGGTATTACACAGATTCTGTGTATGTGTGCATGTGTGTAGGGGGGTGTTGTGTTTGTGTTGTTGGGTTTGAATGTAAAGTGTGTGGTATGTTAGTGGTATGTGTGCGCTTGTACCTAGTGCATACTTGCCTACCCTCCCAGATTGGCCGGGAAGCTCCCGAAAATTGGGGGCCGCTCCCAGCCACCTGGAAAAGTGGACAAGTCTCCCCAGTTAAGTGGGTGGCACAAGTGGCCAATGACGCAATTCGCATTGAATCGCGTCATCGTGGCTCCGCCCCCTTCTCCACAATGACGGTAATCTTGGCATTGCATAACAGGGGTTGCCGCTACAAAGACGCAATTGCGTCATCATGCCCCCAGACCCGACCCTCAGCCGAGTCCTGCCCCCTTCATCCCCAGACCCTCCCACCTCTGCTGAGCCCTGCCCCCTCCCTCCTCTGCTGAGCCCTGCCCCCTCCATCCCCAGACCCTCCCACCTCTGCTGAGCCCTGCCCCCTCCATCCCCAGACCCTCCCACCTCTGCTGAGCCCTGCCCCCCTCCATCCCCAGACCCTCCCACCTCTGCTGAGCCCTGCCCCCTCCATCCCCAGACCCTCCCAACTCTGCTGAGCCCTGCCCCCTCCATCCCCAGACCCTCCCAACTCTGCTGAGCCCTGCGCCCTCCATCCCCAGACCCTCCCACCTCTGCTGAGCCCTTCCCCCTCCATCCCCAGACCCTCCCACCTCTGCTGAGCCCTGCCCCCTCCATCCCCAGACCCTCCCACCTCTGCTGAGCCCTGCCTCCCACAGGGCAGACCTGGCTGCCTTCTCACGGACTGCAGATCATCACAATATCCATAACTTCAACATTTTTCTATAGCGCACGTCTGGAGCACATAACAGAGAATATGCCAATCATTCATATTAGTCCCTGTCCCGGTGGAGCTTACAATTTATATTCCCTATCACATGGACAAGCATACACACTAAGGTTCATTTTTTTTGTCAGAAGCCAGTTAAGCTACCAGTACGCTTTATGGACTGTAGGAGGAGACAAGAGTACCCGGAGGACACCCATGCAAGCATGGGAGAACATACAAACTCCACACAGATTGTCAGGAATTTGAATTTGTGACCTCAGGCTCTGAGGCGGCAATGCTAACCACTATGCCAACATCATGCTCCCTGTGTGTAGGAGCCATAGAGCACCTATGCAGGGTAAGGTTGTATTAATGGGACAGTAACACAGTGTTGCTTTTTCCTGCTATTATTGTGCATTGTGTATTCAGTATCCTGTATTTTTCTCTGCTACAAATAATTGATAGTTGTGTTACCACTAATTAGCAGAACATTTTTTATTGCTTCGGTAGCCTGAGCCCAGCAAATTGAGTGAATGGCGCAGTAGACATCTCATGAGACCTGGCTGCTATTCAAGACTATTGTAGAAACATTTATGAAGTTGGCCAGATAATGAAATCATTTGCTGTACTTGTGCCTTTGTCACAGGAGCACTTATTAGTGCAGGCAGAGTAGGGAATTTACATTCCCTATATTTTAGCACAAACGGGGGGAGAGTTATGATGTCATTGGGGCAGAATGTAGCATTACATCTTCGTACACCATGCCAGGCCTCCCTAGAAAACGCAAACGGAATCACTTTCTAGTGCTCTAGTTTACATTAATATCCTGTACTGTATCCTTCACATAGAGGCTGGTACAGAGTATTCTGCAATCGTACCTCAAATTGCAGGTTCATTAGTTAATACAAGCCGCAATTGCGCGTATAAGCCAAGATGCGCGGTGTGCCAGTCGGCTACGGTAACATATTTGCTTTGTTTACAGACCATTTGTTTTATTTGTAACAAACGCATTCAATATCAGGCCCACAAAAATACAATATACAGTAGTGCGCCAGAGCGACGCAGGAAGAAAAACCGTGACAGCGCAGCATTCGCAAACCGCCGATCAGAAGCACATAGATATAATTCATCAAAGCTTGGAGAGAGATAAAGGGCCAACCAATCAGCTCCTGTCATTTTTCAAACACAAGGGTCTATGTAGTATGTACTAAGCTTTGGAGAGAGATAAAGTGGAGTGAGATAAAGTACCAACCAATCAGCTCCTAACTGTCATTTTTCAAATATGACAGTCCGTAAAATGACAGTTAGGAGCTGATTGGTTGGTACTTTATCTTCAACCACTTTATCTCTCTCCAAGGCTTAGTATACAGACTCCACAGCCTGCAACAGTGACAGAAGCTGATTGGTCGGTACATTATCTCTCTCCAAGCTTTGATAAAATCTCCCCCATAAGTGAGGACCAGCATCCTCATCTTCATGCTTGCAATTGCCCAAACTCACCCTCATTGTACTTGTCTCACTGTCCTACCTATCCAGGACCAAGCAGATGTAACGGTCAGAATCACACAAATGGGCACTGGGTGAATAACTACATATTAGGAATCATCATGCAATATTTGCACCTTGTATGTGTTTAGGGATGCACGTATCTTGCATTTGTGGCCGCTTGCACTCGTATTAGTAAGGAACGCAGATGTGAATGGAATAGCAATTACGCACACGGTCTCACTGCTCAGGTATTTTAATCCATTGCATCTCAGGATGCCCACTTTACCTTACACACATCCGTGATGTTTAGTAAGACTGCGAAAACATCGGTATAATCGAGTACCATCGCAGCCTCACGCACACTTGCACAAGCTCTGACCTTACTCAGGAACTGCTAACCTCATCGCACACTATGTGTCCTCAGGCTGCGTAGGGCATCGCAGTGGATAATATATGTACGCCCCTGCAACGGCGCTCAAACGCATGGGTACGCCTGCAAATGGCCGACCACCTCCCCGTCACCACCCACAAACAGCACTTCCTGTCAATCTCTCTGCGATGGGTCTGCAAAGCCGATGCGATTGCAGTCCCGAACGCAATGGCTAGTTCGTACAGGCGCCCTGTGATGCATACGTATGCGCAGTATGCAACAATCAGCCGATTGCGTGCGTATTAGCAACTGCGTTCCTTGCTGAATCAGGCCCTAAAGGCGCTAACATGAATGTGGAGTAAGATAGGGCATGCAGACACCAACACTCACTTTTGTGATGCTTTTTATTTTGGATTACACAGACGATGCGCGTTTTGACGTTGGCGATGCGGCCACTTTGCGTGCGGCCCTGAATCAGGCTCACGTTGCACGATTGTCGTTTTTTGGAACGAGCCCCCCCTAAGGTCCAAGTGGCTTGTACAGTGAGCACGGTGAGATGATTAGCGCTGTTATGGACCCAACGCCTTGGCTTAGTGGCGTGAATCATGCAGTGGGCTGCCCAATGACACAAATCGGGAGGGCTCTCTGCTCTCCTGAGAATCTGGGAGAATTACCCAAGATTGGGGAGTCGTCTGGACAGTACTGGGGAGTAGGTGCAGAATAAGGAAAATAAAATCACACCTGTATAGCCAGACCCTCTTCACCTCAGAAACTAACACGTCTGTTATTAATGTACTTTTCCAAAGCTATCGGATATCTGATAAATGCATTAAATGTGAATAAGCCCTAAAACTTGCAGCTATTTTGCTAGTGTGCGCAGCGTCCTTTGAAGAACATTATGGAGTTTGTGCCAAGTTGGATGCAATTGTGCCCCAAAATGGAGGCACACATTGCATTCACTAAGAAAAGCCGCACTTGCGTTTATATGCAAAATACGTGTAGGTCAGCACCGGTAGTGTGTGCGCCCTATTTACACCAGGCATAAGTCACATACACATACACTGTTTATAGCCATTTATTCTGTTTGCCAATGCACATTCGCTAATCATCATCAATAAAACTGTCGCATATGAGACAAAAATAATTTGGTTAAACGGACATAACCGCATAATATATTCCTGTCCAACGATGAAAGCTCCAATCACCGTCAACAGCGCATTCACAAACGGTTCACTCGAGATGGCGACCAGCATTATCATCCACTGTTTGGACCCCCCTCAAATGTTATTTAGAACGGATTTCACTGGGGTGTAAGCGTCTCGGTTAGGGGGCGCTGTGCGGTCTCCGCAAGGGCTCTGGACCGATGAAGACTGGCGGGCCTGGCAGCAACCACAGCGACAGCCGTATCCCCCAGTGCTAACTTTGGGCCCAGGCAGCGCTGGGCACTATTGTACGGCTCAGACACAACCCAGACCCTGATCTATGGTGATGGCATAGATCACACTGTTTCCCGCAGTCCCGCCTGTATAGTGCTCTGCAGTAACTTAGTCAATGAGGCTGCTGCTGCATGCCAGTGCTGTCTACTGCAGGTTTTATTTCTCCTGTGGGGGCCAATGTGTTTTATTTCTCCTGTGGGGGCCAATGTGTTTTATTTCTCCTGTGGGGGCCAATGTGTTTTATTTCTCCTGTGGGGGCCAATGTGTTTTATTTTTCTTGTGTGGGCCAATGTGTTTTATTTTTTTCCTGTGTGGGCCAATGTGTTTTATTTTTCCTGTGGGGGCCAATGTGTTTTATTTTTTTCCTGTGTGGGCCAATGTGTTTTATTTTTTTCCTGTGTGGGCCAATGTGTTTTATTTTTTTCCTGTGGGGGCCAATGTGTTTTATTTTTTTCCTGTGTGGGCCAATGTGTTTTATTTTTTTCCTGTGTGGGCCAATGTGTTTTATTTTTTTCCTGTGTGGGCCAATGTGTTTTATTTTTTTCCTGTGGGGGCCAATGTGTTTTATTTTTTTCCTGTGGGGGCCAATGTGTTTTATTTTTTTCCTGTGTGGGCCAATGTGTTTTATTTTTTTCCTGTGTGGGCCAATGTGTTTTATTTTTTTCCTGTGGGGGCCAATGTGTTTTATTTTTTTCCTGTGTGGGCCAATGTGTTTTATTTTTTTCCTGTGGGGGCCAATGTGTTTTAATTTTTTCCTGTGGGGGCCAATGTGTTTTATTTTTTTCCTGTGGGGGCCAATGTGTTTTATTTTTTTCCTGTGGGGGCCAATGTGTTTTATTTTTTTCCTGTGGGGGCCAATGTGTTGGGTTTTTTTTCCTGCGGGGGGACAAAGGCCCTCATTCAGAGCCGCTCGCAAAAAGCGAGCGCTCGCTCTGAATGAGGGCGGCCGCTTTTGATTTGAAAGGCGGCCTCTTGGCCGCTCGCTAAGCTGTGGGTTACCACCCACAGCTTTAGCGAGTGACTAGGTGATGGTCGCAATGGTCGAGACCATCGCTACCATCGGGGCTTGCGACAAGACTCTTGCGGTAGGGTCTCGTCTACCGCAAGCCCCAGGTAGCTTCCTGCTCTAACAGAGCCGGAAGCTCCCGTCTGACATCACTGGTGATGTCAGTAGGGCCGCCTACAAACAGCAGGCGTTCCTTCAGGAACGCCTCCGTTTGTCCTGCCACCCCCCCACACCGCCTACAAAATGGGGCGAGCTGTCGATCAACATCGGCAGCCGCCCCATTTGTAGTGAGCCCCGTAGCAAGTGAATTTGTCACTCGCTCCGGGGCTTGCACACACGCACTGCGAGCGCTGCGCGTTTACAGGCCCTCACCATCGATCTGCTTGCGAGCGGGTCTGAATGAGCCAATGTGTTTTATTTATTTTTTTATGTGGGGGACAATGTGTTTGTTTTTTTTTTCTTCTGTGGTGGCCATCTTTATAGGCGAATATATTTTCTTTTCGCCCACCTACATATGCAAGTTATACCAGGGCCGCAACTAGGGGTGGGGCTAGTGGTGCACGTGCACCGGGTGCTGGAATGCATGGGGTGAAAATGGGCTGACTCATACACACCCCGCGCAGTCTTGTAGTGAGCGGTGTCTTGAGGGCTACCAATTCCATGCGGACGGCTCCGTCCATATGGGCTCTGGTGAAATCGGCCATCCAAAAATGGCCGCCGCCAGGGAGAAGACAGATGCTAGAGGTCCTACTGGATCTCTAGTGTCTGTTAGGCTAGTGCAATGCACATAGCGTTCCCAAAAGTGCCGGGAACGC